>CM038672.1:39849878-40567898 GCA_021605145.1 Aegilops bicornis
GGCTCTGAAAGTGCATTTGCTAGTTCGAAAGAAGCTGAATCCGGGTGCAAATGGGATTCAAAATGATTCTTATGTACAACACTCCTGAGAACACTGAGATCAGGAACGCACATGTGACATGCCTCATCCTTACCTTTAATACATCTACCTACAAAGAGAGCAAAATAATGTATAGCAGGAAAATGAATGCTCCCTATGGTAGCTTGCGTGATTTCCCTAGACTCCCCCACAGTTATACTAGCAAGAAAGTCTTTATATTCAGATTTGCGAGGTTCACTAGCATTACCCCACTGCGGGAGTTTACACGCAGTATTAAAATCCTCTAAATCCATGGTATAAGATTTATCATAAAGATCAAACAAGACCATGTAAGAATTGCGTGATGATGTAAATTTAAATCTTCTACAAAGGAATCAGTAAGGTGATAGTATTGGGGGCACTTATCTGACACGAAGCCCTCCAAATCAGCATTACATACATATGCGTCAAATTCCTCCTTAATTCCTGCTTGGACCATAAAATCTTCTGACGGCCATCCACAAGGCCGCACTTGAGCTTCTCTTGGTGGTTCATAGTCCGGCTCACGTATCGCGGGCCTGGGTCCTTGCTTCCTTGATGAACCACCTTGGTATATTTTCCTAAACATATTTCTTCCCCTGAAAAATTTCTAAAATTTTTAGTAACTCAAAATAAAACTGAACCAAACTCAACAAAATTGATAGCAACTACTCCCACAAGTGCGTAGAGACTATATCATGCATTACAGCTACTTGGGACCAAATAAACTTGACATGCAAGCTCAAGAACAGGAACACCTAGGCAACAAAAAATTGCAATGAATAAAGCACTAGAACAAAAACTAATTGGACCATTGGAGGAGTCACATACCGAAGAACAATCCCCCAAAGCAGTTTTGTGAGTGGAGCTTTGAGCAAGGAGATCGAAAATCGCAGCAAAACGAGCTAGAACACGGGTTTTAGCTGGTTGTGGATTTTTTCTAGAGGAAGAAGAAGCATGTGGGTGCAGGAATAAGTGGAGGGGGGCCACGTGGGGCCCACGAGGCAGGGGGCGCGCCCTGGGGGGTGGGCGCGCCCTGGACCCTCGTGGCCAAATGGTGGCTCCCCTGGTGTGTTCTCAGTGCCAGATATTCTCAAATATTCTGAATAAATCATACATAAATTTCAGGGCATTTGGAGAACTTTTATTTTCAAGGTATTTTTTATTGCACGGATAATTCAGAAAACAAATAGAAAATAATATTTTTACTTTACTTTATCTAAATAACAGAAAGTAAAAGGAGGGTACAGAGAGTTGTGCTTTCTAACTTCATCCATCTCATGCTCATTCTCGGTGTCAAAACCGACGGATCTCGGGTAGGGGGTCCCGAACTGTGCGTCTAGGCAGATGGTAACAGGAGACAAGGGACACGATGTTTTACCTGTGTCCGGCCCTCTCGATGGAGGTAAAACCCTACTCCTGCTTGATTAATATTGATGATGTGGGTAGTACAAGAGTAGATCTACCACGAGATCAGAGAGGCTAAACCCTAGAAGCTAGCCTATGGTATGATTGTTGTTCGCCCAACAGACTAAAACCCTCCGATTTATATAGATACCGGAGAGGGCTAGTGTTACACAGAGTCGGTTACAATGGAAGGAGATCTACATATCCGTATCGCCAAGCTTGCCTTCCACGCCAAGGAAAGTCCCATCCGGACACGGGACGAAGTCTTCAATCTTGTATCTTCATAGTCCAGAGTCCGGCCGAAGGTTATAGTCCGCCATCCGGACACCCCTAATCCAGGACTCCTCAAGAGCCCCTGAACCAGGCTTCAATGACGACGAGTCCGGCGTGCAGTTTGTCTTCGGCATTGCAAGGCGGGTTCCTCCTCCGAATACTTCATAGAAGATTTTGAACACAAGGATATTGTCCGTCTCTGCAAAATAATTTCCACACAACACCGTAGAGAGAATAACATTTACACAAATCCAATCACGACGTATTCATGGCGTGTCATCACTCCACGGCCAAGCCTTTATTCGAATCGTTTTTACTGTTCCACCTCAGCGCGTTTAGCGAGGCGGTTTCCTTGGCACGTGTTGTCGAAGCAGAGATCGTGTCCCCTTATTTCGGGATTCTCATCAATACGGGCGTGGGTAACCTAATCGTGCCCATTGGCACGTCTCCTCTATCGAAGGCGAGTCCCAAACAGTCACGGGGAAGGCTCTTGGTATTCAACCTCTTTATAAAGAGACCAAGGCTCTACTCCTTTCTTTCAATCTCAATCGAATCCGCCCCTCGTCTCGAGTTCCAACACACAAAGCTCCAGATTTAGGCGCTTCGGACCTTCGATGATGTCCGGCTCCGACCTTCAAGGCTGGTGGATGCCTTCCACCGTTACGGAAGAAGACGTGCTAAAGCTGAGAGATGCCGGGTATTTAACCGACGAAATCTTGCATAGGCTGCCTGCTCAAGGGCAGGTTATTCCCACTCCCAAGTCTGGTGAGAGCGTGGTGTTCGCATCTCACTTCCTTCGGGGGTTAGGCTTCCCGACGGACCCCTTCGTGAGGGGGCTCATGTTTTATTATGGGTTAGAATTTCACGACTTGGATCCGGAGTCCATCATCCACCTCTCCTCGTTCATCGTCGTGTGCGAAGCCTTCCTCTGCATTACCCCTCACTTGAATTGTGGCTCAAGACCTTCAAAGTAGAGCCAAGATGATCAAGGCGGCAAGCGGAGTGCGGAGGGGCTGTTATAAGCAAGAATGCTGACGCTCCATGGCCCGATGGCTCTTTTCAAGAGGAGGTCAACTAATGGCAACGAGAGTGGTTTTATATCCTGGCCTTGAGGGCACCAAGTGGGTGGCGCCTCATCTTTCGCTCGGGTCCTCCCCACGGCCGGGCGTCATGGGTTAATAAAGGGCTCGACTGGGGGCCGTCTAAGGACATG
Organism: Aegilops bicornis; assembly: GCA_021605145.1. Taxonomy (NCBI): domain Eukaryota; kingdom Viridiplantae; phylum Streptophyta; class Magnoliopsida; order Poales; family Poaceae; genus Aegilops; species Aegilops bicornis. The sequence continues at coordinate 39,852,829 of CM038672.1, forward strand.
CCCTTGTTGCAGGGCCGCATTCAAGATCTCCTGGGAAGAGATATCAACCTGGCCGTAGTGGTGCAGGTCATGTTGATTCGCCGCATTTTGCCCTGCAAACGCCGCCCCCTCCGCCTGTGGGAGTTTAATCCGGAGGGACCACGAGCTCTCCAACACTTTACGGGCATGACGCCCATGGAGATGTATGAATTGTTCTTCGGATCACAAGCAATGTGTCCGAACTTGACCGAGGACGCAGGTCTAAGCTGCAATCGCCCGGATACTCAAGTAAGTAGCCTTGTACCCGGACACGCCATCCGTATATTCGTCATAAAATTGCCCTTATAGGAGCTGTCCCTTTAAACAGGAGTGGATAGAGAAAGCACAGCTAATCAGGTGTCCGGCCCCCTCCCTGAGACCACGCCAGATCCCGTGTTAACCAGGATGATGGAGGTTGCGCCTTTGGAAGAAGGCGAAGGGGGGAACAAGGAAGCTACCGCCTCCCCTAAGGAGGCTATCAGGAAAGGAGGAATCGAGAATCCCTCCATCCAGGGGAAGAAGAGGACCGCCTCTGAAGACCCGGAGACCATGGTCTCAAAGCGGGGAAGAAATCTTCGTCGAGAGGTCCTGCGCCGGAAGTGCCTCGGCCAAGACTGTGTGCCCTCAAGGGATCATCCCTCCAAATGAGCCGTAAGTAGAGAGGGGAGTTTTAAAATAAGAATCATCCCTATTCTATTTCTGAGAAAGATAATTGAATTTTTACCTTGCAGTTCGGATCTCAGCCCTTCTCAGCAGAGCTCATCTTCAGGGGACCTTCGTACGGATATGATGGAGAGCGGAACACCTCCCCCTGCCGTACCGCCTTGCGAGGAAGGCGACCCTGAGGTGTCGTCACGGAGGGTTTCTCCGAATCCGGCAGGGCCGAAAAGCAGCCATGTGGCTCCCCAAAGCCCTCCGTGTCCGGCCTTCGAAAAAGGCCATCGGACGAGTCCGGCACCGTCCGGTGCACGGTCGGAGGAGCTGAAGGATCTGCTCGGGCGAGTGTCTATCTCAGAAGAACACCGTGCATTGATGGGCACGATGATTGAAAGGATTTCATCCGCAGAGAGCGGGTTGCACGAGGCTGTCAGGAGTTTACTGACAGGTTTTGAGGTACGCAAAATGATGTACCTTTTGACAGTTCCGCATATAAAAGATGCGCTCAGATAGATACTAGTTTCGAGACTCGGTGCGTTGTCAAAAATGACAGCGCGCCGAGGATCATAATCCCAGGTATAATATGTCGCTCTTCTTATGTAGGTGGCGAAGTGTTCGCTGGCTAGCCGGACCGATGAATTTGCCGAGCTAAAGCGGCAACTTGACGTTGTGGATGCCGACATCGCGCTTGTTAACAAGCAGCTTGACGAGGCACAAGGTATGTACTTTCTCCGCGGCCACTTGGTAAGGGGGCTTAATGTCCATGCCTTACAACATGTATGCTTGATGCAGATGGTGCCGCTGCCATGGAGAACCTTGAGCGGAACTCGCCCGAGCCAAGGAGCAGGCCAGAAAAAGTGATGCGGCTGCCTTAAAGGCGGCCGAAGAGCTGAAAGCCAAACAGGCTGCTCACTGCGGAAGCAGGAAGGAAATGGCCGAGATGGCGGTGAAGTTGAAGGATGCTACCGACCGCTGCAAGCTTCTTGAAAAAGAAGATCGGCCGAAACAGAAGGACCTGGAGAAGGCCACTACCGAGGCCAAGGATGCTCGCTCTGCAATGAGAGCCATGAAGCAGGAGCTACGTCAGGCCGGAGATATCGCGGCTGGAAAGCCCTTTATGCTGCGGATGAAGTTCGGGGATCCTAAATATGCTCAGTTGGACCAGCTGTGGAGTGCGGCGGATGCTTATCTGGACTTGGCGGCAAGTGCCGCGGACGCGACCGAACACTTCCGAGATCAACCGGATCACGAAGTGGAAAAGGTTTTTTGGTCGCAGTTCCACAATCCGGGGCGCCCACTTCCATTAACCGAGCATTTGGCCGAATGGGCGGAGCTGAATAGGTTATCCGGACTCGCCATGAAGGATGTCGTGAGTCATCTCTGGCCGGAAAGGCTCGAGCTGAAGAGTTATTTTGGTTTGGTGCAGCAGTTCCTTGGTGCAGTGCCCCATATCAATGCAATGAAGAGGTCAGCATGCATAGAGGGTGCGCGGATGGCTCTAGCCCGTGTCAAGACATACTGGGCGGAGATGAAGACCACCGAAGTTGCATCCCAAGATTCGGACGAGAGCCGAATACCGCCGAGCACTATTTTCGTGAAGTTACGCAAGGCGCTGCTTTAACAGAGACGCAAAGGTTTCGAAGGGCATCATGTTCGAATAACATGTATAATTGTAAGACAATGTCTCGATGGAATATAAAAGCTTTTTATACTTGTGCCTGCAAGAATTAAAATACCTCCTGTGCGGCCGTTTAATGTATATGTGTATATAACCTGAAAGATGGCAGTCTTCGGCTTCAGCCCCCACGCATATAAAGCGGGGGTGTTTGCAAAAGGTGCATTTTCACACTTGATCCAACGTCTTGGTCCTATAAAGGAGGTGATAGCGTAGCGAACTAGGCAACCGGACTATAATGCTTTATCACTTTCACTTAGCCATAGGAGTTTGACAGTGGGGCTACTAAATAGCCCCTAGGGGCACCGCGCTCGCCCGAATTCGGGGCGCGTGTGTGCCTGACCGGGAAACGGCCCTTCGTTAATGCGGAGGAATCCTAAAGATTCCGATGGGTCATCGAAAGTGGTTGACCAGTCTCACGCTTCATCATGACGGTCGGTTTAAACTTTCTCTCTTGAGGTGCTCGCCCGCCGAACCGGGCACAATCGCAATATTTCTCTGGTGCCGCTTTAGCCGATAGAGCGAACGTAAGTCAGCAAAACACAGAGCCGCAAACCCAACATTTGACCAAAGACATGATTCGGAGCTGATGCATATAAGGCCAAACTCGCGACGCCGAACACTCCCTAAGGTATTCGGTCTTTATGAAAACGGGCTGAACAACACCCTTGGTAATAAGCCCCCGGTGTCCAGGTACGCGCAAAATCCTGACGTGGCCAATGCCAAGACGCCAGCCTCCACCTTGGTTATAGCAAGAAACCGGGGGATGTGTATCAACAAGAGACAGTAAAAAAGGTTTATGCAGGGTCTTAATCTGAAAAGAATCCTTGGAACGGGTCCCTACTGCATGTCTGCGCATGTGTCTCCGTTGTGCCGTATCCTGGATGGGTGTAGCATGGTGTTCATCTGTAAAAGAGAGGAACTTAGTTGAAAAATGATCGTGCGAAAATGTAGTTATATTAAGTAAACAAAGTACAATTCAAAAGGTGAATAAAAATGAGCTTTATTGTCTCTTGTTGTAGATGCGCGGAACCCCTTGTATGGGGGTATGCGGCTAATAAGCCCTTGTATGTTTACGCCGGACTCGTCTAGCCATGTCCGGGGTCTTAACGACCTGGTTGGGCGCTTAGATTAGTGAAGCCGATTTAGTGTGTGGCTGTCAAGGCAGCCGCACAATCTTCCACGCTCAAGGAACACTCGATATTTCCCTTTAGTGAGATGATGCCTCGCGGACCGGGCATTTTAAGTATATGAGATGCATAATGCGGTATTGCGTTAAAGCGGGCGAAAGCTTCGCGCCCCAGTAGTGCGTGATAGCTACTTGTAAATGGGGCGATGTGGAAGGTTAGCTTTTCGCGGCGGAAGTTGTCGGGTGAGCCGAACATAACTTCTAGCCAGAGAGAGCCCGTACAATGGGCATATGGGCCTGGCATTACCCCTTGAAAGGAGGTGTTGCTATGGCGGATTGTTGTTGGGTCTATCCCCATTTTGTGGATTGTGTCCTGATATAGCAGGTTTAGATCACTGCCGCCTTCCATTAGGACGTGTTGAAAGTGGAGTCCGTCAATTATCGGATCTAATATCAAGGCAGCCCAGCCTACATTCCGGATACTTCTAGAGTAGTCCTGGGAGTCAAAGGTGATTGGTTTTAACAACCAGTGGCGGGACTCCTCTGGGATAGGCCGTATGGCGCGTATCTCTATGGGCGCCACTCCTTTTGTCACGTGAAGTGAGTTTACTGTTTTTACTTCCTGTGGGAAATTCTTTTGTTTTCCGGTGCTCTGCTTGTGGGGTTCGTCGTCTTCCTCGCTTGGTGTGTCGAGCCCCTTGTGTTCGGTGTTGAGTTTGCCGGATTGCTTGAAGACCCAACAATCTCTGTGGGTATGGTTTGCAGGCCTTCCGGGAGTACTGTGGATTTGGCATATCTTGTCCAAGATTTTGTTTAAGTTAGATAGCTCGTCCCTGTTATCTTTGAGGGGCAGCTTTTTCTGATTCTGCCGAGAGCTTTTGAATCCGGCGTTGACTGCCGTGCTCTTTGGACTGTTTCCCTTTGTCCAGCGCTGGTCCTTGCTGCGTCGCGGTTTCCCGTTTCCATCCCTCACTTCGGATGTACTTGGGTCATTGATGCGCATCTTGCCAACCAGCTATCCTCTCCTGCGCAAAAGCGGGTCATGAGGCTTGTTAATGCGGCCATTGTTCTTGGCTTTTCTTGGCCGAGGTGTCTGGCGAGCCATTCGTCTCGGACGTTGTGTTTGAAAGCTGGTAAGGCTTCGTCGTCCGGACAGTCGACTATTTGATTCTTTTTAGTAAGGAATCTGTTCTAGAATTTTCGGGCTGACTCTCCGGGTTGTTGAGTTATGTGACTTAAATCGTCTGCATCCCGAGGTCGGACATATGTCCCTTTAAAATTTGCCCAAAAAGCATCCTCGAGCTCTTCCCAACTTCCAATGGTGTCTTCGGGAAGGCTTTTAAGCCAGTGCCAGGCTGGCCCTTTGAGCTTGAGGGGTAGGTATTTTATGGCGTGGAGATCATCTCCTCTAGCCATGTGTATGTGGAGGATGTAATCCTCAATCCAGACTCCAGGGTCTGTTGTTCCGTCGTATGCCTCTATGTTTACGGGCTTGAATCACGCTGGAAATTCATGATGGAAATTTACGGACTCATCGGTGAAACATAGGGGGTGTGCGGCACCCCTATATCTGGGTGTGCCGTGATGTTCGGGTATTTGATGTGTTGAATTGCTTACTAGAGCTTGCTTTCTGGGCCCATAGATAGATCTAGCTGGGCCATCTTTTTGATGCGAATCCTTGCGCGGATCGCGTGCCGGCTTGTGTGCGGCGCCCTTTGCCGCGCTATGTTGTCCATGTGGTCATTTATCCGACCGGGTGGCTTTCTTATTTTTTGATTGCGGAGGCTCTAAGGCCTCTTCATCAAATTCCGGCAGCAATTTTCGCTTCGGATAGCTCTTTGTGCGGCGACTGTCGCCAGATTTATCTCATGGTGTTGAGTACTTTGCTCCATCTGTTTCTGAGTGCGTCTTCCGCTGTTTTGAGCTTCCGTTTCTGCTTTTTCAGGCTACGCGCAGTGGCGACGAGCCTTTTGTGGAGGTTCTTCTGCTCCAGCAACTTGTCCGGCGTGAGGTCGTCCGGACTGTTGTCTTCGCCGGGGACGGGTTGTTTATCCAAGTTGCCCTGTTCGGACGGTTGCTCGATGGCATGTTCGTCGTCCGCCGGTTCGCCCTGCTCTATGGCTAGGTCTGTATGGCTGTTTTCTCTGTCGAGGTGGGGTTTGGAGCGGCGCTTACGCCGCCGCTTTGATTGCTTTTTGAGGGAATGATCCCTCGTTGCGTCCCTTTGTTCCTCGTCGTTGTTAGGTGTATCCACCATGTATACATCGTGAGATGGGGTGGTTGTCCAGTGGCTTGTAGGCGCTGATTCATGTTCATCTCCTACATCATCGTCCATAATGTCGATGCCTTTGGAGTCGAAGTTGAGCGTGTCGGTTAAATCATCGACAGTGGCTACAAAGTGGGTGGTGGGTGGGATTGAATTTCTTCGTCGTCCGCATCCCAACCTTCCTGACCATAGTTCGGCCGGGGCTCTCCTGATAAAGAGAGAGACTTTAGTGAATTCAGAATATCGCTGAAAGGAGAGTGCTGAAAGATGTCCGCGGTGGTGAACTCCATTATCGGTGCCCAATCAGATTCGATTGGCAGGGGCACGGAAGGTTCGGAGTCCGGAAAGGAGTCCGACACCTTGGAGTCGCGAGCTTCGTAAAGGAAAGGTATGGTGTTCGGCTCGATCGCCGTAGAGATTGCAGCCCCCAAGGCGGTGTCCAGCCATCCGTCCTCGATAGGTGCAGTCGGCTCTGAGCTAAGGGTCGGAGCGGACACTGGTGCAGCCTCCAGGACACTGTTCGGCGGCAGAGCTAGATCATGCCCATCGTAATAAAGGCGGGCGCGGCTGTGGCTGGGCTCGAACCCGTCGAAGATCAAGTGTCCGCGACGTCGGCGTGTAGTTCAAACTTCCAAATCTGACCTGATGGCTCGGGCGTAGCTTTCAATCTGCTCCAGATGGCTGCGAATTGGCCCATGATGCAAAGCCGCCCGAATCTGAAGATCTGTCCGGGAGAAAAGTCTCACCGGACTGCGTCGTTGTTGATGATCAAGGAGCCATCGGGCCTAAAGGTGACGACACGGAGGAACTCTCAATGAAAGCACCAATGTCGGTGTCAAACCTGGCGGATCTTGGGTAGGGGGTCCCGAACTGCGTCTAGGCAGATGGTAACAGGAGACAAGGGACACGATGTTTTTACCTGTGTTCGGGCCCTCTCGATGGAGGTAAAACCCTACTCCTGCTTGATTAATATTGATGATGTGGGTAGTACAAGAGTAGATCTACCACGAGATCAGAGAGGCTAAACCCTAGGATGTAGCCTATGGTATGATTGTTGTTCGTCCTACGGACTAAAACCCTCCGGTTTATATAGACACTAGAGAGGGCTAGGGTTACACAGAGTCGGTTACAATGGAAGGAGATCTACATATCCGTATCGCCAAGCTTGCCTTCCATGCCAAGGGAAGTCCCATCCGGACATGGGACGGAGTCTTCAATCTTGTATCTTCATAGTCCAGGAGTCCGGCCAAAGGTCATAGTCCGGCCATCCGGACACCCCCTAATCCAGGACTCCCTCACTCATCAAAAGGAATCCACTAACAAGGTTGATCAAGTCTTGTTAACAAACTCATTCTGAATTGCATGAAACCGGAGAATTTTCGAATAGCACTAGGTTACCTCAATGGGGATATGCACATCCCCAACAATAAGAATATCATATTTATTTTTGACAGTAGGAAGAGGAAATTCAAAACCTCCAATAATAATCGATGGACTTTTTCCAATAGAATTTATACTATGGACTTGAGGTTGTTTTCCCGGAAAGTGTACCGTATGCTCATTACCATTAACATGAAAAGTGACATTGCCTTTGTTGCAATCAATAACAGCCCCTGCAGTATTCAAGAAGGGTCTACCAAGGATAATCGACATACTATCGTCCTCGGGAATATCAAGAATAACAAAGTCCGTTAAAATAGTAACATTTGCAACCACAACAGGCACATCCTCACAAATACCGACAGGTATAGCGGTTGATTTATCGGCCATTTGCAAAGATATTCAAGTAGGTGTCAACTTATTCAAATAAGTCTACGATATAAAGAGAGAGGCATAACACTAACACCGGCTCCAAGATCACATAAAGCAGTTTTAACATAGTTTCTTTTAATGGAGCATGGTATAGTTGGTACTCCTGGATCTCCTAGATTCTTAGGTATTCCACCCTTAAAGTATAATTAGCAAGCATGGTGGAAATTTCAGCTTCCGGCATCTTTCTTTTATTAGTAACAATATCCTTCATGTATTTACCATAAGGATTCATTTTAAGCATATCAGTCAAACGCATACGCAAGAAGATAGGTCTAATCATTTCAGCAAAGCGCTCAAAATCTTCGTCATCCTTTTTCTTGGATGGTTTAGGAGGAAAATGCATGGGTTTCTGAACCCATGGCTCCCTTTCTTTACCGTGCTTCCTAGCGACAAAGTCTCTCTTATCATAACGTTGATTCTTGGATTGTGGGTTATCAAGATCAACAGCAGGTTCAATCTCTACATCATTATTATCGCTAGGTTGAGCATCAACATGAACATCATCATTAACATTATCACTAGGTTCATGTTCATCACCAGATTGTGTTTCAAAGATCGTAAATAGAAATATCATTGGGATTCTCGTGTGTCAACAACAGGTTCACTAGAAGCATGCAAAGTCCTATCATTTTTCTTTTTCTTCCTCTTAGAAGGAATAGGTGCATCAACATTAGTTCTCTGAGAATCTTGCTCAATTCTCTTAGGGTGGCCCTCAGGATACAAAGGTTCCTGAGTCATTTTACCCCCTCTAGTCACAACTCTAACAGCATTATCATTTTTCTTACTATTTAGTTCATTGAGCAAATCATTTTGAGCTTCAAGTACTTGTCCTACTTCAGTGGTAACCATAGAAGCATGTTTACTAATGAGTTTGAGTTCACCTTTAACTCTAGACATATAATCACTCAAGTGTTCAATCATATAAGCATTGCGTTTCAATTGTCTACTAACATAAGTGTTGAAGTTTTCTTGTTTAACCATAAAGTCATCAAACTCATCCAAGCATTGGCTAGCAAACTTAGTACACGGGATTTCAGCTTTATCATATCTATAGAGAGAATTTACCTTTACTACCTATGTCAGGTTATCAAGACCATGTATTTCTTTGATTGGTGGTAAATTCTTAACATCTTCAGCTTTAATACCTTTTTCTTTCATAGATTTATTTGCCTCTTGCATATCTTTAGGACTGAGAAATAGAATACCCCTTTTCTTCGGAGTTAGCTTAGGAGTTGGTTCAGGAAGTGTCCAATTATTTTCATTAGTCAACATATTATTCAATAGCAATTCAACTTGAACAACAGCTCTTTCCCTGAAAACACAACCAGCACAACTATCCAAGTGGTCTCTGGAAGCATCGGTTAGTCCATTATAAAAGATATCAAGTATTTCATTTTTCTTGAGAGGATGATCAGGCAAAGCATTAAGTAATTGGAGAAGCCTCCCCCAAGCTTGTGGGAGACTCTCTTCTTCAATTTGCACAAAATTATGTAGTTCCCTCAAAGCATCTTGTTTCTTATGAGCAGGGAAATATTTAGCAGAGAAGTAATAAATCATATCCTGGGGACTACGCACACAACCAGGATCAAGAGAATTAAACCTTGTATTAGCATCACCCTTTAATGAGAACGGAAATAATTTAAGGATGTAGTAGTCGCGAGTTTTCTCATCATTAGTGAATAGGGTGGCTATATCATTTAATTTAGTAAGATGTGCCGCAACAGTTTCAGATTCATAGCCATAGAAAGGATCAGATTCAACCGAATTAATTATCTCAGGGTCGACAGAGAAATCATAATCCTTATCAGTAATACAGATAGGTGAAGTAGCATAAGGAGGGTCATATTTCATTCTAGCATTCAGAGATTTTTCTTTCAGCTTAGCTAATAATTTCTTGAGATCTTTCCTATCATTGCAAGCAATAAAATCTCTAGCAGTTTCTTCATCCATAATATAACCCTCAGGCACAACAGGCAATTCATATCTAGGGGGAGAATCTTCATCATCACTTTCATCAATATTATCAGTTTCAATAATTTCATTCTCTCTAGCCCTAGCAAGTTGTTCATCCAGAAATTCACCTAGTGGCACAGTATTATCAAGCATAGAAGTAGTTTCATCATAAGTATCATGTAAAGCAGAAGTGACATCATCAATAACATGCGACATATCAGAATTAATAGCAGAAGCAGGTTAGGTGTCGCAAGTTTACTCAAAACAGAAGGTGAATCAAGTGCAGAGCTAGATGGCAGTTCCTTACCTCCCCTCGTAGTTAAGGGATAAATTTCGGTTTTCTCGTCTTTCAAGTTCCTCATAGTGACCAGCAGATATAAATCCCAAGTGACTCAAACAATAGAGCTATGCTCCCTGGCAACGGCGCCAGAAAATAGTCTTGATAACCCACAAGTATAGGGGATCGCAACAGTTTTCAAGGGTAGAGGATTCAACCCAAATCTATTGATTCGACACAAGGGGAGCCAAAGAATATTCTCAAGTATTAGCAGCTGAGTTGTCTGTCGGATTTTGGGTTCCGGCAGACCCTCTAGGTTCGAACATTGGGGTGCGCGCGAAGATCTCGCCCTTTACCTACCTGCACCTCGCCGCCACGCTAGGATCTAAGCTTATGAAAAGAACAATGCAAGAGACACAGGGTTTATACTAGTTCGGGCCACCATTGTGGTGTAATACCCTAGTCTAGTTTGTCGTGTGGTGGATTGCCTCTTGGGCTGATGATGATGAACAATACAAGGGAGAACAGCCTCGCGAGGGTCTGTTCTTGGCCGGTGCGATGAACTGCTAGGGGGAGTTCAGTCGCTCTCTCTCTGGATTTCTAGATGATGCTGATGATGATCCATCCTCCCCTCGCTCTGTGGGTGGCTAGTCCTATTTATAGGCAAAGGCCCTGGGCCTCTCCCCAAATATTTGAGCGGGAAGAGCGCCAACAATTGGCCATTTTGAAGGGGAACATCTGGTACACTTATCCTGACTAAAGTTGGTCCGCCAGTCAAAGGCTCTGGTGGTGACGCCTGCTTGGGCTCCACAATGACTCCCTTCCTGCCGTTGCGACAATCCTAGTCTTGTTGCACCGAAATGGATGCCTTTGCTTGATGCCCGCGCCTGCGCTTGCTCCCTTTGCACCAAAGAGGAAAGGAGGACAACTGCTGGCCGGGCGCTCACTGGCACCCTTGGTCGTCATGGCTTGCGTCATGGGCACCTCGTCAGTACCCGCCTTGATCTCTCCGCCTCCTCGCGAGCCAACTGACGAGGCCGTGCTCGAGGTAGCTCCTGTTGCCCGCCTCATGAGGCTTGCCTCGCGAGGGTCTTGAGCTTGTGCTGATGAAGATGGGCCGTGCTGGGCCTCCCCTTGAGCCACGCCGCAGGCCGCAGGCAGGCAAGTCTGGGGACCCCCATTCCCAGAACACCGACAGTAGCCCCCGGGCCCAAGGCGCGCCTGGACTTGGCTGAGCAGAGAAGCGAAGGGGCAAGTGCGAAGCGCCGCGGGCCCTAACAGCCTGCGGCCTTGGGCGCCGCGTGGCGGTTGATTGGACGTGGGCGGCACTGTTCCCCCACGCCTCCTTATTTTGCGCCCTGCTAGGCGGACCCGTGGTTGCACACAGTCGTTCCCCTTTTCGCTGCTCGACCGTCCCCTGCTCTTCCTCCTCTCGAGCTCCAGTCTCCGCTTCCAATCCAATCTCGAACCTTCCCCCTTTCCGTCGCCATGGCTCCGACGAAGAAGGGGAAAGGGAAGAAACCCGTGCCTACGCCTCGCTCGCCATCGTCGGCGGCTCCTGTCGTCGATCGGTCGATCATACTCAATCGAGAAGGCTTGGGCAAGGTCAGCTCTGCTTTGGCCACCATCTTCAACGAGTGCAGGAGGACGACGACCTGGCCTGCGTCTCACTTCTCCATCGACAGGATAATCACCGAGGTCCCAGATTTTGCCGACGCATACAGGCGGACCGTTCCCCTTTTCCAATTTCTTCAACGCTGTGCTCTCCCATTACTAGATCCATATGATGCATTTGGGTCCCGAATCCATCACTCTTCTTGCCGTCTTCGCCTTTGTCTGTGAGGCAATGATGGGCATCCCTCCTTCAGTTGCCTTGCTGCGTCACTTCTTCTCTCTGCGCCTCATTGCCCCCACCCAATGGTCGGGGTGTGTGAGCTTCATTGCCGCACCAGAAACAGCGGCTTCAGGGATTGATTTCAGCCTTCCTCCGCCCGCGCCTGGGTTCTGCGAGGGATGGTTGTACGTGGATGTAGGGGTGCCTAGCCCCCTGCTGTCGGAGCCAACGTCGCCCGCTGTCCCCAATTCAGGCTGGGGCCAGGAGACGCTCACGAGCCCCCAGCTCATTTTTCGTCTGGCGTCGCTTCGCGTTCTTGAGGGCGCTCGGCGTGACGGCGCCCAAGGTGGTGAAGGAGTTCCTGCTATGCCGCATTGCCCCTCTCCACCGTCACTCTCGCCGGATGTGGACCTCCGGCGGGCGTGAGGATCGCATGAGGCTCCAGGAGGAGGACCTGACGCCCGAAGCGCTGAGGAAGGTGCTCTTGGTCTTGACTGGGGACCCCTCCCCTGCCCAGAATCCGGCAAGGGGGCCTTCTTGCCACCTTTCCGAACAGGCGACTTTGTGAATCAGATGCCCAGCTTCGACGAATGGGGGCTGCGCCCCGCTGGCCTCCTGGGGCCTCGCGAGAACCCAGTGGTGGTGACTGCCCTTTCAGTCGGCCACGGCGGCCCTTCCCCGAGTGGCAGAGCAGGGAGGCATGGGCCGCTGGAGGCTGAGGGGGTCCCCGCCGGGGTGACGGCGCCAGGCAGCACTCCTGAGGGGGCAGCTCCTGAGGCCCGTACTGCAGCGGCTGAAGGTGTTGAGCCGCTGCCCGCGGCACCCGTGGTTGAGGCCCCTGGGACCCCAGCTATCCTCCTTGGTGAGGCGACCGGCGGCGTGCATCAGGTCGACGCCCCTGACGCTGGTCACCTTGATGCTTCTTCCTCGTCGCAGGCTGACCCCTGCGCTCAACTCCTGGGCCGCTTCCGCGTGGACTTCGAGGCTCTCCGAAAGAGAAGGGAGGCCTTGGGTGACGATTACCCTTGTCGCCTGCTGAAGCGCAGGAAGTATTTCGCCATTGATGAGTAAGCCTTTCCCCTTTCCTAGCTCCTGATCCTTCTGTCGCTTTTACTGATCCTTGCTCTGCAGGGCCCTTCCTGCCGAGCTCACGGAGATGGCTGAGGAGCCGTCTCCCCTGGCTCCGCCCTTTCCACCGTCTTCGAGCGCTCCGAGCAGCAGAGCCCTTATGGTGAGGCCGGTCGGAGAGGCGAGCCATCCTGAGGCGCATCGCGGCTCTGCGCGCCTCGCGACCTCCTTCGCGAGCCTTCTCGTGGCATAGCCAGCCTGCCGTGGGCTTCTCGTCTGGTCATGGATTGCGATATGCTGAGGTACTCCCCGCGCTCTTCATTTGGGGGTGGGCTGGCTCCAGGCCGGGCTTCTGGCGAGGCGTGCCCGGCCGTTGCGAGGGCGCCACCCTCAGCCCCCCGCCTGCAGGGGGAGTGCTGATTCGTGGCCCTCCGCGCTTACTTGGGGCGGATGATGGTGTAAAAGACGTACTCGAGCGCGCCCGGGGGCGTCGCGCTCTTTGCCAAGGGCTTCTTCGGAGGGCGGCTGACGCGGTGAGCCTGCTTGGTGAAGAGCTCGCTGATGAAGACGCGCGCCTTGAGGCTGAGGGCCTGCGCCTGGCTGAAGAGAGGCGCGAGCTGAAGGCGGCTGTTGCCCTTGCGCGCCATCAGCGTGACCTCGACAACGAGGAAGCCAAGGCATCGCTGGCGGCCTCTCGGGAGGTCCGTTCTCGGGTCGTCAAGGAGGCCCGAGAGGCTGACCGGCGACGTGAGGCGGCGGAGGAGCGGGCGCGGGAACTCCAGACCCGGTCCCATTCACTGAAGCAGCAGGTGGAGCTGCATGAGACGGCCGTTGCGTCGATGAAGGTGGCTTCGGTCGACCAGGCAGAGCTCCAGAGGCGTGAGGAGGCACTGATGCTGGAAGCCGCCGAACGCGCACGCGATCATGAGCGTCTGGAGACGAGGGAGCGCTTGGTGACGCAGGTGGAGGATGACGTTGTTGCGCGGGAAGCCCGCGTCCTAGAGGAGGTCGAACGTCGGGTGGTGACAGCGCGCTTGAACCTTGAGCGCGAGTTCGAGGAGAGGCTGGGGTTGATCCGGGCCGAGGCTGAAGGTAGGACCGCTGCCCTGAGGGCCAAGCTGGAGGAAGTGACGCGGCGGGCCGATGCTTCCCGGGCCGCCCTTGATGTGGCGCAGGAGGAGCTAACTACCTCCCGTGCTGAGGCGCTTCTTCTCCGCCAACGGGTGGACGAGGCTGAGGCCGTTGCGCGGCAGAACGAGGACGAGATACGCCAGCGGCGGATCCTGGAGCATGAGCACGGCCACATGCTCACCACGCTCCGGGAGAGAGCCAACACGGCCTTGGGTAACATCTACGAGGCGGCTGTTGGCGAGCCCCACGCAGTCAACTACGCCGGCAACCTTCAGTTCTTCACCAACGTGGTGACGCAGCTGGAAGTGCGGTCGGTCAGAGCCAACAGGTTGGTAGAGGAGAGGAGTCGCGCCCTGCTCGGGCGCGCCTTTTCCCGTGTCTTCAGCCATCTCCGAAACATGGACCCCAACCCGACTTTGACGCCGCCATCGCCTCAAGACCTCAGGCCGCCCGGACGACTGGGCGACCGGGTGGAAGACAACGTGGATGCTCTCTTCAGGGCCTTCGCTTCAACTAACGACGGCGTGATCGTGGCTGCTGATGAAGGCGGCGTGGTGGACGGCCCTGACGCCGCTGACGGCAACGCAGAGAGCGATGGCGAGGCCAGCGACGCCAGCGACAATTCAGGAGGTGCCCCTGAGGATGCATTGTGGGATTTATCCGACTGACCGCGTGTCGTTCCTGTTTCCTTACCCTGTGCAAATTGAGTTCATGCTTTGCCCTGATGGTTGTAGGAGCATTTTGGGAGGGGGAGCCCCTGATGTAAAACTTGTGTTCAGCGTATTAGCAGATGCTATATCACCCGTACGCCTGCGCCAAGTGGCTGGCTTGGCGACGAGCTGGCTGGCTAGTTTACCTTCGACCCGTGTGGGCCCTGAGGTAGCCTGCGGAGGGCTGCGGTGTCTCGAGTGTCCCCTAATCGAGCCCATAGGATCTGCAATAAAAACCTCCTGAGAGGGCGCGGCGACGGCAGTGTGGGCTGCACGCAAGCTAGGCCTGACCCGACTCACGAGGGGCTCACGAGGGGAGGCAGCTAAGGCAAAGTGATAACCAGAACGCGAGAGATTGCTTGAACGAGACTAAGCACCCCTTCCCCGGACACACGCAAATATCAAGCTCAAATCCAACTTAAATCCAACGGGGAAAACGGCAGCCAAGGGAAAAAGCAACGAAAGCAGAAAAAGGCCGCGTCCGGCACCTAGTCTAGTCTTGGACGTCTTCTCACCAGCGCGGAGCTAAGTGCTGCCACTGGGCGTGGGAGGGAGCCCCAGGGCCTGAGGCCGGCACCTCTGAGACTCCGGGGCGCGTATAGCCCCACTCATTATTACGTGAGAGTGTCACGGGGCGGCGAGCTTCACAGGCACTAGGCCTTCATCACAGGTACTGGCCTTGCTTCATATCGCCAGACGAGGACCCCGCCTTGCGCCACACTCTAGTGCCACCGACGACGACCGGAAACCAGGACGCTGCCGATGGGGTAGAGCGGTCGCCAGCGGTTCCCCCGACGACCACGGGTCCTCCGCCAGGGGCAGGCCCTGAGGCACCTCCCCAGCAGAGGGCCTACCTCCGAGGACGCCTTGCTCAACGCGCGGTGGTGATGCGGATCTCGCCCCTCTCCTGCAGCCCCGACACCCTCCTCCCGAGGGGTAGGAAACTTCCGAGCGGGCAGCCGCCACCGTGTGGCGACCTGCACCTCCTGCGATCCATGGTTAGCGTATGCCTGCTCCTGAGGAATTAGCGGTACCCGATAATCGTCGCTTCCAGCGTGGCCGACGGGGCCTTCCCGGGGCTCCTGGAAGAGCTCAGCTTCTGGCGCCTCGTCCCCCCAGCTTGGGCCGAGGAGCGAGCCTTGTTCGCCCTCATGCATGTGCCCTTGGTCCATCATGTGGGGCACGTACTCTTCTGGGGCCGTCATCCCGAAGGCTGCGCCATAGTGCTCCGCGTGCCATGCAGCTCTGCTTGAGGTGCCCACCTGGGGGTGGTAGCGCGGCGGCCCACTGGGGCCGTGGGTCGCGACGAGTCCTTCTTCGCTGGCCGGGGGCGGAGGCAGCGCCGCCGCTGGCCCGGTGCTGACAGCCTGGCTGGCGTTGGGGTGGCTTTGGAGCCCGCTTGGAGCTTCGTGGGAGTGCGTGGAGCCTCCGCATGGGCCGCCCTGGACCTGAGGTGGGAGTTGGGTGCAGAAGGGGTGAGCCCCCGAGGCGGCAAAGCCCAGGAGCTCTGCCACCCGCTCTAGCAAAGACGTCGCGGCCGCCCTCGGCCAGCACCTGCAGGAGCTCTCGGGCCACCGTGAGCGCGCCCTTGAGTTCGCTTCGCCTCGGCTGGGTGTACGGCGTCGTGGCTGGGCGTGGTTGGAGGCCCTCGCCACGACCGCGCCGCCGTGGCATGAGAGCTGTCGTCGTCTGCTGCCGCGTCGCGCGGCCCGCATGGCCTCGCGGATCGCGAGCTGCCTGGGCATGGGGTCGCCTGGGCGAAGCGGCTCTGTGGGCGGGCCAGCCGCCAGTGGATCTGGGTTGCCCACCTAGTCGCGGACATGATGATGACGATGCGACAGGACGCGAAGTGGCACAAGGTGGATTCCGTCGCACCCCTACCTGGCGTGCCAAATGTCGGATTTCGGGTTCCGGCAGACCCTCTAGGTTCGAACACTGGGGTGCGCGCGAAGATCTCGCCCTCTACCTACCTGCACCTCGCCGCCACGCTAGGATCTAAGCTTATGAAAAGAACAATGCAAGAGACACAGGGTTTATACTAGTTTGGGCCACCATTGTGGTGTAATACCCTACTCTAGTTTGTGGTGTGGTGGATTGCCTCTTGGGCTGATGATGATGAACAATACAAGGGAGAACAGCCTCATGAGGGTCTGTTTCTTGGCCGGTGCGATGAACTGCTAGGGGAGTTCACGCTCTCTCTGGATTTCTAGATGATGCCGATGATGATCCATCCTCCCTCGCCTGTGGGTGGCTAGTCCTATTTATAGGCAAAGGCCCCGGCCTCTCCCAAATATTTCAGCGGAAGGGCGCCAAAAATTGGCCATTTTGAAGGGGAACATCTGGTACACTTATCCTGACTAAAGTTGGTCCTCGCCTGTCAAAGGCTCTGGTGGTGACGCCTGCTTGGGCTCCACAATGACTCCCTTCCTACCATTGCGACGGTCCTGGTCTTGTTGCAGCGAAATGGATGCCTTTGCTTGATGCTCGCGCCTGCGCTTGCTCCCTTTGCACCAAAGAGGAAAGGAGGACACTGCGCGGGCTGGTGCCCACCTGGCGCCCTTGGTCGTCATGGCTTGCGTCATGGGCACCTCGTGAGGTACCCCGCCTTGATCTCTCCGCCTCCTCGCGAGCCACTCGACGAGGTCGTGCCTGAGGAAGCTCCCTATCGTCCGCCCCGCGAGGCTTGGCCCCTCGCGAGGGTCTTGAGCTTGTGCTGATGAAGATGGGCCGTGCTGGGCCTCCCCTTGAGCCACGCCGCAGGCTGCAGGCAGGCAAGTCCGGGGACCCCCCGTTCCCAGAACGCCGACATTGTCAATTCAACCACACCTGGATAACTTAATATCTGAAGCAAAGTATTTAGTAGCAAAGTAGTATGGAAGTAACGGTAACAGTGGCAAAGGTAAAGTAACTAAGCAAAGATCAATATGTGAAAAGCTCATAGGCATTGGATCAGTGATGGATAATTATGTCGGATGCGATTCCTCATGCAACAGTTATAACATAGGGTGACACAGAACTAGCTCCAGTTCATCAATGTAATGTAGGAATGTATTCCGAATATAGTCCTACGTGCTTATGGAAAAGAACTTGCATGACATATTTTGTCCTACCCTCCCGTGGCAACGGGGTCCTATTGGAAACTAAGGGATATTAAGGCCTCCTTTTAATAGAGTACCGGACCAAAGCATTAACACTTTGTGAATACATGAACTCCTCAAATTACGATCATCACCGGGAGTGGTCCCGATTATTGTCACTTCGGGGTTACCGGATCATAACACATAGTAGGTGACTAATGACTTGCAAGATAGGATCAAGAACTTACATATATTCATGAAAACATAATAGGTTTAGATCTGAATTCATGGCACACGGGCCCTAGTGACAAGCATTAAGCATAGCAAAGTCATAGCAACATCAATCTCAGAACATAGTGGATACTAGGGATCAAACCCTAACAAAACTAACTCGATTACATGATAAATCTCATCCAACCCATCACCGTCCAGCAAGCCTATGATGGAATTACTGATGCACGGCGGTGAGCATCATGAAATTGGTGATGGAGGATGGTTGATGATGACGACGGCGACGGATTCCCCACCTTAGAGCCTCGAATGGACTCTAGGTCATCCCTCACGAGAGAGTTTAGGGCTTGGCGGCGACTCCGAATTGTAAAACGCGATGAATCCTTCTCTCTGATATTTTTTCTCCCCGAACGTGAATATATGGAGTTGGAGTTGAGGTCGGTGGAGCTCCAGGGGGCCCACGAGGCAGGGGGCGCGCCCAGGGGTGTAGGCGCACCCCCCACCCTCATGGCTAGGGTGTGGCCCCCCTGGCCTTGATTCTTTCCCTATTATTTTTTATTAATTCCAAAAATATTCTCCATGAAGTTTCAGGTCATTCTGAGAACTTTTATTTCTGCACAAAAATAACACCATGGCAATTCTGCTGAAAACATCTTCAGTCCGGGTTAGTTCCATTCAAATCATGCAAGTTAGAGTCCAAAACAAGGGCAAAAGTGTTTGGAAAAGTAGATACGATGGAGACGTATCAGCGCGCTTTCCTATTTCGGATCTAGACTAGCACTGATGCTGAACTTCTTGGATGAATCGCCAGGAACGAAATCAACTAGCTTAGTGTCATCTGCCGACTTAAACTTCAAGACCAAATCATGCTCCGTACTTGGCTTTTTCAAAGAGGTCATATCTGCCGGGTCAACATTATCTTTGTAAAATTTCAATTCCTCTGTTGCACAGACAGACTCGGCGTAAGTAGCATCGCCTTCTTCACACTCCAAAGCTATCTTGCGACTTCCATGCACTGTGATGGTGCCCTTGTGACCCGGCATTTTAAGCTGCAAATAAACATAACAAGGCCTTGCCATGAATTTAGCATAAGCCGGCCGTCCAAACAGAGCATGATAAGGGCTTTGAATTTTGACCACTTCAAAGGATAACGTCTCAGATCTGGAATCATGCTCATCTCCAAAGGCAACCTCCAAAGATATATTGTCCACTGTATATGGCGACTTACCAGGCACGACACCATGAAAAACAGTGTTCGACGGCTTAAGATTTTTATCAGTCAATCCCATGCGACAGAAAGTATCATACTAAGGATATTAATGTTGCTGCCTCCATCCATGAGTACCTTAGTGAACTTGTACCCACAAACCTGAGGTGCTACCACCAGAGCCAAGTGACCCGGATTATCAACCCGGGGCGGGTGATCCTCACGACTCCACACGATGGGCTGCTCAGACCACCGCAAGAAATGGGGCACTGCCGGCTCAATGGCGTTCACAGCCCTTTTATGGAGCTTCTGATCCTGCTTGCATAAACTCGTGGTGAAGATGTGATAATGGCCACTATTCAGCTGCTTTGGATTACTCTGATAACCAGACTGCTGTTGTTGATTCCCCTGACAAGATTGCTGATGAAAACCACCTTGATTGCCTTGATTCCATTGGCCCTGGAAACCGGAATTCGAATCGCCACCACCGTAACCCGGACCATGAGAGCCGGAACCTGAGCCGCCGCCCGGCCCATGATCGTTCAGTAAAAGATCGGAATTTTTGCATTCCTTCATGATGAAGCAGTCCTTCCAGAGGTGAGTGGATGGCCTTTCCCGTGTACCATGCCTTGGACAAGGCTGATTCAGTACCTGCTCAAGATTGAAACCTGACCCTCCAATCTGTGGAGGTGGCCTTCTCTTGCTACGCTGACCATTATTCTGCGTGTTGGTATTAGCCACAAAATCCAAATTATTATTAGCCTTGCGCTTACCATTGCCCCCTTGACCTGCCGGATTATGATGTTGCCCCTTGGTATTGAAGGAAATATGCCCTAGAGGCAATAATAAAGTTGTTATTTATATTTCCCTATGTCATGATAAATGTTTATTATTCATGCTAGAATTGTATTAACCAGAAACTTAGTACATGTGTGAATACATAGACAAACAAAATGTCACTAGTATGCCTCTACTTGACTAGCTCGTTGAATAAAAGATGGTTAAGTTTCCTAGCCATAGACATGAGTTGTCATTTGATTAACGGGTCACATCATTAGAGAATGATGTGATTGACTTGACCCATTTCGTTAGCTTAGCATTTGATCGTTTAGTATATTGCTATTGCTTTCTTCATGACTTATACATGTTCCTATGACTATGAGATTATGCAACTCCCGAATACCGGAGGAAAACTTTGTGTGCTACCAAATGTCACAACATAACTGGGTGATTATAAACATGCTCTACAGGTGTCTCCGATGGTACTTGTTGCGTTGGCATAGATCAAGATTAGGATTTGTCATTCCGATTGTCGGAGAGGTATCTGTGGGGCCTCTCGGTAATGCACATCACTATAAGCCTTGCAAGCAATGCAACTAATGAGTTAGTTGCAGGATGATGTATTACGGAACGAGTAAAGTGACTTGCCGGTAACGAGATTGAACTAGGTATTGAGATACCGACAATCGAATCTCGGGCAAGTAACATATCGATGACAAAGGGAACAACGTATGTTGTTGTGCGGTTTGACAGATAAAGATCTTCGTAGAATATGTAGGAGCCAATATGAGCATCCAGGTTCCGCTATTGGTTATTGACCGGAGACGTGTCTCGGTCATGTCTACATAGTTCTCGAACCCGTAGGGTCCGCACGATTAACGTCGGTGACGATCTGTAATATGAGTTTATGTGTTTTGATTTACCGAAGGTAGTTCGGAGTCCCGGATATGATCATGGACATAACGAGGAGTCTCGAAATGGTTGAGACATAAATATCGATATATTGGACGACTATGTTTGGACGTCGGAAGGGTTCCGGGTAAGTTCGGACAAATACCGGAGTAACGGGGGGTTACCGAAACCCCTCGGGGAGTGTAATGGGCCTCATGGGCCTTAGTGGAGAAGAGGAGGGGCCGCCAGGGCAGGCCGCACGCCCCCTCCCCGTCTAGTCCAAATTGGACAAGGAAAGGGGGGCGACGCCCCCCTTTTTCCTTCCCCCTCTCTTCTCCTTCCTTCCCTCCTACTCCTACTCTTGGAAGGGTTGCAGTCCTACTCCCGGTGGGAGTAGGACTCCCCTTGGGGCACGCCTAGGAGGCCAGCCCCCTCCCCCTCCTTGACTCCTTTATATACGGGGGATGGGGCACCCCATAGACACACAAGTTGATCATTGATCTCTTAACCGTGTGCGGTGCCCCCCTCCACCATAATCCACCTCGGTTATACCGTAGCGGTGCTTAGGCGAAGCCCTACGTTGGTAGCATCATCATCACCATCATCACGCCGTCCTGCTGACGGAACTATCCCTCGAAGCTCTGTTGGATCGTGAGTTCGTGGGACGTCACCGAGCTGAACGTGTGCAGATCGCGGAGGTGCCGTACGTTCGGTACTAGGATCACTCGATCGTGAAGACGTACGACTACATCAACCGCGTTGTCATAACGCTTCCGCTTACGGTCTACAAGGGTACATGGACGACACTCTCCCCTCTCGTTGCTATGCATCACCATGATCTTGCGTGTGCGTAGGAATTTTTTTGAAATTACTATGTTCCCCAACAGTGGCATCAGAACCAGGTTTATGCATAGATGTTATATGCACGAGTAGAACACAAGTGAGTTGTGGGCGATACAAGTCATACTGCTTACCAACATGTCATACTTTGATTCGGCGGTATTTTTGGATGAAGCGGCCCGAACCGACATTACGCGTACGCTTACGCGAGACTGGTTCTACCGACATGCTTCGCACACAGGTGGCTGGCCGGTGTCAGTTTCTCCAACTTTAGTTGAATCGAGTGTGGCTACGCCCGGTCCTTGTGAAGGTTAAAACAACACATACTTGACAAAATACCGTTGTGTTTTTGATGCGTAGGTAAGAACGGTTCTTGCTCAGCCCGTAGCAGCCACGTAAAACTTGCAACAACAAAGTAGAGGACGTCTAACTTGTTTTTGCAGGGCATGCTGTGATGTGATATGGTCAAGACATGATGCTAAATTTTATTGTATGAGATGATCATGTTTTGTAATAGAGTTATCGGCAACTGGCAGGAGCCATATGGTTGGTGCTTTATTGTATGAAATGCAATCGCCATGTAATTGTTTTACTTTATCACTAAGCGGTAGCGATAGTCGTAGAAGCAATAGTTGGCGAGACGACAACGATGCTACGATGGAGATCAAGGTGTCGTGCCGGCGACGATGGTGATCATGACAGTGCTTTGGAGATGGAGATCAAAGGCACAAGATGATGATGGCCATATCATATCACTTATATTGATTGCATGTGATGTTTATCCTTTATGCATCTTATTTTGCTTAGATCGACGGTAGCATTATAAGATGATCTCTCACTAAATTTCAAGGTATAAGTGTTCTCCCTGAGTATGCACCGTTGCGAAAGTTCGTCGTGCCGAGACACCACGTGATGATCGGGTGTGATAAGCTCTACGCTCACATACAACGGGTGCAAGCCAGTTTTGCACACGCAGAATACTCGGGTTAAACTTGACGAGCCTAGCATATGCAGATATGGCCTCGGAACACTAAGACCGAGAGTTCGAGCGTGAATCATATAGTAGATATGATCAACATAGTGATGTTCACCATTGAAAGCTACTCCATCTCACGTGATGATCGGACATGGTTTAGTTGATATGGATCACATGATCACTTAGATGATTAGAGGGATGTCTATCTAAGTGGGAGTTCTTAAGTAATTTGATTAATTGAACTTTAATTTATCATGAACTTAATACCTGATAGTATTTTGCATGTCTATGTTGTTGTAGATAGATGGCCCGTGCTGTTGTTCCGTTGAATTTTAATGCGTTCCTTGAGAAAGCAAATTTGAAAGATGATGGTAGCAATTACACGGACTGGGTCCATAACTTGAGGATTATCCTCAATGCTGCACAGAAGAATTACGTCCTGGAAGCACCGCTAGGTGCCAAACCTGCTGCAGGAGCAACACCAGATGTTATGAACGTCTGGCAGAGCAAAGCTGATGACTACTTGATAGTTCAGTGTGCCATGCTTTACGGCTGAATCGGGACTTCAATGATGTTTTGAACGTCATGGAGCATATGAGATGTTCCAGGAGTTGAAGTTAATATTTCAAGCAAATGCCCGGATTGAGAAATATGAAGTCTCCAATAAGTTCTAGAGCTGCAAGATGGAGGAGATTAGTTCTGTCAGTGAGCATATACTCAGAATGTCTGGGTATAACAATCACTTGATTCAACTGGGAGTTAATCTTCCGGATGATAGTGTCATTGACAAAATTCTCCAATCACTGTCACCAAGCTACAAGAGCTTCGTGATGAACTATAATATGCAAGGCATGGATAAGACAATTCCCGAGCTCTTTGCAATGCTAAAGGTTGCGGAGGTAGAACAAGACCACCAGTTTCAAGAAAAAGGGTAAAGAGAAGAAGGGGAACTTCAAGAAGAACGGCAAGCAAGTTGCTGCTCAAGTGAAGAAGCCCAAGTCTGGACCTAAGCCTGAGACTAAGTGCTTCTGCTGCAAAGGGACTGGTCACTGGAACACTACAAGAAATATGTCAACTTATGACCACCACTATTGGTCACTGAAAGGTCACAAATTTCCATTTATAACCTTTTTGTGACCAAAAACAGAAGGTCAAAAGCTGGCCGTCAGAACCGACTATAGCGACCTTTCTTCCGGAATGGTCAAAGACGCTATTTACCAAAATATTCCTACTGTGGCGTTTTGGTCACTAGCAACCTGCCCCAGCCACGTAGGCATCCAAAGCATGGCAAGTCGATGTGGCACAAGATTCAGCCGGTCCAATTCGATTTTCTACATGGGCCGAGCCCAACAATTCAGCCTATTTGTGTTTTTTTTCATCAATTTTTGGTCAGGATCATGGGCCAAGCCCAATATGGCAGCCTTTTTTATTGTTGGGCCGCGGCCATTTTGGCTAAACAATTTCATTTCTTTTTTATTAAATGGGTCCACTAGTCAGATGGGTCCCAATTGTTAGGTTCTGGTAACAGGTTTCCATTTGTCAGGTAAGTAGGTCCCATCTATCAGACTCATATTCTTCATATTTCATGCAGTATTTAGATTCACAGAGACAAAAAACACACATAATACTTAAACAAGAGCAACCAGATCACATAATACAATACTTTACAAGCTCCATCCGTGCCATTACAAAGGGCCATGTATAATACAGTACTTTACAAGCTCTACAAGTGTAACATAGTACTACTTCACAAGCTCCTGGACTCGCTGGACTCTCTCATATTTCTATGCAACTTCAACAGGACAAAAACTTTGGTAGTCAGGGCTGGAACCATAATCAGATGAACAACACACCGGACTCGCCGACGGCGATAGTCGTACGAGACCAAACAAAACAACAACATGGCTTCCTCTGTCATCCTGTTACATGAATCAGAAAAGAATAAAAAAAATGGGGCAAATATATTATGAACAGACCATTCAAGAACAGACCATTCAACATTCAGCTAGTACCATGCTTTTTGTTGTCGAGCTAGTTAAAATGAGATAGTAGTTCATATAAGAAACAGAGACACAATATGAATATGCATGGCACATATGCAAAGTTGTGCAAAAAACTGCACTACAACACATTGCACCTAAAACAAAATACCATTCTACTATCACGACCATACATTCAACTGGCAAAATCTAACAATACTCGTCAGCACACGCATACTAAACTTCACAAAGGCAGGAGAGAATAAAGGGAACCAAGGAAGATACTTGTGGATGATAGTGTCGATGATGATTTGGATTGAGTTAGCATTGATGAGGAAGTGGATGGTGTCCATGGTGTGCTTTAGATGCACACAGCCATGAGCTTCTTGTCATTTGTTGCATCCGTTAAGCTCGATGATGGGTACCAATGCATCCAAGTAGAACAAAACCACCAACATTAACCTAAAGCGAGCAAGTGTACAGCAAGTGTGAATGTGATACAAGAAAAATTGCATGCTATGTACATCAAGTTAAAAGGCACAAGTTATACAAAGAACCTAAAAGCGAGCAAGTGTAAAACAAGTTGATAAAAAAATGCCCACCATGGCATTTGATTTCACAAGAGAAGAATGTGTAAGGTGCAATGTTGTGTACACTTTGTAATTCTATAATAATTTGTAGTGCATCGCGCTAGAAGCCGAGTACACTTGAAGCTACGAACTATGCAACAAGCACGAAACTCCAACAACAAGAAGCGAGTTGAGTTCCTAGCCATCGACTAGACTGGAACTCCCAAAGATTTGCCTCTTAAATTTTTATATAAAGTGAAAATTCCCAGCAAGGTAGATAGTGATCAACTTGCTGTACAACAAGTGCAGAGCAGCTACACAAGAAAAATACAAGCCCACTGATACTAGTTGTGCACTTGTTTCTTTCGTTCACCACTGATATGGTCTGTAGTGAAAGTGAAAGCACGGCCAAAAGAAGTTTAAAAATGTTATTAGTTGTAAGAGGATATAGTTGCCACTAGATCTCAGAACAATATCAGATCAGGTTGTTGAAGACGTTGATGACGATGTTGTCGTTGGTGACGGCGTCGATCTGCGGCCCCGGGAACTGCATGTTGATCGGGATCCCCGCACCGCCGCCAACATCAGCCCAAGAACAGAGCAAGAGGAAGAGTGCAATGCGGTGGGTTTCCATGGCGGGCTTCATCCCGTCCGCTTGTCGCTGTTCCTCTGTCCTACCCGCAGAGACAGAGACGGTTGTGAGAGGGAGGGGGAGATTGATCCACCTGTAGTACTAGGATTACGCAGCAACTAGTAGCAGAACTAGCAAGAAATAACCAAATTGAGTGTACACCAATATCATATGAATTCGCAACACAATCGAGCAACGGATTGGTACAAGAACAACTGCTGCATAAACCATGAACTCCAGGTGGAGAAATAACCCTTTTCATGAGTATACTAAGCACTAATATGGGTTACAACTAGTTGATAACTGACACCGTGTAGACCATGATGTGAGTATACTAAGCACTCATATGAGTATTACCAAGGACTTCCATGACATTATTACCTCAAAGACATCTTTGGAAAATTAAAACTGCACTGCTTATGCCTCTCGATCACATAAAAGCAGCTACCTCCCTTAACAAATTCACATCACTGCTGGGCTTTTGTGATATTGTTGCATAAATAGCTCTAAGATCAAGTTAATAAATCTATTTAGAATGTAGTGTGTGCAGCAAGAAACTTGATTGAGAAACCATGCTACGCCTAGGCATAATACTCTGATTGAGAAATTTGCACGGTTTCCAAATTCCTCGTCTTGCACACGCAGTAGCTACAAATCCACCCGAAAGCTAGATAGCGACTTGTAGCAACCAAAACTAGGGAGCAGACGCCGTGTGTCTAGTAAGAAGAGGAGGAGCACGGAGACGAGGCCGCACCTTGGAGGCGCCATGGGCTTCTCGAGGGCCTCATGGAGGAACTGGTCGACCAAGGCGATCGACTGCCTTCGCTGGGGTCCTACTCTCAAGGCCCGCGACCTGGCGGTCGTCGGTGAGGTCGGGTGAGGAGGAGACCCGGCGTGCGGCGGGGGAGTCCGAGGGGGAGGTGGTGGAGGAGGAGAGGAGCAGGCGGCTCATGGCCCCGTCGAGGTCGGCCGTCTCCCACGAGTCCGGCGCCAGGGCAAGAGGCCGCCGCTGCCCTCCTCCATGCCTGCTGTGGCTGTGACCCGATCTGCTGCCATGGCGAACTAGAAGCCGGGCGAGGCGGACGGCGGGGAAGAGGCCATCGGGGCCTGGGGCTCACGGGCGAGATCTGTGGAGGCGCTGGTGGGGGCGCAGCAAGCGAGCTGGCTAGGGTTTGGTCCTCTGGTCTAGATTTATGGGTGAGGTGGGGAAGAGGAGAGGGTGAGGAGGGAGGGCACGCCGGGCGACGGGAAGCGAGAGAGAGGGAGGCGGCGTCGATTTGGATCGGGGAGAGAGAGAGGGAGGGAGGCGGCATCGATCTAGATCGGGGAGAGAGAGAGGATCTGAATCGGGGGCGGGAGGTAGGTGGCGGCTGCGAGTGGATCTGAATCGGGGGAGAGAGGGGAGAGGAGTGGAGTTAGGGTTTGGGTTGGCCCGCTGAGGAGTGGAGTGAGAGACGTTGGATTCGCCTGGTATGGACGGTTCAGATCACATAGAGTGGGGTGATCCGTGAGAAGTTTTCTGATTGGTCCGAGAAATCTGTGATTTAAAATAATTTCCAAGTACTAAAGATAGAGCTATTTTGTGGAGCAACTATCAAAAATATTTTGCAAAAGGGCATTATACAAATTTTCTCTCAAGCTAGACCACATTTTATGGATGAGCACCAATTTGTATGCATTTCTGATCTTTCTAGCTATTTTTAATCTTTTTTGAGTGTCCAAAGTGAGTTTTATTGTGAAGGACCTATAATATATTTGTTGCAAAATTGGACCAAATCATTTTTCTAAAATACTAGGCCATATTTAATTCAGAATTGATCAAATTATTGGGTATAAAAAGTTTTGATCCACCTCTGGTGAAAAAGACAAATTTTCACCGATTCAGCTGGAAGCGAGTCAAATTTGAATCATGGATGCCTCATAGTTTGCTATTTATTTTTACAAAAATCAATTATAGGTACAAAAGTATCTATTTAATCAGAGAAACACCAAAAAAATTCCAAGATTTAACCACTAGCTAGGAACGGTCATTCCCGCCATTTTGACCGCATTTTGAAACGGGCATAAACAATTCTAAAAAAATCAAAGAATTGGGAAACCTTCGCTTTGTGTCATTATATGTGGCCAAGTTCCCAGGAAAAATAACAAACTTGTAATACGACAATTACTTTAAACTCAAAAATGAGCTATCATATCTGAAGATTCATGGCTTTCAAGCCAAATGATCAATCTTATGGCCACATTCATGTCATAGTTTGTTCAAATGATCTCATATTGTGCACAAGGGTGCATATTGGAATGGCAAACAATGTTGCCTCGTGGAGTTTTCATTTCCTTTGGACGAAAAACCATTTTCCATTTTTCGCGTGCCCATCATGAGGTTTTTTTGTGAAGGACCTCCCAAATAATTGTTGCCAAATTGGACCAAAACATTTTTCTAAAATACTAGGCCATATTTAATGCACAATTGACAAAATGGTTGGGTGAAAAAAGTTTTGATCCACCTCTGATGAAAAAGACAAATTGTCGTCGATTCAGTTGGAAACGGGTCAAATTTGAACTGTAGCTGCCTCATAGTTTGCTCTTTATTTTTTCCAAAAATCATTTCTAGGTACATAAGTATCTATTTAATCATAGAAACACCAAAAAATTCCAAGATTCAACCACTAGCTAGGAACGGTCAAGCCCGCCGTTTTGACCGCATTTTCAAACGGGCATAAAAAATTCAAAAAAAATCAAAAAATTGGAAAACCTTCGCATTGTGTCATTATATGTGACCAAGTTTCCGGAAAAATAATAAACTTGTAATACGGTAATTATTTAAAAAAGTGTTCTCGAAATGAGCTATCAAGTGTGAAGATTCATGGCTTTCAAGCCAAATGATCAATCTTATGGCCACATTCATGGCATAGTTTGTTCAAATGATCTCATATTGTGCACAAGGGTGCATATTGGAATAGCAAACAATGTTGCCTACGGAAGTTTTCATTTTCGTTGGACGAAAAAACCATTTTGCATTTTTCGGGTGCCCGAAAGGAGGTTTTTTTGTGAAGGAACTACCAAATAATTGTTGCAAAATTGGACCAAATCATTTTTATAAAATACTAGGCCATATTTAATGCACAATTGACAAAATGGTCTGGTGTAAATTTTTTGATCCACCTCGGTGAAAAGACAAATTTCTGCGATTGGGTTGGAAGCGGGTCAAATTTGAACTGCAATGCCTCATAGTTAGCTATTTATTTTTCCAAAAATCATTTCTAGTTACATAAGGACCTATTTAATCATAAATACATGGTTTGGTGGCGATACGTCGAGGTTTGGGCGGTGGCCGAGGGCCCCAACTCTAGAGCCAGAACTCAAGCATGCCCGCCGCGTGGTCACCAAGCGTGACTGGCGTATGCCATGTGTTCTGGGCGGCCTAGGCATGTCTAGTGGGTTGGGCACTCCCAGGTTGGTGTTAGGAAGAAAATTACAACATAAGATTCTCACGAGGAGACCAATCGATGCTCAAACATGAATTAGCAGCCAAGTGTTTGATTAGCGGACGGAAATGTACATGGCTAATGGGCGTGAGTTTTGGTGAGGATGATGGCATTAAGAAGATCGTTTTCACAAATTTTCAGCTCAAAAGGAGGAGCCTAGGTGGTACTTTCTTTGCAAACCACCACACTGGACATAAATACGAATGTTGAAGCTCGGCTCAAAATAATGAATGGATTGAGCTGGCATTTGGTGGAGGATGGTTATTTGGGCATAGGAAAGCATTGTAGAAAATGGATACTATTTGGACATGCCAAAGTGGTACTTCCTTCACAAACTGTTACTCTGAACAGAATAGGAAAATGAATATTTTTGAATTATTTTTGAACTAGGCAAGGAAGGTTTTTACATATTTGACGAAGAAATGACCCAAATAATTTATGAGATTTTTTTGGGATTTTGGGAATGACAGAAATATAGGTTGCTTCACAACCTAGGGCAAAACTGCCACATGGACATGACACATAGGCAAAACTGATGAGGTGGCGCCTAGTCATAGCAACCCACCACAATTTACAAGGCTATGACCATCTATATTGGTCGTTAACAACTAGAAATAAGGCAATGGGACTAGCAATGTTAGCTTTATGACCATTTCATGTAAGGAAATTATGACCTTTCGACCAAAATGGTCGCAATGGTTTAGGGTTTGGAGCCCCTCGAACAGCTTTTGACCAATTGGTCTCAAATGGTCATAAATCTATGACCAATTCTTCCAGGGTCACTGACAGAAGGTCATAAGTTGACATATTTCTTGTAGTGGAAGCGGAACTGCCCCAAGTATTTGGCGGATAAGAAGGATGGCAAGGTGAACAAAGGTATATCTGATATACATGTTATTGATGTGTACCTTACTAATGCTCGCAGTAGTACCTGGGTATTTCATATTGTTTTTTTTTGCTAATATTTGCAACTCAAAACAGGGACTACGGATTAAGAGGAGATTGGCTAAGGATGAGGTGACGATGCGCGTGGGAAATGGTTCCAACGTCGATGTGATCGCGGTCGGCACGCTACCTCTACATCTACCTTCCGGATTAGTTTTAGACCTAAATAATTGTTATTTGGTGCCAGCGTTGAGCATGAACATTATATCTGGATCTTGTTTAATGCGAGACGGTTATTCATTTAAATCGGAGAATAATGGTTGTTCTATTTATATGAGTAATATCTTTTATGGTCATGCACCCTTGAAGAGTGGTCTATTTATATTGAATCTCGATAGTAGTGCTTCACATATTCATAATATTGAAGCCAAAAGATGCAGAGTTGATACTGATAGTGCAACTTATTTGAGGCACTGTTGTTTGGGTCATATTGGTGTAAAGCGCATGAAGAAACTCCATTCTGATGGACTTTTGGAACCACTTGATTATGAATCACTTGGTACTTGCGAACCATGCCTCATGGGCAAGATGACTAAAACGCCGTTCTCCGGAACAATGGAGCGAGCAACAGATTTGTTGGAAATCATACATACTGATGTATGTGGTTCGATGAATGTTGAGGCTCGTGGAGTGTATCATTATTTTCTCACCTTCACAGATGATTTGAGCAGATATGGGTATATCTACTTGATGAAACATAAGTCTGAAACATTTGAAAAGTTAAAAGAATTTCAGAGTGAAGTGGAAAATCATCGTAACAATAAAATAAAGTTTCTGCGATCTGATCATGGAGGAGAATATTTGAGTTACGAGTTTGGTCTTCATTTGAAACAATGTGGAATAGTTTTGCAACTCACGCCACCCGGAACACCACAGCGTAATGGTGTGTCTGGACGTCGTAATCGTACTTTACTAGATATGGTGTGATCTATGATGTCTCTTACTAATTTACCTCTATCATTTTGGGGTTATGCTTTAGAGATGGCTGCATTCACGTTGAGACGACGCCTTATGAACTGTGGTTTGGCAACAAACCAAAGTTGTCGTTTCTTAAAGTTTGGGGCTGCGATGCTTATGTGAAAAAGCTTCAACCTGATAACCTCGAACCCAAATCGGAGAAATGTGTCTTCATAGGATACCCAGAGGAGACCGTTGGGTACACCTTCTATCACAGATCCGAAGGCGCATTCGTTGCTAAGAATGGATCCTTTCTAGAGAAGGAGTTCTCTCGAAAGAAGTGAGTGGGAGGAAAGTAGAACTTGATGAGGTAACTGTACCTACTCCCTTATTGGAAAGTAGTTCATCACAGAAATATGTTCCTGTGACTCCTACACCAATTAGTGAGGAAGCTAATGATGATGATCATGTAACTTCAGATCAAGTTACTACCGAACCTCGTAGGTCAACTAGAGTAAGATCCGCACCAGAGTGGTATGGTAATCCTGTTCTGGAGGTCATGTTACTTGACCATGACGAACCTACGAACTATGAGGAAGCGATGATGAGTCCAGATTCCGCAAAATGGCTTGAGGCCATGAAATCTGAGATGGGATCCATGTATGAAAACAAAGGGTGGACTTTTGTTGACTTGCCCGATGATCAGCAAGCCATCGAGAATAAATGGATCTTCAAGAAGAAGACTGATGCTGACGGTAATGTTACTGTCTACAAAGCTCGACTTGTTGCGAAAGGTTTTCGACAAGTTCAAGGAGTTCACTACGATGATACTTTCTCACCCGTAGCGATGCTTAAGTCCGTCCGAATCATGTTAGCAATTGCCGCATTTTATGATTATGAAATTTGGAAAATGGTTGTAAAGACTGCATTCCTGAATGGATTTCTGGAAGAAGAATTGTATATGATGCAACCTGAAGGTTTTATCGATCCAAAGGATGCTTACAAAGTGTGCAAGCTCCACCGATCCATCTATGGACTGGTGCAAGCATCTCGGAGTTGGAATAAACGTTTTGATAGTGTGATCAAAGAATATGGTTTTATACAAGCTTTTGGAGAAGCCTGTATTTACAAGAAAGTGAGTGGGAGCTCTGTAGCATTTCTAATATTATATGTGGATGACATATTGTTGATTGGAAATGATATAGAATTTCTGGATAACATAAAAGGATACTTAAATAATAGTTTTTCAATGAAAGACCTCGGTGAAGCTGCTTATATATTGGGCATCAAGATCTATAGAGATAGATCAAGACGCTTAATTGGACTTTCACAAAGCACATACCTTGATAAAGTTTTGAAGAAGTTGAAAATGGATCAAGCAAAGAAAGGGTTCTTTACTGTTTACAAGGTGTGAAGTTGAGTCAGACTTAATGCCCGACCAATGCAGAAGATAGAGAAGAAATGAAAGATGTTCCCTATGCTTCAGCCATAGGTTCTATCATGTATGCAATGCTGTGTACCAGGCCTGATGTGTGCCTTGCTATTAGTTTAGCAGGGAGGTACCAAAGTAATCCAAGAGTGGATCACTGGACAGCGGTCAAGAACATCCTGAAATACCTAAAAAGGACTAAGGATATGTTTCTCGTTTATGGAGGTGACAAAGAGCTTGACGTAAATGGTTACGTCGATGCAAGCTTTGACACTGATCCGGATGACTCTAAGTCACAAACCGGATACATATTTATATTGAACGGTGGAGCTGTCAGTTGGTGCAGTTCTAAGCAAAGCGTCGTGGCGGGATCGACGTGTGAAGTAGAGTACTTAGCTGCTTCGGAAGCAGCAAATGAAGGAGTCTGGATGAAGGAGTTCATATCCGATCTAGGTGTCATACCTAGTGCATCAGGTCCAATGAAAATATTTTGTGACAATACTGGTGCAATTGCCTTGGCAAAGGAATCCAGATGTCACAAGAGAACCAAGCACATCAAGAGACGCTTCAATTCCATCCGCGATCAAGTCAAGGAGGGAGACATAGAGATTTGCAAAATACATATGGATCTGAATGCTAAGGAGAGTCCCATCCGAACACGGGACGAAGTCTTCAATCTTGTATCTTCATAGTCCAACAGTCCGGCCAAAGGATATAGCCCGGCTGTCCGAAGACCCCCTAATCCAGGACTCCTCAAGAGTCTCCTGAACCAGGCTTCAATGACGATGAGTCCGGCGCGCAGATTTGGCTTCGGCATTGCAAGGCGGGTTCTTCCTCCGAATACTCCATAGAAGATCTTGAACACAAGGATAGTGTCCGGCTCTGCAACACAAGTTCCACATACCACCGTAGAGAGAATAATATTTACACAAATCTAATCTGTTGACGCATTTCGCAGCATGACATCACACCATGGCCCGGTCATTATTCGAACCGTTTTTCACAACCAGCCACCGCACATATCGCGAGGCGGTTTCCTTGGCACGTCTTGTTGAAGCAGAGATCGTGTCCCCTTATCACGGGATTCTCATCAACACGGACGTGGGTAACCCAACCGTGCCATCAATTACGGCGCTTGGGGAATAAGCGAGTTTTACTAGGCAGGTGGGGAGGCATATGCCCCTATAAAGGGATAAGGATTCCTCTTTTTACCCATGCCTTCTTCCTCTTGCACATCCATTCTTGCGCACTCGAGCTCCAGCACCCAAGTCTGCGCTTTTCCCCTCAAACCACTCCAAGCATGTCCGGAGCAGGAGGCAAGTGGATGGTCTCCTCCATCACAGAGGAGGACGTTACAAAGCTACGGGGAGCCGGATATCGGGCCGCGGACATCGCACACCGGCTGCCAGATACGGGGCAGATCATCCCCATGCCCGAACCCTACGAGAGGGTGGTTTTCCTTACCCACTTTGTCCGTGGACTGGGATATCCTCTCCACCCGTTCGTCCGCGGACTCATGTTCTACTACAGGCTGGATTTTCACGATCTGGCCCCCAATTTTATCCTCAACATCTCGGCATTTATCGTCGTGTGCGCGGCCTTCCTCCGCATCAGGCCCCACTTCGGCCTGTGGCTGAAGACCTTCAATGTCAAACCGAAGGTGGAGGTCGGCCAGCAAGCGGAGTGCGGAGGCGCCATGGTGGGCAAAATGCCTAACGCCACTCGCTCGAAGGCTCCTATGTGGAGACCATAAAGGGGTGGCAATCGGGGTGGTTCTACATCACCGAGCCGCGAGACACCAACTGGGTGGCGGCCCCCGAATTCTGATCCGGAATCCCCACGCGGCTCACCTCCTAGAAAGAGAAGGGCCTGTCCTGGGCTTCATCGGTGGAGCTGACCGGACTCCAGAAATGCATCCGGAACATGATGAGCAAGAAAATCAAGCTTGTCAACATGGTCCAGGTCATGCTCTTCCGCCGGATCCTCCCGTGTCAACGACGGGCATTCAATTTGTGGGAGTTTGACCCAGCCGTGGACCAGATGCTGCGAGAGCTTTTCGACACGACACACAAGGACGTCTAGAAGGTGCTGTTCAAGGGCGCCGAGGTACCTCCTCCCCTTACCGAGGACCGCGGACTCAGCGCAAAGCGCCATGCCAATCCGGTAAGTTTTTATATCTCATAAGGTGTTTATTTTCCCTAGTTAAATCATGCGCGGGATCTAAGGTTCCATGCCATTAACATGACTGGGTAGAGACAGCTGAGCAGATCGTCTGCCCAATCCCCCTGCCTGAAGATCCTGCAGATGCTCTCCTAACGGAGATGCTGGTCCCGGCGCCTTATGAGGTGCCGGTGAAGAAGGCCACGGGGACCCGACAGGGTCTCCGGCGCAAGGTTATATTGGACTCATCGTTCGAAAACTCCGAGGCACACTCCTCCCATGAACACGAGGAGGAGGAAAGTTCTCCCCCCCCCCCTAGCCGGGGGAGACAAGAAAAGGAAGGTCGCCCCAATCGGGGAGGCCGAGCGGTCCAAGAAGGGAAGGACCCTCCTTCCGGACTGCTCCACGACGGCCGCCTATAGCGATGACGAGTGGTTACCCAGGGATAAGCCCCTGGCGAAATCGTAAGTATCTGGATACCATAGTAATTCATGGTACGTTTCTATTGCACTGCTTCTCCTTACGCCGAATATGTTTATGCAGCCCGTCCCGAGCCCGTATCGACGTGTCTTCGTCGGACGGCTCATTGGACTAGTCGGATATGAAGAGCGATTCACTTCCGACCGCCTCCACCCCTTGCCCTACGGACAACATCGAGGTGTTGTCCCGAAAGGCACCAAGCCGAGGGGAGGTAGTCCTGGGGGCGCCTCGAGGCAACCTTCCGGACCCTATGCGCAAAGGGAGCAAGACTCCCATGGGCTCCAAGTTCGACCCCCAGCCGAACACTGCGCCGGAACCTTCGGTGGTTCCGGACTTCAGCAGGCGAACCCCCGTTAAGAGGGGCAAGCCACCCGTGCTGGTGGCCTCTGTCCATCCAGAGGCACCGGACAACTTGCTGGAAGCGCTTCGCGGCGCTTCCATCGACGAAGAGCACCGCACTATCATAAGTGCGGTGATCGAGAAGGTTCAGTCCGCCAAAAAGGACTAACTGAAGCTTGTGCCAGCCTCCTAACAGGCTTTCAAGTAAGTAATCCAAATATAAGAAAATATATCCGCATAGACAGTAGCCCCTGATGCTCTATTTGGCGTTCACGAAGAAAGGCCGAATAGAGGATCAAATATTGACTCAGGAGTCTAATCAGAATATGTCTATGTGCATATGCAGGCTTCACTGCTGGCCACTGCCACACGTACTGCGGAGGTCACTGCACTGAAGCAGGACCTTGAGCGGGCCTAAGAAGAGCTCGGCCTTACCAAGAGGCATCTCGAGGAGAGCAGAGGTAAGCAATACCTTGTCTATATATGAAAAAGAAATTTTGTTGTATAGTAGGATCATCATGAATTTGCCAGGGGCCACAACCGAGGTGGCGACCCTGAAAAAGGCGTTGTCCGAGGCTGAAGACAAAGCGGCCAAGGAGCGTACTGAGCGAGAAAAGCAAGAAGCCCGGGTAGGCGAGGTGCAGCAAGAGCTCGAGGCTCTCGCCAAAAAACACGAGTCCTTGGAGCTTGACTCTAAGACGCGCGAGTCCGAGCTTGAGAAGGCGCTCGAAAGTGCACAAAACACCAAGGCTGAAGCCCACAAGGCCCTCCAGGAGATTGATGTGGTGAAGAAGATAGCAGCGGGTAAGGCATTCATTATGCAAAGCAAGCATGTGAAGGAAACTTTCCTTTTACTTACCCGAATTCGGAGCTCTCCAGGAGCATTCGCAGATCTTCCTCGCAGTGTGCTGGATGTCGCGGAGTTTTACCGAGCTGAGGAGGGGAGCTCGACGGAAAAGTTGTTCTGGTCTCAGTATATTGGGACCGAACACCCAATGCCCTTGAGCGACCAGCTGAAGCAACTGGTCGAGCTTCACAAGGCGGCCGAATAGGCCATGAAGGGTCTGATGGTCCGGACATGGCCTGGCGATCCCCTGCCTAACAGCTATTTCGGTCTGGTGAGGCGGCTTGCGGATGCCTGCCGACGGCTTGAAGTCATAAAGCGGTCCGTCTGCATCGAGGGTGCCCGCAGGGCTTTTGCCCGGGCGAAGGTGCACTGGGCGAAGCTGGACGCCGAAAAGCTGGTGAAGGAGGGGCCGCCGGAGGAAAAGGAGCATCGTCGCCCCGAGATGTTTTATGACAGTGTCCTGAAGGGTTCCCGCCTTGTGGCGGAGGAATGTGCTAGGGATGTAATTTTTGAATGAACATGCTCATGTGATCCTGTAATGTGAAACGGGTTCATTTGCGCTATGCAACGCTTTTTGAATTTAAAATATTACCTTCTGTGCGGCCGTTTATAAAATCTGAGAGTTGGCCAGTCGTCGGCTTCTGCCCCCATGTAACTAGTACTGGGTGTTCGGGATAAACCTGAGCAATCTTTACCCCAATTTTGGGTCCTTCGAGAGAGGTGTTCAGCGCAACGAATCAGACAATCGGACTATAAGGCTTTATCACTCTCACTTAGCCATAGAAGTCTACAATTTTAAATTTTGGCGAAGCCCCTAGTATTCGGAAGGTCAATTTGGGGCGCTTATATACGCCTTAAGTCGGTCAAGGCCGACTCCTCACCAAGCGGAAAAAGTCTTTAAGGACTTGAGACCTCTCGAACAGCGACCAGCTCTCGCCTTATCATGTGATCGGTTTTGGCTTTCTCTACTAAGGTGCTCATCCGAAGAACCGACACAATCGCAAGTAGTTCTCCCCAGTGCTACCTTAGCCGATATAGCGGAACGTAAGGTACCAAAACATGGGAGCCGGGCAAACCCAACTATTGACCCAAGACATGATTCGGAGCTGATGCATATAATGCTATAAGTTCGGGGTGCCGCATTGTCGAAAGTGTTCGGACTTCTCACACCGTATTATGGGGTACGCAAAAGCCCCTGGCGTACTGGCCGTACCAGAATGTACAGGTGCAAGTTGTAGCAAATAAACATATAAAAGAAAGGGATGGATAATGCAATAATAGACTAATGCTATGCATTGTTATTTCAATAATACGTCGAAGCATACTGATACAAGTAGTGCCATAAGCAAAAAAATAGGACTATTTGACATGTCCTATCCAAGGGCAAGCTGCATATGGGTATTTAAAAAATTGGTATGTCGATTGTTATGAGAGACCACCTGGGGGTTCCCTTGTACGTCTTAGCTTCTTGCCTCCTTGGTTGTTCCTTCCCGTAATGTGTCCGACTATCATACTGCCGGAACGGGCTTCCAGAGAGTAAGGTCCTGAAAGAGAAGGAATGATAAAGGTTTGCAACCCCTAGGGCGGTTGAGCCACATTGCGTGACGTGCCCTGATATTGCCCCCGCCTATCCCCATGGTATTTTCAGTGTGTAATTATGTACCCGCGGCACAGATTTCATCGCTTGACTGGGGCTAGGACGGGGGCCGAATTGCTTGGCGAGCTATGAACGTGCCAGGCGATCCTATTGCAGGTTACTCCGGACTCGCTTGACGGTGCCCGGGGGCTGTATCGCCGAATTGGCGGTTTGCCTTAAAAGGCTGCTTTGTGCTTCTGCTGCGAGGGCCGCAGTGTGCTCCTCCGTGCGGAGCGAGCGTTCCGTGTTTCCATTGACTGTTATGACCCCCCTAGGTCCTGGCATCTTGAGCCTGAGGTATGCGTAATGCGGTACCGCATTGAATTTTGCAAATGCGGTTCGCCCGAGCAGTGCGTGATAGCCACTGCGAATCAGGACGATATCGAAGATTAACTCCTTGCTTCGGAAGTTGTCCGGAGATCCGAGGACCATTTCCAGTGTAATTGAGCCCGTGCAATGGGCCTCTACACCTGGGATGACACCCTTAAAGGTGGTTTTGGTGGGTTTGATCCTCGAGGGATCTATACCCATTTTGCACACTGTATCCTAATAGAGTAGGTTCAGGCTGCTGCCGCCATCCATAAGGACTCGAGTGAGGTGAAATCCGTCGATGATGGGGTCTAGGACCAATGCGGCGGATCCGCTATGACGGATACTAGTGGGGTGGCCCCTGCGATCAAAAGTGATCGGACAAGAGGACCATGGGTTGAACTTTGGGGCGACGGGCTCCATTGCATAGACGTCCCTTAGTGCACGCTTCCGTTCCCTCTTGGGAATGTGAGTTGCATATATCATGTTCACCGACTTCACTTGTGGGGGGAACCTCTTCTGTCCTCCCGTGTTCGGCGGCCGGGGCACCTCCTCGTCATCACTATGCAGCCCCTTGTCCTTGTTTTCGGCATTCAACTTGCCGGCCTGCTTGAACACCCAGCATTCTCTGTTGGTGTGATTGGCTGGCTTATCGAGGGTGCCGTGGATTTGACACGAGCGATCAAGTATGCGATCCAAGCTGGACGGGCCCGGAGTACTTCATTTGAATGGCTTTTTCCACTGACCGGATCTAGAGCCCCTGAATCCGGCATTGACTGACGTATCTTCGGCGTTATCGCCGTTGTTGCGGTGCTTGTGTCTGTTCCCACGTGGTCTGCCGTTGGCATCTTTAGTATAATGAGTGCCCGGACTCCTTGATGTGTTGTTGCTGCGAGCCAGCCAACTATCCTCGCTTGCGCAAAAGTGGGTCATGACTGTCGTGAGGGCTGCCATAGACTTCGGCTTCTCCTGGCCGAGGTGTCGGGCGAGCCACTCGTCACGGATGTTGTGCTTGAATGCCGCTAAGGCCTCTGCATCCGGACAGTCGACAATTTGGTTTTTCTTAGTTAGGAACCGTGTCCAGAATTTCCTGGCCGATTCCCCTGGCTGCTGAGTTATATGGCTCAAGTCATCAGCATCCGGTGGTCGCACATAAGTGCCCTGGAAGTTGTCAAGGAATGCATCTTCCAAATCTTCCCAACTGCCGACGGAGTCTGCCGGCAACCTAGTCAGCCAATGCCGAGCTGGTCCTTTGAGTTTTAGTGGGCGGTATTTGATGGCATGCAGATCATCACCGTGAGCCATGTGGATGTGGAGGAGGAAATCCTCAATCCATACCGCGGGATCTGTTGTACCATCATACGATTTTATATTTACGGGTTTAAAACCCTCCGGGAATTCGTGATCCATAACTTCATCAGTGAAGCATAGGGGTTGTGCGGCGCATCTGTGCCGGGCTATATCACGACGCAGTTTGTATGAGTCTTGTCTGCTGTATTCGGCCCGGCCGGATTTACTTTTAGTGTATCCGGCGTGACGGTCATCGTCCCGCGGTGGTGCGTGCCCTCGTGTCCCGTATATCGATCTTGCATGTTTTGCCCTGCTTTCCAATACGTCTCGCGGGTCCCGTGTGTTGCCCCTGGCCTTGGTATTTTTGTTTGAGTGGAGGCAGGGTGCAGGCTGAACTTCAGGCTGAAACGCCTCTCTGTCTCGGCCATGAGGTGGCCGGTCCGCCGCATCATACGCTGGTGATGTAGGTTTCAATGCTTCCTCCTCGAGTCGGGGTAGCAACCTATGCTTTGGGTAACTCTTGGATGGGCATTCGAGTTCGTATTCCTCGGCCGTAAGGACTTCGGTCCATCTGTCTGCTAGCAAATCTTGATCAGCTCGAAGCTGTTGTTTCTTTTTCTTCAGGCTATTTGCTGTGGCTATAAGCCGGCGCTTGAAGCGCTCCTGCTCGATGGGGTCCTCAAGTACGATAAATTCTTCATCGCCGAGGCTCACCTCGTCTTCGGAGAGAGGCATGTAATTGCCATCCTCCATTTCTCCATCTGCTGCCTGTTCTAGAGGGCTAGCTTGTTCACCCTCCCGCTCCAAATCGTGCTGGAGGGGATTGTTGTCTTCAGCACTATCCGGAGTGTTATTGTCTCTTGTGCCGGTATCACTACTCTTGGTATGGCGGGACTTAGAGCGGCGCCGCTGACGTCGATGCTTGGGTTGCTTCTTGGAGGGGTCATCCTCCGCTGTCTTGTCGCCATTGCCTTCTTTGGGGGTATCCACCATATATATGTCATATGATGAGGTGGCGGTCCAGCGCCCTGTGGGCGGTGGTTCCTGGTCGTCTCCTACATCATCGTCCATGCCGTCCATGCCTTCGGAGTCTGTAGGATCGAAAGTATGTCTAGAGGGGGGTGATTAGACTACTTGACCAAATAAAAACTTATCCTTTTCCCAATTTTAGTCTTTGGCAGATTTTAGCTATCTTAGCACAAGTCAAGCAATCTTAACACAATTCAAGCAAGCATGCAAAGAGTATATGAGCAGCGGAAAGTAAATCATGCAACTTGCAAGAATGTAAAGGGAAGGGTTTGGAATTGGAGACACGAATGTTTTTGTCGTGGTTCCGATAGGTGGTGCTATCGTACATCCACGTTGATGGAGACTTCAACCCACGAAGGGTATTGATGCCTTGAGTCCATGGAGGGCTCCACCCACGAAGGGTCCACGAAGAAGCAATCTTGTCTATCCCACCATGGTCGTCGCCCATGAAGGACTTGCCTCACTAGCGGTAGATCTTCAAGAAGTAGGCGATCACCTTGCCCTTACAAACTTCTTGGTTCAACTCCACAATCTTGTCAGAGGCTCCCAAGTGACACCTAGCCAATCTAGGAGACACCACTCTCCAAGAAGTAACAAATGGTGTGTTGATGATGAACTCGATAGTCTCCCCAACACTCAACTCTCTCTCACAGGATTTGGATTTAGTGGAAAGAAAATTTGAGTTGAAAGAAACTTGGGGAAGGCTAGAGATCAAGATTCATATGGTAGAAATGGAATATCTTGGCCTCAACACAAGAGTAGGTGGTTCTCTCTCAGAAACAGCAAGTTGGAAGTGTAGGAGTTCGTTCTGATGGCTCTCTCCACGAATGAAGAGGAGGTGGAGGGGTATATATATCCTCCACACAAAATCTAACCGTTACACACAACTTGCCAAATTCGGTGGGACCGAATTGTTAAACTCGGTTGGACCGATTCAACAAATCTAGTGACCGTTAGGATTTTCGGTGGGACCGGCATGAAACTCGGTAGGACCGATATGGTTAGGGTTAGGGCATAACGTAATCTCGGTGAGACCGATTACACAAACTCGGTAGGAACGATTTTCGTAATAAGCTAACCAGAGAGTTGGTCAGGTAAACTCGGTGGGACCGGTTCGCTCATTTCAGTGAGACCGAAATGTTACGAAAAGGAAACAGAGAGTTTACATTGCAATCTCGGTTGGACCGATCGCTCATCTCGGTGGGACCGAAACGTTGCGAAGGGAAACAGAGAGATTACAATCCCATCTCGGTGAGACCGAGATCCCTATCGGTGAGACTGATTTGCCTAGGGTTTGTGGCAGTGGCTATGACATCTGAACTCGGTGGCGCCGGATAGAAAGAATCGGTAGGGCCGAGTTTGACTTTTGGTTTAGGTCATATGTGGATGTGAGAAAGTAGTTGGGGGCTTTGGAGCATATCACTAAGCACTATGGAGCAAGAAACTCATTAAGCAACGCCTCATCCTTCCTTGATAGTATTGGCTTTTCCTATAGACTCAATGTGATCTTGGATCACTAAAATATAAAATGTAGAGTCTTGAGCTTTTGAGCTTGAGCCAATCCTTTTTTCCTTAGCATTTTGAGGGGTCCACTTTTCTCATCCATGCCATGCCATCCATTGAGCTTTTCCTGAAATATTCATCTTGGAATAATATTAGCTCAATGAGCTATATGTTGTTAGGAATTACCAAAACCACCTAGGGATAGTTGCACTTTCAGAGTCGAAGTCGAGCATGTTGGTTAAATCGTCGACAGTGGCTACTAAGTGGGTGGTGGGTGGGGAGCGAATTTCTTCGTCGTCCGCATCCCATTCTAGCCGGACATAGTTCGGCCAAGGTTCTCTTGACAAGGAGAGGGACCTTAGTGAATTTAGCACGTCACCGAAAGGCGATTGCTGAAAGATATCCATGGAGGTAAACTCCATGATCACCGCCCAATCGGTTTCGATAGGCACGGGCGCAGGCGGCTCGGAGTCCATGGTCGGAGATGAATCCAGTGGTTCGGCAACACGGCTCTC
The DNA here is from genome assembly GCA_021605145.1 of Aegilops bicornis. Taxonomy (NCBI): domain Eukaryota; kingdom Viridiplantae; phylum Streptophyta; class Magnoliopsida; order Poales; family Poaceae; genus Aegilops; species Aegilops bicornis. Next base: position 39,895,404 of record CM038672.1, read on the forward strand.
GTAAGGGGTGAAGTCAGTATCCGGCTCTATCGCCACTGAGAGTGCGGCCTCCATGGCGGGGTCTATCCCCTCGTCCTCGGATGGCGCAATTTGCTCCGGATTGAGGGCCGGAGCAGCTGCAGGTGTGATCTCCCGAACACTGTCCGACGGTAGAGCTAAATCATGCTCGTCGTGGTCGTGCTGCGCACCTGACATGGGCTCGAATCCGTCGAAGATCATGTCTCCGCGGATGTCGGTGGTGTAGTTCACAAACCTGACCTGATGGCCAGGGGCGTAGCTCTCGATCTGCTCCAGATGGCCAAGCGAGTCGGCCCGCAGTGCGAAGCCGCCGAATACGAAGATCTGTCCGGGGAGGAAAACCTCACCCTGGACCGCATCGTTACTGATGATCGAAGGAGCCATCAAGCCTTACGGTGACGGCACAGTGGAACTCTCAATGAAAGCACCAATGTCGGTGTCAAAACCGGCGGATCTCGGGTAGGGGGTGTCGTGGTCCTAAGTATGACAGTAGAATGGGGGGTAGGTATGGAGAGGCAAGATCCTAGCTATGGAGTAGTTGTGTACACAAGGGATTTACGAGTTCAGGCCCTTCTCGGAGGAAGTAATAGCCCTACGTCTCGGAGCCCGGATGCGGTCGACTGGATTATGTGCGTACTTGTTACAGGGGTGCGAACCCTTCTACCTGTGGAGGGGGTGGCTTATATAGAGTGCGCCAGGACCCCAGCCAGCCCACGTAAGAGAAGGTTTAAGGTGCGTTAAGGCCTGGCGTTACTCGTAACGCCTTACATAAAGTACCATTATGACCATAAAGGCTATTTAACTACAGACCGTTTGGACACCTAGTGGCTCTTGGACTCCTGGTGGTCGAGTGGGTCTTCATGGTCGAGTGTATTTGAATCTGTCGAGTGGAAACCTACCAGGTCGACTGGAAGGCTGCTTCTCTCGTGAGTCTCCTTGATGAGGGTACCTTTGGGTAGGTCTATGACCCTACCCCAGGCATATGACTTCATCGTTAGCCCCCGAATGGATCGAGGTTTGAGTGGGGAATGAGTTGATGATCCTTCCGACCTGTTCTTCGTGTTGTGAGTGCGTCTTGTTCTGGATCAACGACCTTTTAGCGATGGCATCAACTTCTCTTTCAGTTGCCTTGATCCATTCTTCACATTTGCCGAGTGAACTCTGTGAACTTGAGGATTTCTGAGCGACGGATCGGAGGAAATCAGTTATCTGACGAGTTGCTCTTTGGTTAGCGGATTTTGCGGGATCCGAATTTTGGGAAGCGCGCGAAGTGGACAAAACCGCGGCACTCGGATGTGATAAGACGATGACGCCTCGATCTTTGCGCCGCCTTTTTCGCCACGTATCATGCGCGCGCCGGTTGTGGGATTGCGACGGGATTGCCTGGGCCTACCGGTCAGCCACTCGGAAGCGGTCCCTTATAAAGCGTTGGGCAGGGCATTTTGAACAGTACGACCTCAGACTTCTCCTCTCTCCGCCTCCAAATCTTCTCGCCGTGCTCTTCGTCTGTCCAGCGCCGAAGCTCGGTACTTGTCTCGCCGGCGAACATGGTGAAGGACAAGACCGCAGCCCTAGAACGGGCGAAGAAGGCGGCGGCGCAGGCCAAGGGGTGAGCGCCCAGCCGGGGCGGCTCCTCTTCGCGGTCCAAGCTGCCGCAGGGCTGGGTCCAAGGAGACTGGATCCGCTCGACCATCACCGAGAAGGATCTCGTCGATCTGGCCAATGAAGGACTGATCCCCCATGGGTCGGCGAGGCTTCCGGGCACGGAGTGGCAACCACAGCCTGAAGAGGGTGAGTGCGTCCTCCTGGCCACCCACGTAGACCGGGGGTTTTCTCTGCCACCAAATCCTTTCTTCCGGGGGTTTTTGAACTTTTTTGGAGCGCAACTTCATCATTTTACTGCGAACTCCATCGTCTATCTTGCTGCTTTTGTTTTGCTATGTGAGAATTTCTTGGGTTGTCGACCGCACTGGGGTCTCTTCAAGCACATATTCACCTGTCGCTCTCAAACGGTGAAGAAAGCGAGCCCGAATGACGAGAGGACCCAAGTAATCCAGATGTGTGCGGGACTCGGGGTCCTGATGAGGGGGAAGAGCGCCTTTCCAGCTATGACTCTCCCCGACTCGGTTAGAGGGTGGCAGTCGACCTGGTTCTACTGCCAAGACCAGCCGACGCCGGGGCAGTCGACTGGTCTCCCTCCTTTCTCCATGAGTCGAGTGAACAAGCCATCTTCTCTGAAGGTGTTACCGGAGGAAAGGGCCCAAGTAAAGTTGCTGATGGAGCGTGTAGTCCAGCTTATTCGCGATGGGGTGACTGGCATGGATCTCCTGGAGGTTTTTCTCCGACGGCGTATTCAGCCACTTCAATACCGAGGTCACCCGATGTGTATGTATGCTGGTACGGAGGATACCTCTCGGGTCCATCCAGAGGAGGTCGATGACGCCAAGCTGGAGAAGTGGATGACTGCCATCACGGGAAACAAAGACAACCCTCGCGGAGCTAGGAGGATTCCACCACTCGACCATAGTTACCAACCAGACCAGGTATAACCACTTATCTCCGATTGTAATTCTGTTGCGTTCATTCTGTTTTGATGCCAATTCGTCGACTGACTTTCACCTTGTTTCGTTGTCTTCTAGGTCACCACTGAGATGTACTTGATGCCCAACGGGGTGCAGGAAACAGTCGAAGAAGAAGAAGGAAGTGGAGGTGAAAGCCCGGCGGAATGGGAGTCCGACGGTGAGGAGGATGAGAAGGATGATAGTTCTGACGACGAGGAGGAGGAGGAAGAAGAGGAGGAAGACGTCGATCCTCCTCGCTCGGAGGGAAGGTCCAAGCTGACGCATGATCCGGCGGTCGGGCGCGGTAAAGCGGTTGTGCCCGCCGGGCAGTCGACGAAGCGACCAAGGACAACTTCTCCCGCGCCGACCGAGAAACCGCCGAAACAACCTCGAGCGACGTCGTCAAAGCCGGCGAAGGCCCTGCCCAAGATGCGAATGGTCATCCCCACCATCTCCGGGTAACCAACAGAACCTTGTATTTCCTTTTTCAACATGAGTGAACTTTTGGTCGACTCGATGACGGATCAGCCGATTCTTGAAATCTACAGCGCCGCTACCTCCGAGACTTCAGCCAAGCACGAAGATCAAGAAATGTATGACGCGGCCACCTCCAACCTTGGTAAGATCCCTGAGTTTTCACTTTTAGTCGACTGGAGCTTTTAGTCGATTGGACTTCCATGTTTTCTTCTGAATTCTTCTTGTAGTTCCGCCTCACATCATTGATCTCCCCGATGATGATGAGGAAGCGCCGTTGAGGAAGAGGAAGAACAAGAAAGTGCCTGCTGGCAAGGTTGCTCAAGTCACGGAGATTCATGAAACGCTGATTTCTGAATGGGGCAACCCCACTCGGACTTCTGTGTCTTTCGCTGTACCGCTGACAAGTACCCGACCCACTTCGTCGACTGCTGATCCACCATCTCTCTTTGCTACACACCACGTCCTGGAAGACCAAGTGCTGCTAAGGAGGCCATCATGAGCAGGGATCATGATGGAGCAGGTGAAAGTGGTCCGAGAGGCTAGTCAGGCAGCCTACGACGCTAGTTCCGCTCTCCAGAGCAATGTCCAAGTAAGTCAGTCGTTGCTTGCTTTGTTAGGATATGCTACCTGAAACTGCTTCTTTCTGGAGATTTCCATATCTGTACACCCACTGGGTGTTTTTGTCGATTGAACTTTTGTGGGGGCATGCTGAGTGCACCCACTGGGTGTAGTCCCCGAGACTATGGTCGACTGCGTGCAGTCGGCTATAGTCTTTATGTTGTGATCTTCTTCACTCGACCTGGACGGATCAAGTCGAATGGAACCGAAAAACCGGTGGGGGCACGCTAAGTGCACCCACTGGGTGTAGTCCCCGAGACTATGGTCGACTGCGTGCAGTCGACTATAGTCTAAAGAACTGTTTTTTTACTGCGGCTGACCGCCGACAATTAGCCATGGTTTTAGAATCATAACTTTTTGCCTCTTTTGGTCGACTGATCGAACCAAATCGGTAAACCAGTGGGGGCACGCTGAGTGCACCCGCTGGGTGTAGTCCCCGAGACTACTGTCGAATGTTTTGATTCGACTGTAGTCTTAGAAATGCTACTATTTTTTCCTTAATCACTCGGAAGTGATCTGTCTTTGATGTCTTTCGTTGGTTGACTCTTTGCAGGAATCTTGCGAGCTTGTGGCTCGCTATACTGAGTTAGAGAACAAGCAGATCCAGCTCAATCTCGATTTGAAGCTTGCTCGGAGAATTTGCGTAAGGCAAAGGATGAAGCAAAAGGTATGGCTGGTGAGAATTTTTTACGACTGCCTTTGTTTTTCTGCTCATTCTCAACTCTGTTCTCATTGTTGCTTTGCAGATAAACTGGAGGAGACTTTGAAGAAGAAGGACCTTGACCTTGCAGAGGAACAGAAGGCTGCTTTGGAGAAAACAAAGCTCGCTGAAGAGAAGCTTGCCTCAGTCGACAAACTCGAAGATGAAAATGCCAAGCTGAAAGCTGCTCTTGACGCGGCTAACAAGGAAGTTAGTCGATCAAGAACGACAAGATTGTTACGTCGACAAGGCTAGCGAATCGGGCGCGAAGCGAAACGACCTGGAGATTTATCTCGGAGGGCTTGCCAAGAAGCTGTTTCTCATGCTTGAAGGTAATCTCCTTTATCCGACTGTCTTGCTTTCACCGGCTTATCACATGATCATTATTTTGAGTCTGAACCGTGTTTTCAGAATTCTGCCAAAACTTTGAAGAAGAAACTAGTCGAGTGGAAACCAGCTTGGACCCCATCAATTCTCCTGTGAAGGATGAAGCTGCTATGAATGTGCTCTGACTGGAGTCTCGCGTCGCTAGCGCGGTGGATTATCTTGCTCGACTGAAAGTTGCGGTGTCGCGGATCGACTCGACTCTCTGGCCAGAACAGACTTTTCAGAACGATCTTGAATCCTTGATGACCCGACTGAATGAGGTCCCAAGTCGAGTGCAGGAATGGAAAAAGTCTTCCGCCAGGTGTGGTGCTGATGTTGCTCTATCTCTGGTTCGTGTCCACTGCAAAGAAGTGCAAGAGGACAAGCTGGTGTCTCTCAAGGTTGCCAATACCAGGAAGCACGACTTCATATCTTTCATGGAGACTTTCATCGCTGCTGCTACCCGTATTGCCGACGGGATCGACCTCGACCAGTTTGTTGCACCTTCGATCCTCCACGGAGGAGTAAAAAACTTCTAAGTCCCACTTTAAATTTGCCTCGGAATGCCGAGTGGTTGCTGTAACCGATAAACTTTAACAGGCTTAATGCCTGAGTACCTTTGGATCTGTAGGGCGTTTATCCGAACTCGATTTTGCCTCATTCGGAAGATATTCCGCTGAAATTCCAGTCGACTTGTGCTTCATCTGTCCTGCAGGTAGAGACGGAACACAGACTGCGACTGATCTTGTCGTCCTTATGGATTGGGACGAACCGCATGTTGTACTTGTGGCGAAGCTCCGAAGGAGGAAGTAGCAGTCGACCTGCACCTCGTCGTCCTTGCGGATTGGGATAAACCGCACGTTGTACTTGTGGCGAAGCTCCGAAGGAGGAGGTAACGATCGACCTGCACCTCGTCGTCCTTGCGGATTGGGATAAATTCCTTACTTAGGCGAGCACTGGACTGCAGCTAAGCCCCCGAGTGGGAGGTTTGCTCTCCACTCGGTAGGATTTCTATTACCTAGGCGAGCACTGGGCTGCAGCTAAGCCTCCGAGTGGGAGGTTCGCTCTCCACTCGGTAGGATTTTTATTACTTAGGCGAGCGCTGGGCTGCAGCTAAGCCCCCGAGTGGGAGGTTTGCTCTCCACTCGGTAGGATTTTGTTTACTTAGGCGAGCACTGGGCTGCAGCTAAGCCTCCAAGTGGGAGGTTCGCTCTCCACTCGGTAGGATTTTTATTACTTAGGCGAGCACTGGGCTGCAGCTAAGCCCCCGAGTGGGAGGTTTGCTCTCCACTCGGTAGGATTTTTATTACTTAGGCGAGCACTGGGCTGCAGCTAAGCCCCGAGTGGGAGGTTTGCTCTCCACTCGGTAGGATTTTTATTACTTAGGCGAGCACTGGGCTGCAGCTAAGCCCCCGAGTGGGAGGTCTGCTCTCCACTCGGTAGGATTTTTATTATTTTGGACGTTTAAGCCGAATCCTTGGGCTGTGTAAGCCCCCGAGTGGGAGGCTGGCTCACCACTCGGTAGGATTTGAATAGTTAGGCGAGCACTTGGACTGCAGCTAAGCCTCCGAGTGGGAGGCTGGCTCACCACTCGGTAGGATTTTGATTACTTAGGCGAGTACTTGGACTGCAGCTAAGCCTCCGAGTGGGAGGCTGGCTCACCACTCGGTAGGATTTTGATTACTTAGGCGAGTACTTGGACTGCAGCTAAGCCTCCGAGTGGGAGGCTGGCTCACCACTCGGTAGGATTTTGAATACTTAGGCGAAGCGGATTCGCAGCTAAGCCCCCGAGTGAGAGGCTGGCTCGCCACTCGGTAGGATTTTGAATACTTAGGCGAAGCGGATTCGCAGCTAAGCCCCCGAGTACTTTTATTACTGGGGGAAATTTCAACAAAGAGCAATAACAATCACTGGGAAAATTATAACATTCTTGTCTTAGATAAACTACAAAAGTACTTTTATTACATCTCAACCGAGTGAGTTTTAAGTGTAAAAGGGGCGGAGCAGCTCCGCGTTCCAAGCTCGAGGCTCGTTGATCTGGGGATCAACGTTGTAGAGTTGATACGCTCTGTTGTGGAGGACTCTTGTGACGATGAAGGGACCTTCCCAAGTTGGGGCGAGCTTGTGTGGTTTCTGTTGATCCACTCGGAGGACTAAATCACCCTCTTGGAAGGCTCGACTCTTCACATTTCTGGCATGGAACCGACACAAGTCTTGCTGATAGATAGTCGAGCGAATCAGGGCCATTTCTCTCTCCTCTTCCAAGAGGTCAACTGCATCTTGCCGAGCTTGTTCTGCTTCTTCTTCAGAGTATAACTCGACTCGAGGCGCATTGTGAAGCAGGTCACTTGGCAGAACTGCTTCAGCTCCATAGACTAAGAAGAATGGAGTTCTCCCAGTCGACCGATTAGGAGTGGTCCTCAGTCCCCAGAGAACTGATGGAAGTTCGTCGACCCAAGCTCCTGCTGCGTGCTTGAGATCGCGCATCAGCCGTGGTTTCAGCCCTTTGAGAATGAGGCCATTTGCTCGTTCTGCTTGTCCATTCGACTGAGGATGAGCCACTGAAGCATAGTCGACTCGCGTGCCTTGAGAGGCGCAGAAGGCTTTGAACCTTTCATTATCGAAGTTTGACCCATTGTCGGTGATGATGCTACGCGGAACCCCATATCTGAAAATCAACTCTCTGATGAAACTGATAGCAGTGCATGCATCAAGGTTCTTGATGGGCTTGGCTTCGATCCACTTGGTGAACTTGTCGATTGCTACTAGCAAATGGGTGAAGCCACTTCGCGATTCTCAACGGTCCAATCACGCCCAATCCCCAAACAGCGAAGGGCCAGACGAGTGGAATGGTCTTCAAGGCTGAGGCGGGCTTGTGCGACATGTTGGAATAGAACCGACATCCTTCACACTTGTCAACTATTTCCTTTGCCATTTCGTTTGCTTTTGGCTAGTAAAATCCCGCTCGGTATGCTTTAGCCAGAATGGTCCGAGAGGACGATGATGGCCACAGTGTTCCCGAGTGGATATCCTCAAGAATCATCGACCTTCTTCCGGCGTGATGCACTTACGCCGACTCGACCACGCTTTCTCGAACAACTGTCCCTTGATCACTTTGTAAAGGCCTTGGATCGTCGGACGACCTGTCGAGCCTCTTCTTCATTCTCTGGGAGCTCTTTCCTTAGGATATATGCGATGTAAGGCACCGTCCATTCGGGAGTGATGACCACCACTTCCATAATTAGGTCGACCACGGCCGGGATCTCAACTTCAGTCGGATCATTGGCACCCTTTTGCTGCGGGACCTTCTTACGTGAAAGGATCCTCCTGCTGAAGGTGCATGAATGTGCTCCAAAAATACATTCTTTGGGAACAACTTCCCTTTTGGACCCTATCTTCGCCAAGTCATCTGCAGCTTGATTTTTTGATCGGGTATATGATGAAGCTCTAACCCTCAATTTCTTCTCCAGCTTTCTCAACATTACAATAACCTCGTCATAGCTGGGCTTCGACATCCCACTCCTTGATCACTTGATTAACAACCAGATCCGAGTCGCCATAGACCATAAGGCGACGGACGCCGAGTGAAAGGGCCATGCGCAACCCATACAGGAGTGCTTCATATTCTGCTTCGTTGTTGGAGGAATCAAAGTGAATCTGGAAAATATACTTGAGCTTATCTCCTCAGGGGGAAACCAATACAACCCCTGCACCGGAACCGTTCAGCATCTTGGATCCATCAAAAAACATAGTCCAGTGTTCCGAGTGAACTTGAGTCGGAAGCTGCTGTTCAGTCCACTCGGCGAGGAAATCTGCTATTGCTTGGGACTTGATGGCTTTCTTTGCCTCGAATTTGATATCAAGAGGAAGGAGTTCAATCGCCCATTTTGCCACTCGACCAGTTGCATCTCTGTTATGAAGAATTTCCGACAAAGGGGCGTCGCTGACGACCGTAACGGAATGATCAGAGAAATAATGAGCAACCTTCTTCGTGGTCATATAGATCCCATAAACAAGCTTCGATAGTGAGGGTATCTTTGCTTTGATGGGGTCGATTTGAAAGATAATAAACTGGGCGTTGAACTTTGAAGGCTTTTCCTTCTTCTTCCCGCTCGACCGTAAGTAAGTAAAAGATGCTTGACGACTTGTCCGATTGGCTGCAATGTAAAGAAGCAATTGCTCTTTGCTGATAGGAGCAGCAAGCACCGGCTGGGTGGAGAGCAGCGCTTTGAGCTCTGCAAACGCTGCATCAGCTTCTGGAGTCCACTCGAACTTGTCTGACTTCTTCATCAGTCGGTAAAGAGGCAATGCCTTTTCACCGAGGCGAGAGATGAATCGACTTAAAGCGGCCAAGCAACCAAGAAGCCACGGACATCGTGCACACGCATTGTGGTGTTTCATTCGGAGTATAGTGCCAACTTTTTCTGGGTTAGCATCAATTCCTCGTTCAGAAACGAGAAACCGAGTAACTTTCCACCGGGAACTCTGAATGTGCACTTTGATGGATCAAGCCTGATATCATACCTCCTGAGATTGGCAAATGTTTCAGCAAGGTCAGTCAACAGGTCGGAACCTTTCTGTGACTTGACCACAATGTCATCCATGTACGCTTCCACATTCCGACTGATTTGAGTGAGTAAACACTTTTGAATCATCCTCATGAACGTGGCTCCGGCATTGTTGAGGCCGAATGGCATGGTGACATAACAGAAGCACCCGAATGGAGTGATGAAAGCTGTTTTGATCTCGTCGGGTCCATACAGACGGATCTGATGATACCCGGAATAGGCGTCCAAAAAATACAACCTCTTGCATCCCGCAGTTGAGTCGACTATTTGGTCGATGCAAGGAAGAGGGAGATGATCTTTCGGGCAGGCCCGATTGATATGCTTGAAATCGATGCACATGCGTAATGACTTGTCCTTCTTGGGGACCATGACAACGTTGGCGAGCCACTCGGAGTGGTAGATCTCTCGGATGAACTCTGCCGCTAAGAGTCGAGCCACCTCCTCGCCAATGGCCTTTCTCTTCTGGACGGCGGACCGCCGAAGATACTCTTTAACCGGTTTTATTTTTGGGTCGACTCGTGGCGATGCTCAGTGATCCCACAGGAACACCGGCATGTCGTGAGCTTCCATGCAAAGATGTCCCAGATCTCACGGAGGAACTGGATGAGCGCTTCTTCCTATTTTGAGTCGAGTGTTGTGGAGATGTTGGTCGGAGCAGCGTCAGGATCAGTCGGGTGAATGTGAACCTGTTTCATCTCGCCAATGATCGAAATGTCGACTCCGTGGCGGGCTTCTTAGCTCGCAACAAATCACTCGGATCTGCAGTTTTACGATACTCTTGTAGCTCTACCATCGCCAACCGAGCATCGGCAATCTTATAGCCTTCGGAAACACTCTTACGCTTTATTCCGATTGCCCGTGACAGTGATCACGCCCTTGGGACCAGGCATCTTCAATTTAAGATACACGTAACATGGTCGGGCCATGAAACGTGCATAAGCTGGTCTCCCCAGTATAGCGTGATAAGCGCTCTGGAAATCTACGACCTCAAAGGTCAACTTTTCTTTCCGGAAATGTTTTGAATCACCAAAAACTACATCAAGAGCAATTTGGCCGAGTGACTCAGCCTTGTTTCCAGGAATGACTCCATGGAAGCTCATGTTATCGGTAATCGAGTCCGGACATCGGAATGCCCATCCCTTTCAACGTCTCACAGTATAATATGTTCAAGCCACTACTACCATCCATCAGGACTTTGGTCACCGAGTGCCTTCAACAATTGGGTCGACCACCAACGCTTGCCTCCCGGGGGTGGCAATGTCGCCGGATGATCGGTGGTCGAATGTGATGGCGATGCAGGACCATTTCAGATAATTGGGAGTCGCCGGAGCAAGCAAGTTCACTTCCCGATTGATAACCTTCAATCGACTTTTGCTTTCGACGTCGGCCAAAAATCATCAGGTGGAATTGACACGGGATATCCACCATCACTATCATCTCTGTCCTCAACTTTGTCATCTCTTTATCCTTGTCCTTGAGCTGTTTCCCTTGAACTTTGAATCAAGAGCCGACATTGTCGAGTGGTATGTTTCGGTAAATGAGTTTACCCTCTTCATCTTTCTTTGTATGAATATGACATGGCAAATCCAACACGTCGTTTCCATCTTGGTCTTTCACCTTCTTGGGGTTCCAAGGACCCTTGGGTTTCACCTTGAACTTTCCTGGGGTCACGGCCAAGGCCTCTCCGGGAGCCGCTGGCTCGGCTTTGCGTTTCTGCTTCCGAGTGGAATTTCCTCCGCCGGCCTCATTGGCGGCCGATTTATACTTACCACTCCGGAGCCGATCCTCTTCTTCACCATTTGCATACTTGGTGGCAATCTCCATCATCCGACTCAGGGTCATATCTCCGGTTCGACCAAATTTCAAACTCAATTCTCTGTTCTTGACGCCTTCCTCGAAGGCACAGATCGCTCGATGATCGAGATACATTCTCGATCGTGTGGTGCAAAGTGATCCACCTCTGGATATAATCTCTCAAAGTTTCACTCGACTTTTGCACAGATCGCAACTCCGTCAAACCTGCTGGTCGTTTGCAAGTTCCTTCAAATGTCCCGACAAACACACGGGCAAGATCTTCCCAAGTGTAAATCTCTTTGGGTGCTAACTGATTCAACCACGCCCTGGCTGAACCCTCCAACATAAGAGGCAAATGCTTCATGGCTACCTCATCGTTGCCACCGCCGATCTGAACAGCCACCCGGTAATCTTCAAGCCAAGTGTCAGGCTTGGATTCTCCAATGAACTTGCTGACTTCAGTCGCCAACCTGAAGTTGGGAGGAATCACTGCGGCTCTGATGGCTCTGCTGAAACTCTGGTCCCGAGACATGAGCTCTGCTGCTGGAAGGAACATCTCTATCACAGCCGTCTCGGTGAGCTCTGTTCCTGTCGACCAAACCTTGAATGATAATAGATCTCGCATCAAAGCCTGGTTCCACGGGTCGACCGAACTCTTCGCCAAAGACTGTTTTGGCGTCTGTCGTCCTGTTGCCGAGGAGCGTATGATCCACCTCTTGGGGGAGGGGAGGGCACTCGACGTCGATCGTAGCGATTGAATCGGTGCTCATACTGCTCGCGGCCCTTATATTGATAATCAGGCCGGCCCCCACGTTCCTCGCGCCTCGGGGGCGATCTTGGACTATGGGCCAACTGGACTGAATTCGCAGCGACGGATCGGCTGGGAACCCTGTTCCGCGACTAGAATACGACTGAGTTTTGATCTCCCGCCGCCCGGAGCAAATCCCTGATCTGCTGCAAACCTCTACCCGCCTCCGACTGGGAAGGCTGAATTGACTCTGCTATACGGGCAGCAGCTGCTAAATACTGAATCGGAGTCCGATATACCTTTGGCGGTTGAAAGAGCTGGCGTCGACTGGATTCTGGAACACTTGATCGTGGTACGCCGCCGAGTGCTCGCTGAAGATTCTCCATTCGAAAAGCGCCAGCCAGGTTAGCTAAGCGCCGCATTCTCCAAGGCGCGAGCCTCGGGAGTTTCTAACGATAGGGGTGTGAAGTGCATCCATGTTCCGACGGCGAAGCTCCTCCCTCTGGAGCGAAGTGAGGGGCTCGGGCAAGTACTCTTCGTGGGCTTGCTCCGGATCGTCTCCACCGCCACCTCCGCTGGTGCGAGCGAATCCAGGGGGACTGCGTGGTCCATCGACCATCAGGACCTCTGCCGCCGGGTCACTGCTATCGCATTCGGACGCAGTCTCTATGGAGCCAGTCGACAGGTCGAACAAGCCGTAGAGAGATTCGTCGGGCTCGATTGCCGCGACTTGGGGGATGGCCGACTGGCGGGCCATCGCATGCCTCACCCACCGTTGGAGCCTCGACCGACCGGAACGCTTGCGCTGATGGGAGACTGGGAATGAACACAGCGCAAGGGCCAGCCCATACTGGGTCGACGGTTGCCGCAGGAGGACGCCGCGGACACACGCGCGAAAGTGCGTCGCCTCATGGACGGGAGCGCGTCCACGCCGAGTGGAGCCTCTTGAAGCCAATCGGAGCTGTCGGCGATTTAACATGAGCGCACCGAGACGGATCTCGTGGCCGTCGACCAGAACTCCACCTGAAACCATGATGCCGGAGATCGAAAGAATCCCAACTTCTCCAACAAATCGCTAGAACACCTGCCCCACGGTGGGCGCCAACTGTCGTGGTCCTAAGTATGACAGTAGAATGGGGGGTAGGTATGGAGAGGCAAGATCCTAGCTATGGAGTAGTTGTGTACACAAGGGATTTACGAGTTTAGGCCCTTCTCGGAGGAAGTAATAGCCCTACATCTCGGAGCCCGGAGGCGGTCGACTGGATTATATGCGTACTTGTTATAGGGGTGCGAACCCTTCTACCTGTGGAGGGGGTGGCTTATATAGAGTGCGCCAGGACCCCAGCCAGCCCACGTAAGAGAAGGTTTAAGGTGCGTTAAGGCACAGCGTTCGGTAACGCCTTACATAAAGTACCATTATGACCATAAAGGCTATTTAACTACAGACCGTTTGGACACCGAGTTGCTCTTGGACTCGGGTGGTCGAGTGGGTCTTCATGGTCGAGTGTCTTTGAATCATTGAGTGGAAACCTACCAGGTCGACTGGAAGGCTGCTTCTCTCGTGAGTCTCCTTGAGGAGGGTACCTTTGGGTAGGTCTATGACCCTACCCCAGGCATATGACTTCATCAGGGGGTCCCGAACTATGCGTCTAAGGCGGATGGTAACAGTAGGCGGGGGACACGATGTTTACCCAGGTTCGGGCCCTCTCAATGGAGGTAATACCCTACTTCTTGCTTGATTGATCTTGATGATATGAGTATTACAAGAGTTGATCTACCACGAGATCATAGAGGCTAAACCCTAGAAGCTAGCCTATGGTATGATTGTTCTTGTCCTACGGACTAAACCCCCCGGTTTATATAGACACCAGAGGGGGCTAGGGTTACACAGAGTCGGTTACAAGGGAGGAGATCTACATATCCGTATTGCCAAGCTTGCCTTCCACGCCAAGGAGAGTCCCATCCGGACACGGGACGAAGTCTTCAATCTTGTATCTTCATAGTCCAACAGTCTGGCAAAAGGATATAGTCCGGCTGTCCGGAGACCCCCTAATCCAGGATTCCCTCACCCGTTGACTCAGCCTCTCTCACGAGCAAAACATGATCAACACCAAGACTCCATGGGTGTTAGAATCATTACTGTGTAATCTAGATTATTGACTCTAGTGCAAGTGGAGACTGAAGGAAATATGCCCTAGAGGCAATAATAAAGTTGTTATTTATATTTCCTTATATCATCATAAATGTTTATTATTCATGCTAGAATTGTATTAACCGGAAACTTAGTACATGTGTGAATACATAGACAAACAAAGTGTCACTAGTATGCCTCTACTTGACTAGCTCGTTGAATCAAAAGATGGTTAAGTTTCCTAGCCATAGACATGAGTTGTCATTTGATTAACGGGATCACATCATTAGAGAATGATGTGATTGACTTGACCCATTCCGTTAGCTTAGCATTTGATCGTTTAGTATATTGTTGTTGCTTTCTTCATGACTTATACATGTTCCTATGACTATGAGATTATGCAACTCCCGAATACCGGAGGAACACTTTGTGTGCTACCAAACGTCACAACATAACTGGTTGATTATAAAGGTGATCTACAAGTGTCTTCGATGGTACTTGTTGAGTTGGCATAGATCAAGATTAGGATTTGTCATTCCGATTGTCGGAGAGGTATCTGTGGGGCCTCTCGGTAATGTTGTTTGACCTATAAAGATCTTCGTAGAATATGTAGGTGCCAATATGAGCATCCAGGTTCTGCTTATTGTTATTGACCGGATACGTGTCTCGGTCATGTCTACATAGTTCTTGAACCCGTAGGGTCCGCACGCTTAATGTTCGATGACGAGCGGTAATATGAGTTTATGTGTTTTGATGTACCGAAGGTAGTTCAGAGTCCCGGATATGATCATGGACATAACGAGGAGTCTCGAAATGGTCGATACATAAAGATCGATATATTGGACGACTATGTTTGGACTTCGGAAGGGTTCCGGGTAAGTTCGGACAAATACCGGAGTACCGGGGGGTTAACGGAACCCCCCGGGGAGTGTAATGGGCCTCATGGGCCTTAGTGGAGAAGAGGAGGGGCGGTCAGGGCAGGCCGTGCGCCCCCTCCCCCTCTAGTTCGAATCGGACACTATTTTATCTCCATCACATCTGAAGCATATCACCTACACTGACAAAGGCAAAACCATATCTAGGTAGGGTTGCGATCTCAAAGGATCGAGACATGGACAAAGTCATACTTGTCGAGTCCTTAGGATTCAACCTCATGTTTGTCTCAATGCTTTATGGTCTTGATATGGTTGTTATCTTTGGAAAGTATCGTTGTGTTGTGATCATGGAAGTTGACAATTTCAAAGTCTTCGAAGGCTTTAGGAGAGGAGACTTGTATATTGTTGATTTATCTACAGGACCACAACCTGCCACGTGTCTACTGGCAAAAGCTTCAGAAGGCTGGTTATGGCATCGACGACTAGGTCATGCTGGCATGAGGAACTTACACACACTCGCAAAGAAGAAGCATGTCATTGGCACGAAGGTGTCAAATTCCTCAAGGACCATCTGTGTGGAGCTTGCGAGGCTGTAAAGATGACCAAGGCCAAGCATCCCTTAAAGACTATCATGACTACCACTCGTCCATTTGAATTGCTTCACATGGATCTCTTTGACCCTACTCACTATGCCACATTCACTAATGCTGCATCTTTATATGGCTTTGTTGTTGTTGATGACTATTCTCGTTATACATGGGTGCATATCATAACTTACAAAACTGAAGTGCAGGAAGTCTTCAAACAATTTTCCTCGAGGGCTTCAACAAACTTCGGTGTGAAGAACAAGCACATTAGAAGTGACAATGGGACCGAGTTCAACAATACTGATCTTGATGACTATCTTGATGAACTTGGTATTACTCATGAATTATCTGCTCCTTATACTCCTCAGCAGAATAGTGTCGTGGAGCGCAAGAACATGACTCTTGTTGAGATGGCTCGCACTATGCTTGATGAATACAAGACGCTTCCTCGCTTCTGGCTTGAGTTAATTGATACTGCGTGCCACATCATCAACAGGGTATATCTTCACAAATTCTTCAAAAAGACCTCATATGAACTCCTCACTGCCAAGAAACCCAATGTAGTTATTTCAAAGTCTTCGGTGCTAAATCTTGGATTAGAGATCCTCATCACAATTCTAAATTTGCACCGAAAGCACATGAAGGTTTTATGCTTGGTTACGGAAAGGACTCGCACACCTAGAGAGTCTTCAACACCTATCACCACAAGGTTTTTGAAACTATAGATGTGCGGTTCGATGAAACTAATGGCTTGCAAAGAGAGCACCTACCTCTTGTGCTAGATGAAATGTCACCTGAGGAATCCATTAAGTTCAAGCCTACCGAGGATGTCATTCCTACCGAAGAATCTGCTGAAGAAGTCATTCCAGAACGTGAAAAACATCATGCTAGTGCACCTGAGGAAAATGGCTCTGAAGAAAATGCAGAGCCCACTCAACGTCGTCAACCCGCTCATCCTCGCGTCGCAAATGAAGTGCAGACTGAGAGAATCATCGACGACATCAAAGCACAAGGTCCTCTCACACGCTCAAAGGGTTCACATTTGTCTAACTTTTGTGGGAACTTTGCTTTTGTCTCTATCACAGAGCCCACCAAAGTAGATGAGGGGTTTTTGGAGCCTGAGTGGATTCAAGCGATGCAAGAGGAATTACATCAGTTCGAGTCAACAATGTCTGGGAACTTGTCGTTTACTGCACTCCACGCAAGCACAATATCATCGGTACCAAATGGATATACCGCAACAAGCAAGATGAAAATGGCCTTGTGGTGAGTAATAAGGCACGTCTTGTAGCTCAAGGCTACACACATGTTGAAGGAATTGATTTCGATGAAACTTTTGCACATGTTGCTAGACTTTACACTATACGCATATTGCTTGCTTATGCTAACCATCGTTATATCATCTTATATCAAATGCATGTGAAAAGTGCATTCCTCAATGGTAAGCTTGAGGAAGAAGTATATGTTGCTCAACCCCCAGGTTTTGAAGATCCAAAGTATCCTGACAAAGTCTTTAGACTCAATAAGGCCCTCTATGGCCTCAAGCAGGCCCCTTGGGCGTGGTGTGATACTTTGAAGGAATTCCTCGTGAAGAAAGGCTTCAAACCTGGTTCACTTGACCCAACTCTTTTCACCAAAACCTATGATGATGAATTATTCGTGTGCCAAATATATGTTGATAATATTATCTTTGGATGTACTAACCAACAATACAGTGGCGAATTTGCCTATATGATGAGTGAGGAATATCAAATGTCTATGATGGGAGAATTGAAATTCTTCTTAGGTCTTCAAATTCGCCAACAGCGCAACGGCATCTTCATATCTCAAGAGAAATACCTCAAGGATGTATTGAGGAAATTCGGCATGCAATACTGCAAAGTCGTCAAAATCCCTATGCCCACAAATGGCCATCTATGCACTGATAAAAATGGTATAGACTTTGATCAAAAGGTACACCGCTCCATGATTGGCTCTTTATTGTATCTATGTGCATCTAGGCCAGATATCATGCTTAGTGTTTGCATGTGTGCCCGTTTTCAATCTACACCGAAGGAATCACACGATAAGGCCGTGAAGCATATTCTTCGATATCTAGCTCACACTCCAACGCTTGGATTATGGTACCCCAAGGGCTCGGCTTTTGATCTCATTGGATATTACGACTCAGACTATGTTGGTGATCGTGTGGACCGCAAGTCAACATCATGCACATGCCATTTCCTCGGATGATCCTTGGTATATATGTTGGTCCTCGAAGAAGCAGAACTGCGTATCACTCTCTACTGCTGAAGCTGAGTACATTGCTAGTGGTTCGTGTTGTGCTCAATTCCTATGGATGAAGCAAACCCTCAAGGACTACGGCATCAATTTGAAGAATGTGCCGCTCTTCTTGACAATGAGAGTGCCATCAAGATTGCTCATAATCCAGTTCAACACTCGAAGACAAAGCACATCCAGGTTCGTCATCATTTTCTTCGACATCATGTGTTGAAGGGTGACATCTCTATTAAGCACGTGAAGACTGAAGAACAACTAGCCGATATCTTCACAAAGCCCTTGGATGAGAAGAGATTTAGCAAGTTGCGGTGTGAGCTAAATATCTTAGAATCTTCGAATGTTCTTTGAAAAGGACACACATCCTAACACTTATGCAAAATTGATGACTTAGATGTGCAACACACGGAGTAACGTTTTTCTTCAATCAATGAGGACTAACCCTCTAAGTGTGAAGAAATTAACAAAAAATGATTCTCGGAGCCCTACGACAACAAATTAACAAAAAAATGATTCTTAGAATCATCATTCTTGTACGGTGGGTCACACCACCAACAAAAGTTGATAATCTTCAATTTGAGTTTTTCTTTAGTTTTTGAAGTTCCTCAGTTGTTCAAATTCTTCAACTTCTCAAATCTTCACTCTTTCTGAATATGTTCTTCATTGACTATGTATATATATATATATATATATATATATATATATTTCACTCCTCTACAACATTCACTTATTGCTAATTCTTCAAGTTGACTTTTCTGCTAACTGAATGTGATCGAACCCTTCCCCCTCTATGCTAAACTCAACCCAGTCTGTTCACAAATTCTTCATGTGCGTTCTATTTGAAACCCGTTCGAAATCTTCACTTTGTCCTTGTCAGCTGAAGAATTTGTGAAGGAAACTTTAAAATATTCTTATCTGAATTTTCGGCGTTTGCCGCTCAAACCGTTCCGCATCCCACGATAAGATTAAAATACTCACCCATGATCTAACACAATCTCCACTTCTCAGTACGTGGGTGACACATGTTGCTAGGATGAGAAGAATCAGGAGCATGTTCGTCCATTTTCCTTGAACGAGCGGCTTTTCACCTCGGTTATAAATACCCATCACCCTACTCTTACCTCATTTACCCTGCTCGACCTCACTCCCCTCGCTTGAGCTCTATGACCTAGCGCCGCTGAGGGAGTCCTGGATTAGGGGGTCCTCGGACAGCCGGACTGTTGGACTATGAAGATACAAGATTGAAGACTTCGTCCCGTGTCCGGATGGGACTCTCCTTGGCGTGGAAGGCAAGCTTGGCAATACGGATATGTAGATATCCTCCCTTGTAACCGACTCTGTGTAACCCTAGCCCCCTCCGGTGTCTATATAAACCGGAGGGTTTAGTCCATAGGACGACAACAATCATACCAAAGGCTAGCTTCTAGGGTTTAGCCTCTACGATCTCGTGGTAGATCAACTCTTGTAATACTCATATCATCAAGATCAATCAAGAAGGAAGTAGGGTATTACCTCCATCGAGAGGGCCCGAACCTGGGTAAACATCATGTCCCCCGCCTCCTGTTACCATCCAACTTAGACACACAGTTCGGGACCCCCTACCCGAGATCCGCCGGTTTTGACACCGACATAGGTGCTTTCATTGAGAGTTCCACTGTGTCGTCGCGATAAAGGCTTGATGGCTCCTTCGATCATCGACAACAATGCGATCCGGGGCGAGGTTTTCCTCCCCGGACAGATCTTCGTATTCAGCCCGTCTTCAGATCAAGGGCCAACTCGCTTGGCCATCTGGAGCAGATCGAGAGCTACGCTCTTGGCCTTCAGGTCAGGTTTGGAAATTTGAACTATACTGCCGAAATCCACAGAGACTTGATCTTCGACGGATTCGAGCCCATGTCAGGTGCGCCGCACACTCACGACGAGCATGACTTAGCTCTGCCGTCGGACAGTGTTCGGGAGATCACACCTGCAACTACTCCGGCCCTCAATTGAAACAGATTGCACCATCCAAGGACGGGTGGATGGACCCCTCCACGAAGGCCGCACACTCAGCGGTGATAGAGCCGAATCCATACTTCACTTCCTATGAGACCCATGTTTCCGGACACTTGGATTCGTCCCCGGCCACGGGCTCCGAGCCGCCTGCGTCCGTGCCTATCGAATCCGATCGGGCACCGATTATGGAGTTTTCCTCCGCGGATATCTTTCAGCACTCACCACTGGGCGATGTGCTAAACTCATTGAGGTCTCTCTCCTTGTCAGGAAACCCTTGGCCGAACTATGTCCGGCTAGAGTGGGATGCGGACGACGAAGAAATTCGCTCCCCACCCACCACCCACTTAGTAGCCACTGTCGATGACTTAACCGACATGCTCGATTTCGACACCGAAGACATCGACGGTAGGGACGACGATGCAGGAGAAGAATAGGAACCACCGCCCGCAGGGCGCTGGACAGCCACTTCATCACATGATATATATATGGTGGATACACCCAAATAAAACAATGACGAGGAACGGAAGGATGCAGCGAGGGATAGTTCCCTCGAGAAGCAACCAAAGCGACGGCGTAGGCGCCGCTCCAAATCCCGCCTCGGAAAAAACATGTCAAGACCCCGATTCCAAGTCACATCGATCTAGCCGGTAACATCTCATATCACTTTGCGGCCTCACGCACGGTATTCCCACGGGTGTCGCCTTACCATGGCCCGGGACCGTTTGCGCCTTTTGGCTCACGTATATGATGGTGTCGCTAGCATCCATATGACAGAGAACCCGGGCCGACATGGCTAGTCGTGCACCCAAAGCGGCGCTAACCCATGGGGACAGGCATACATGAACCAACTTCGAGCATGTCGGTCAACAGCGTGTGAATCCGGACTGTAGCACTGGGCTAACAGGACTCTGGTAACCCGGGCTGTAGCAGGCTAGCCAGACTCGGAAGTCACCGCGTGACATTTCCCGAAGGGACAGAACCACGTGAACGAAGTGAAACACATGCCGCCAGTCAAGTGTCCCGAGCGGTAGTCTTTGGGCTAGCAGGACTCCGTAAACCGGTCAGAAGCGGACTACTATGGCTCAAGGAAGCACTAGACTACATTTCCCCATAAGAGAAGCTGCCAAGGATAAACAACTAGATTGTCGGATCCCACACATACCAAGCATTACAAACATACACACAATATGCTCGATATGTGTAAATACAACATGGCATCACAACATAACTCTACGACTCAAGTATTTATTCATTAGGCTCCGAGGAGCGAGATATTACAAACATGGGTCTCATGACCAAACATTCAGAGCATGCAAGACAAAGCACAAGCGGAAGTTTAACATGTCTGAGTACAGACATCTACAAATGAAAAAGGCTGAGAAGCCTGACTATCTACCAGATCCTGCCGAGGGCACACGATCGTAGCTGAGGTATCAAGCTAAACGTCGAAGTCCACGCGGAACTACTAGCGAGACGGAGGTCTCTCTGCAAAAACATAAATTAAGCAAACGTGAGTACAAATGTACCCAGCAAGACTTACATCGTAACTATCTACATATGCATCAAGATCAACAAAGGGGTGGTGGAGTATGACCGCAGCAAGCCAGCTTTGACTCGGTGGCTATCCTACACTACGACTGCAAGTAACTCTTTTGAGGTGGCGCACACGAGTCCACATATTCACCATATCAATACACCACTATGGATCCGCTCCCGTCTCCCTACGAGAATGCCATCCATAGCACTCACGCTTATCTTGCGCATTTTAGAGTATCCACTTTCACTTGTCTATGAAGTGTACAGGCAACCCATAAGTCCTTTACCACGGACACGGCTATTCGAATAGATGATGTTAACCCTGCAGGGGTGTACTTCTTCACACACGCTCTCGCCACTTACCACCATGTACACATTGTGTATCTCGGCAACTTTCAAGCGGAAGCCTGGTGAGGGAGTCGGCCACGACCTAACTAACCACACAAGTCTCTAGTCCAGGTTTATCGCCTATTCGGGTTCCATCCACAAGGAGATCCGGCCGGGGTGTCGCTCACGACCCCAAACGATGTGTGCAGGGTTCCCAAGCCCACCTCGACGGGTGGTTCTACGCTTGGTACACCGTGCCATGGTGCCTAGTCTGTCCCAAGCCCACCTGTAC
This sequence comes from Aegilops bicornis, assembly GCA_021605145.1. NCBI lineage: Eukaryota > Viridiplantae > Streptophyta > Magnoliopsida > Poales > Poaceae > Aegilops > Aegilops bicornis. Next base: position 39,917,274 of record CM038672.1, read on the forward strand.
CGGGTGCCACTTGGTAGACTACTAATGCTACCTACAAACACCAGAAACTAGTTGCAACTCCTGGACAGAGATCGAGTTGATTAATAAGTCGAGAGAGCTTGGAGTGCCCGGAGCCCAATGTGTGGTAGTAATTGTTCATGGATCACAAACACAGAACTCAGTTCCTAAGGACGACTGCAATGAGACAACCCACCATGTACTCCTACATGGCCTCTCACCGCTACCTTTACCAAATCATGTTCACACACTTAGCTCTCAACAGTAGGACATGTTCACACACCTCCGATTCATCCCGATGAATCGGACTGACACAACTCTCAGCAATAGCAGGCATGACAAACAAGCATGAATGAGTAGGCACATCAGGGCTCAAACAACTCCTACTCATGCTAGTGGGTTTCATCTATTTACTGTGGCAATGACAGGTCATGCAGAGGAAAGTGGTTCAACTACCGCAGCATGTAACAGTTGAATCGTTGTTGTCCTAATGCAGTAAAAGAGAGCAGGAGCGAGAGAGTGGGATTGTATCGGAATGAACAAGGGGGTTTTGCTTGCCTGGCACTTCTGAAGATAATATAGTTCTTCATCGGTGTCATCGAACTCATCATCGAACATCGTCTACTGAGAGGGGACAATCACCGACAAACAAGGAAGAACACAATCAATGCAATGCACAATATGATGCATGATCATGACATGGCAATATGCTGTTGATTGGGCTAATGCAACTAGCACCAAGGTTAAATGAAGTTGGTTTGAACCTTAGGTTCAAATTCAAACTTCATATGTGAAGGTTTAAATGCCATTATATGATTTGTCCTAAACAGCAACCATAAGTTGTTCTAACATGCATGAAAATGGTACAGATGGATAGATTGGATTTTCTGATCATTTTTCATATATAATTTATTTCATTCTGAGTTACGGTTGATCTTATATGATTTTTAGAATTTTATAACATTTTCTGGAATTTTCTGAATAAGAATAAATCCAGGAAAAAGCATTACTGCATCAGCATGACGTCAGTGTGACATCAGCAGGGTCAACAGAGCAGGCCCGGGTCAAACCTGACTAGTGGGGTCCACTGGTCAGTGACCAAGTGTTGTTTAGTGTCATTGGCAGGTGGGGTCAGGTCAACGGTGACGTGGCCTGGTCAAACTGACCTGTGGGACCAGCGGGGTTAGTTTAATCTAAACAAAAACTAAACCATGTTTAATTAGACGGTGGGGCCCGGCTGTCAGTGGCACGGGGCGGTGATTAGTGGCTAGTTAAGCCAGCCACGTCAGTGCGGCTGTGAACTAGCCGCCTGCGACCTCAACAGACGGCGGAGGCACGCCGGAATTGCTACTCCGGCGACGGTTTGGTGCGCGGGAGGGCTCTACGGGTTCTTGGCGTTGTGGTGCTTCTAGTGGTGGTGACGGGTGGTGCTGTGGTGGCCGGAAAATTGCCGGCAACGAGCTTTAGCGGCGGCCAGGCTCGGTGAGGTGCGGCGGAGGTGCTCGGGAATCGCCCATAGGGCTAGGTTCGAGGCGTGCTTGGGCTCGTTGGAGAGCCCTCGCTGGTGCGCGTCGAACTGTGGCGGTAGTCCGGCCTTTGGTGGCCGGAGGCGACGGTGGGGAGCTCGACCGCGTGGCCGGAGCTCGGGCGTGAGCGCAGACAGCGCTGCGATGCGAAAACGAGCATGAGGAAGGAGGGGAAACGGATGATAGCTCACGGCGGGTTGACGGGCGTGCTCGGCGGGCTCGCGGAAGGACGAACGGCGACGGGACGTTGACGACGATCTCGGGCGGCCGAGGTCGAAGATGGCGGTGGCGACGGTGATGCAGGCTGTCCGGGCTTGGTTCCTTCTGCTTGGAGAAGCTGTGCGAGGATGCAGATCTCGGGGGCACGACCGTGGGGCGAGGGACGCTATAGCTACAAGGCGAAAGCGGGCGGGCGACGGCAGTGGTCGGGCGCGAGAGAGAGATCCAGGAAGGGGGTGAGAGCGCGGTAGAGTGAGAGAGAGAGGCAGGGAGGTGCGTGGCGTTGCCAGACGCGAGGAGGGAGCATGAGGCGGCAAGCAGGAGCTGGCGCAGCTCGGCTGCGCTGCTGCCACGCAGCTGCCTCAGGTAGAAGACAACCTGGAGGCGCTGGTGGGGTGGGCCAGCCAGCTGGGCTGCACAGTACCAGGCCAGGTGGGCTTTGCCAGGTAAGCACTTCTCTCTCTGTCTCTTGTTTCTGTTTTCTATTTTGTTTCTCTGTTTTGGTTTAGTAATAATGCTAAACCATTTCATAAAATCCTGGAAATAATTATGGGTGCTTTCTGAATTATTCCAATGACCCTCAACAATTTCCAACATTTTTGGAGCATCTAAAATATACATAGCATTTAAATAGCCCCAATTCAAATATGTTTGGATTAATTCAAAGTCCAAATATGTCCTGCAAAAATGTGAACCATTTTTGGTAGATGCTTCAACCTTGATCCAGAAATGATGAACATTTTTAAAAGGCATTTTGAAATCATTGAAAAATATTTTGGTTGAACCTATTTGAATTCCTTTTGATGCTGGGGTTTGAACATCCCCATTTCAAATTTCCATGAAAGTTAAACATGATGCAAGCAAGATGCAAACACTAGGCAGCACCAGAAGCTAGGGATGTGAAAACTCGGCCCCACTAAACAATAATCTCGTCCCGGGATTCAAGCGTAGGGTAGGATGAAGGGGGAACGCAAACTAACATAATCTTCACGATCCAGGTGGCACTTCATCAGAACGTTGAATCGATCACCATCTTTGACTCGATGTTTTCCTCTGAGAACTCCAACTAACATGACCATGAGAAGAAAGGAAAAACTTGAGAAGAATCGATCTTCTCGAAGATCGAGCTATTCACGATGATCGTTTGAAGGGGGTTCGGGGAAATGGCATACTCAGTTTGGAAAGGAAACTATGGTTATAGAACAACTCGGCAAACGGGAGGCACATTCCAGTTGATACCGAGGATATAACCTAGTGACTGAGTGTGCTCTCAAAAACTTGAGCATTTCCATGGTCATCAAGGTTTTACCAACATTCATGCCGAGGATCCTCGCAACACATCTTACTACCATGATGAATAGTGATGGAGGATGCAGGTGCAAAGGAGGACATCACTTTCTCAGATTTTTCCTTGGCAATGCCAAAGAAGCAAATCTGGATGATCTACCGAGGGACATTTAGCACTCCGCTTCTAATGTTCTCCTTGATGTACTAGGTACCACGATCATGCTTAAAAGCATCGACATGGCCATCAAGTAAAGGTCGGACTTCGGAATACGAAGGATCCATAAGGAACAACTTCTTTAATAAGTCACTCGAATTCCTCATGGAGAAGATTGGTCAACTTGCTCAATCAAGATACTATAGTGATAGATCCTCCGGCTAGGTGCATCGGCCAGAACATCGACCTTGTCGGGACCTACAACATAGATCTTGGAGAAGTTCCAACCATCATATCTGCCTAAGATTCAGATCTGGTTGGTAATGGGATATTTCAGACAGCATGTCTGTAGAAGAAAGTTTGCAACACAAACCGATGAGATGACGTTGTGACATGAGCTGGTTCTGCTACATACATGTGAACACGATGTCCCAGACAATCAAGCCCACGTAGTAGTCTTATAATGAAACACTACCGAGTTCAGGTGGGGAACCATCATCGAGGATATCGAAGTCCTTGTATAAGCCGCGGTCTTAAGAAGGAACTTCTTCTCCTTGAACAAATCAATCAGTGGCTTGGTGTGCTAGGGACACATATGGAATGGAGGTAGCGAGCCTTTCAAACCATAGCATACTTCGCACATGCATGACTGACTTGGGATGGTTCTAGAGAAAGCAAAAACAATCTGTCTCGAATTCATGGCAGCAACTTGTACCAAATGCACATGAATCCGAGGAAGTCACTTCTTCCATCCAAGCATAAGCTTCATGAACGGAACACGAAGGCATTGCTTACAAAATTTTCAACACTAGGTTGATGTTCAACATGAGTCATGGGGGAGACAAAATGCTGCTGATGGACTCAACAGTAACTCATCGGAATTTCCATATCACTGGACTTCCGCCATCATGTGAACACGGTGATAGTATTGGTCAGACCAAAAGATGTAATGGTGTATGCTCGAGGGATCAACCACGAGTAAGACAACATTACGAACATCGTTGGTACTGATTTGATTTGACGATAGCCCACACTCAAATCAAAGGATTGATAAGACAATAGATCCAACAACTGATCACAGGGTCCAATCGATGAAGATATCATCTTCCTTCAACACACAATACACAAGAATATCCCTATGGAATGAACTAAGTTAGGCAAGCTTTTATCTTCCAACTCTCCAAGTTGTTGTTTAGCTTAACCAACTAGCTCTGGGGTATCCTACACAGATTCTTGGAGAAAGGCTGGTTTACAAAGAAACCAACATGATCACGAACTCAACATAACAGTCAGGGGACAACCTGGTCATACTTCTGAGAAGATATTCGGAAAATCACGAACCACCGGTATGTTACTAAGCTCGAGAACAACCTTGCTTTTCAGGGCAAGATGATATGATCAAAAGAGTGAGGGATTGACACAATCCTAACTCATTGATCGAAGAGTGCACCAGAAATAAAGACTAGGTAGCACGATCAATCTTAGGATGATGATTCAATAACCAACACGCTAAGAATAAGAGTATTGTCCATGAACTACCAAGCAACGGAGTTGCTAGGAGTATTGATTTTTCGCACATCACAGTACACTTGTCGGCATTCCGGTTACAATAACACGGAACCGAGGAATGAAGCAATGATGGCGAGAAGTATCACTGCGTCAAGAATTCATAAGCGATGGTGCAATTCTCATGGCAATCCTGACATAAAGAGGGTAATACTACAGGGTAGAGCAGAACAAAAGCTGGATTGGCATTTGATCTGCAGAACACAAGTACTTTGACCCAATCCTGGATATGGATGAGGTACTGGAGTTTGTTTATCCTAGTCATTCCAGAATAGAATGGCTTGACAGACCACAAGAATAATAGGCATCGATGAACACGATCGCACACATACCCTTGACTATCAATTGATAGACGAGGGTCAGAATACAACTAAGGAGGAACAACTCGAGGAACATATAACTTTCTGAGTTGTGGATGCATAGGTTAGTATGTCGAATCAAGTTCAACAGGTTTCTTCCGGATAACCCATGCAGGAAAGTAGAACTGGTAGATTCACAATGTAGAACGAAGAACTCATCCAGAGCACTCTTATTGTGGTCTTTGGTTCAAAGGAACTCCTGCCAAGGATGGTTCATGGTATTTGGAAGAATGATGTACCACGGACCTCGAAGACTATCACAAAGGTTACTAGTATCCTAAAGGTACGAGCAACACTATCAACATGAGGTAAGTAGAGTGAATCTTGGGTCAAGAACCCAGGAGTAGAATACCTACTAACTAAGAACATCACGGGATGCTTTTCGAGAATGATGGCCGTAATCATCACACTAGGAATATAAAGCATGGCTAGATTACTAGATGATCCTCTAGGACACCTATGGTCATAATAATAGTTCCAACATATATTTCGAGGCAGCAGAGTTCCTCAACTCACCGATTAGTGTGGTTAATCTGGCCCAAAGGGACATCAAAATGGGAGGAAGGGATTTTGCAAATGCTTCAGATTGTATTAGAAACCTGGGATGACTCGGACAGCATAACGGCTGTAAATGCTCAAAATGATTTGAGACATCCTGCAAAATAGTGGCATGACCACTCAACAACATCATATCAAGGTTTCGAGATCAACAGTTACAACACAAGGAAGTAGTAGGAACTGAACTGAGACTTAAATCCAACAATCTTATAAGTCTATGGATTAGTAACACGTCATCCTGATAGATAGATGAGAAGGCCTAGTTCTTAATCCCCGTAGAAGAGAAGAGGATGACTCAGATCAGAAGGCCATAAGGTATAAGGAGTAAAAAGAGCCTTACGTTCCCTTCCACAATCAATTCCCTTACATAACTAAAGCATTTCTAGACACAACTTCGACCAGTTTGGCTTGGTAATCCTACAGGCAGTCAGGCTCTAATACCAAAGCTGTCAGGACCCCGATTCCAAGTCACATCGATCTAGCCGGTAACTCCTCATATAACTTTGCGGCCTCACGCACGGTATTCCCACGGGTGTCGCCTTACCATGGCCCGGGATCGTTTGCGCCTTTTGGCTCACGTATATGATAGTGTCGCTAGCATCCATATGACAGAGAACTCGGGCCGACATGGCTATACGTGAACCCAAAGCAGCGCTAACCCATGGGGACAGGCATACCTGAACGAACTTCGAGCATGTCGGTCAACAGCGTGTGAATCCGGACTGTAGCACTGGGCTAACAGGACTCCGGTAACCCGGGTTGTAGCAGGCTAGCCAGGACTCCGGAAGTCACCGCGTGACATTTCCCCGAAGGGACAGACACAGGAACAAAGTGAAACACATGCCAGCCAGTCAAGTGTCCCGAAAGTAGTCTTTGGGCTAGCAGGACTCCGGTGAACCAGGCTGTAGCGGACTACTATGGCTCAAGGAAGCACTAGACTCATTTCCCCATAAGAGAGGCTGCCAAGGATAAACAACTAGATTGTCGGATCCCACACATACCAAGCATTACAAACATACACACAATATGCTCGATATGTGTAAATACAACATGGCATCACAACATAACTCTACAACTCAAGTATTTATTCATTAGGCTCCGAGGAGCGAGATATTACAAACATGGGTCTCATGACCCAACATTCAGAGCATGCAAGACAAAGCACAAGCGGAAGTTTAACATGTCTGAGTACAGACATCTACAAATGAAAAAGGCTGAGAAGCCTGGCTATCTACCAGATCCTGCCGAGGGCACAAGATCGTAGCTGAGGTATCAAGCTAAACGTTGAAGTCCACGCGGAACTACTCGCGAGACGGAAGTCTCTCTGCAAAAACATAAATTAAGCAAACGTGAGTACAAATGTACCCAGCAAGACTTACATCAGAACTATCTACATATGCATCAGTATCAACAAAGGGGTGGTGGAGTATGACCGCAGCAAGCCAGCTTTGACTCGGTGGCTATCCTACACTACATCGCAAGTAACTCTTTTGAGGTGGCGCACACGAGTCCACATATTCACCATATCAATACACCACTATGGATCCGCTCCCGTCTCCCTACGAGAACGCCATCCATAGCACTCACGCTTATCTTGCGCATTTTAGAGTATCCACTTTCACTTGTCTATGAACTGTGCAGGCAACCCAGAAGTCCTTTACCGCGGACACGGCTATTCGAATAGATGATGTTAACCCTGCAGGGGTGTACTTCTTCACACACGCTCTCGCCACTTACCACCATGTACACATCGTGTATCTCGGCAACCTTCAAGCGGAAGCCTGGTGAGGGAGTCGGCCACGACCTGACTAACCACACAAGTCTCTAGTCTAGGTTTATCGCCTATTCAGGTTCCATCCGCAAGGAGATCCGGCCGGGGTGTCGCTCACGGCCCCAAACGATGTGTGCAGGGTTCCCAAGCCCACCTTGATGGGTGGTTCTACGCTTGGTACACCGTGCCATGGTGCCTAGTCTGTCCCAAGCCCACTTGTACCGGGTGCCACTTGGTAGACTACTAACACTACATACAAACACCAGAAACTAGTTGCAACTCCTAGACAGAGATCGAGTTGATTAATAAGTCGAGAGAGCTTGGAGTGCCCGGAGCCCAATGTGTGGTAGTAACTGTTCATGGATCACAAACACAGAACTCAGTTCCTGAGGACTGCTGCAATGAGACAACCCACCATGTACTCCTACATGGCCTCTCACCGCTACCTTTACCAAATCGTGTTCACACACTTAGCTCTCAACAGTAGGACATGTTCACACACCTCCGATTTATCCTCGATGAATCAGACCTGACACAACTCTAAGCAATAGCAGGCACGACAAACAAGCATGAATGAGTAGGCACATCAGGGCTCAAACAACACCTACTCATGCTAGTGGGTTTCATCTATTTACTGTGGCAATGACAGGTCATGCAGAGGAAAGTGGTTCAACTACCGCAGCATGTAACAGTTGAATCGTTGTTGTCCTAATGCAGTAAAAGAGAGCAGGAGCGAGAGAGTGGGATTGTATCGGAATGAACAATGGGTTTTGCTTGTTCGGCACTTGAAGATAATATAGTTCTTCATCGGTGTCATCGAACTCATCATCGAACATCGTCTACTGAGAGGGGACAATCACCGGCAAACAAGGAAGAACACAATCAATGCAATGCACAATATGATGCATGATCATGACATGGCAATATGCTGTTGATTGGGCTAATGCAACTAGCACCAAGGTTAAATGAAGTTGGTTTGAACCTTAGGTTCAAATTCAAACTTCATATGTGAAGGTTTAAATGCCATTATATGATTTGTCCTAAACAGCAGCCATAAGTTGTTCTAACATGCATGAAAATGGTACAGGTGGATAGATTGGATTTTTCTGATCATTTTTCATATATAATTTATTTCATTCTTAGTTACGGTTGATTTTATATGATTTTTAGAATTTTATAACATTTTCTGGAATTTTCTGAATAAGAATAAATCCAGGAAAAAGCATTATCGCATCAAAGATGACGTCAGTGTGACATCAGCAGGGTCAACAGAGCTGCCTCGGGTCAAACCTGACCAGTGGGGTCCACTGGTCAGTGACCAAGTGTTGTTTAGTGTCACTGGCAGGTGGGGTCAGGTCAACGGTGACGTGGCCTTGTCAAACTGACCTGTGGGACCAGCGGGGTTAGTTTAATCTAAACAAAAACTAAACCATGTTTAATTAGACGGTGGGGCCCGGCTGTCAGTGGCACGGGGCGGTGATTAGTGGCTAGTTAAGCCAGCCACGTCTGGCTGTGAACTATTGGCGACCTCAGCGACCTCAACAGACGGCGGAGCACGGAATTGCTACTCCGGCGACGGTTTGGTGTGCGGGAGGGCTCTACGGGTTCCTGGCGTTGTGGTGCTTCTAGTGGTGGTGACGGGTGGTGCTGTGGTGGCCGGCGACGAGCTTTAGCGGCGGCGAGGCTCGGTGAGGTGCGGCGGAGGTGCTCGGGAATCACCCATAGGGCTCGGTTCGAGGCGTGCTTGGGCTCGTTGGAGAGCCCTCGCTGGCGCGCGTTGAACTGTGGCGGTAGTCCGGCCTGTGGTGGCTGGAGGCGATGGCGGGGAGCTCAGCCACGTGGCCGGAGCTCGGGCGTGAGCGCAGGCAGCGCTGCGATGCGAAAACGAGCACGAGGAAGGAGGGGAAACGGAGGATAGCTCACGACGGGTTGACGGGCGTGCTCAGCAGGCTCGCGGAAGGACGAACGGCGACAGGACGTTGACGGCGGTCTCGGGCGGCCAAGGTCGAAGATGGCGGTGGCGACTGCGATGCAGGCTGTCCGGGCTTGGTTCCTTCGGCTTGGAGAAGCTGCGCGAGGATGCAGATCTCGGGGGCACGACCGTGTGGCGAGGGGACGGCTATGGCTGCGCGGGCAGCGGGCGGCTGCGATGGCAGCGGTCGGGCGCGCGAGAGAGAGATCCAGGAAGGGGGTGAGAGCGCGGGAGAGAGAGAGAGAGGCAGGCAGGTGCGTGGCGTCGCCAGACGCGAGGGGGAAGCAGGAGGCGGCAAGCAGGAGCTGGCGCAGCTCGGCTGCGCTGCTGCCACGCAGCTGCCTCAGGTAGAAGACAACCTGGAGGCGCTGGTGGGGTGGGCCAGCCAGCTGGGCTGCACAAGATTGTGCCAGTGGGCTTTGCCAGGTAAGCACTTCTCTCTGTCTCTTGTTTCTGTTTTCTATTTTGTTTCTCTGTTTTGGTTTAGTAATAATGCTAAACCATTTCATAAAATCCTGGAAATAATTATGGGTGCTTTCTGAATTATTCTAGTGACCCTTAACAATTTCCAACATTTTTGGAGCATCTAAAGTATACATAGCATTTAAATAGCCCCAATTCAAATATGTTTGGATTAATTCAAAGTCCAAATATGTCCTGCAAAAATGTGAACCATTTTTGGTAGATGCTTCCACCTTGATCCGTAAATGATGAACATTTTTAAAATGAATTTTGAAATCATTGAAAAATATTTTGGTTGAACCTATTTGAATTCCTTTTGATGCTGGGGTTTGAACATCCCCATTTCAAATTTCCATGGAAGTTAAACATGATGCAAGCAAGATGCAAACACTAGGCAGCACCAGAAGGTAGGGATGTGAGAAAACAGCAATAAAAGCGCAAGAAAAAATAATACCCCAGTCGACTCCAAAGGAAACAACGACCACACGGACCCAGCGACAGAGCAGGATGAACCAGCGGATGGCGAACATAGTACGGAGCCACTGTTCGATCACGGCGACGCTGAGGATAAAGCTCATCAACCTCTCTCCGGAGAGGAAAACAGTCCGGACGATGATACACACATCATCCCGGAAAGGCACTTGGAACAAGAGAACCTCCATAGAAGGCTTATTGCCACCACGAGGAGTCTGAAGAAGCAGAAGCAAAGGCTCGAGGCCGCGCAGAATACGCTCAACAGTAGATGGAACAAAGTGCTCGACACTGAAGAAAAGTATGGTGGCAGTCGCCACACAAATAGCTATCCAAAGCGCAAGTTGTTGCCTGAATTCGATGATGAGGCCTTAGAGCCTACACAGCCGAAAAATAAAACGGCCGACCGGTCGGATCGACCACCTCGTGGCCGCGATAGGGCGGCTAACGAGGCCGCACGTAAGTCAGCACACGATTCATGTGAGGACTTGCATCAAAAAGCCGGCATGACCAGATCCATCTACGGATCTAGGAAGAGTGCTCCAGCGCAGAATCGAAACCAAACACTACAACCGTCAGAATGCCATGACACATCCAAATATAGGGGTGCCCCGCACCCCCTATGCTTCACCGATGAGGTGCTAGATCACGAATTTCCAGAGGGATTCAAACCCATGAACATAGAGGCGTACGACGGAACGACAGACCCTGGGGTCTGGATTGAGGACTTCATCCTCCATATCCATATGGCTCGTGGAGATTGTCTCCACGCCATCAAATACTTGCCCCTCAAGTTGAAAGGACCAGCTCGGCACTGGCTAAAGAGCCTCCCCGAAAATTCAATTGGTAGTTGGGAGGAGCTTGAGGATGCTTTTAGGGCTAACTTTCAAGGGACCTATGTCCGACCTCCGGATGCAGACGATTTGAGTCATATAATTCAACAGCCCAGAGAGTCAATCCGAAAGCTTTGGAACAGATTTCTCACTGAGAAGAATCAAATCGTCGACTGCCCGGACGCCGAAGCCTTAGCAGCTTTCAAACACAGTGTCCGAGACGAATGGCTCGCCAGACACCTCGGCCAAGAAAAGCCGAGGACAATGGCAGCTCTAAGAAGCATTATGACCCGCTTTTGCACGGGCGAAGATAGCTGGCTGGCCCGTAGTAGCACCAGCGACCCAGGCACATCTGAAGTCAGGGATGGCAATGGAAAACCACGACGCGGTAAAAGCAAGCGTCGAAATAACGAAGACAGCCCAGACAACACGGTTGTAAACGCCGGATTTAGGGGATCTCAACCCGGTCAACGAAAAAAGCCTCTCAAAGGCAACAGAGATGGATTGTCCAACCTAAACAAGATTCTAGACAAATTATGTCAGATTCATGGTACCTCCGATAAACTTCAAATCACACCCACAGAGAATGCTGGGTCTTCAAGCAGGCCGGCAAGCTAAACGCCGAACACAAGGGGAGGGAGACACCAAGTGAAGACGAGGATGAGCCTCGCCAGCAAAACACTGGGGGAGAGAAAAAATTCCCACCAGAGATCAAAACAGTGAACATGATTCACGTAACAAAAAGGAGCAAACACGCACTCCGAAACATATGCACCGTAGAGCCCGTCACCCCTAAGTTCAATCCCTTGGTCGGCCTGCCCGATCACTTTTGATCGCAGGGATCACCCGACTGGTATCCGGCACGGAGGATTGGCTGCCTTGGTGCTAGACCCAATAATCGACGGATACCATCTCACCCAAGTCCTCATGGACGGCGGCAGTAGTCTTAATCTGATATATCAGGACACAGTCCGCAAAATGGGGATAGACCCGACAAGAATCGGCCAAAGCAATACTACCTTTAAAGGAGTAAAGCCAGGCGCAGAGGCCCGCTGTACGGGCTCTCTAGTACTAGAGGTTGTATTTGGTTCTCCCGACAACTTCCGAAGTGAAAAGTTAACCTTCGACATCGCTCCATTCCGAAGCGGCTATCAAACACTACTCGAAAGAACAACCTTCGCTCATTTTAATGCAGTACCGCATTACGCTTATCTTAAGCTTAAGATGCCTGGTCCACGTGGCATCATCATAGTTAGCGGAAACACTGAGCGTTCCTTACACGCGGAAGAACGTGTGGCGGCTTTAGCAGCCGCACACAAAACGGCCTCCCCAACCAGAATAAACGGTCGGTGATACGTCTCCAACGTATCTATAATTTTTTATTGCTCCATGCTATATTATCTACTATTTTGGACATTATTGGGCTTTATTATCCACTTATATATTATTTTTGGGACTAACCTATTAACCGGAGGCCCAGCACTGTAATTGTTTTTTGCCTATTTCAGAGTTTCGCAGAAAAGGAATATCAAACGGAGTCCAAACGGAATGAAACCTTCAGGAACGTCATTTTTAGGAAGATTATGACCCGGGAGACTTGGACCCTACATCAAGAAATAAAGGAGGAGGCCACGAGGTAGGGGGGCACGCCCACCCCCCAGGGCGCGCCCTCCACCCTCGTGGGCCCCTGTTGCTCCACCGACGTACTCCTTCCTCCTATATATACCTACGTACCCCCAAATGATCAGATACGGAGCCAAAAACCTAACTCCACCGCCGCAACCTTCTGTACCCACGAGATCCCATCTTGGGGCCTGTTCCGGAGCTCCGCCGGAGGGGGCATCCATCTCGGAGGGCTTCTACATCAACACCATAGCCTCTCTGATGAAGTTTGAGTAGTTTACCTCAGACCTTTGGGTCCATAGTTATTATCTAGATGGCTTCTTCTCTCTTTTTGGATCTCAATACAATGCTCTCCCCCTCTCTCGTGGAGATCTATTCGATGTAATCTTCTTTTTGTGGTGTGTTTGTTGAGACCGATGAATTGTCGGTTTATGATCAAGATTATCTATGAACAATATTTGAATCTTCTCTGAATTCTTTTATGTATGATTGGTTATCTTTGCAAGTCTCTTAGAATTATCAGTTTGGTTTGGCCTACTAGATTGATCTTTCTTGCAATGGGAGAAGTGCTTAGCTTTGGGTTCAATCTTGCAGTGTCCTTTCCCAAAGGATGAGGGGCAGCAAGGCACGTATTGTATTGTTGCCATCGAGGATAACAAGATGGGGTTTTTATCATATTGCATGAATTTATCCCTCTACATCATGTCATCTTGCTTAAAAGCGTTACTCTGTTTTCATGAACTTAATACTCTAGATGCATGCCGGATAGCGGTCGATGAGAGGAGTAATAGTAGAAGATGCAGGAATGAGTGGGTCCACTTGTCTCGGACGTGATGCCTATATACATGATCATACCTAGATATTCTCATAACTATGCTCAATTTTGTCAATTGCTCAACAGTAATTCGTTCACCCACCGTAAAATACTTATGCTCTTGAGAGAATCCACTAGTGAAACCTATGGCCCCCGGGTCTATCCTCATCATATTAATCTTCAAACACTTTGTTATTTCTTTTGCTTTTTTCTTTGCTTTTATTTTACTTTGCATCTTTATCACAAAAATACCAAAAATATTATCCTATCATATGTATCAGATCTCACTCTCGTAAGTGACCGTGAAGGGATTGACAAACCCTTATCGCGTTGATTGCGAGGAGTTATTTGTTTTGTGCAGGTACGAGGGACTCACGCGTAGCCTCCTACTGGATTGATACCTTGGTTCTCAAAAACTGAGGGAAATACTTACGCTACTTTCCTGCATCACCCTTTCCTCTTCAAGGAAATCCAACGCAGTGCTCAAGAGGTAGCAGAGAAGATTTCCGGCGCTGTTGCCGAGGACTCTACGCAAAAGTCAACATACCAAGTACCCATCACAATCCCTTACATTATTTGCCATTTGCCTCTCGTTTTCCTCTCCCCTACTTCACCCTTGCCGTTTTATTCGCCCTCTCTTTTCCGTTTGCCTCTTTTTTGCTTGCTTTTTGTTTGCTCGTGTGTTGGATTGCTTGCTTGTCACGATGGCTCAAGATAATACCAAATTGTGTGACTTTACCAATATCAACAATAATGATTTCCTTAGCACTCTGATTGCTCCTCTTACCAATACTAAATCTTGTGAAATCAATGCTGCTTTGTTGAATCTTGTCATGAAAGATCAATTCGTCGGCCTTCCTAGTCAAGATGCCGCTACTCATCTAAATAGCTTCGTTGATTTGTGTGATATGCAAAAGAAGAAGGATGTTGATAATGATATTGTTAAATTGAAGTTATTTCCTTTTTCGCTTAGAGATCGTGCTAAAGCTTGGTTTTCGTCTTTGCCTAAAAATAGTATTGATTCCTGGAACAAGTGCAAAGATGCTTTTTTCTCTAAGTATTTTCCTCCCGCTAAGATCATCTCTCTTAGAAACGATATTATGAATTTTAAGAAACTTGATCATGAACATGTTGCACAAGCTTGGGAGAGGATGAAGTTAATGATACGTAATTGCCCTACTCATGGTTGAATTTGTGGATGATTATACAAAACATTTATGCCGGATTGAATTTTGCTTCTAGAAATCATTTAGATTCGGCCGCGGGAGGCACTTTTATGGAAATCACTTTAGGAGAAGCTACTAAACTCCTAGATAATACTATGGTTAATTATTCTCAATGGCACACTTAAAGATCTACTAATAAAAAAGTGCATGCGATAGAAGAAATTAATGTTTCGAGTGGAAAGATGGATGAACTTATGAAATTATTTGCTACTAAGAGTGTTTCTTCTGATCCTAATGATATGCCTTTGTCCACTTTGATTGATAATAATAATGAATCTATGGATGTAAATTTTGTTGGTCGGAATAATTTTGGTAACAACGCGTATAGAGGAAACTTTAATCCTAAGCCTTATCCTAGTAACTCCTCCAATAATTATGGAAATTCCTATAACAACTCTTATGGAAATTTTAATAGGATGCCCTCTTAATTTTAGACTAGTGTTAAAGAGTTTATGAATTCACAAAAGAATTTCAAGGCTTTGCTTGAAGAGAAATTGCTTAAAGTTGATGAATTGGCTAGGAACGTTGATAGAATTTCTCTTGATGTTGATTCTTTAAAGCTTAGATCTATTCCTCCTAAGCATGATATCAATGAGTCTCTCAAAGCCATGAGAATTTCCATTGATGAGTGCAAAGAAAGAACCGCTAGGATGCGTGCTAAGAAAGATTGCTTTATAAAAGCGTGTTCTTCCAATTTCTATGAAATTAAAGATGAAGATCTAAAAGTTATTGATGTGTCCCCTATTAAATCTTTGTTTTGCAATATGAATCTTGATAATGATGGGACTGAATATGATCCACCTTTACCTAGAAGGCGTTCCAAAAATTCAGAGTCTTTAGATCTTGATGCTAAATTTGATGAAAGTGGGATTGAAGAAATCAAAACCCTAGATGTTGCTAAACCCACTATTTTGGATTTCAAGGAATTTAATTATGAAAATTGTTCTTTGGTTGATTGTATTTCCTTGTTGCAATCCGTGCTAAATTCTCCTCATGCTTATAGTCAAAATAAAGCGTTTACTAAACATATCGTTGATGCCTTGATGCAATCTTATGAAGAAAAGCTTGAGTTGGAAGTTTCTATCCCTAGAAAACTCTATGATGAGTGGGAACAAACTATTAAAATTAAGATTAAGGATCATGAATTCCATGCTTTATGTGATTTGGGTACAAGTGTTTCCACTATCCCCAAAACTTTGTGTGATTTGCTAGATTTCCGCGATTTTAATGATTGCCCTCTAAACTTGCACCTTGCGGATTCCACTATTAAGAAACCTATGGGAATAATTAATGATGTTCTTATTGTTGCAAATAGGAATTATGTGCCCATAGATTTTATTGTTCTTGATATAGATTGCAATCCTTCATGTCCTATTATTCTTGGTAGACCTTTCCTTAGAACGATTGGTGCAATTATTGATATGAAGGAAGGGAATATTGGATTCCAATTTCCATTAAATTGTCACGCCCAAGATGCGACACTATCCTAAAGGAACTCGAAGGTCCCACCAAGGATAGAAGCGCATCTTGAAGACGCTTTTGCAAGGTGGATATCATTACATCAACATTACATAATAGATGGGGATACATACATAAGACACAAATGCCACAAGAATACATCCACAACATACATGAGAACAACATCCGACTATGGATGAAACATAAACGGAAACTCAAACGACATCCACCCTGCTAGCCCAGGCTGCCGACCTGGAACCTATCCCCTGATCGAAGAAGCAGAGAAGAACTCCAACACAAGCAAACATCGCTCTCGCGTCATGATCATCGCAAAACCTGTACCTGCAACTGTTGGTGAAGTAATCTGTGAGCCACGAGGACTCAGCAATCCCATTACCATGGGTATCAAGACTAGCAAAGCTTAATGGGAAAGGGAGGGATGAAGTGGTGAGGCTGCAGCAGCGACTAAGCATATATGGTGGCTAACATACGCAAATGAGAGCGAGAAGAGAAACAAAGGAACGGTCGTCAACTGGTAATGATCAAGAAGTGATCCTGAACTCCTACTTACGCCGAGACATAACCCGTAAAACCGTGTTCTCCTCTCGATCAACCCCGAAAAGAGACACTCACGGTTACGCACGCGGTTGGTGTATTTTAGAAGAGTTTACTTCAAGTTTACTACAACCGGATATTAACAAATTCACATCTTCCTATAACCGCAGGCACGGCTTTCGAAAGATTATACCCTGCAGGGGTGTCCCAATTTAGCCCATTATAAGCTCTCGCGATCAACGAAGGATATTCCTTCTCCCCGGGAAGACCCGATCAGTCTCGGAATCCCGGCTACAAGACATTTCGACAAAGAATAAAACAAGACCAGCAAAGCCGCCGGATGTGCCGACAAATCCTGATAGGAGCTGCACATATCTCGGTCTCGGGCACACCGGATTGTCCAAACTTCCGATAGGCGAACCCAGAGTTACCCCCTGCATACCGGCGGTCGATAGCTTTGGACCAGCACTCACGACGAGCACTGGCCCGGGGGGGGGGGTAAAATAAGATGACCCTTGGGCTCCGGAAACCCAAAGGAAAAAGGGCTAGGTGAGGCAAATGGTGAAACCAATGTTGGGCCTTGCTTGAGGAGTCTTATTCAAAGCGAACTGTCAAGGGGGTCCCATAAATCACCCGACCGCGTTAGGGACGCAAAATCCGGGAACATAATACCGATAAGAAGGAAACTAGGGCGGCAAGAGTGGAACAAAACACCAGGCATAAGGCCGAGCCTTCCACCCTTTACCTAGTATATAGATGCATTAATTAAATAAGATATATTGTGATATCCCAACAAGTAAACATGTTCCAACAAGGAACAACATCTCCATGTTCCAACAAGGAACAAACTTCATCTTCACCTGCAACTAACAACGCTATAAGAGGGGCTGAGCAAAGCGGTAACATAGCCAAACAACGGTTTGCTAGGAAGGGTGCAAAAGGTTAGAGGCTGACATGGCAATTTAGGAGGCTTGAGGAGCAAAAGATAGGTAGCGCAGCATAGCGATAGAACGAAGCAACTAGCATAGCAATGATAGTAGTGAGATCCAGGGTAGCGGTCATCTTGCCTGAAATCCCGCTAGGAAGAAGAACGAGTCCATGAAGAAGATGAACGGAAGAAGCCGAACCAAGCGTAGACGAACGAATCCTCACGATCGCAACGAAACAGGAACTAACAAGAAGAAGCACACAACATGGTAGACACACCACACATAGACAAGACATGATGCACAACCAAGCATGATGCATGACAAGACTACATGAAGCTACTCATGGCAAGAGATGATGCAAACAAGAGCAACACATCAAGGCAAGTTTAAATGAGGCCGGGAACAGTATAGAACAATTCCGGTAAGTCCTCATATGCAAATTTCAAAATTGGTCCAGATCTGAATAAACCTTATGCTCAAGTTTTTAAACAGCAAGTTAATATGCACCACAATGATCTACACGAAATTCTAGTCAAGTTACATATAAAGTTCATTAGATTCGGAGCTACAGCCTAGAAGATATGAGCAAAACAAGTTAAACATGGCATTGATGCAAAATGCATACAAACATCAAGCAAACACCTCAAAACAAGGATGCAACATGATAATATGAAACTACATGCAAAACCAAGCAAGTTTCCTATAGAGCACACTCAAAACGGAGCAACGGTTCAACACATACTCTATACAAGTCATGACAACAATCTGTCCATAACATCAAGTAGGCATATTGCAAGCATCAAAACAATATGCTACAGCACCTCCACATAATAACAAAAGGCATGGGTATGATGTACAGGTAAAGCATGACAAAACATGAACACTGAGCTATCTCCAGAAATCACTAGAACATGCTCAAAAGGACATGGCAAGATGGCAAATAATAACAGTTTCAGACTTTAGCAGAAATAACATCAGGTTGCAATGTTTAGAGCTATCAAACAACATGTTACAGGAACTTATCATGGCAAACAAAGGCATGGCATGAATCTACTAAATTCATAGATCAAAAGTCCCTTACTGACCATGAGCCAAAAAGGATCAGAAGATATGATGGCACCCAGGTAAACATAGAATGTTATATGACAAATTCATACATGGCAGGAACAACGATAAGTAGGCATGTTGATGAGCTTGAACCACTTAGCACAGAGCAATAAATGGCATGGAAAGGCAAGTCACAGTAAGAAGACATGGCATAGAAGCTATACATGGCAAGAACAACATCATATCATACACGGATCAACTACAACAGCCTTGTAAAAATTGAATAACATGTAAACAACCTGGCAGGAAACATTTTATAGCAAAAGTAGAGCTCGATTGACTCAAGATATGGCACTCCATAATTGCAAACAAGGTCATGGATGGATATATAATAACCATATGTTCAAAACATCCTTACTTAAGTATCTCAAAATAAGCATGGATCTCTCGGTAGCATCAAGTTAATATGGCATAAAAATATCAGCAGAACAGGGGCTGAAATCAGCAACATCATGAAGTCTAGTTTGCATGCTTGTGCTAGTCACCACAGAGATCACAAAAATACATGGCATACACCCCTGTAAATATGGCATGACATATTACAGAACACATGTAGGACTCAAGTTCATAGGATGCACACATCAATCATGGCAAAAATAACAAAAGTGCATGTTCTGATAAGAATCTGAAACTAACATCACATAGTCCTATTCTAACAGCATTTCGGGCACCAAGATGAGCTCAAATGTAAATGATGCAATGAGATGAAATGATGTACTCGTCGAGGCGAACAATTTGACATATTACACGCACGAAACGGGGCTACATGCACAGAGTTATGATGCGATGAAAATGCATAAAAAATGTTAGCAGATTCGGGAACTTAGCAGAATTATACCACTCCGGAAAGTCAACCCGGGATGGAGACGTGCGGGACGAGGAGATCCAGGGCAGGGACGGGGCCGTTTGGTTCCGCGAACGGGTGGATCTCATCCACCCGGGCGGATCTCGCCGGAGGATGGCCGGAGTTCTCGCCGGAGTTGAGGAGGGAGATGGGGCCGGTGAGGGAGAGGCCGGAGAAGACGCGGGCGAGGGCGGGGAAGGCCGGAGGGAGGCAATGGCCCTCCGGTGCGGCGGCGCGGCCGCGCCGATGGAGATCCGGCGGGGCGGCCGGAAGTGGAGGCGGGGCGAGCGGGCTCCATGAGGCGGTGGAGGCCGCTGGCGGCGCCGGCTGATGGGCGCCGAAGGCACTGGCGCTGGCGGGCGGGCGGCAACGGGCGGCGTGAGGGCGCGAGGCGCGCTGCCAGGGCGGAGGGGCAACAGCGTGGCGAGGGCGGAGGAGCTTCGCTGGCGGCGCTTCCGGGCGGCGGCGTCTGCGCTGCTGGTTGACGGCTGGCGGCGGACGACGGCGGCGCGCCATGTGGCAGAAAGCGGTTGGACGGGGGCGATGGGCGGACATGTCCGGCGGGATCCGGACGTGTCCGGCTGCGGGATGAGGACGAAGCTAGGGTTTCGGGGGGAATAGACCGCGAATTTGGACGTGGATCACATATTTATAGGTAGAGGGAGCTAGGAGTGTCCAAATGAGGAGAGCATGGAGGGGAGTTTGCTGGATTTTGGGCCACTTTGAAAGGGGTGTTGGGCTGCACACAAAATAGGCTTTTACGGTTCCCCGGTTAACCGTTGGAGTACCAAACGACCTCCAAATGACCTGAAACTTGACAGGCGGTCTACCGGTGGTATACCAAGGCCGCGTGACAAACCTCGGTCCATTCCGAGACCGTTTAACACCCGCACATGAAAAGAGGTAAAAGGGGGCGCCGGGGAACATAGGAGTGCCGGATTGCAAAACGGACAACGGGAAAAATGCTCGGATGCATGAGACGAACACGTATGCAAAATGAAATGCACATGACAACATGATATGAAATGCAGATGATGACGTGGCAAAGTGCAACACGCAAGCACATGACATGGCAACGACGGCGAATAACTGACAAACACCTGGCGCATCGAATCCGGGGCGTTACATAAATAAAGGCATGGAACACTTCCCTACGAAGAAAATAAAATTACCATATGAATCTATCATGAGAGCCACTTATGGATTGCCTACCAAAGATGGCAATACCTAGATCTATCAATGCTTTTATGCCTAGCTAGGGGCGTTAAACGATAGCGCTTGTTGGGAGGCAACCCAATTTTATTTTAGTTTTTGTCTTTTTGCTTCTGTTTAGGAATAAATCTTTGATCTAGCCTCTGGTTAGATGTGTTTTTATGTTTTAATTAGTGTTTGTGCCAAGTTAAACCTATAGGATCTTCTTGGATGATAGTTATTTGATCTTGCAGAAATTTCCAGAAACTTTCTGTTCACGAAAACAATTGTTAAAAATCACCAGAACGTGATAAAATAGTGATTCCAATTGCTGCTGATCAATAAAAAAATTGCCTAGTTCTTCCTATTTTGGCTGATTTTTTGGAGGTCCAGCATTGTTCGTTAGTTACAGATTACTACAGACTGTTCTGTTTTTGACAGATTCTGTTTTCCGTGTGTTGTTTGCTTATTTTGATGAATCTATGGCTAGTAAAATAGTTTATAAACCATAGAGAAGTTGGAATACAGTAGGTTTAACACCAATATAAGTAAAGAATGAGTTCATTACAGTATCTTGAAGTGGTCTTTTGTTTTCTTTCGCTAACGGAGCTCACGAGATTTCTGTTGAGTTTTGTGTTGTGAAGTTTTCAAGTTTTGGGTGAAATTTTTTGATGGATTATGGAACAAGGAGTGGCAAGAGCCTAAGCTTGGGGATGCCCATGGCACCCCAAGATAATCTAAGGACACCAAAAAGCCAAAGCTTGGGGATGCCCCGGAAGGCATCCCCTCTTTCGTCTACTTCCATTGGTAACTTTACTTGGAGCTATATTTTTATTCACCACATGATATGTGTTTTCCTTGGAGCGTCTTGTATGATTTGAGTCTTTTTTTTAGTTTACCACAATCATCCTTTCTGTACACACCTTTTGAGAGAGCCATACATGATTTGGAATTTGTTAGAATACTCTATGTGCTTCGCTTATATCTTTTGAGTTATATAGTTTTGCTCTAGTGCTTCACTTATATCTTTTAGAGCACGGTGGTGGATTTGTTTTATAGAAACTATTGATCTCTCATGCTTCACTTAGATTATTTTGAGAGTCTTAAATAGCATGGTAATTTGCTTAAACAATCTTAATTTGCTTAAACAATCTTAATATGCTTGGTGTTCAAGAATAATAAAAACTTTCTTATGAGTGTGTTGAATACTATGAGAAGTTTGATGATTGATAATTGTTTTGAGATGTAAAGATGGTGATATTAGAGTCATGCTAGTTGAGTAGTTGTGAATTTGAGAAATACTTGTGTTAAAGTTTGTGATTCCCGTAGCATGCACGTATGGTGAACCGTTATGTGATGAAGTCGGAGCATGATTTATTTATTGATTGTCTTCCTTATGAGTGGCGGTCGGGGACGAGCGATGGTCTTTTCCTACCAATCTATCCCCGTACGAGCATGCGCGTAATACTTTGCTTTGATAACTTGTAGATTTTTGCAATAAGTATATGAGTTCTTTATGACTAATGTTGAGTCCATGGATTATACGCACTTTCTTCCTCCCACCTTTGCTAGCCTCTCTAATACCGCGCACTTTTCGCCGGTATCATACACCCACCATATACCTTCCTCAAAACAGCCACCATACCTACCTATTGTGGAATTTGCATAGCCATTCTGAGATATATTGCCATGCAACTTTCCACTGTTCCGTTTATTATGACACGCTCCATCATTGTCATATTGCTTAGCATGATCATGTAGTTGACATCGTATTCGTGGCAAAGCCACCATTCATAGTTCTTTCATACATGTCACTCTTGATTCATTGCATATCCCGCATACACGGGAGGCATTCATATAGAGTCATATTTTGTTCTAAGTATCGAGTTGTAATTGTTGAGTTGTAAGAAAATAAAAGTGTGATGAACTTCATTTCTAGAGCATTGTCCCAAGTGAGGAAAAGGATGATGAAGACTATGATTCCCCCACAAGTCGGGATGAGACTCCGGACGAAAAAAAAAAAGAGAAAAGAGGCCATAAAAAAGAGAAAAGGCCCAAAAAAATGAGAGAAAAAGAGAGAAGGGACAATGTTACTATCCTTTTACCACACGTGTGCTTCAAAGTAGCACCATGATCTTCATGATAGAGAGTCTCTCATTTTGTCACTTTCATATACTAGTGGGAATTTTTCATTATAGAACTTGGCTTGTATATTCCAATGATGGGCTTCCTCAAAATGCCCTAGGTCTTCTTGAGCAAGCAAGTTGGATGCACACCCACTTAGTTTCTTTTTTTGAGCTTTCATATACTTATAGCTCTAGTTCATCCGTTGCATGGCAATCCCTACTCACTCACATTGATATCTATTGATGTGAGACTATCTTCTCCCTTTTTGTCTTCTCCACAACCACCATTCTATTCCACATATAGTGCTAAATCCATGGCTCATGCTCATGTATTGCGTGAAGATTGAAAAGTTTGAGAATGTCAAAAGTATGAAACAATTGCTTGGCTTGTCATCGGGGTTGTGCATGATTTAAATACTTTGTGTGGTTAAGATAGAGCACAACCAGACTATATGATTTTGTAGGGATAACTTTCTTTGGCCATGTTATTTTGAGAAGACATGATTGCTTTGTTAGTATGCTTGAAGTATTATTATTTTTATGTCAATATTAAAATTTTGTCTTGAATCTTTTGGATCTGAATATTCATACCACAATTAAGAAGAATTACAATTAAATTATGCCAAGTAGCACTCCGCATCAAAAATTATCTTTTTTATCATTTACCTACTCGAGGACGAGAAGGAATTAAGCTTGGGGATGCCTGATACGTCTCCAACGTATCTATAATTTTTGATTGCTCCATGCTATATTATCTACTGTTTTGGACATTATTGGGCTTTATTATCCACTTTTATTTTTGGGACTAACCTATTAACCGGAGGCCCAACCTGTAATTGCTGTTTTTTGCCTATTTCAGAGTTTCGCAGAAAAGGAATATCAAACGGAATGAAACCTTCGGGAACGTGATTTTTAGGAAGATTATGATCCGGGAGACTTGGACCCTACGTCAAGAAAGAAAGGAGGAGGCCACAAGGTAGGGGGTGCGCCCACCCCCCAGGGCGCGCCCTCCACCCTCGTGGGCCCCTGTTGCTCCACCGACGTACTCCTTCCTCCTATATAAACCTACGTACCTCCAAACGACCAGATACGGAGCCAAAAACCTAATTCCACCGCCACAACCTTCGGTACCCACGAGATCCCATCTTGGGGCCTGTTCCGGAGCTCACGGGAGGGGCATCCATCATGGAGGGCTTCTACATCAACACCATAGCCTCTTCGATGAAGTGTGAGTAGTTTACCTCAGACCTTCGGGTCCATAGTTATTAGCTAGATGGCTTCTTCTCTCTTTTTGGATCTCAGTACAATGCTCCCCCCCTCTCTCGTGGAGATCTATTCGATGTAATCTTCTTTTTGCGGTGTGTTTGTTGAGACCGATGAATTGTGGGTTTATGATCAAGATTATCTATGAACAATATTAGAATCTTCTCTAAATTCTTTTATGTATGATTGGTTATCTTTGCAAGTCTCTTCAAATTATCAGTTTGGTTTGGCCTACTAGATTGATCTTTCTTGCAATGGGAGAAGTGCTTAGCTTTGGGTTCAATCTTGCGGTGTCCTTTCCCAAAGTGATGAGGGGCAGCAAGGCACGTATTGTATTGTCGCCATCGAGGATAACAAGATGGGGTTTTTATCCTATTGCATGAATTTATCCCTCTACATCATGTCATCTTGCTTAAAGCGTTACTCTGTTTTCATGAACTTAATACTCTAGATGCATGCTGGATAGCGGTCGATGAGTGGAGTAATAGTAGTAGATGCAGCAGAGTAGGTCTACTTGTCTCGGACGTGATGCCTATATACATGATCATACCTAGATATTCTCATAACTATGCTCAATTCTGTCAATTGCTCAACAGTAATTCGTTCACCCACCATAAAATACTTATGCTCTTGAGAGAACCCACTAGTGAAACCTATGGCCCCCGGGTCTATCCTCATCATATTAATCTTCAAACACTTTATTATTTCTTTCGCTTTTTACTTTGCTTTTATTTTACTTTGCATCTTTATCACAAAAATACCAAAAATATTATCCTATCATATCTATCAGATCTCACTCTCGTAAGTGACCGTGAAGGGATTGACAACCCCTTATCGCATTGGTTGGGAGGAGTTATTTGTTTTGTGCAGGTACGAGGGACTCGCGCGTAGCCTCCTACTGGATTGATACCTTGGTTCTCAAAAACTGAGGGAAATACTTACGCTACTTTGCTGCATCACCCTTTCCTCTTCAAGGAAATCCAACGCAGTGCTCAAGAGGTAGCAATCGGTCATCAAGACCGCGGACACGGCTAGACGAGTCCGGCGCACCACTAGCTGTAACAGCTTAGATAAACCTGAGATTGGTTTGATGGATATACCCCCATAGGCGGTACCAGGGGCTTCCCGCATGTAAAAAGGACTACAGTTCGGCTTGACCTCATTTTGATTGAATTTTAATGAGAATAATTGGTTTTTCGTGCGAAGACTTTCATCCAAGTTTTTCTCTTTTACAGATGACAATCGTGCTACACCCTTCTAGGATACGGCACAACGGAGACACAGGCGCAGACGTGCAGCAGGGCCCCGCTCAAAGGTTTCTTTTTAGATTAAGATCCTGTGTAAACCTTTCTTACTGTCTCTTGTTGCTTGACACCCCCCCCCCCCCGGATACCTAACACAGCCGTGAGGGATTGTTGGCATTTCGCCACGTCAGACTAATGCACGTACTTGGAAATTTAGGGTCCATTATCAAGGGCGTTACTTAGCCCGGTACATGTTGTAAAGACCGAACACCTTAGGGAGTGTTCGGCGTCACGAGTTTGGCCTTATATGCACCAGCTCTGAATCATGTCTTTGGTCAAATGTTGGGTTTGCCCGGCTCCCGCGTTTTGCTACCTTACGTTCTGCTCTATCGGCTAAGGTGGCTCCGGGAGAACTACTGCGATTGTGCCCTGGTTCATCCGGATGAGCACCTCAGTAGAGAAAGCCGAAAACTGACTGTCATGATAAAGCGCGAGACTGGTCAACCACTCGACAACTTAGCATTAACGAAGGGCCAGTTTTCCCGGTCATGTACGTACGCGCCCTGTACTCGGATGAGCGCGGAAGTACCAGGGGCTATATAGTAGCCCCACTGTCAAACTCCTATGGTTAAGTGAAAGTGTTAAAGCAATATAGTCTGATTGCCTCGTCACGGCGCTACCACCTCCTTAATGGACCAAGACGTTGGATCAAGTGTGAACACGCTGCTTATAACACCCCACATTATATGTGTGGGGACCAAGTCGACGATCGCAAACTATCAGGTTATATATATATATATATATATATATATATGTATATATACATAAACGGCCGCACAGGAGGCATCATAATACTTTCAGGCAAAAGTATAAACACAGCCTTTATAATTCAAATTGCACTGTTTTCACAATCGGGATACATGTCACTCGAACATGACACTCTTCGAGCACTGAGCCTCTATTAAACGAGCACCTTCTAGGACTTCTTCAAAATAGTGCTCGGCCGAAACCTGGCCTATGGCCGGATTCTGGGTTGCAATAGCGGTGGCCTCCATCTCTGCCCAGTATGTCTTGACACGGGCAAGAGCCATCCGCGCACCCTCTATGCACGCCGACCTCTTTACAGCATCGATATGCGGCACAACACCAAGGAATCGTTGCACTAGACCAAAATAACTATTCGACCTTGGTCCTTCCGGCCATAGATGATCCACGACAGACCTCATGGCAAGTTCGGACAACCTATGGAGCTCGGCCCACTCGGCCATTTGCTCATTTAACAACAGCGGACGCGCTGGAGCATTGAACTGCGACCAGAACAACTTTTCCACTTCGTGATCTTTTTTATCTTTGAAAAACTTGGTTGCATCAGCAGCACTCGCTGCCAAATCCAAGTATGCGTCCGCAGAACTCCATAATTGATCCAGAAGGGCATACTTAGGATCCCCGAACTTCGTCCACAACAGAAAGGGCTTCCTAGCCATGATATCTCCGGCTTGACGTAGCTCCTCCTTCGCCGCTCTGATTTTAGAGCGGGTTTCCTTGGCTGCTACCATGGCTTTCTCCAGGTCTATTGTCTTCCTTTGACTTTCCCTTTCAAGAAGTTCATAACGGTCAGCGGCATCTTTTAACTCAACAACCATCTTGGCTATTTTCTCTTTGCTCTGGCAGTGCACAACATGTTCGGCTCTTAACTCTCCGACTGGCTTTAGGGCGGCCGCTTCACTCCTCCTGGCTTGTTCCTTGGCTCGGGCAAGTTCCGCCCGAAGGGTCTCCACGGCGGCAGCTCCATCTGCAATCACAGCATATTATAGATACTAGCATCATGCTCCTCTTAATATATGTCACCAGAGAATACATACCCTGTGCCTCGTCAGGCCGCCTGTTTACAAGCACGATGTCGGCATTCGCCGCATCAAGCTGCCGCTTCAGTTTGACAAACTCACCAGTCCGGCTAGCCACCGGACCCTCAGCCGCATGCACATGAAAGCGGCATGATCATTACCTGGGACTATGATCCTCTATTTGCCGCCTTTTTCGACAGCAACCAGAGTCTCAGGGGCTACTATCTGCAACGGCCCATGGCCACGGCAAGGAGCCTGCAAAGGAAGCAACAGCAGCTTAAAGTTGACCAAGATTTTCTCGCGGACAGGTGGACCAAGGTCCTGGCCACCAAAAAATACAGACTCGACCGCCCCGACAAAGGGCACACACAGCATAATTGGCTACCTCAACCTAAGCAGGAGAACCCAAGGCACATACCCCGACGTCAACACACCACCACGGTCCAAGACAATACGAAAGATACACGAAGAGGCATCCTCAAGCCTCGGCGCAATGGTCATAAACGTCAAGTCAGGGAAGTTAGTGCCAAGTCCAACAACTCCCAGTCCGGTCAGCGGACAAAGAACAGCTCAAGCCTATCCGGCCCAAGCCACATACTCGATCAACCATGTGAAATTCATGGTACTCCTAGAAGGACGACCAAGCATACCAATAGAGAATGCCGGATCCTCAAAACAAAGCGGTCGGTCGTGTGCCGGAAACAATGAGGGGAGGAGTCTAGTCAAAAGATCCCCCAGAGCATAAAAGTACGGCCGATCTCCCCCGATCATATCGACCATCCGGACAATATCAACCACAACAATTTAATTGAACTACCTATGGACACAGTAGTCTGGGGGCTCCATCTCACATAAAGCCCCCGCGGGTATGAGACCATAAATAACATCTTCTAAAAGATGCTAGGTGCAAAGGCCAAGTTTTACTGGCCCACCACTCTAGCGGTTGTCTTCGGATCACCAAACAAATACCATGCCAGATAATAAGTCTTCGGCACTTTCCCCTCATACAGTAATTACCATATGTTAACGGGACGAACCACACTGACTAGATTCCACGTGGCAAACCATTAGGCCAGCCCCGTGTGATATAGTCACACCCATGGGCAAGGCCGAATCCCACCCTTAGAGCGGAAATCATACCGCTGCCGGAGTAGCGAGTCGTGCCTGCCTATCAAAATTTCGATATGGCAGCCAACTATACGGACACCAACTGAGGAGTCTGCGCTACTTTACGATATAACGGCTGGGTCAACCAGGTTCCGATCAGGCACCCTCGGTCCAACCACAAGAGGACATTCAGCTGCCCTCAAGTATTTGCCTTCACAAACTAACTTTGGCCTTGAGCAGGATTGGCGACGTGGAATCAGCCCGGACACACAAGGGCAGGAACACACAAGCGAACCCCTCCCCAAAGAAGGTAGTCCGGATTCACTGCAGATCCACTCACAGCCCCCTCCAGTCCGGCCATGACAGGTTCCGCCAAAAACACCTCTTTTCATAATCATAAATCGTACTCATATGCATAGACATATCATTCTACTACAGTGCGTAGATTTAAACAACACGTACCGGCTGTCATTCTTAATTAGACGCCACTTTTTCTCCCTAAACGGCACCCATACGTCGTATTAGGCCCCACTATGCCAGGGGCTTCAGAATACTCCTAATACGACAAAGTCCAGCCACCTTCCCGGTCGCTCGGCACCCCGAACTTATAGCACTATCTGCATCAGCTCCCAATCATGTCATGGGTCATTAGTTGGGTTTGCCCGGCTCCCATGTTTTGGTACCTTACGTTCCGCTCTATCGGCTAAGGTAGCGCTGGGAGAACTACTGCGATCGTGTCCCGGTTCTTTCGGACAAGCACCTTAGTAGAGAAAGCCGAAAATTGACTGTCATGATACGGCGAGAGCTGGTCAGGTGTTCGAGAGGTTATAAAATCCTTAAAGATTTATTCCGCACAATGCCATTATAAATGCAAAGTGCGAAGGATCGGTTTTCCGATCAGGCGCCGATAGAGCCCCCTGTTCGGCCTTCCAAACACTAGGGGCTACGCCGACCATACTCGAATTCCTATGGCTAAGTGAGAGTGGTAAAGCCCTATAGTTTGATTGCCTGGTTCGTAGCAAGGAACACCTCCTTAAAAAGACCCAACAATGGGATAAAGAGTGTTCCAATATGTCCCGAATGTTGGAAATATGCCCTAGAGGGAATAATAAAAGTATTATTATTATATTTCCTTGTTCATGATAATTGTCTTTTATTCATGCTATAATTGTATTATCCGGAAATCGTAATACACGTGTGAATACATAGATCATAATATGTCCCTAGTGAGCCTCTAGTTGACTAGCTCGTTGATCAACAGATAGTCATGGTTTCTCGACTATGGACATTGGATGTCATTGATAACGGGATCACATCATTAGGAGAATGATGTGATGGACAAGACCCAATCCCAAGCATAGCACAAGATCGTAGTTCGTTTTGCTAGAGCTTTTCCAATGTCAAGTATCTCTTCCTTAGACCATGAGATCGTGTAACTCCGGATACCGTAGGAGTGCTTTGGGTGTACCAAACGTCACAACGTAATCGGGTGACTATAAAGGTGCACTACGGTATCTTCGAAAGTGTACATTGGGTTGACACGGATCGAGATCGGATTTGTCACTCCGTATAACGGAGAGGTATCACCGGGCCCACTCGGTAGTGCATCATCATAATGAGCTCAAAGTGACCAAGTGTTTGGTCACGGGATCATGCATTACGGTACGAGTAAAGTGACTTGCCGCAGCGAGATTGAACGAGGTATTGGGATACCGACAATCGAATCCCGGCAAGTAACATACCGTCTGACAAAGGGAATAGTATACGGGGTTGATTGAATCCTCGACATCATGGTTCATCCGATGATATCATCGAGGAGCATGTGGGAGCCAACATGGGTATCCAGATCCCGCTGTTGGTTATTGCCCGAGAGCCGTCTCGGTCATGTCTACGTGTCTCTCGAACCCATAGGGTCTATACACTTAAGGTTCGGTGACGCTTAGGGTTGTATGAATATGAGTATGCAGCAAACCGAATGTTGTTCGGAGTCTGGATGAGATCCCGGACGTCACGAGGAGTTCCGGAATGGTCCGGAGGTAAAGAATTATATATAGGAAGTGCTGTTTGACCATCGGGAGAGTTTCGGGGTCACAGACTGCATCTGGGACCACCGGAAGGATCCCGGGGGTCCACCGGGTGGGGCCACCTATCCCGGAGGGCCCCATGGGCTGAAGAGGGGAGGGGAACCAGCCCATAGTGGGCTGGTGCGCCCCCCTTGTCCCAACCCCGGCGCCTAGGGTTGAAACCCTAGGGTGGGGGTGCGCCCACTTGCCTTGGGGGGCACTCCACCCCCCTGGCCGCCGCCCCTTGGGGTTTTCCCATCTGCAGAGGCCGGCGCCCCCCACTGGAGGCCTATATAAAGGGAGGGGAGGGAGGGGCAGCCGCACCCCTCAAGCCTTGGCGCCTCCCTCCCCCTGCTACACCTCCTCCTCCTCCCGTAGTTGCTTAGCGAAGCCCTGCCGGAGCTCTGCTGCATCCACCACCACGCCGTCAGGCTGCTGGATCATCATCAACCTCTCCTTCCCTTGCTGGATCAAGAAGGAGGAGATGTCATCCGCCTGCACGCGTGTGTTGAACGCGGAGGTGTTGTCCGTTTAGCTTGATTGTCATCGGTGATTTGGATCACGGCGAGTACGACTCCATCATCCCGTTCCATTGAACGCCTTCCGCACACGCATCTACAAGTGGTATGTAGATGCAATCACTCTCCCATAACTCGTTGCTTAGATGAACTCATAGATGGATCTTGGTGAAACCGTAGGAAAATTTTTAATTTTACGCAACGTTCCCCAACAAAGGTGGCATCATGAGCTAGGTCTATGCGTAGTTCTCTATTGCACGAGTAGAACACAATTTGTTGTGGGCGTAGATGTTGTCAACTCTCTTGCCGCTACTAGTCTTATCTTGCTTCAGCGGTATTGTGGGATGAAGCGGCCCGGACCGACCTTACACGTACGCTAACGTGAGACTGGTTCCACTGACTGACATGCACTAGTTGCATAAGGTGGCTAGCGGGTGTCTGTCTCTCCCACTTTAGTTGGAGCGGATTCGATGAAAAGGGTCCTTATGAAGGGTAAATAGAAGTTGACAAATCACGTTGTGGCTTTCACGTAGGTAAGAAAACGTTCTTGCTAGAACCCTATTGCAGCCACGTAAAACTTGCAACAACAATTAGAGGACGTCTAACTTGTTTTTGCAGCAAGTGTTTTGTGATGTGATATGGCCAAAGTTGTGATGAATGATGAATGATATATGTGATGTATGAGATCATGTTCTTGTAATAGGAATCACGACTTGCATGTCGATGAGTATGACAACCAGGAGCCATAGGAGTTGTCTTTATTTTTTGTATGACCTGCGTGTCATTGAAGAACGCCATGTAAATTACTTTACTTTATTGCTAAACGCTGCGTTAGCCATAGAAGTAGAAGTAGTCGTTGGCGTGACAACTTCATGAAGACACGATGATGGAGATCATGATGATGGAGATCATGGTGTCATGTCGGTGACAAGATGATCATGGAGCCCCGAAGATGGAGATCAAAGGAGCTATATGATATTGGCCATATCATGTCACTACTATATAATTGCATGTGATGTTTATTATGTTCATGCATCTTGTTTACCTAGAACGACGGTAGTAAATAAGATGATCCCTCATAACAATTTCAAGAAAGTGTTCTCCCTAACTGTGCACCGTTGCTAAAGTTCATCGTTTCGAAGCACCACGTGATGATCGGGCGTGATAGATCCTTACGTTCACATACAACGGGTGTAAGACAGTTTTACACATGCAATACACTTAGGTTAACTTGACGAGCCTAGCATGTACAGACATGGCCTCGGAACACGAGAGACCGAAAGGTCGAATATGAGTCGT
Organism: Aegilops bicornis; assembly: GCA_021605145.1. Classification (NCBI taxonomy): domain Eukaryota; kingdom Viridiplantae; phylum Streptophyta; class Magnoliopsida; order Poales; family Poaceae; genus Aegilops; species Aegilops bicornis. The sequence goes on from CM038672.1 coordinate 39,949,660, forward strand.
ATGGAAGATACAATCAACATGGAGATGTTCACCGACGATGACTAGTCCGTCTCACGTGATGATCGGACACGGCCTAGTCGACTCAGATCATGTAACACTTAGATGACTAGAGGGATGTCAAATCTGAGTGGGAGTTCATTAAATAATTTGATTAGATGAACTTTATTATCATGAACAATAGTCTAAAATCTTTGCAAAATGTCTTGTAGATCAAATGGCCAACGCTCATGTCACCATGAACTTCAACGTTCCTAGAGAAAACCAAGCTGAAAGATGATGGCAGCAACTATTCGGATCGGGTCCGTAACACGAGGATTATCCTCATAGCTGCCAAGAAACAATATGTCCTAGAAGCACCGCTTAGGTGAAGCACCCATCGAGAGAACCAAGACGTTATGAATGCTTGGCAGTCTCGTCTTGATGATTACTCCCTCGTTCAGCGGCATGCTTTACAGCTTAGAACCGGGGCTCCAAAAGCGTTTTGAGCAACATGGAGCATATGAGATGTTCGAGGAGCTGAAACTAGTTTTCCAAGCTCATACCCGGGTCGAGAGATATGAAGTCTCCGACAAGTTCTATAGTTGTAAGATGGAGGAAAATAGTTCTATCAGTGAGCACATACTCAAAATGTCTGGGTTGCACAACACTTTGTCCCAATTGGACATTAACCTCCCGGACGAGGCGGTCATTGACAGAATCCTTGATCGCTCCCACCGAGCTACAAGAGCTTTGTGATGAACTACAATATGCGGGATGGTGAAAACTATTCCTGAAGTATTTTCAATGCTGAAGTCAGCAGAGGTAGAAATCAAGAAAGAACATCAAGTGTTGATGGTCAATAAAACCACTAAGTTCAAGAAAGGTAAGGGTAAGAAGAACTTCAAGAAGGACGGCAAGGATGTTGCCACGCCCGGTAAGCCAGCTTGCCGGAAGAAGTCAAAGAATGGACCCAAGCACGAGATCGGAGTGCTTTTATTGCAAAGGGAAGGGTCACTGGAAGCGGAACTGCCCCAAATACTTAGCAGACAAGAAGGCCGGCAACACTAAATGTATATTTGATATACATGTAATTGATGTGTACCTTACCAGTACTCGTAGTAACTCCTGGGTATTTGATACCGGTGCCGTTGCTCATATATGTAACTCACAACAGGAGCTGCGGAATAAGCGGAGACTGGCGAAGGACGAGGTGACGATGCGCGTCGGGAATGGTTCCAAGGTTGATGTGATCACCGTCGGCACGCTACCTCTACATTTACCTACGTGATTAGTTTTAAACCTCAATAATTGTTATTTAGTGCCAAGTTTGAGCATGAACATTGTATCAGGATCTCGTTTAATACGAGATGGCTACTCATTTAAATCCGAGAATAATGGTTGTTCTATTTATATGAGAGAAATGTTTTATGGTCATGCTCCAATGGTCAATGGTTTATTCTTAATGAATCTCGAACGTAATGTTACACATATTCATAGTGTGAATACCAAAAGATGTAAAGTTGATAACGATAGTCCCACATACTTGTGGCAATCGCCGCCTTGGTCACATTGGTGTCAAGCGCATGAAGAAGCTCCATCTTGATGGACTTTTAGAGTCTCTCGATTATGAATCATTTGACACATGCGAACCATGTCTCATGGGCAAAATGACCAAGACTCCGCTTCTCCGGAACAATGGAGCGAGCAACCAACTTATTGGAAATCATACATACCGATGTGTGCGGTCCAATGAGTGTTGAGGCTCATGGAGGATATCGTTATGTTCTCACTCTCACCGATGACTTGAGTAGATATGGGTATGTCTACTTGATGAAGCACAAGTCCGAGACGCTTTGAAAAGTTCAAGGAATTTCAGAGTGAGGTAGAGAATCAACGTGACCGAAAAATAAAGTTCTACGATCAGATCGTGGAGGAGAATATTTAAGTCACGAATTTGGTACACACTTAAGGAAATGTGGAATCGTTTCACAACTCACGCCGCTGGAACATCTCAATAGAACGGTGTGTCCGAACGTCGTAATCGCACTCTATTGGATATGGTGCGCTCTATGATGTCTCTCACCGATTTCTTGCTATCTTTTGGGGATACGCTCTAGAGACAGCTACATTCACTTTAAATAGGGCACCGTCTAAATCCGTTGAGACGACCTTTGTATGAATTATGGTTTGGGAAGAAACCTAAGCTGTCGTTTCTAAAAGTTTGGGGATGCGATGCTTATGTCAAGAAACTTCAACCTGAAAAACTCGAACCCAAGTCGGAAAAATGCGTCTTCATAGGATACCCTAAGGAAACCATTGGGTATACCTTCTACCTTAGATCCGAATGCAAGATCTTTGTTGCCAAGAACGGATCCTTTCTGGAAAAAGAGTTTCTCTCGATAGGAGTAAGTGGGAGGAAAGTAGATATCGATGAAGTACTACCTCTTGAACCGGAAAGTAGTGCAGCTCAGAAAATGTTCTGTGGTGCCCGCACCGACCGGAGAGGAAATTAATGATGATGATCAAGGTACTTGGATCAAGTTGCTACTGAACTTCAGAGGGTCCACTAGGACACGCCCGCACTGAGTGGTACGGCAACCCTGTCTTGGAAATCATGTTGTTAGACAATGGTGAACCTTCGAACTATGAAGAATCGATGGAGGGCCCAGATTCCAACAAATGGCTTGAAGCCATGCAATACGAGATAGGATCCATGTATGAAAACAAAGTATGGACTTTGACAGACTTGCTCGATGATCGACGGCGATAGAAAACAAATGGATCTTTAAGAAGAAGGCGGACGCGGATGGTAATGTTACCATCTATAAAGCTCGACTTGTCGCTAAGGGTTATCCGAAGTTCAAGGGATTGACTACGATGAGACTTTCTCTCCGTGGCGAAGCTTAAGTCCGTCCGAATCATGTTAGCAATTGCCACATACTATGATTATGAGATATGGCACATGGACGTCAAAACGGCATTCCTTAACGGTTATCTTAAGGAAGAGCTGTATATGATGCAGCCGGAAGGTTTTGTCGATCCTAAGAATCCTAACAAGGTATGCAAGCTCCAGCGATCCATTTATGGGCTGGTGCAAGCATCTCGGAGTTGGAACATTCGCTTTGATGAGATGGTCAAAGCGTTTGGGTTTATGCAGACTTATGGAGAAGCCTGCGTTTCCAAGAAAGTGAGTGGGAGCTCTGTAGCATTTCTCATACTATATGTAGATGACATACTTTTGATGGGAAATGATATAGAACTTTTGGACAGCATTAAGGCCTACTTGAATAAGAGTTTTTCAATGAAGGACCTTGGAGAAGCTGCTTACATATTAGGCATCAAAATCTATAGGGATAGATCGAGACGCCTCATAGGTCTTTCACAAATTACATACCTTGATAAGATTTTGAAGAAGTTCAAAATGGATCAGTCCAAGAAAGGGTTCTTGCCTGTTTTGTAAGGTGTGAAATTGAGCTCGGCTCAATGCCCGACCACGACAAAAGATAAAGAAGAGATGAGTGTCATCCCTATGCCTCGACCATAGGATCTATTATGTATGCCATGCTGTGTACCAGACCTGATGTAAACCTTGCCATAAGTTTGGTAGGAAGGTACCAAAGTAATCCCGGCAAGGAACACTGGACAGCGGTCAAGAACATCCTGAAGTACCTTAAAAGGACAAAGGACATGTTTCTCATTTATGGAGGTGACGAAGAGCTCGTCAGAAGGGTTACGTCGACGCTAGCTTCGACACGGATCTGGATGACTCAAAGTCACAAACCGGATACGTGTATATGTTGAATGGTGGAGCAGTAAGCTGGTGCAGCTGCAAGCAGAGCGTCGTGGCGGGATCTACATGTGAAGCGGAGTACATGGCAGCCTCGGAGGCAGCGCATGAAGCAATTTGGGTGAAGGAGTTCATCACCAACCTAGGAGTCATACCCAATGCGTCGGAGCCGATCAAACTCTTCTGTGACAACACTGGAGCTATTGCACTTGCAAAGGAGCCCAGGTTTCACAAGAAGACCAGGCACATCAAGCGTCGCTTCAACTCCATTCGTGAAAATGTTCAAGATGGGGACATAGAAATTTGCAAAGTGCATACGGATCTGAATGTCGTAGATCCGTTGACTAAACCTCTTCCGCGAGCAAAACATGATCAACCCGAGACCTCTACGGGTGTTCGATTCATCACAATGTAACTAGATTATTGACTCTAGTGCAAGTGGGAGACTGTTGGAAATATGCCCTAGAGGCTATAATAAAAGTATTATTATTATATTTCCTTGTTCATGATAATTGTCTTTTATTCATGCTATAATTGTATTATTCGGAAATCGTAATACACGTGTGAATACATAGATCATAATATGTCCCTAGTGAGCCTCTAGTTGACTAGCTCATTGATCAACAGATAGTCATGGTTTCCTGACTATGGACATTGGATGTCATTGATAACGGGATCACATCATTAGGAGAATGATGTGATGGACAAGACCCAATCCCAAGCATAGCACAAGATCGTGTAGTTCGTTTTGCTAGAGCTTTTCCAATGTCAAGTATCTCTTCCTTAGACCATGAGATCGTGTAACTCCCGGATACCGTAGGAGTGCTTTGGGTGTACCAAACGTCACAACGTAACTGGGTGACTATAAAGGTGCACTACAGGTATCTCCGAAACTGTCTGTTGGGTTGACACGGATCGAGACTGGGATTTGTCACTCCGTATGACGGAGAGGTATCACTGGGCCCACTCGGTAGTGCATCATCATAATGAGCTCAAAGTGACCAAGTGTTTGGTCACGGGATCATGCATTACAGTATGAGTAAAGTGACTTGCCGGCAACGAGATTGAACGAGGTATTGGGATACCGACGATCAAATCTCGGGCAAGTAACATACCGTCTGACAAAGGGAATAGTATACGGGGTTGATTGAATCCTCGACATCATGGTTCATCCGATGATATCATCGAGGAGCATGTGGGAGCCAACATGGGTATCCAGATCCCGCTGTTGGTTATTGCCCGAGAGCCGTCTCGGTCTTGTTCACGTGTCTCGAACCGTAGGGTCTACACACTTAAGGTTCGGTGACATTAGGGTTGTATGAATATGAGTATGCAGCAAACCGAATGTTGTTCGGAGTCCCGGATGAGATCCCGGACGTCACGAGGAGTTCCGGAATGGTCCGGAGGTAAAGAATTATATATAGGAAGTGCTGTTTCGGCCATCGGGAGAGTTTCGGGGGTCACCGGTACTGTACCGGGACCACCGGAAGGGTCCCGGGGGTCCACCGGGTGGGGCCACCTATCCCGGAGGGCCCCATGGGCTGAAGTGGGGAGGGGAACCAGACCATAGTGGGCTGGTGCGCCCCCCTTGGCCCAACCCCTGCGCCTAGGGTTGAAACCCTAGGGTGGGGCGCCCACTTGCCTTGGGGGCACTCCACCCCCGCCGCCCCTTGGGGTTTTCCCATCTGCGGGGGCGGCACCCCCACAGGGGCCTATATAAAGGGAGGGAGGGAGGCAGCCGCACCTCAAGCCTTGGCGCCTCCTCCCCTGCTACACCTCCTCCTCCTCCCGTAGTTGCTTAGCGAAGCCTGCCGGAGTTCTGCTGCATCCACCACCACGCCGTCGTCTTTGCTGGATCATCATCAACCTCTCCTTCCCCTTGCTGGATCAAGAAGGAGGAGACATCATCCGCTCCGCACGTGTGTTGAGCAGCGGAGGTGCTGTCCGTTCAGCACTTGTCATCGGTGATTTGGATCACGGCGAGTACGACTCCATCATCCCCGTTCCATTGAACGCTTCCGCACGCGATCTACAAGTGGTATGTAGATGCAATCACTCTCCCATAACTCGTTGCTTAGATGAAATCATAGATGGATCTTGGTGAAACCATAGGAAAAAATTTAATTTTCTGCAATGTTCCCCAACATCGAACACCCCCGTACTTTTTACGTGGGGGCAGAAGCAGACGACTGGCCAACTCTCAGGTTTTATGTACACTAAAAGGCCGCACAGGAAGAACAAGTGTTCACATAAAAAGGGAATAATTAATAAAAGTGTCATTTCCCCGCATTACAACGGCACGATGGCCTTCAGGTAAATATAGTGTCTTTAGCACACTTGTCCACCACAAGGCCGGCCCCTTTTAGTACACCTTCATAGTACAACTCGGGCTTGCGATGCTCCTTACCCTGTGGTGGCCCCTCAGTCATCAGCTTCTCAGCATCAAGCTTCCCGCAGTGCACCTTGGCAGCGGCAAAGCGCCATGCGCGCACCCTCTATGCAAAACCGATCGCTTGATGATATCAAGCCGAGGGCAAGCACTAACAACCCGCTTCACGAGTCCGAAGTAACTGCTTGGAATTGGCTCCATGAACCACAGCCGGACAACCAAGTCCTTCATGGCCAGTTCGGCCACCTGGTGCAGTTCGACCAGCTGCTTCAGCTGATCGATAAATGGCACCGGATAATCCGGCACCAAATACTGCGACCAGAAATCCTTCTCCGCAGACTTCTTCTCCTCCGCACGGTAGAATTGGGTAGCATCTGATATGCTGCGTGGCAGGTCCGCACACACATCTGAAGGAACAAGAATTTCGTCCGTCTCTTAGCGCCCCTATTACTATGCAAAAAAAATGTCTTTGAGTACAAAAGGCGTTACCAACCGCAACCTTCCGTGCCTCCTGAATATACTTCAGAGCACCTCGGGCTTCTTCCCGAGCATCCTTCGCAGCTTGGAGAGCTTGGGCGAGTTCGGATTCTTTCCCTACTAAACTCTGCTCCAAATCCTCACTCTTCTTCACAGCCTCCTGGAGCTCTCGCTCCGCTTCGATGACCCTGGCCTCGTGTTTCTCACGAAGAGCCTGTAAGGCGGCAGCCTTCCCGTTGGCTTCGGCCACAGCCTTCTTCAGCGCCTCAAATTCGGCACTCGCTCCTAGAGCATACAATACAAATACTTTACATCGGGCACAATTACTCATTTGTGCCGAATTCAAGACAATGTTTAAACATACCTTGCTTGTCCTCCAATTGCTTCCTCACACGGCCAAGTTCCTCTTCGGCCCGTTCCAGGCTCTGCTTCAGTCCGGACACCTCTGTATTATGAGTGGAGGTCTTCTCTACAGACGCCTATTTTCAAACAAAGGGATATACGATATTAACAAAGGCTCCTGCAAAAGCAGGTGATTTGATCCCCTGTCCGGCTTTTTCTCTCTTCCGTTGGACACTGCATCAGGGGCTACTACTCATATTATGACAATTCCTCAAAGGTTTCTTAGAAAACACACCTCAAAGGCCTTTATAAGGCCAAGGCAGGACTTAGACAGCCCGCTCTCGACGGACTGAATCTTTTCAATCACCACACCCATGAGGGACCGATGTTCATCGACGATAGACGCGCTCCTCAACGCTGTCGATAGGCCGCCCGGCGGCTCTGCTTGGACAGAAGTTGCGGGCTGAGTAGGCAAGCCTCCCCCCGTCAAAGGTTGTAACGCCCCGGATTCGATGCACCAGGTCTCCGCCAGTTATTTGCCATCGTTGCCATGTCATTTGCTTGCGTGTTGCATTTTTCCATGTCATCATGTGCATTTCATTTTGCATACGTGTTCGTCTCATGCATCCGAGCATTTTCCCCGTTGTCCGTTTTGCAATCCGGCACTCCTATGTCTCCCGGCGCCCCTTTTACCTCTTTTCATGTGCGGGTGTTAAACGGTCTCGGAATGGACCGAGGTTTGTCAAGCGGCCTTGGTATAGCACCGGTAGACCGCCTGTCAAGTTTCGGGTCATTTGGAGGTCGTTTGATACTCCAACGGTTAACCGGGTAACCGTAAAAGCCCTTTTCTCTTGCAGCCCAACACCCCTTCCACAGTGGCCCAAAACCCATCAAACTCCCCTCCATGCTCACGGTCGTTCGATCACGATCGTGTGAGCGAAAACCGCACTCCATTTGGAGTCTCCTAGCTCCCTCTACCTATAAATATGTGCCTCCCCCCGAAATTCGCGGATGAAATCCACCCCTAACCCTAGCAAACCTCCCTCCGCGTCGCCGGACGTGTCCGTCCCGAGCCGGACACCCCGTGCCGCCGCCGCCCGGCGAACCAGGGTGCCACACGTGGCACCCGGCCACCTAACGCCCGGCCCGCTGAGCCCGCCTCTGGGCCCTGGGCCATCTCGACCGCCGCCACGACCAGCGCCAGCGCCGCCGCCTTCGCCGCCCGGCAAGCGCCAGCCCGCCCGCCGCTCCGTGGCGTCCCTCACGCCGCCCGGCCGGAGCCGCGCTGCTCCGGCGTCGCGCTCGTCGCCGCCGCGGATCCCGCCGCCGACCGCTCCCGCGACCGCGCCTCCCTCCGGCCTCCTCCGCGCCCCGTGCCGCTCGCCGGAGTTCACCTCGCCGGAGCTCCGGCCGGATCCGAGGGAGTGGACGAGATCCACCACTCCCTCGAAGAAAATGCGCCGTCCCCGAAGTTTTTGACATTATCATGCCATTTTCATCGCATCATAACTTGCTTCATACTGCTCCGTTTCATGCGTGTAATATGTCAAATTGTTCGACGCGACGAGTACTTCATTTTGTTCCATTGCATCATGTTTATTGGAGTTCATCTTGATGCATGAATCATCGTTGCAAGAGTGCTATGTGATGTTAATCTGCTGGAACTGTTATAATTTGGAGATTTATCATTTTTGCCATGATTGATGTGTGCATCCTATGAGGTTGATGTCTACATGTGTTTTGATCTATGCTACGCCATCTTTCCAGTGATGCTATCCATGTATTATTGTGATTCCTGTAGTGAGTGCATCAAGCTTGTTAAGCAGGGTACTTGCTGTTACTGTTTTGCATGTCTGAATCTGCTATATCATGATTGCTATGTTAACCTGCTTCTACAAGTCATTCTATGCATAATCTGGAGATGTTCACTAAGGATGTTTTGTTATAAATGTCATGCTCTATCCATCCATGCCCCTGGTTGCATTTATAGCTTGCTGTAGCTTGTTGTAATCTTGCTCCAAAGTTGCTAAATAATGTTGCTGTCAGCCTATTAACATTAAGTTCAATGTTGCCATGATTGTTGCTAGTGATCCATGCACTCTATGAACTTGCTCTTGCCATGCATAGCTTCATAAATATGTCTTCTTACTGTTGGGTGCCTTGCCATGCCATGTATTGCTCTGTGGTGAGTGCTTCAAGCTCACCAACATGCCTACTTATTGTTGTTCCTGCCATGTATGAATCTGTAATATAACTTGCCATGTTTACATGGGTGCCATCATATCTTATGATCCTTTTTGGCTCATGGTCACTAAAGGACTTTTGTTCTATGAATTTAGTAGTATCATGCCATGCCTTTGTTTGCCATGATAAGTTCATGTAGCATGTTGTTTGATAGCTCTAAACATTGCAACCTGATGTTATTTCCTGATAAGTCTGAAACTGTTATTATTTGCAATCTTGCCATGTCTTTTCGAGCATGTTCTAGTGATTTCTGGAGATAGCTCAATGTTCATGTTTTGTCATGTTTTACCTGTACATCACGTCCATGCCTTTTGTTTTTTTATGTTAGGGTGCTGTAGCATATTGTTTTGATGCTTGTAATATGCCTAGTTGCTGTTTTGGACAGATTGTTACTATAACTTGTTTCATGTGTATGTGTTGAACCGTTGCTCCGTTTTGAGTGTGCTCTATATGAAACTTGCTTGATTTTGCATCTAGCTTCATATTATCATGTTGCATCCTTGTTTTGAGGTGTTTGCTTGATGTTTGTATGCATTTTGCCTCAATGCCATGTTTAACTTGTTTTGCTCATATCTTCTAGGCCTAGCTCCGAATCTAATGAACTTTATATGTAACTTGACTAGAATTTCGTGTAGATTCTCTTGGTGCATCTTAACTTGCTGTTTAACAACTTGAACATAAAGTTATTCAGATCTGGACCAATTTTGAAATATGCATATGAGGACTTACCGGAATTGTTATATGTTGTTTCCGCCTCATTTAAACTTGTCTTGTTGTGTTGCTCTTGTATGCATCATCCCTTGCCATGAGTAGCTTCATGTAGTCTTGTCATGCATCATGCTTGTTTGTGCATCATGCCTTGTTCATGTGTGGTGTGTTTACTTTGTTGTGTGCTTCTTCTCGATAGTTCCCGTTTCGTTGCGATCGTGAGGATTCGTTCGTCTATGCTTGGTTCGTCGTCGTGGCTTCATCCTCTTCATGGACTCGTTCTTCTTCCTTATGGATTTCAGGCAAGATGACCGTCACCTTGGATCTCATTACTATCATTGCTATGCTAGTTGCTTCGTTCTATCGCTTTGCTGCGCTACCTATCATTTGCTCTTCAAGCCTTCCCAATTTGCCATGTCAACCTCTAACCTTTGACACCCTTCCTAGCAAACCGTTGTTTGACTATGTTACCGCTTTTGCTCAGCCCCTCTTATAGCGTTGCTAGTTGCAGGTGAAGTTGAAGATTGCTCCATGGTGGACAGGATTTTGTTGGGATATCACAATATCTCTTATATCATTAATGCATCTATATATTTGGTAAAGGGTGGAAGGCTCGGCCTTATGCCTGGTGTTTTGTTCCACTCTTGCCGCCCTAGTTTCCGTCATATCGGTATTATGTTCCCGGATTTTGCGTCCCTAACACGGTCGGGTGATTTATGGGACCCCCTTGACAGTTCGCTTTGAATAAGACTCCTCCAAAGAAGGCCCAACATTGGTTTTACCATTTGCCTCACCACCACCTACATTTCCCTTGGGAGTAATTAACCCAAGGGTCATCTTTATTTTAGCCCCCCCGGGCCAATGCTTGTCTAAGTGTTGGTCCAAACTAGAGCCCTTTGCAGCGCCACCTCGGGGAAACTTGAGGGCTGGTTTTAGTTGTATGGACTGCTCATCCGGTCATGGCCTGAGACGAGATATGCGCGGCTACTATCAGGGTGTCGGCACGCCGGGAGGTCTTGCTGGTCTTGTTTTATTACTGTCAAAATGTCTTGTAGCCGGGATTCCGAGACTGATCGGGTCTTCCCGGGGAGAAGGAATATCCTTCGTTGATCGCGAGAGCTTATCATGGGCTAAGTTGGGACACCCCTGCAGGGTTTCAACTTTCGAAAGCCGTGCCCGCGGTTATGTGGTAGATGGGAATTTGTTAATATCCGGTTGTAGTAAACTTGAAGTAAACTCTTCTAAAATACGCCAACCGTGTGTGTAACCGTGAGTGTCTCTTTTCGGGGTTGATCGAGAGGAGAACACGGTTTCTAGGTTATGTCGGCGTAAGTAGGAGTTCAGGATCACTTCTTGATCATTACTAGTTGACGACCGTTCCTTTGTTTCTCTTCTCGCTCTCATTTGCGTATGTTAGCCACCATATCATGCTTAGTCGCTGCTGCAACCTCACCACTTTACCCCTTTCCTTTCCATTAAGCTTTGCTAGTCTTGATACCCATGGTAATGGGATTACTGAGTCCTCGTGGCTCACAGATTACTACACCACCAGTTGCAGGTACAGGTTTGCGATGATCATGACGCGAGAGCGATGTTTACTTGTTTTGGAGTTCTTCTTCTGCTCCTTCGATCAGGGGATAGGTTCCAGGTCGGCAGCCTGGGCTAGCAGGGTGGATGTTGTTTGAGCTTCTGTTTATGTTTCATCCATAGTCGGATGTTGATCTTGTATATGATGTTGATGTATTCTTGTGGCATTTGTGCCTTATGTATGTACCCCCTTCTATTATGTAATGTTGATGTAATGATATCCACCTTGCAAAAGCGTTTCAATATGCGGGTCTATCCTTGGTGGGACCTTCGAGTTCCTTTTGGATAGGGTCGCATATTGAGCGTGACAACTTGGTATCAGAGCCTCGACCGACCTTAGGAGCCCCCTTGATTGATCGTGTAGTTTGGCCGTTGTTGAGTCTAGAAGAAAACTAGTTTTGGAGTCTAGTTATATCGGAGAGTAGGAATTCTTTTTACTCCTCAGCCCCTTCGTCGCTCTAGTGAGGAATCTTGACGTAGGTGTTTTGAATTACTTCTCTTCCCCTTCAAATTTTTCTTTAGGATCACGTGGTTAGTGTCGTGAGTTGTCCATCCTCTTTTGTCCGGTGCATTTTCTCGTCAAGGCGATTCGACCCTCTCCGTTTTTGCAAGTTCAATCCTCAGCTCTTTTCAATCGATGTTGTTTCTCCATCTGAAGTTGTCCTTGTTTTTCCCACCCGCCCACCCTTCTTCTTCTCGAAGCCGGAGCCTGTAATCGAGTATCCATCCTACTCGTGCGAAGTCTTTGCTTTCTTTCCTCAATAATTTCAACCGGCGTTTTCTCTTCAAGATTTCTGTCGGTTTCCCCTTCCAAGTTGCCTTTGTTTTCCCGCCCTCCCACCCTTTTCTTCCCGGAGCTTGAATCTCTTTCGAGCATCAATTTCATTCGTACGGAGCCTCTTCAGTCTTCCCTCAATCATTTCAACCGGTGAATTCTCTTTTGTTTGAGATTCTTCATCCCTTTCTTTTCCGGTGGATCCAATTCAAGTTTTTCGTTGTCGATCGTATTCTTTCCCTCAGCTCAAATATCTCCCTTTGCTCGTTCGCCTCTCGCCAGTTTATCCTTCCGGAGCGTTCAAGACATCTCGGGAGATTAAATACGTGTTCCAATTAATTCGAGGTTGTCACCTCATTCAAATCTTTCAATTGTTCCGGTGCATCATCTATCTGTTCAACAATCCTTTTCAACGGTGTTATCTCTTCAGTGGGCCCTAACCCACAGGTCTTTTCCCAGGATCTTACCTGACTCTTCTAATTACCCGGAGTTATCCTAAATTCTTTTCAAGTTTGACGTAAGTATGAATTTCATCAGTCAGACGCCTTCCCAAGATCGTTTTCAAATGCTTTCATTGTTGGCTCAACCTCTTCGTTTGTTAGTCCATCCAGAGTATTGTCAGGAGTTGTTTTTCCATTTCTTTTCACCGGAGGCCATCATTCCAGTTATCGTTCTCTATTTATCCCGGTGCCTCGTTCAAGTGTTCTTTAATCAGCTCATGATCTCTTTGTTCTTTTGCATCTAAATCCCCTCTAACTTATTGGTTCTTCTAATTCTTCCCGGTGATTCATTCTCTTTCATCAGTCATTTTCGAATTCTTACGGTGGTTCATTCAGATTCTTTTTCCTTTGTTATCGTATCAATCCATTCCTTCTTTCAATCCTACCGGTGGTTCATGAAGACCTTCTCAAGTTTGCGATATGTCACTTCTCAATTCTTTTTCAAGAAGAATAAGTAGTATGCAAAATCCACTGCTTGTCATCAATTTAATTTGATGAAGGATAAGCATACAATAAATTTTATTCTTATTTCATCAAAGTGATTAATCTTTTCTTCGGAGTTTGTTCTTGAGGAATAAATTCTAGTTCCAAGTGTTTTCATCTTTTCTTTTCCGGAGTTCAAATTTCCTCGGCCATTTCGTCGGAACCCCCATCTAAATCACCGCAAGGCTCATCTTATTCTTTCATCCTTCATCTCTATCTCATCATCCTTTTGTTACCGGAGTTCTTCATGGTGGTTCTTCAGGATTTAATTCATTCTTCAAGAGTTCGTCAAGATTTTGTTGGTGGAGTTCAAGTATCTTTTCTTCTCGCATCTCGAAGTGTAATTAATTCTTCGTATTCTTTTGAAGTGGAGTTTTGCATTTCTTTGTTCTTCTCAGCTATCCAATCATTCCCGTTTGTGGTCGGCGATCAGCTCATAATTTTGAGATGTTATCCATAAGCCCACAACAAGCTTATTCTTTCGTTGTTGATTTTCTCAACAATTCCATTCAATCCTTCTAAATTCTTTTCATTCCATTCTTCATTTTCTTCCGGAGGCTTTGCGTGTTCATGTCGTCAAGTGTCATTCCATCTTGTGAAGTTCGTGTTCTATTCTTTCCTTGTTCAACCGGAGTGCTGCCTAAATTCTTTCAGTCTTATTCGTTTCTTATCTCGTTCTAACCGGAGTGGTTTCATAATCTATCTGATTCCGTGAGATTTCAATTCTCGTCATTCTCGTCGGTCCTCTCTTATTCTCGAGTGCTCTCGATTCTTGGCTTCTTCTCTTGAGTTCTTGTTTCACCTCATCCCTTTTTCCTTCCGTCTCGGTCCTAAGATCTTGGGACGAGATCTCTTGTTAGTGGAGGAGTGTTGTAACGCCCCGGATTCGATGCGCCAGGTGTCCGCCAGTTATTTGCCGTCATTGCCATGTCATTTTCTTGCGTGTTTCATTTTTCCATGTCATCATGTGCATTTCATTTTGCATACGTGTTCGTCTCATGCATCCGAGCATTTTCCCCGTTGTCCGTTTTGCAATCCGGCACTCCTATGTCTCCCGGTGCCCCCTTTTGCCTCTTTTCATGTGCCGGTGTTAAACGGTCTCGGAATGGACCGAGGTTTGTCAAGCGGCCTTGGTATAGCACCGGTAGACCGTCTATCAAGTTTCGGGTCATTTGGAGGTCGTTTGATACTCCAACGGTTAACCGGGTAACCGTAAAAGCCCTTTTCTCTTGCAGCCCAACACCCCTTCCACAGTGGCCCAAAACCCATCTAACTCCCCTCCATGCTCTCGGTCGTTCGATCACGATCGTGTGGGCGAAAACCGCACTCCATTTGGAGTCTCCTAGCTCCCTCTACCTATAAATATGTGCCTCCCCCCGAAATTCGCGGATGAAATCCACCCCTAACCCTAGCAAAGCTCCCTCCGCGTCGCCGGACGTGTCGGTCCCAAGCCGGACACCCCGCGCCGCCGCCTGGCGAACCAGGGCGCCACACGTGGCACCCGGCCACCGCGCGCCGTCCCGGCCCGCCGAGCCCGCCTCCGGCCCAGCATCCATCTCCGCCGCCGCCACGACCATGGCGCGCCGCCTTCGCCCGGCAAGCGCCAGCCCGCCCGCCGCTCCGGCGGCGTCCCTCCGCCGCCCGCCCGGCGAACGCGCCTGCTCGGCCGCGCCGCCCGTCCGCCGCCGCGGATCCCGCCAGCCGGCCTCGCGACCGCGCCTCCCTCCGGCCTCCTCCGAGCCCCGTGCCGCTCGCCGGAGTTCACCTCGCCGGAGCTCCGGCCGGATCCGAGGGAGTGGACGAGATCCACCACTCCCTCGAACCAAACGCGCCTTCCGCGTCCCGGATCCGCTCCGTCCCGGGATGTCCTCGTCCCGTTGACTTTTCTCGGAGGGTATAAAATTCCACTAAGTCCCCGAAGTTTTTGACATTATCATGCCATTTTCATCACATCATAACTTGCCTCATACTGCTCCGTTTCGTGCGTGTAATATGTCAAATTGTTCAACTCGACGAGTACTTCAATTCGTTCCATTGCATCATGTTCATTGGAGCTCATCTTGATGCCTGAAACATCATGCAAGAGTGCTATGTGATGTTAATCTGCTGGAACTGTTATAACTTGGAGATTTGTCATTTTTGCCATGATTGATGTGTGCATCCTATGAGGTTGATGTCTACATGTGTTTTGATCTATGCTATGCCATCTTTCCAGTGGTGCTATCCATGTATTTTTGTTATTCCTGTAGTGAGTGCATCAAGCTTGTTAAGTAGGGTACTTGCTGTTACTGTTTTGCATGTCTAAATCTGCTATATCATGATTGCTATGTTAATCTGCTTCTACAAGTCATTCTATGCATAATCTGGAGATGTTCACTAAGGATGTTTTGTTTTAAATGTCATGCTCTATCCATCCATGCCCCTGTTTGCATTTATAGCTTGCTGTAGCGTGTTGTAATCTTGCTCCAAAGTTGCTAAACAATGTTGCTGTCAGCCTGTTAACATTAAGTTCAATGTTGCCATGATTGTTGCTAGTGATCCGTGCACTCTAGGAACTTGATCTTGCCATTATTAGCTTGATAAACATGTCTTCTTACTGTTGGGTGCCTTGCCATGCCATGTATTGCTCTTATGTGAGTGGTTCAAGCTCACCAACATGCCTACTTATTGTTGTTCCTGCCATGTATGAATCTGTAATATAACTTGCCATGTTTACATGGGTGCCATCATATCTTATGATCCTTTTTGGCTCATGGTCACTAAAGGACTTTTGTTCTATGCATTTAGTAGTATCATGCCATGCCTTTGTTTGCCATGATATGTTCCTGTAGCATTTTGTTTGATAGCTCTAAACATTGCAACCTGATGTTATTTCCTGATAAGTCTGAAACTGTTATTATTTGCAATCTTGTCATGTCTTTTCGAGCATGTTCTAGTGATTTCTGGAGATAGCTCAATGTTCATGTTTTGTCATGTTTTACCTGTACATCACGTCCATGCCTTTTGTTTTTTTATGTTAGGGTGTTGTAGCATATTGTTTTGATGCTTGTAATATGCCTAGTTGCTGTTTGGGACAGATTGTTGCTATAACTTGTTTCATGTGTATGTGTTGAACCGTTGCTCCGTTTTGAGTGTGATCTATATGAAACTTGCTTGATTTTGCATGTAGCTTCACATTATCATGTTGCATCCTTGTTTTGAGGTGTTTGCTTGATGTTTGTATGCGTTTTGCCTCAATGCCATGTTTAACTTGTTTTGCTCATATCTTCTAGGCCGTAGCTCCGAATCTAATGAACTTTATATGTAACTTGACTAGAATTTCGTGTAGATTCTCTTGGTGCATCTTAACTTGCTGTTTAACAACTTGAACATAAAGTTATTCAGATCTGGACCAATTTCGAAATATGCATATGAGGACTTACCGGAATTGTTATATGTTGTTTCCGGCCTCATTTAAACTTGTCTTGTTGTGTTGCTCTTGTATGCATCATCCCTTGCCATGAGTAGCTTCATGTAGTCTTGTCATGCATCATGCTTGTTTGTGCATCATGCCTTGTTCATGTGTGGTGTGTTTACTTTGTTGTGTGCTTCTTCTCGATAGTTCCCGTTTCGTTGCGATCGTGAGGATTCGTTCGTCTACGCTTGGTTCGTCGTCGTGGCTTCATCCTCTTCATGGACTCGTTCTTCTTCCTTGCGGGATTTCAGGCAAGATGACCGTCACCTTGGATCTCATTACTATCATTACTATGCTAGTTGCTTCGTTCTATCGCTTTGCTGCGCTACCTATCATTTGCTCTTCAAGTCTTCCCAATTTGCCATGTCAACCTCTAACCTTTGACACCCTTCCTAGCAAACCCTTGTTTGGCTATGTTACCGCTTTTTCTCAGCCCCTCTTATAGCGTTGCTAGTTGCAGGTGAAGTTGAAGATTGCTCCATGGTGGACAGGATTTTGTTGGGATATCACAATATATCTCATATTATTAATGCATCTATATATTTGGTAAAGGGTGGAAGGCTCGGCCTTATGTCTGGTATTTTGTTCCAGTCTTGCCGCCCTAGTTTCCATCATATCGGTATTATGTTCCCGGATTTTGCGTCCCTAACGCGGTCGGGTGATTTATGGGACCCCCTTGACAGTTCGCTTTGAATAAGACTCCTCCAGCAAGGCCCAACATTGGTTTTACCATTTGCCTCACCACCACCTACATTTCCCTTGGGAGTAATTAACCCAAGGGTCATCTTTATTTTAGCCCCCCCGGGCCAATGCTTGTCTAAGTGTTGGTCCAAACTAGAGCCCTTTGCAGCACCACCTCGGGGAAACTTGAGGGCTGGTTTTAGTTGTACGGACTGCTCATCCGGTTGTGGCCTGAGACGAGATACGCGCGGCTACTATCAGGGTGTCGGCACGCCGGGAGGTCTTGTTGGTCTTGTTTTATTACTGTCGAAATGTCTTGTAGCCGGGATTCCGAGACTGATCGGGTCTTTCCGGGGAGAAGGAATATCCTTAGTTTATCGCGATAGATTATAATGGGCTAAGTTGGGACACACCTGCAGGTTATAAAATTTCGATAGCCGTGCCCGCGGTTATGTGGCAGATGGGAATTTGTTAATATCCGGTTGTAGTAAACTTGAAGTAAACTCTTCTAAAATACACCAACCGTGTGCGTAACCGTGAGTGTCTCTTTTCGGGGTTGACCGAGAGGAGATCACGGTTTCTGGGTTATGTCTGACGTAAGTAGTAGTTCAGGATCACTTCTTGATCATTACTAGTTGACGACCGTTCCTTTGTTTCTCTTCTCGCTCTCATTTGCGTATGTTAGCCACCATATCATGCTTAGCCGCTGCTGCAACCTCACCACTTTACCTCTTTCCTTTCCCATTAAGCTTTGCTAGTCTTGATACCCATGGTAATGGGATTGTTGAGTCCTCGTGGCTCACAGATTACTACACCACCAGTTGCAGGTACAGGTTTGCGATGATCATGACGCGAGAGTGATGTTTACTTGTTTTGGAGTTCTTCTTCTGCTCCTTCGATCAGGGGATAGGTTCCAGGTCGGCACTGGGCTAGCAGGTGGTGGATGTCGTTTGAGCTTCTGTTTATGTTTCATCCGTAGTCGGATGTTGATCTTGTATATGATGTTGATGTATTCTTGTGGCATTTGTGCCTTATGTATGTACCCCCTTCTATTATGTAATGTTGATGTAATGATATCCACCTTGCAAAAGCGTTTCAATATGCGGGTCTATCCTTGGTGGGACCTTCGAGTTCCTTTTGGATAGGGTCGCATATTGGGCGTGACAAAGGTGGCTGCTCGCCCGATCCTAGAGCCTTAAAAGTCTCCAGGACCATTTCCGGCTGTGGCCCGAGCCCGAGATCGCCTCCGCCATCGACACGCCTGGGGGCCACCGCTCCCGTGTGTCCGGCCCTAGAGATATGCCCCTGGTCCGGGTCCCATTGAGACGACACCTCAGTGTCGCACCTGGACTTTGGCGAAGGGGCCGCTGGAGGCGTCTCGCTCGCCAAAGCGTCTGAGCTCAGCGAATCCTCCGATGAGGACTGTCCGGCTCGAGACCTCGCCGGGCTATAATATAGCAACAGTTAAAACTACTATACCAAAAAAAACTCGGACGCATATGCGTGTTCAGATTTCGTATACTTACGACTTTTCCTGTGGGCCTCGATCCCACTCCGGGCTGCTGTCGGCAGCCGTGGTGGATGCTTCTGGGAGGGAACCTTTCCCCCTCTTGGGTGATTCGGCCTCCAGGGATGAGGAGGCCGTCCTTTTCTTCCCACCTCCTACGGGAGGCTCGTCTTCCTCCGCTTCCTCCTCTTCGTCTTTGGAAGAAGGATGGCCGCTGGAGTCTTCGGATTTTGCGTCCGAAGCATCGCAATGACGGAGGCCACTCCTAGTCTTTTTGACCTTCTTAGAGGCCTCTTTCTTTGGCGCCTCGTAAGGCGCTGGGACCAGCATCTTCGTCAGAAGAGGTCCGGTCGGTTCCTCCGGCAGCGGGGCCGGACAATATATCCATTCCACCTTTTTTATCCATCCCTGGGGTCATGATAAAGCATGATAAAGATGTCTCCCTCAGGACATGCCAACTGAAGCATGGATGGACAGAGCATAGCAATAACTTACCGGGCTTGCAGAATGGGATAATTGATACCCACGGTCCTCGGCGGAGCCCGGCCATGATTTGCCGGACTTAAAGAGAACCTTCCAAATATCCTTGTGGGAGGAATCATAGAGCTCCCGAAGGGTCTGGTGCTCGGTTGGGTCATACTCTCACAAATTGCTAGCTCGACGCTGGCAAGGGAGAACCAGGCGAACTAACATCACCTGAACTACGTCGACGAGTTTGACGTCCTTGTTGACCACACTCTGGACGCGCGTCTGGAGCAGTGATAGCTCATCGGACAAGGACCAGTTCAGGCCCTTCTTGGGCCAGGACGTGAGCCGCAGTGGGGCTCTGGATCTGAACTCGGGAGCCGCAGCCCACTTTTTGCCGCGCGGTTCGGTGATATAGAACCATTGCTACTGCCACTCCTTGACGGAGTCGTTGAAGGCACCCGTTGACCAAACGACCTTGGGCATCTTGCTCACCATGGCACCACCGCACTCGGCGTGCTCGCCACTCACCACCTTGGGCTTCACATTGAAAATCTTCAGCCACAGGCCGAAGTGAGGCGAAATCCAGACAAAAGCCTCACACACGACGACGAACGTCGAGATGTAAGGAAGGAATTGGGGGAAAGATCATGAAAACCAATCCCGTAATAATACATGACTCCGTG
This sequence comes from Aegilops bicornis, assembly GCA_021605145.1. NCBI lineage: Eukaryota > Viridiplantae > Streptophyta > Magnoliopsida > Poales > Poaceae > Aegilops > Aegilops bicornis. The sequence continues at coordinate 39,969,724 of CM038672.1, forward strand.
AACAAATGGGTGAAGGGGAAACCCGAGCCCGCGGACAAAATGAGGAAGAAACACGACTCTCTCATGGGGCTCCGGAGTAGGGACGATCTGTCCCGCCGGTGGGAGACGGTGGCCGATCTTCTTGGCCAGGTACCCGGCTTCTCGGAGCCTCTTGATGTCCTTCTCCTGGACAGTAGAGGCCATCCATTTGCCTCCTGCTCCGGATCCGGACATCTTTGGAAAACCTCTCTTCGATGGAGAAGAAGGGTGCTTGGGCCCTAGGGCTCGGACAGAGGAGAATGGGCTAGCGGAAAGAGAAGGCGTGGGTAAAGAGGAAGAGGCCTTATCTCTTTATAGAAACGGTAAAAGCCTTTTTGCGCCTCCCCACTTGCCTGGTGAAACCCGCTCGTTCTCCACTCGCCGCAATTAGCGGTGCGGTTGGATTACCCATACCCGTATTGATGAGAATCCCGCAATAAGGGGACATGATCTCTGCTACGGCAAAACATGCAGAGAAAACCGCCTCGCGATGTGCGCTGAGGCTGGTTGTGGGAAAACGGTTCGAATAATGACCCGACCATGGCGACATGTCACGTTGTCTAAAAATTGCCAGCATATCAGATTTATGTACCCCTACGGTGGCATGTGAAGATCATTTTGCAGATCCGGACACGGTCTAAGTGTTCGATAATTACTTTGGAGAATTCGGAGATGGAACCCGCCTTGCAATGCCGAAGACAAGATCGCTACCGGACTCATCGTCATTGAAGCCTGGTTCAGGGCTCTTGAGGGAGTCCCGGATTAGGGGTATCCGAACAGCCGGACTATATACTTTGTCCGGACTCTTTGGAGCGTGAAGATACAAGACTCAAGACTACATCCCGTGTCCGGATGGGACTCTCCTTTGCGTGGAAGACAAGCTTGGCGATCCGGATAATATATTTCCTTCCTTGTAACCGACTCCATGCAAACCCTAGCCCTCTCCGGTGTCTATATAAACTGGAGAGGTTGGTCCTTAGAAGGCCGATCACAATCATAATCATCATAGGCTAGCTTCTAGGGTTTAGCCTCAACAATCTCGTGGTAGATCTACTCTTGTACTACTCGTATCATCAATATTAATCAAGCAGGAAGTAGGGTTTTACCTTCATCGAGAGGGCCCGAACCTGGGTAAACATTTTGTCCCTCGCTTTCTGTTACCATCAGCCTAAGACGCACAGATTGGGACCCCCTACCCGAGATCCGCCGGTTTTGACACGGACAACAACCGCCGCTACCTTTCATCATCGCCGGTGAGGAAGAGCTTCACTGCCTCGACCTCGTCGTCGTCGTACTCGCGCCGGCCACGGAAATCTTCACTATGCCGCTGCCGTAGCTGTCTTCCGCCTCCAAGTTAGGGCGTGGAAGATCTGAACGGACGAACTTCTCAACTTCAACTCCCAGTTCATCGTGTTCTTCGTCAAGGGTAAATAAAATCTATTTTTACTTCCCTTGTTGATTCTGATGATTTCCACAAAATCTTCAAAAGGTGTTTATTCTTCAACTTCCACACTCTTAAACACCACAGTTGCATCTGTTCTTGATCTGTTTCTCTAAGAAACGCTTTTCCTCAAGATTCCTCAATTGTGTCGATTTTCAATCTATACAACTCTGGAACCTAAGTCAAAGACCGTTTAGTGAAATTCCTCAAGACGCTCCTGGTCAAATTCCTCAAACTTGATTCTTTTCCAAAAACTTCTGAGAACGCATATGACCTCTCCAAATTCTTCGCACCTATACTCTGTTCACAGGTACACATGGCCGCTACTGAATCTCTAGGTTCTCATCAACTTAACTCATTTGCAGCGTTTCTCGGAGACAAATTGCATACCTCGTCAAAGAACTCAATTGTTCAAAATCCTCAGTTGAAGAAAATGGCTGATGGCAAAAGACCTCAGAAGGGAGGAAAGGGGCCAGAAGCAAACACTGCTTTTGAAATTCCTGATGACATTTATGAGGAAAATTGCACTCCTGATGAAGCCAAACATGGCAAGGACAACAAAAATCAGCGCAAGGTGCGCATACAACGGATTGAGAGGAGATGGGCCAGAGAATGGAGGGAGTATAGATATGTGACTCCCAAGTACATGAAGAAATTTGCAGTACACCCTCCATGCCCAAGGCCTCCATTGGCACCAGGTCAAGTTGTTGATCCCTCTAGCATCAGAAGAGGTGAGGAATTTCCCAAGGAGTGGGCAAAGAGGCAAGCCAAGTTGGCTAAAATGGCCAAAGAAGCAGTGAAGAAATTCAATGACGATTCTGCTATTATCGCTGCTGAGGCCTATGCTAGCAAGCCCAAGAAGGCTATGCCCAAGAAACTTGCACACAAGCCCAGTTCCTCAGCTGCTATGCCCTCACGACCAAGTTCCTCAAAGCCCTCATGGCCAGTGCCTCATGCCACTTCCTCAAAAGCAGCTCCAGCCCCTCTGCAAAATCCTCAGCGGCTGCTACAAAGTCCTCGGCACCCGCGCATCTCGCCTCTTGCCAAAGGACCACGGGCATCTCTATTGCCTGAGGAGCATCTGCAAGTTCTTCAGCTCCTCCACAGTCTTCAACAGGCCACACCTTGTCGAAGAAAAAGTCCACTGCTGGACGAGGCATAAGGCCAAGTCCTCATAAGAAGCAGGTCACCTTTCAAGTGTCGTCAAGTGAAGACGAAGGTGATGATGAAGAATTGGCTGAAATCAACAAAGACAGACAACAAAGGGCCGCTAGAGCCAAAGGCAGTAATGTGCCACTGATGCTGGATCCAAAGTTGATCCTCGACTTCATTGATCTATGGCACAAGGACCCCAATACTCCTTTGCCTGAGCTGAACCTCACTCCTGGCCAAAGTCATGTGTTGACAGCCTTCATTAATGAAGAAAAATGGAAATTTGAATAGGGGAGGAAAGTGAAGAAAGCTCAGTACAAGAAAGAGCGCTTTCTGAAGAACAATGTTCTGAAGCTATCTCCTGATTAACTTGTAGCTCTGCAAACAAAAATCAAGGGACTCAGTGATGAATTTGACCGATACTATGCTGATTGGCCGGGAGCCAAAGTCAGATTCATCAAGCTGACCAAGACATTCACTCCAAATGTTGCAGCCTCATCGCAACATGACATTCCTCAGGCTGAGGCATCGGCTCAGCCTATAGAAGAACATGCGAGCACAACTGATGAAAATCAGGATGTTGATGATTCTGAAAGCACCAGGGCTGATGAAGAAATTCCAGCCACTGAAGAAACTGCCAGGGCAACCTCTAGTGTTGTGCCTGAAGAACAAGTCAGGCCAGTTGAAGCATCTGCTACTGTGCCTGAGGAAACTGAACATGCCAGGGCAACTGCATTAGTTGCGCCTGAAGAAATTGCACTTATTTCCTCTACTCCTCCTGCACAGATGACAAGCATCAATCTTCCTTCTGCATCAGAAGCTAAGAAAACCAAAGCTGCGGAGCGAGCAGCTGTGAAGAAAAGGAAAGCATCTGCATCCTCAGAGTCTTCAGCACCAAATAAAGTGAAGACTTTGACGAGCTCTTATGCCAATCCCATAGATCTTGTTCCAATATCAAGCATGCCATCAAAGCAAATTTTTCCCTTTGGTGAGAAATATGTGATTCCTAGTGAATCAGATGAAGAAGATCCCTCTGTTGCTACATCAGAGCAGTTGGATGAAGAAATTGAAGTGGATGATGTCCCTTCAACCCCGCTGGTATCATCGCCCATGCCTTAGTTCACAACTGAAGAGGCAGGCGTAGAAGAAATTGATGAAGAAGATGAGGATGTGGATATTGAGTCTACAACACCGATTCTGAATGATGACTACTGGGAAAGTCATCATCCCAATTCACCACTGGCCACACCTCTGCAACAAATTCCTCAGTCCCCTATCCAAACTGAGGAAAATCATACGGGTTCTGATGGACGTCAAGCTTCACTTCCTTCTGTTCCAGAAGAAGTTCCAGCCGCTAGTGCTGAAGAAATGGAGGCCAAGGCTGCTGCTGATGAATCTACTCCTGAAAATCCTCAGCCTGTGGCTCCAGAGGTTGTGCGTCACGAGGCTGTGAAGACTTCATCTGCTAATCTTCAGCCCAAGCCACAGAATCCTCACTCCAAGAAGCATAAGTTCAAAGCTGATGACTTCTTTGCTGAGCATATTTTCTTCACTGACTACAATCCATATGACTCTGCTCGACTGCGTCGCAAGCGTTTTTGGATTGCCAGCCAGATGAACTACTATTCCTCACTGTTGTTTGATAAGGACAAGATTTTTTACCATGAGCAAATTCCTCATGTGGATATGGAATCTCTACCGTGCTTCACCCCAGTCCTCAGTGTTCTTCATGATGCTGGTCTGCTAAACCTCTGCACCAACATCTGCGATTGGAATGAAGAACTCATTCTTCAATTCTTCGCCACATTGCACATCACAGGAAATGTTGAAGATGTCAATTCATGGGTACTGGACTGGATGACTGAAAACACTCACTACAAAGCACCGGCCTCTGAATTGCTTCACGCCGTCCCACTCAGTCCTGCCACTGAAGGTGCAAGGCGCATCTATGATGAACCTGAGCTTTCAAATCATCTGATGCAAGTGCTGATGAAGCCTTTGAAGCCAGGCCAAGCTCCAAGAACCACGTTCCTAGTGAAGGAATTGCTCTATGTCCCAAGGACGATCTACAGAATATTGACCAAAACCCTCAGTCCAATCAAGGGCCACAACTCCGATGACGAAGAGGTTGTTGGCATAATGAAGAATCTACTATTCAATATCATTCATGGTATTCCTATCAACTACCACGATTTCTTCATGAGGACTTTGGCAAATGTAGCTCTGTCACCGTTTGAATTGAAGCCTTACGCTCCCTGGATTATGAGATCCATCAGATCAAGGTCTTCAATCAACTATTAGGATGACTGTCAAAATCATCTCAGCTACTTGCCGCCTATTGAAGTCCTCAAAAGGACTATTTCCTCAGCTGATGAGAAGGGCAAGGTTGCTGTCATTAATGAAGGCACTCGTCCATTGGATGGACAGTTTCGCAAAGCTGCCTCTTCTTCCACCAATGATGACTCTGCCACGCATGATACTGCCGCAAATGCTTCAAAGCAATATCCTCAAACCACAGCTCCGCGTGTGATGACTAATCGTGAGCTTCTCCTCAGTCTTCATCAGAAGGTCGATCGCAACCACAAGTGGGCCAAGCGTCAGTTTGGTTCAGTTCTTCAAAATATGACGATCACGCAAAACACTGTGAAGATGAACCACTACTACTTGCATGAAGTTTTTGGCCGCACTTGGGCTGTATTGTCTCACCTCTATCGTGATGAAGATCTTAAACAGATGGGCTTCCAACAGGACTTTGACTAGTCTCAGCCACCTTCGAAGAAATTCAAGAAGGTCAAAGTTCCTGACTTGGTCGCCAGCTCATATTCCTTATCGCGCGAGACGGATGAAGCCGATGACTTAAACGACACCGCGGCAGGCCCTACTCCAACAGACGACCCCAACAATGTTGGCGCTCCTCCATCGACATCATGATGATATTCTTCAGGGGCGTTAGTCCTCATTTTTCGTCCCTTTTAGTCATTCGATGACAAAGGGGGAGAAATTTGAGATGGTCTTCAAGCGGGTCAATTATATGGGCGTTTTTTGTTAAGTTGCAGCTCTCGCTCTTTTTGAAGTGTTTGTTGGTCGAGTTGTAAACTTAAGCCCTATGGTGGTCTGATAACCCACAAGTACAGGGGATCACAACAGTTTTCGAGGGTAGAGTAATCAACCCAAATTTATTGATTCGACACAAGGGGAGACATAGAATATTCTCAAGTATTAGCAGTTGAGTTGTCAATTCAACCACACGTGGAAAACTTAATATCTACAGCAAAGTATTTAGTAGCAAGGTAGTATGGAAGTAACGGTAACGGTGGCAAAAGTAACAGTAGCAGCTTTATAGTAATTGTAACAGTGGCAACGGAAAAGTAACTAAGCAAGGATCAATATGTGAAAAGCTCGTAGGCAATGGATTAGTGATGGATAATTATGTCGGATGCGATTCCTCATGCAACAGTTATAACATAGGGTGACACAGAACTAGCTCCAGTTCATCAATGTAACGTAGGCATGTATTCCGAATATAGTCATACGTGCTTATGGAAAAGAACTTGCATGACATCTTTTGTCCTACCCTCCCGTGGCAACGGGGTCCTATTGGAAACTAAGGGATATTAAGGCCTCCTTTTAATAGAGTACCGCATCAAAGCATTAACACTTAGTGAATACATGAACTCCTCAAACAACAGTCATCACCGGGAGTGGTCCCGATTATTGTCACTTCGGGGTTGCCGGATCATAACACATAGTAGGTGACTAATGACTTGCAAGATAGGATCAATAACTCACATATATTCATGAAAACATAATAGGTTCAGATCTGAATTCATGGCACTCGAGCCCTAATGACAAGCATTAAGCATAGCAAAATCATAGCAACATCAATCTCAGAACATAATGGATACTAGGGATCAAACCCTAACAAAACTAACTCAATTACATGATAAATCTCATCCAACCATCACCGTCCAGCAAGCCTACGATGGACTCATGCACAGTTGTGAGCATCATGAAATTAGTGATGGAGGATGGTTGATGATGACGACGGCAATGGATTCCCCTCTCCGGAGCCCCCAACGGACTCCAGAACAGCCCTCAAGAGAGATTAGGGCTTGGCGGCGGCTCCGTATCGTAAAACGCGATGAATCCTTCTCTCTAATTGTTTTCTCCCCGAACGTGAATATATGGAGTTGGAGTTGAGGTCGGTGGAGCCTCAGGGGGGTGGGCGCGCCCTCCACCCTCGTGGACAGGGTGTGGGCTCCCTGGTGTTGATTCTTTCGCCAGTATTTTTTATTAATTCCAAAAATATTCTCCGTGGAGTTTTAGGTCATTCCGAGAACTTCTATTTCTACACAAAAATAACACCTTGGCAATTCTGCTGAAAACATAGTCACGCCGGGTTAGTTCCATTCAAATCATGCAAGTTAGAGTCCAAAACAAGGGCAAAAGTGTTTGGAAAAGTAGATACGATGGAGACGTATCAACTCCCCCAAGCTTAAACCTTTGCTTGTCCTCAAGCAATTCAGTTGACAAACTGAAAGTGATAAAGAAAAACTTTTACAAACTCTATTTGCTCTTGTTGTTGTAAATTTGTAAAGCCAACATTCAAGTTTTCAAAGAAAGGTTATGAACTAACCATATTCACAATAACACTTAGGTCTCATGTTTACTCATATCAATGGCATAATCAACTAGCGAGCAATAATAATAAATATCGGATGACAACACTTTCTCAAAACAATCATAATATGATATAACAAGATGGTATCTCGCTAGCCCTTTCTGAGACCGCAAAACATAAATGCAGAGCACCTCTGAAGATCAAGGACTGACTAGACATTGTAATTCATGGTCAAAGAGATCTAGTCAGAGTCATACTCAATGTAAACTAATAGTAATGCATGCAAAGGACAGCAGTGCTCTCTAACTAGTGCTTTTAAATAAGAGGGTGATGACTCAACATAAAAGTAAATAGATAGGTGAGGGATTCCTGGATTAGGGGGTATCCGGACAGCCGGACTATATACTTTGTCCGGACTATTGGAGCGTGAAGATACAAGACTCCAGACTCTGTCCCGTGTCTGGATGGGACTCTCCTTTGCGTGGAAGACAAGCTTGGCGATCCAGATAATATATTTCCTTCCTTGTAACCGACTCCATGTAAACCCTAGCCCTCTCCGGTGTCTATATAAACCGGAGAGGTTGGTCCTTAGAAGGCCGATCACGATCACAATCATAATCATCATAGGCTAGCTTCTAGGGTTTAGCCTCTACGATCTCGTGGTAGATCTACTCTTGTACTACTCGTATCATAAATATTAATCAAGCAGAAAGTAGGGTTTTACCTCCATCGAGAGGGCCCAAACCTGGGTAAACATTGTGTCCCTCGCTTTCTGTTACCATCAGCCTAAGACGCACAGATCGGACGCCCTACCCGAGATCCGCCGGTTTTGACACCGACATTGGTGCTTTCATTGAGAGTTCCTCTGTGTCGTCGTTGCAAGGCTTGATGGCTCCTTCAATCATCAACAACACGGTCCGGGGTGAGACTTTTCTCCCCGGACAGATCTTCGTGTTCGGCGGCTTCGCACTGCGGGCCAATTCGCTTGGCCATCTAGAGCAGATCGATAGCCACGCCCCTGGCCACCAGATCAGGTTTGGAAACCTGAACTACACGGTTGATGTCCGCAGAGACTTGATCTTCAACGGATTTGGGCCTGTGCCAGGAGCGCCGGACGGTCACGATGAGCACGGCTTAGACCTGCTGTCGGACAATGCTCGGGATGTCATCCCTGCGGCAGACCCGGACCTAAATCCGGAGCAGACCGCGTTGCCTAAGGACGGAGGGATGGACCCCGCCCCGCAGGCCGCACACTCATCGGCGGTAGAGCCGAACACAGGCCTCGCCCCCAAAGAAGCCTGTGACACCGGACCCCCGGACTCGTATCCGGCTGTAGGTTCCACTCCGCGCTCTCCTGAGCCCGCCGAACCTGGTTGGGCCCCTGTAATGGAGTTCACCGCCGCGGATATCTTCCAGCACTCGCCCTTTGGCGACGTGCTGAACTCGTTAAAGTCTCTCTCTTTGTCAGGAGGCTCTTGGCCGAACTATGTCCGGCTCGAGTGGGAAGCAGGCGATGAAGGAATTCGTGGGGCATTCCATTCAGCTGCCCTCAAGTATTTGCCTTCACAAACTAACTTTGACGCAGAACAGGATTGGCGACGTGGAATCAGCCCGGACACACAAGGGTAGGAACAAACAAGCGAACCCCTCCCTAAAGAAGGCAGTCCGGATTCACTGCAGATCCACTCACAGCCCCCTCCAGTCCGGCCATGACAGGTTCCGCCAAAAACACCTCTTTTCATAATCATAAATCGTACTCATATGCATAGACATATCATTCTACTACAGAGCGTAGATTTAAACAACACTTACCGGCTGTCATTCTTAATTAGACGCCACTTTTTCACCCTAAATGGCACCCATACGTCGTATTAGGCCCCACTATGCCTTGGGCTTTAGAATACTCTTAATACGACAAAGTCCAGCCACCTTCCCGGTCGCTCGGCACCCCGAACTTATAGCACTATATGCATCAGCTCTGAATCATGTCTTGAGTCATTAGTTGGGTTTGCCCGGCTCCCATGTTTTAGTACCTTACGTTCTGCTCTATCGGCTAAGGTAGTGCTGGGAGAACTACTGCGATTGTGTCCCGGTTCTTCCGGACGAGCACCTCAGTAGAGAAAGCCGAAAACTAACTGTCATGATACGATGAGAGCTGGTCAGCTGTTCGAGAGGTTATAAAATCCTTAAAGATTTATTCCGCACAATGCCATTATAAATGCAAAGTGCGAAGGATCGGTTTTCCGATCAGGCGCCGATAGAGCCCCCAGTTCGGCCTTCCGAACACCAGGGGCTACGCCGGCCATACTCGAATTCCTATGGCTAAGTGAGAGTGGTAAAGCCCTATAGTCTGATTGGTTGGTTCGTAGCGAGGAACACCTCCTTAAAAGGACCCAACAATGGGATAAAGAGTGTTCCGATATGTCCCGAACACCCCCGTACTTTTTACGTGGGGGCAGAAGCCGACGACTGGCCAACTCTCAGGTTTTATGTACACTAAACGGCCACATAGGAAGAACGAGCGTTCACATAAAAAGGGAATAATTAATAAAAGTGTCATTTCCCCGCATTACAACGGCACGATGGCCTTCAGGTAAATATAGTGTCTTTAGCACACTTGTCCGCCACAAGGCGGGCCCCTTTTAGTACACCTTCATAGTACAAATCGGGCTTGCGATGCTCCTTACCCTGCGGTGGCCCCTCAGTCCTCAGCTTCTCAGCATCAAGCTTCCCCCAGTGCACCTTCGTGCGGGCAAACGCCATGCGCGCACCCTCTATGCAAACCGTTCGCTTGATGATACCAAGCCGAGGGCAAGCACTAACAACCCGCTTCACGAGTCTGAAGTAACTGCTTGGAATTGGCTCCGCGGGCCACAGCCGGACAACCAAGTCCTTCATGACCAGTTCGGCCGCCTGGTGCAGTTCGACCAGCTGCTTCAGCTGATCGATAAATGGCACCGGATAATTCGGCGCCAAATACTGCGACCAGAAATCCTTCTCCGCAGACTTCTTCTCCTCCGCACGGTAGAATTGGGCAGCATCTGATATGCTGCGTGGCAGGTCCGCACACACACCTGAAGGAACAAGAATTCCGTTCGTCGCTTAGCGCCCCTATTACTATGCAAAAAAATGGCTTTGAGTACAAAAGGCCTTACCAGCCGCAACCTTCCGTGCCTCCTGAATATCCTTCAGAGCACCTCGGGCTTCTTCCCGAGCATCCTCCGCGGCTTGGAGAGCTTGGGCGAGTTCGGATTCTTTCCCTACTAAACTCTGCTCCAAATCCTCACTCTTCTTCACCGCCTCCTGGAGCTCTCGCTCAGCTTCGATGACCCTGGCCTCGTGTTTCTCACGAAGAGCCTGTTCGGCGGCAGCCTTCCCGTTGGCTTCGGCCACAGCCTTCTTCAGCGCCTCAAATTCGGCACTCGCTCCTAGAGCATACAATACAAATACTTTGCATCAGGCACAATTACTCATTCGTGCCGAATTCAAGACAATGTTTCAACATACCTTGCTTGTCCTCCAATTGCTTCCTCACACGGCCAAGTTCCTCTTCGGCCCGTTCCAGGCTCTGCTTCAGTCCGGACACCTCCGCATTATGAGCGGCGGTCTTCTCTGCAGACGCCTGTTTTCAAACAAAGGGATATACATCATTAACAAAGGCTCCTGCAAAAGCAGGTGATTTGATCCCCTGTCCGGCTTTTTCTCTCTTTCGCCGGATAGTACATCAGGGGCTACTACTCATATTATGACAATTCCTCAAAGGTTTCTTAGAAAACACACCTCAAAGGCCTTTATAAGGCCAAGGCAGGACTCAGAACAGCCCGCTCTCGGCGGACTGAATCTTTTCAATCACCGCACCCATGAGGGTCCGATGTTCATCGACGATAGACGCGCTCCTCAACGCTGTCGATAGGCCGCCCGGCAGCTCTGCTTGGACAGAGGTTGCGGGAGGAGTAGGCAAGCCTCCCCCCGTCAAAGGTGGCTGCTCGCCCGATCCTGGAGCCTTAAAAGTCTCTGTGACTGCTTCCGGCCGTGGGGTTCAACCCGAGATCTCCTCCGTCGTCGACACGCCTGGGGGCCACCGCTCCCGTGTGTCCGACCCCAGAGATACGCCCCCCTGGTCCGGGTCCCGTTGAGACGACACCTCAGTGTCGCGCCTGGACTTTGGGGAAGGGGCCGCTGGAGGCGTCTCGCTCGCCAAAGCGTCTGAGCTCAGCGAATCCTTCGATGAGGATTGTCCGGCGCGAGACCTCGCCGGGCTATAATATAGCAACAGTTAAAACTACTATACCAAAAAAAAAAACCGGACGCATATGCGTGTTTGGATTTCGTATAATTACGACTTTTCCAGGGGCTGGGCCCTGGGATCCCACTCCGGGCTGCTGTCGGCAGCCGTGGTGGATGCTTCTGGGAGGGAACCTTTCCCCCTCTTGGGTGATTCGGCCTCCAGGGATGAGGAGGCCGTCCCTTTCTTCCCACCTCCTACGGGAGGCTTGTCTTCCTCCGCTTCCTCCTCTTTGTCTTTGGAAGAAGGATGGTCGCTGGAGTCTTAGGATTTTGCGTCCGAAGCATCGCGACGACGAAGGCCACTCCGAGTCTTTTTGACCTTCTTGGAGGCCTCTTTCTTTGGCGCCTCGTAAGGCGCTCGGACCAACATGTAACATCCCAAATTTTCAATTTGGAATGTTATACATAGAGCATCATTGCATACCATATTTTTTTTCGTTGCAATCTTGCTCGATCCTAGAAATTCTACACAACTCAAGGACCCACGGAGAGAGTTGGGGATTTCGTTATTTTCATATTTGAGTTTTCTCAAAACTTGAAAATAGGATCATTTGATTTTAATTATTTTATCTTCAATTATTTCTACTATCAAAATATGAGAGAGGGAATAAAATGACTTTCCCAAAATAAAGAAATAATGAAGATTTAATAATAAAATCAAATAAGATTTTATTTTGGAGTTTTTCGCCTTTTTATTTGAATTTAGGAAAAATACACGTTTCCAGAATTGCATTTAGGCCCCAAATAAAAGTTCATCTTGTCCGGCTTGATTTTAGAAGACGGGGAAAATTTATTTCGGGATTTTGGAGTCCTTTAGTATTTCTTTTTATTTCTTTTTTCAGCGCATAATTATTTAAAAAAACACCACCGACCTACGGGCCGTGTCCGCCTAGGACTCCGGCCATGAGGCTATAAGCCGGGGAGCCAGCCGAGGCCCAGCCGCCGCCAGCGCCCCCAAACCCTAGCGCCATCGCTACCGACCGCGCCGCCGCCTGAATCCGCGCGGATCCGCCCGACCAGCGGACCCCGCCGCCCTTGCGGACCCTCGCCGGACCCACTTGGCGCTGCCCGACTTCACGGGATCGCGCCGCCGGATCCCGCCGGACCCCGCCGCCGACCTCGCCGAGGTTCGCCGCCGCCCCGTTCCGCGTGCCGCCGGTTTTTTTTAAAACCGGGCGGTTTTTTTTCGGTTTTTTTTAGTTTTCGTTTTTTTTAGTTTCGGTTTTTTTCGGTTTAGGTTAAATAGCGAACGTCCGTTCGTTTTTAACGAACGCGTTCGTCATATTAGTTTAGTTAACGAACGTCCGTTCGTTAACCCGTTCGTCGTTTTCTTTTTCTCGGATTTAATTCGTGATTTTTCTGATCACGATTTCTGATCCGATTTTCGTTTTTGTATAACTTTTCGCTCGTTTATCGGAATCAGGCGATTCAAGCGCCTAGAGTTTCGTCTCGAAACCCTCTTTCCGAATAAGCTACTTAAACAAGTTTTTGCTTCTGTAAAATTTGACTTAGATCCAGATTAGTAAAACAAGCTGTTTTCTTCCGCCGTTTGACTTTCGTTGCTTCGTTTGATTTGATTCTTTTTGCAAACCGGAGTTCTTAAGTTGAACTATCTGGTTAGATCTATTTGAGTTTTACCTGTGCATTAGATGAGTACTTATTGTATGCTTGTTTGTTTGTCTGCGATAGAATACCCGGAGTGCACCGCCTGTTACTTCGAGTCTCTAGGTTTCGCGGATCATCAGCAAGGCAAGTAACACTTTGATCGTACCTCTTCATACCCAGTTTTTATGCATTAGATCAATCCTCAAACATTGCATGATTAAGATCTAATTAAATTGTGGGATGGGGAGTAGTTGATGTAGTACCTATTACCTGTTTATTATAAAACCCTTGGGAGTTACTTCTACGTTTGCTTATTATGCCATGCTATGCTAGTAGACATGGATTGGGTGAGTGTATCCATGACAGATGTGAGATTGTTATTTAATGGTTTATTTAAGGTGGCAACTTAAACACACATCTGGGTGGATTGAGGCACCTGGTTTCTATCATGACTTGCCTGTATTTCTTCGCACCGCCACCTGTGCTCAAAGGGATCATGAGATTATTCATGCTAGAAACTTACGTGTGCAGCCACAAGCCATTATGGGCTCTGGCATAGTTGATTAAGTTGTGCGAACTCTTACGGGTAGGCTAGCTGATGTAGGGGTTGTAGGTTGGTATGGTCTACCCACATGTAAGGTGCTAGCGCTTCTGAAAGACTATGTCTCGGTCATCCGTCTCTCAAACACCATGTAGTGCGAGAAATCAAACGGAGGCGATTGAGTCTTGTGGGGAAAAGTGCGCAAACCTCTGCAGAGTGTATAAACTAATCATGGTTAGTCGTGTCCCCGGTTATGGACGTTTTGAGTATCTAGTACTTGGATATCATGTGAATCTCATCATGTTACTTCTAATTAATATTGTTGGGTTTTTAATGAGTACTTTTAATTGGGATTGAGAATGTTGTCACCCATTCTCAATGTTTAACAACCACCATGATAGTTAAACAAACTTATTCCTTTGCAGTAGGGAATAATTGGCTTTACGCAAAACTGTAACCATAGAGCTTTCCACCAGCCAAATATGCATGTAGTATAGCTTATTCCACTAGTGTTCTCTATGTGTTACATTGCCAGCATATTCCATGTGCTGACCCGTTTTCGGGCTGCAACGTTTCATGTTGCAGACTTTTCAGACGACGAGTAAGGTGCTTAGGTCGTGGTTCTATACTCAGTGATGCCGCTGGAGTTGATGGACTCGCTTATTCTTCCAAGACTTCCGCTGTTATCGTATTTAGATGGCCTTAAGCCATATTTATTTTATTAAGTTCTCTCTTGAGACATTCGATTGTAATAAGTGTGTGATTGCTACTCTATTATAAATCCTCCGAGTAATCGTGGTGGTGTCAGACATCGATCCAGTGGATGACACCGAGCACGTAGATCGACCGCTTGAGGTCTGGTCGCTACACAACATCTTCGTCAGAAGAGGTCCGGCCGGTTCCTCCGGCAGCGGGTCCGGACAATATATCCGCTCCACCTTTTTTATCCATCCCTAGGGTCATGATAAAGCATGATAAAAATGTCTCCCTCAGGACATGCCAACTGAAGCATGGATGGATAGAGCATAGCAATAACTTACTGGGCTTGCAGAATGGGATAATTGATACCCACTGTCCTCGGCGGAGCCCGGCCATGATTTGCCGTACTTAAAGAGCACCTTCCAAATATCCTTGTGGGAGGAATCATAGAGCTCCCGAAGGGTCTGGTGCTCGGTTGGGTCAGACTCCCACAAATTGCTGGCTCGACGCCGGGCAAGGGAGAACCAAAGTAACTAACATCACCTAGACTACGTCGACAAGTTTGACGTCCTTGTTGACCATACTCTGGACGCGCGTCTGGAGCAATGACAGCTCATCGGACGAGGACCAGTTCAGTCCCTTCTTGGGCCAGGACGTGAGCCGTAGTGGGGCTCCGGATCTGAACTCGGGAGCCGCAGCCCACTTTTTGCCGCGCGGTTCGGTGATATAGAACCATTGCTGCTGCCACTCCTTGGCGGAGTCGTTGAAGGCACCCGTTGGCCAAAGGACCTTATTTCTTTATAGAAACGGTAAAAGCTTTTTTGCGCCTCCCCACTTTCCTGGTGAAACCCACTTGTTCTCCACTCGCCGCAATTAGCGGTGTGGTTGGATTACCCATACCCGCAATAAGGGGATATGTTCTCTGCTACGGCAAAACGTGCAGAGAAACCCACCTCGCGATGTGCGCTGAGGCTGGTTGTGGGAAAACGGTTCGAATAATGACCCGACCATGGCGACATGTCACGTTGTCTAAAGATTGCCAGCAGATCAGATTTATGTTATGCCCCCTACGGTGGCATGTGAAGATCATTTTGCAGATCCGGACACGGTCTAAGTGTTCGATAGTTACTTTGGAGAATTCGGAGATGGAACCCGCCTTGCAATGTCGAAGACAAGACTGCGCGCCGGACTCATCGTCATTGAAGCCTGGTTCTGGGGCTACTGAGGGAGTCCTGGATTAGGGGGTATCCGGACAGCCGGACTATATACTTTGTCCGGACTATTGGAGCGTGAAGATACAAGACTCAAGACTCTGTCCCGTGTCTGGATGGGACTCTCCTTTGCGTGGAAGACAAGCTTGGCAATCCGGATAATATATTTCCTTCCTTGTAACCGACTCCATGTAAACCCTAGCCCTCTCCGGTTTCTATATAAACCGGAGAGGTTGGTCCTTAGAAGGCCGATCACGATCACAATCATAATCATCATAGGATAGCTTCTAGGGTTTAGCCTCTACGATCTCGTGGTAGATCTACTCTTGTACTACTCGTATCATCAATATTAATCAAGCAGGAAGTAGGGTTTTACCTTCATCGAGAGGGCCCGAACCTGGGTAAACATTGTGTCCCTCGCTTTCTGTTACCATCAGCCTAAGACGCACAGATCGGGACCCCCTACCCGAGATCCGCCGGTTTTAACACCGACAATAGGCCCTTCGCAGAGGGAAGCAGGGATTTATAGAGGTGCCAGAGCTCAAGTTTTGAAACAGAGATAAATAATATTTTGAGTGGCATACTTTCATTGTCAACATAACAACCGAGAGATCTCGATATCTTCCATGCTACACACATTATAGGTGGTTCCCAAGCAGAATGGTAAAGTTTATACCCCCCCCCCCACCACCAACAAGCATCAATCCATGGCTTGCTCGAAACAACGGGTGCCTCCAACTAACAATAGTCCTGGGAGAGTTTTGTTTGCAATTATTTTGATTTGAGCATGGGACTGGGCATCCCGGTTACCGGCCATTTTCTCATGAGTGAGGAGCGGAGTCCACTCCTCGTGAGAATAACCCGCCAAGCATGGAAGATACAGACAGCCCTAGTTGATACATGAGCTAGTCGAGCATACAAAACAGAAATTCATTTGAAGGTTTAGAGTTTGGCACATACAAATTTACTTGGAACGGCAGGTAGATACCGCATATAGGAAGGTATGGTGGACTCATATGGAATAACTTTGGGGTTTATGGACGTGGATGCACAAGCAGTATTCTCGCTTAGTACAAGTGAAGGCTAGAAAGAGACTGGGAAGCGACCAACTAGAGAGCGACAATAGTCGTGAACATGCATTAAAATTAATCAACACTGAGTGCGAGCATGAGTAGGATATAATTCACTATGAACATAAATATCGTGGAGGCTATGTTGATTTTGTTTCAACTACATGCTTGAACATGTGCCAAGTCAAGCCACTCGAATCGTTCAAAGGAGGATACCACCCTATCATACCACATCACAACCATTTTAATAGCATGTCGGCACGCAAGGTAAACCATTATAAACTCTTAGCAAATTAAGCATGGCATGAGCAACTATAATCTCTAATTGTCATTGCAAACATGTTTCATTCATAATATGCTGAATCGGGAACGATGAACTAATCATATTTATAAAAACAAGATAGGTCGAGTTCATACCAGCTTTTCTCATCTCAATCAGTCCATCATATATCGTCATTATTGACTTTCACTCGCACGACCGAACGGTGTGGATAATAATAATAGTGCACGTGCATTGGACTAAACTGGAATCTGCAAGCATTTAATACAAGGGAGAAGACAAGGTAATATGGGCTCTTGGTTAAATCAACAATAATGCATATAAGAGCCACTTCAACATTTTCATCATGGTCTTCTCCTCTCAACCCCCAAAGAAAAGAAATAAAACTATTTACACGGGAAAGCTCCCAACAAGCAAAAGAAGAATGAGAAATCTTTTTGGGTTTTCTTTTAATTACTACTACAGGCATGGAAAATAAACTAGCTAAAAGCACGAAAAATAACGTAGAACAGGAAAATATTACAAATAATGTAGAACAGGAAAATGTATCCTAGTAATTCTCGCATCGGAAACTTTCCTTGTTTCCCCTGCAGCAATTTCATCAATAAAGCCCTCTACATCACTACGATGTGGTTCCTCAATGCTGCCCACAAAGGGTATCTTGCAGACCCGACAAAAATCACGGAGTGGCATCTCCTTAACCTCATCATATAAATGAAACTCCACTGAAGGTGGTGATTTCTTAGCATGAAAATAAAAATTTTGCACGAAAATATTAGTGAGTAAGAGATATTGTTCGCGCTGGTCATGGAGGAAGTCGGTGAGGCCTGCATTCCCAGCCAAGTAATAAAAATCATCATAAATTCCAGCGGCTCGCAAGAACTCTTCACAAGGCCATTCGCACGGCCGAACCTCCGTAGTGCGAGGAATATTATATTTGGGCTTTTTATTCTCTTCACTTTGCTTATCCTTCGAGCTCCGGCTTGAGGAGCCTCTCAACATTCTCTTCAACATTCTCTCCCTCTGAAATTTTCTGAAATTTTTTCTGACTCAAAATAAAAGTGAAGCAAACTCAACAAGATTAATAGCAACTACTCCCACAAGTGCCTAGAGGCTATATCATGCATTAAAACTACTTTGGACCATATAAATTTGACATGCAAGCTCAAGAACAGGGTCACCTTAGCAGCAAAAATTTGCAATAAATAAAGCACTAGAACAAAAACTAATTGGACCATTGGAGGAGTCACATACCGAAGAACAATCCCCCAAAGCAGTTTTGTGAATGGAGCTTTCAGCAAGGAGATCGAAAATCGCAACAAAATGAGCTAGAACACAGGTTTGAGCTGTGGGAGGATTGTTTTCTGGAGGAAGAAGAAGTGAGTGGGTGCAGGAATAAGTGGAGGGGGTCCACGTTGGGTCCACGAGGCAGGAGGCGCGCCCTGGACCCTCGTGGCCAGGTGGTGGCCCCCACTGATGTGTTCTCAGTGCCAGATATTCTTAAATATTCTACAAAAAATCATATAAAATTTTCAGGACGTTTGGAGAACTTTTATTTCCGGGGTATTTTTTTATTACAAGGATAATTCAAAAAACAAACAAAAAATACTATTTTGCTTTATTTAATCTAAATAACAGAAAGTAAAAGGAGGGTACAGAGAGTTGTGCTTTCTAACTTCATCCATGTCATGCTCATCAAAAGGAATCCACTAACAAGGTTGATCAAGTCTTGTTAACAAACTCTTTCCGAATAACATGAAACCAGAGAATTTTCGAATAACACTAGGTTACCTCAACGGGGATATGCACGTCCCCAACAATAAGAATATCATATTTCTTCTTGACAGTAGGAAGAGGAAATTCAAAAACTCCAATTATAATCGTTGGAATTTTTCCAATAGAATTGATGTTGTGGACTTGAGGTTGTTTCCTCGAAAAGTGTATTGTATGCTCATTACCATTAACATGAAAAGTGACATTGCCTTTGTTGCGATCAATAACAGCCCCTGCAGTATTCAAAAAGGGTCTACCAAGGATAATCGGCATACTGTCATCCTCGGGAATATCAAGAATAATAAAGTCTGTTAAAATAGTAACGTTTGCAACCACAACAGGCACATCCTCACAAATACCGACAGATATAGCAGTTGATTTATCGGGCATTTGCAAAGATATTTCAGTAGGTGTCAACTTATTATAATCAAGTCTACAATCTGAAGAGAGAGGCATAACACTAACACCAGCTCCAAGATCACATAAAGCAATTTTAACATAGTTTCTTTTAATGGAGCATGGTATAGTTGGTACTCCTCGATCTCCTAGTTTCTTTGGCATTCTACCTTTAAAAGTATAATTGGCAAGCATGGTGGAAATTTCAGCTTCCGGTATCTTTCTTTTATTTGTAACAATATCTTTCATGTACTTAGCATAAGGATTCATTTTAAGCATATCACTCAAACGCATACGCAAAAGATAGGTCTAATCATTTCAAAGAAAGCGCTCAAAATCCTCATCATCCTTTTTCTTGGATGGTTTAGGAGGAAAAGGCATGGGTTTCTGAACCCATGGTTCTCTTTCTTTACTGTGCTTCCTATCAACAAAGTCTCTCTTATCATAACGTTGATTCTTTGATTGTGGGTTATCAAGATCAACAGCAGGTTCAATCTCTAGATCATTATTATCGCTAGGTTGAGCATCAACAGGAACATCATCATTAATATTATCACTAGGTTCATGTTCATTACCAGATTGTGTTTCAACATCAGAAATATCATTGGGATTCTCAGGTGTGTCAACAACAGGTTCACTAGAAGCATGCAAAGTCCTATCATTTTTCTTTTTCTTCTTCTTAGAAGGACTAGGTGCATCAACATTATTTCTCTGAGAATCTTGCTCAATTCTCTTGGGCTGGCCCTCAGGATACAAAGGTTCCTGAGTCATTCTACCCCCTCTAGTCACAACTCTAACAGCATTATCATTTTTCTTATTATTTAATTCATTGAGAAATTCATTCTGAGCTTTAAGCACTTGTTCTACTTGAGTGGTAACCATAGAAGCATGTTTACTAATAAGTTTAAGTTCACCTTTAACTCTAGACATATAATCATTCAAGTGTTCAATCATATAAGCATTATGTTTCAATTGTCTACCAACATAAGCATTGAAGTTTTCTTGTTTGACAATAAAATTATCAAACTCA
Organism: Aegilops bicornis; assembly: GCA_021605145.1. Taxonomy (NCBI): domain Eukaryota; kingdom Viridiplantae; phylum Streptophyta; class Magnoliopsida; order Poales; family Poaceae; genus Aegilops; species Aegilops bicornis. Next base: position 39,989,848 of record CM038672.1, read on the forward strand.
TCTAGGTATTGACTAGCAAACTTGGTAGGCGGGGTTTCACCCTTATCAAATCTATAGAGAGAATTTACCTCTACTACCTGTGTCGGGTTATTCAGACCATGTATCTCTTCAATAGGCGGCAAATTCTTAACATATTTAGCTTTAATACTTTTTTCTCTCATATATTTCTTTGCCTCTTGCATATTTAGAAATAGAATACCCCTTTTCTTCGGAGTTGGCTTAGGAATTGGTTCAGGAAGTGTCCAATTATTATCATTACTCAACATATTATTCAATAGCAATTCAGCTTGATCAACAGTTCTTTCCCTGAAAACACAACGAGCACAACTATCCAGGTGGTCTCTGGAAGCATCAGTTAGTCCATTATAAAAGATATCAAGTATTTCATTTTTCTTGAGAGGATAATCAGGCAAATCATTAAGTAATTGGAGAAGCCTCCCCTAAACTTGTGGGAGACTCTCTTCTTCAATTTTCATAAAATTATATATTTCCCTTAAGGCAGCTTGTTTCTTATGAGCGGGGAAATATTTAGCAGAGAAGTTATAAATCATATCCTGGGGACTACGCACACAACCAGGAGTAAGAGAATTAAACCATGTTTTAGCATCACCCTTTAATGCGAACGGAAATAACTTAAGGATATAGTAGTAACGAATTTTTTCCTCGTGAGTGAATAGGGTGGCTATATCATTTAATTTAGTAAGATGTGCCACAACAGTTTCAGATTCATAGCCATAAAAATGATCAGATTCAACCAAAGTAATTAACTCAGGATCGACAGAGAAATCATAATACTTATCAGCAATACAGATAGGTGAAGTAGCAAAAGCAGGGTCATATTTCATTCTAGCATTCAAAGATTTTTCTTTCAGCTTTGCTAACGGTTTCTTAAGATCATATCTATCTTTGCAAGCAAAAAAGTCTCTAGCAGTTTCTTCATCCATAACATAACCCTCAGGTACATCAGGCAATTCATATCTAGGGGGAGAATCTTCATCATCACTTTCATCAATATAATCAGTTTCAATAATTTCATTCTCTCTAGCCCTAGCAAGTTGTTCATCAATAAATTCACCTAATGGCACAGTATTATCAAGCATAAAAGTAGTTTCATCATAAGTATCATGCAAAGCAGAAGTGGCATCATCAATAACATGCGACATATCAGAATCAATAGCAGGAGTAGGTGTCGCAAGTTTACTCATAACAGAAGGTGAATCAAGTGCAGAGCTAGATGACAGATTTTTACCTCCCCTCGTAGTTGAGCGATAAATCTTGGTTTTTTTCATCTTTCAAGTTCCTCGTAGTGATCAGCATATATAAATCCCAAGTGACTCAAAGAATAGAGCTACGCTCCCCGGCAATGGCGCCAGAAAATCGTCTTGATAACCCAAAAGTATAGGGGATCGCAACAGTTTTCGAGGGTAGAGTATTCAACCCAAATTTATTGATTCGACACAAGGGGAGCGAAAGAATATTCTCAAGTATTAGCAGTTGAGTTGTCAACTCCGCCTATGTTGTCTCAACATATCCGGTCCCAAGCCCGGGTAAAGGAGGAGGGTTGTGATAGGCTTGGCGAGCCAACGTAAAAAATCAGCCACTCTTATGGAGATGAAACCCAAAAGATTTTCGTTGGGGCGTAACCCTTTCAGCGACACGCCACATCGGAACCCGGGTGTGGTGGAAAATGAGCAAGGGCCGGGCCGTCACCCCCCAGGTGGCGCGCCGTATCTTGATCCGGATACGGTGGCAAGTGGGCGAGGATCGGGTCGTCGCATCCTTAGTGGCGCGCTACATCGGCGCCCGGATGTAGTGGAAAATGAGCAAGGGTCTTCGCATTTGACTCGACGAGTGCGAATGGTAAGGAAGCTAGCCGAGCCTAGGAGGATTCGCTTAGGTAGGCTGGAACGTAGGGTCTCTCGACAGTGGAAGCTCGGGAGCTAGTTGATGCAGCGGTGAGGAGAGGTGTTGATATCCTTTGCGCCCAAGAAACCAAATGGAGAGGATGAAGGCGAAGGAGGTGGAGGATACCGCTTTAAGCTGTGGTACTCGGGACGGCTGCAAACAGAAATGGCGAGGCATCTTGATCAACAAGAGCCTCAAGTATGGAGTGGTAGACGCCAAGAGATGTGGGGACCGGATTATCCCGGGTCAAGTCGGGTAGTTGAGGACTAGGTTCTCAATGTTATCAGCGTGTATGCCCCGCAAGTAGGCCACAATGAGAACACCAAGAGGGAGTTCTGGGAAGGCCTGGAAGACATGGTTAGGAGTGTACCGATTGGTGAGAAGCCCTTCATAGGAGGAGACCTCAATGGCCACGTGGGTACATCTAACACAGGTTTTGAAGGGGCGCTTGGGGGCTTTGGCTATGGCATCAGGAATCAAGAAGGAGAAGATGCCTTAAGCTTTGCTCTAGCCTACAACATGATTGTAGCTAACACCCTCTTTAGAAAGAGAGAATCGCATCTGGTGACTTTTAGTAGTGGCCAACACTCTAGCCAGATTGATTTCATCCTCTCGAGAAGAGAAGATAGGCGTGCGTTTAGACTGCAAGGTGATACCGGAGAGAGTGTTGTACCTCAAAGCATAAGTCGGTGGTTGCCGACTTCCGCTTCGGATTCGTGTCCAAAGGATAAGCGTGCCAAAGTTGCTAGAACAAAGTGGTGGAAGATCAAGGGGAGGTAGCTCAGTGCTCAAGGAGAGGGTCATTAAGGAGGGCCCTTGGGAGGAAGGAGGGATGCAGACAATGTGTGGATGAAGATGGCGACTTGCATTCGTAAGGTGGCCTTGAGGAGTTTGGAGTGTCCAGGGAAGGAGAAGCGAAGATAAGGATACCTGGTGGTGGAATGATGATGTCCGTAAGGCGATTAAAGAGAAGAAAGATTGCTTTATCGCCTATACCGGATAGGAGTGCAGACAACATAGAGAAGTACAAGATGGCGAAGAAGGCTGCAAAGCGAGCTATTGGTGAAGCAAGGGGTCGGGCATATGAGGACCTCTACCAACGGTTAGGCACGAAGGAAGGAGAAAGGGACATCTATAAGATGGCCAAGATCCGAGAGAGGAAGACGAGGGATATTGGCCAAGTCAAATGCATCAAGGACGGAGAAAGCCAACTCTTGGTGAAGGACGAGGAGATTAAGCATAGATGGCGGGAGTACTTTGACAAGCTGTTCAATGGGGAGAATGAGAGTTCTACCATTGAACTGGACGACTCCTTTGATGAGACCAGCATGCGTTTTGTGCGGGGAATCCAGGAGTCTGAGGTCAAGGAGGCTTTAAAAAGGATGAAAGGAGGCAAGGCGATGGGCCTCGATTGTATCCCCATTGAGGTGTGGAAACCTCTGGGGACATAGCGATAGTATGGCTAACCAAGCTTTTCAACCTCATTTTTGGGCAAACAAGATGCCGAAGAATGGAGACGGAGTATATTAGTACCAATCTTCAAGAACAAGGGGATGTTCGAGTTGTACTAATTACCGTGGAATTAAGCTGATGAGCCATACAATGAAGCTATGGGAGAGAGTCATTGAGCACCGCTTAAGAAGAATGACAAGTGTGACCAAAAATCAGTTTGGTTTCATGCCTGGGAGGTCGACCATGGAAGCCATTTTCTTGGTACGACAACTTATGGAGGGATATAGGGAGCAAAAGAAGGACTTGCATATGGTGTTCATGGACTTGGAGAAGGCCTATGATAAGATACCACGTAATGTCATGTGGTGGGCCTTGGAGAAACACAAAGTCCCAGCAAAGTACATTACCCTCATCAAGGACATGTACGATAATGTTGTGACAAGTGTTCGAACAAGTGATGTCAACACTGACGACTTCCCGATTAAGATAGGACTGCATCAGGGGTCGGCTTTGAGCCCTTATCTTTTTACATTGGTGATGGATGAGGTCACAAGGGATATACAAGGAGATATCCCATGGTGTATGCTCTTTGCGGATGATGTGGTGCTAGTTGACGATAGTCGGACAGGGGTAAATAGGAAGTTAGAGTTATGGAGACAAACCTTGGAATCGAAGGGTTTAGGCTTAGTAGAACTAAAACCGAGTACATGATGTGCGGTTTCGGTACTACTAGGTGTGAGGAGGAGGAGGTTAGCCTTGATGGCCGTGTGGTTCCCTGTATGACACCTTTCGGTATTTGGGGTCAATGCTGCAGGGGGATGGGGGTATTGATGAAGATGTGAACCGTCAAATCAAAGCCGGATGGATGAAGTGGCGCCAAGCTTCTGGCATTCTCTGTGACAAGAGAGTGCCAGAGTGCCACAAAAGCTAAAAGGCAAGTTCTACAGGACGGCGGTTCGACCCGCAATGTTGTATGGCGTTGAGTGTTGGCTGACTAAAAGGCGACATGTTCAACAGTTAGGTGTGGCGGAGATGCGTATGTTGAGATGGATGTGTGGCCACACAAGGAAGGATCGAGTCTGGAATGATGATATACGAGATAGAGTTGGGGTAGCACCAATTGAACAGAAGCTTGTCCAACATCGTCTGAGATGGTTTGGGCATATTCAAAGACAGCCTCCGTAAGCTCCAGCAGCATAGCGGACGGCCAAAGCGTCAAGGAGAATGTCAAGAGAGGGCGGGTAGACCGAATTTTACATGGGAGGAGTCCATTAAGAGAGACCAAGGATTGGAATATCACCAAAGAGCTAGCTATGGATGGGGTGCGTGGAAGCTTGCTATCCATGTGCCAGAGCCATGAGTTGGTTGCGAGATCTTATGGGTTTCACCTCTAGCCTACCCCAACTTGTTTGGGACTAAAGGCTTTGTTGTTGTTGTTGTTGTATTAGCAGTTGAGTTGTCAATTCAACCACACCTGGAAAATTAAATCTGCAGCAAAGTATTTAGTAGCAAAGTAGTATGGAAGTAACGGTAACGGTGGCAAAAGTAACAGTAGCAGCTTTATAGTAATTGTAACAGTGGCAACGGAAAAGTAACTAAGCAAGGATCAATATGTGAAAAGCTCGTAGGCAATGGATCAGTGATGGATAATTATGTCGGATGCGATTCCTCATGCAACAGTTATAACATAGGGTGACACAGAACTAGCTCCAGTTCATCAATGTAATGTAGGCATGTATTCAGAATATAGTCATACGTGCTTATGAAAAAGAACTTGCATGCCATCTTTTGTCCTACCCTCCCATGGCAACGGGGTCCTATTGGAAACTAAGGGATATTAAGGCCTCTTTTTACTAGAGTATCGGACCAAAACATTAACACTTATTGAATACATGAACTCCTCAAACTACGGTCATCACCGGGAGTGGTCCCAATTATTGTCACTTCGGGGTTGCCGGATCATAACACATAGTAGGTGACTAGTGACTTGCAAGATAGGATCAAGAACTCACATATATTCATGAAAACATAATAGGTTCAGATCTGAATTCATGGCACTCGGGCCCTAGTGACAAGCATTAAGCATAGCAAAGTCATAGGAACATCAATCTCAGAACATAATGGATACTAGGGATCAAACCCTAACAAAACTAATTCGATTACATGATAAATCTCATCCAACCCATCACCATCCAGCACGCGTACGATGAAATTACTCACGCACAGCGGTGAGCATCCTGAAATTGGTGATGGAGGATGGTTGATGATGACGACGGCGACGGATTCCCCTCTCCGGAGCCCAGAACGGACTCTAGATCAGCCCTCCCGAGAGAGATTAGGGCTTGGCAGCGGCTTCTTATCGTAAAACGCGATGAATCTTTCTCTCTAAAATTTTTCTCCCCGAATGTGAATATATGGAGTTGGTGGGCGCGCCCTCCACCCTCGTGGACAGGGTGTGGGCCCCCTAGTGTTGATTCTTTCGCCAGTATTTTTTATTAATTCCAAAAATATTCTCCATGAAGTTTCAGGTCATTCCGAGAACTTTTATTTCTGCTGAAAACAGCATCAGTCCGGGTTAGTTCCATTCAAATCATGCAAGTTAGAGTCCAAAACAAGGGCAAAAGTGTTTGCAAAAGTAGATACGATGGAGACGTATCATGGTCTGATACTTTTGCTCTATTTTCTGCATGCTATTTCCTCAAGTCTGTTGTTATACGCATGCTGAATTTCATTAGACACCATATTTCATCATGCATTTCAAATTCTTCATATCATATGTAAAATGTGTGTATGAATTACAAGATATAGGGGGATCTCCATGATTCTACTCTACAATGTGCATTTGCTATTCAAAGCAAATTCCTCAAATATGCACATCTTCAGGGGGAGTTCTTCTATATCTTGCAACCAAATTCCTCAATATTTGTATTTACACTTCATATGTTTATCCCCGTTGAAAACTTAACTTATATGGTCATCAATCACCAAAAAGGGGGAGATTGTAAGTGCATCTAGTGCCCCTTAGTGATTTTGGTGTATTGAAGACTTATAGATTAAGTGACTAATAAGTTTGTGAGAGTACACAGGTCTATAAGTCTATCAGGAGTTTGATATTTATGATGTAAGTCGATCCCTAAAAGTGAATATCTTCAGCTGAAGACATTGGTTTTCTTGAAGACTTTGAAAGTGAAGAAATTGGTGTGACTGTGAAGACTTGATTCATGCGAGGAATATGAAGTGTGAAGACTTTTGTTTTTTTAGTTTCGTTTTTCTCTTTCTTGAGTCATAGGAAACATCGTACTGTTAAAGGGGGTCGAGGTAAAACTAAGGAAAAGTTTCCAAGTGATGATCATCTCAAAATTCTACACCTACCCAATCCTTTCGAGTGAAGTCATTGGAAATCTCATACAGTTCAGTCGATTTCTTCAGTGACAGAGACGAAGATCTACTGTTCTCTGAGGAATTTGTTCTGACTCAGGAGTTAGGAATTCACCAGTGCGGATTGCTTACAAGTGAGGAACATGGTAGCCCTAAGGAATTTGATACTCAAATATCCGATCGTTGCTAAGCTACGCGTCAGCTGTCCCAAAATATCTAACCACCTAACGGGCATATCATTGAAGGGCATTTATGTCTTATCATGCCGGGCTGCTCCCTAGGCTATAAATAGCCGCCCCCTACAACCACTAGTTGGTTCGCTGCTCCGAGAGAAACTGACACTTATCATTGAGAGCATCCCATCCTCCGAGGACTTTGAGCGCAAATCATCATGTGAGGAAAAACCCAAACCCGAACACCTACAAACCCAAAGTGATTGAGCATCACTGAAGAGATTGTTCATGTGTGGAACCGACGCTTGTTACCTTCCAGGACTGTGCATTCTCCAGACGTTTAGGCGTCATGGTCTAAAGCATCCAAGAGGAAATTGTGGATCGTCGAGTGATTGAGTCTGTGAAGGTCGGAAGTCACCTGAAGACTTACCACGAGTATTTGGGCGAGGTCTGTGTGACCTTAACTCAAAGAGAATACGGTGAGGACTGTATGTCCGGAACTGTGTGTCCTCATGTTTAAATACCTAGCCGCTCCAACCGGACGTACGACTGTCACAGTAGTTGGAACTGGTCTACCAAATCATCGTCTTCACCAAGCTACTGGTTCTATTTCCTCAACCCTTCCATTTCCTCATTCTTGTGTTGAAGTACTTGATCATTACTGTTTGAAGACTTTGACTGAAGACTTTCTCAATTTCTCAATCATGTTCTTCAGTCACTTTGTCTTCAGCCTGCTTATCCTGTGTTTACGCTACTTGTACTATGTGCTTGTTTTTATTTCATCATGATGACTGTGCTACTGCTCTGTTACGCTTGCATTACTTATTCCGCTGCTAGTCGTTTGTGACTTAGAAATTTCCTCACCTTCAAATTCCTCAGTGACGAATTTATAAAAATCGCCTATTTATCCCCTCTAGTCGATATAACGCACTTTCAGAAGCATTCAAGGCCCGACACAATGACAAGCCATTCACTCTTACGCATTGTTGGATGATCATCAACAATTGCCCTAAGTTCAAGGATCAATATCGTGAACTTCAAAGGAAGAGAGGCAAAAAGACGGCCGCGTTCGCCGGAGGTGGAGATAGTGAGGCGTTGAAGAGGCCGAGGGGCAAGACCAACTCCAAACTGGACAACATATGTGATGCGTCATCCATGGCCTTGCATGAGACTTTGCATGGCATGATGTCTCAAAAGGACATGAGGGACAAGAAAAGGCGACAAAGCAAGGACGAGCAAATGAAGCAATACCTAAAGTTTCAAAGGAAGAAGCTTGAGATGGAGGAGGCGGCCAAGAAGAGGAACATCGACATGGAGGAGGCGACCCGGCAAAGGCAGCTCGACATCTAGGCCGCCAATGTCACGGCCAGGCAGAGGCAGCTCGACATCGAGGCCGCCAATGCCGCAACCAAAGCAAAGGAGGTGGCCCTTGCGATCATGAGCGTGGACTTGACCAAGATGAGCGAGAAGACGAGGAGCTGGTTCGAGGCCAGGCGGAAGGAGATGTTTGACGCCGACGGCGTGAACTAGGTCGTTTGATCGACCGTGGCCGTTCTTTTTGGAGGCTGGCATGGGTGCCGGCCGCTGGCTGTGTGCCGACGAGAAACCTATTCATTTTGGAGGCTGGCTGTGTTGCCGGTGACAAAACTATTCATTTTTATAGGCTGGCTCTGTTGCCGGCAAGGACGTATGGGCTGCTGGTTGTGTTGCCGGCGAGAATGTGTAGGCCGCTGGCTGTGTTGCCGGCGTAAACTAGGGCCTCTGGCCTGAACTAGGGCGTGGTTTCGAAAGTTGGCGTTTGAAAATGAGGCGGACAGGATGGGCCAAAGGATGCGTTCGCGCGCTGGGCGCACGATACCGCATCCCAGAACAGGCCCGGACATGACCCCATTGCCCTACCCAAACGAATAGAATCCGGACAAAACGGGCGTTCAATAAGTGTCGTGCGATGAAGTTGGCCTAATGGATCGATCCGTCCCGCCACGCATCGTATGTTCTTTATGGAGTGGAACACGTGCCTAGCTGACGGATAGAGCGGGATAGATCATGGTTTTTTATGAAGTGGAACACGTGCCTAGCTGACGGACGGAGCGGGATAGATCATGGACGCGTCGTATGTTCTTTATGGAGTGGAACACGTGCCTAGCTAATGGACCTAACGGACGGAGCGGGATAGATCAGGCCATCCTGAAGTGGAACACGTGCCTAGCTAAGGGACGGAGCGGGATAGATCAGGCCATCCCGCCGTTGGACTGAACCTGGTCGCAAGGCCCGCCGTCGCGCACAAACTGGTCCATCCGATGAGGTGGACCCATCATCTACTCTATTCTTATAAAAAAAAGATTTGATGATAATGATATGCCTGCCATCCTGCAATATAAGCCGTCCAATTTATATCTAACAGATAAGAAAACTATAGCAATTTTACAAAAAGGTACCCACACCCTCTTCACATTTGCAAATAAGGTCTTTCCTCATTCATCTTTTTCTTTCACAAAATAAACTACTCATACAAATGTTACGTGCGTTCTCGCTAGTTATTTTATAGAGCTCAAGGCTAGTCGGGTTTGAATGGACACCGCTTGAAGTCGGACAGTAATCTCCAATGTCAATCGTGACCGGGGACATGTCTATGCTCAAAGCTCCAACCATAGGGATTACTACCTCCGTCTCGATGAACAAGTCATTCGCGTAGCTCTACATCGACAATTTAACTATCTAAATATGTATTATATGTGACAAAAAGTATATATTTAAAAACTACATCCGTGTAGAAATCTAGTGATATACTTTTCATGACATATAGAATATTTAATTCATCAAATCTACCTAAAACTACGCGAATGACTTAAGGTAGTAGTTCCCTTGCAAAAGGTCTGATTTGAGCTAGCCAGCCACTAAAGAAATACGTACATGGAACTACATGACATAAGATAATGATACTTACTACAATACTTTGCAAACAAAATCAAAACTGTATCCATAATAATACAAACATGAGAATAAGGATCTCAACAGCAATCTCATGGGACAAGTTGCAGTCAAACACAACAATTTCTCACTCCAACAGTAGCAAATAAACAAGGGATTGACTTGAGCCAGAGAAACACCTTGTTAACAGAAAATAGGCAAAGTAAAAAGATAATCAAACTTCATGATTCCTGATACTTGGCCTGGTAGTTCCATATTGCCCCTCGCTGACAAACAAACCAATTTAAAACTTAGATGAACTGGATGTATTGTTGATTATCTTAATAAATAAGATATGATAGGTGGAACATGAACAATTTGGGAGCAGCAAGTAGTAAAATCACCTAACAGGACATGGCTTCAGAAGTTGGCTTGGCTGGGAAGTCCAAGCAAGCTTGCCCTGAGCATTGCCGGAGAGAGCAAAAGGACAGCCAATGCTGGCGTCCGTCAGAGAGAGAGGTGTGCAGTTGAAAGTTGCTCTTGGATGGAAAGCAAAACTCCGGGTCCGGTAGATGTACCCGCCCGGTGCAAAGTAGAATCTGCGAGAACAAAGAAAATAGTAGTTATATGATAAGGTGGCAACAGTAATTCTCTGGGGGAGAAATGGCAATACGATTATATGTATGTTAAATATGCACATATGTAATTGTCATCATTTTACTATAACCTAACATGTAATTGTTTTTTTTTGAGAGCACGCGAAAGGCGTGCCTTAGCTTTATAGAAGAGGAGAAAGATATTTACAAGATATTACATGGCCGCAGGCATCACCGAGGCGTGCCTGCCAACACCTCCATAGCCACCTAGGCGACTACTCACAAAAGTGAAAAACTCCACTCCCTCTCACTAGCGCCCAAAGCTGACGCTCCCTGAAAATGTTCCCTACCGGTTGTGTAATGGAAGTCGTTCCTACCGAAAACCCTACCATTTCTCTGTTTCCAAATACTCCAACAAATCAACATAATAAAAGAGTCAAAATCCTTCCGTTGAGCCTTGGGTATCCTCTTCCTCGAAGCTCCCCACCATTCTTCCACCCTGTCATGGTCATTTGGCAGCAGCTCCAACGGTAACCCTACCTTGGAGAAGCACCGGAACCAAACCTGTCTAGCATAGACACATTGTGTGAGGATGTGATCCACCGTGTCTTGCTCCTGATCGCATAGAAAGCATGGGGAGATCGTGTCCTGAAGGCCATGACGCACTCGCCTATCCAACGTCCAGACCCTGTATTGGACCGCGAGCCACATAAAGAGCTTGCAGGAGAGAGGAGCCCCACTCTTCCATATAGCATCCGCAAGCTGAAATCTGATCCCTCCTTCACACATCATCGCGTACGCAGAGGCCGCAGAGTATGTGCCTGCAGTGTTCTATCTCCAGATCATTCTGTCCTCCTCACCTGCGTGCAGCTCAACATTCATGGTGGCCTCGCAGAGCCTGATGAGTTGGGCGAGCCCCTCCGCGTCCAGATCTCCACTCACATCATTCATCCAGTTATTAAGGTAGAGGCCATCCTTTACCAATCTCTTGTTGATCACCTGGGTTTTAACCTTGGCCACCAACAATGGTGCCAGCTCATCCACCGTCGATCCTCTAATCCATCAGTCCTTCCAAAAGAGGGCCTTTGAACCATCCCCTACCTGCCAATGAACCATGCTCGAGAAGGCCGCGCTTGCCTCCTTGTCCACAGTCGCCATGAGGCCTTGCCATGGTCTAGTTTCATCATACCTCTTGAGCCACTCCCACCTCATCCTAAGAGCAATGCCGTGACGGTGAAGGTCAATAGCTCCCAGCCCTCCCAGCTGCTTCGGCCTGCAGACCCTCTGCCAGGCCACTAACATGTAATTGTCAGATCGGATACTGCACTACCATTAGCTGGTCTCACTTTGATGATTTACTAAATTCATAGAAAATTAGGAATTATGCGGTGGTACTCTTATTGTCTTAAGAGAGACTATGTTCGATGCAGGACAAGAACCAGTCGCATATCTTCTAGAACAAAAAAAGTCATGGGCCCAAAGACTTGTGTGCTAATAGCTGGCAAACTGAGAGTATATCTGGGACAAACAACTACACTGATGCGGAGATAAATGGTAGTCATTCACAGGAAAAATACTGAAACCTTAGGATAAAAAGCAACTTCGCACAAAATCTGAAAGAGGCCACTGGAAGCTATAACTGAAGGAAGGTCCTTACTGAGGAACAAATAGCCAAATATGCCATGGCATTGTATGTTTTAGGTTCAAATACCTAATTTTGATAGATATAACTAAAACAGATATATCTTATAACTAGCAGTTTGGTAAGACTAAAATGTGGATGTTATTTTCACATAAATAAGAAAAAGGCATTCACGTAAGCTTCTAAATGGGATTTTATTTCATTCTCCACCTTCAATTGAGCAATGACTTGGCATAGCTACATATGTAGTAGTCAGGCCAAATGCAACTTGTTTTAAACGTTTCTTGTAAATAAATGCAATGCAAAATTCATTACACAAATATATTCTAAAAATAAATTTGATTTTTTATCCACCTTTAACAAACAAGAATTACTTGTACAAGGGATAAAAGATGGCGACCGATACTTGTCTTTCGGGCTGCGCTATGTTATCTTAAGCCACACATTGAGAAATTATACATCTAGTCATCACCTTGTTTAGGGTGTCACAAAACAGAACTCCAAAACAAACGACCAAGGAAATCATCATGGAGACAATTTGACAGACATAATGATACTGTAGCTTATAAGCATATAAGAGCACGAAAATCCAATTCGGTGCGCCCAGGTCTAGATGAACCCAGTGAACAGTAACATGACAAAAAACAAAAAAAAACCTTTTTTTTTGCTTTGAAGATGTTTGAGTCCAGAATGTGCGTGCAAAATTTCATCCCGTTTGGACATTTGTGGAGCTCGTGGCAAAAAAAAGAAAACCGGACAAAACAGTGCATGAACAGTAACCTTACTCACAAAGCCGAATTTTGTCTTTTTTGTCGCACGCTCCTCAAATGTCAAAAACTTCACCAAATTTTGCATAAACATCACGCACACAAGCATCTTGCTTGCAAAAAAAATCAGATTTTTTTGATTTTTTCCTATTTTTTATGAATTTTTTGATTTTGCCCGGGCACTGAAACGCCGCTCTGGACAAGAGCAAAGCTACTGAGCAAATCTTTGCATAAACAGTGTAGGAGTCTCACACAATTTGTTACAAGAAAACCAAACAGTACAAAAATACAGTGTTGGGCAAACAAAGCTACTCGGCAAATATCTTTCCCATCTACCCTACACTTGAGCAAACTTTGAGATGAGCTAGCAGATAGGACAACTCCCTTGTGTATTTGTGTGGAATAGAAACATGTGAAGAGAAGAAAGAAAAGGAGATATGGTGCCTCAACACTGACTTTCAATTTATGAACCTCAATACTGAACACTACACATGGTCGCAGCAGTGCATTTTCTGTAATGCTATCACCACCAACAGTTTTTTAACATTAATAACCTATTTGTTTGCTTCAGCATATCAACATCTTTAAGGTCTTGAACCACATTTTCAGTAGCAAGGATCTGCCTTTTGAAAACAAAAACAAACCTAATCATGCGCAGGGGTCTAGATTAAAGATTCACTTCAGGCTCTTAAAACCAAACTGGTACTCTGATCAGTTTAACCGAAGTAGTTGAATGCAAAGTTCCTGATATGGACAAACATGGACAAACATATACGAATCATAAGGAAGCATCAGTGCACAGGTATAAAACTACAACAGGCTAAAAACAGAATCTTTACTGTGGCCCGCAAATATTTCTAAAGTCTCCGGTATGCCAATCTAACATTTTGATGACAACATGCAGCTTTCAAAAGCGAGTATAGGGTTAAAAAAAGCTGAACTTCAGACTAAAAAATGAAGCTATTCCCTTGAATCAGTTGAACATTTAACAACATCATTAACCAATTAATACCACTGAAACAACTATACAATGTTTATCATCACAAGAAACGCCAGTATTTTCTATTGTCTGGCATCAAGGAAGCCAATAAATTACGATGTAAGAAGCTTCTCCGAGCTGAACACTGAACGTGCAAGGTTGAAATCAAATAAGCAGATGTAGAAGTAATACAAAAGTGAAACTGAGTTCTGGGAAGTTTGTCGACATACCAAATAACACATTCTTCGGCAAACGGGTCTTGTCATATAGCCATTTACTGATTTACATCAGACCCCATGAAAGCCAGGAAAATGGTGAGCATTAGAAATAACCGTGACATTTCCAGTGACATCTGTGAGTAGGCAACACAAAGTGAAATCGTGAATGAGTACATATACTATTTGAAAGCCATGAAAGGGCATGCAACTATCTAAGAAATTAACTGACTACACCAAGCAATAACACTCTCTGGTGCACCACTTGATTGAGGAAAAAAACAAAAATGAGTCAGGCTGAACACGAATATAAATAAGTTCAGTACAGTATGATGTTCTTTAAGTTGATGCCATATATGATGCTTATGAGTTATGAGGGAGGTGACCACCCGATCATTGCATTCCCCACCTGAGAAGAAAAATAAAGCCGTCCTTCCAAGTGCTTACACTTGAATAAAAATCAGAATCAGCGTATGACAAAAGAGCTTATAATGTAAACAAAAAAGAACCCTGGATTCATAGCAGCTTCAAATGGGGAGGTGGAATAGTAAGAATACAAAAAGAAGAAATCTTCCTCCACCACCTCCTTGAAAGTGCATTTTGGAGCAAGAGCTATCATTGAAAAAATTGGGAGCATTGTAGCATAAATGCCTACATATGCTAATTTCAATGTTAGTCGCTTCAGACACATAGATAGCCTAAAAGGAGCAGTTTCGGTTTATCTATATCGAGAAACGAACAAAAGATTCATCTACAAATAGCAAAAGAACCCCGGATAAATCTGCCCCCATCATCGCCAAAGAAAGAAGAAATTACCAAACAAACTAAGAAAGGCAACAAAACATCCTACGAATCTAGCTAGATATGAGCATCTATTGGATAGGAAAACAAACAAAAATTCACATGCAAAAACTTAACCGAGGTAGCCAACAAACTTAAAAGGACAACAAAGAATCTCCTTTCTTGGAGCTCAGCTAGACGTAGACATCTCTTAAACCCAATTTGCAGGAACCTAGCTAGACATGAATATATGAGCAAGTCATAAACCAATTAAAGAGTGTAGAAACCAATTTTACAGTACAGTTCAGCAAATAAAGATGGCTCATTACTGTATGGACAAGCTCCATCAATCAGAAAATCGAGGTAGAAGATCTATGAACTAAAATCTTCATAACTCTTTGCTGGCCAAATTATACCTTAAAATCAACAATAATAGATGGTTGCACACCCGGAATTTGAGATGTGTTTCCACTGGAGCACTTCCTGCGAAAATAAAGAACGCCATATACCATAATAAAACAATGTAAATCCAGATCTGCCTCTAGCTGAGCACCAAAACAAAACGCTGGGTTTTTTGTTCCACGCCCAAGCAGTCCCAAATCCTTCATGGTTTGCTTGCTGAGAGGGAGGGAGAGAGAGATGAACCTGGACATCTAGCCGCCCATGAATGATAGGCACGCTACCGCTGCCGTCAGGCATCTGGGCAGCTAGAGGCGAAGAGGAGGATGGTGGCAGTAAGGGTCGCGTCCGGAGGCAGCGACGCATTGAGGAGGCGTCATTGAGCATGGATGCGGCCCACGTGGACCTCGACGACGGCAGGCAGGAAGAGGATGGGGCTCAAGCGAGGGATGTGGCGGCTAGGGTTTTCACCACATAGGGGAAAAGGTTAACCTGTCTGTGAATGTGAATATATAGGCTGGCTAGAAAAAGACAGAGATGCCCCTTCAGCGGGACAAAATAATGCATGGTGCCATCGCTTCGATGCTAGCCGTCAAGCGAAAAGATCCTACGGCCACCATTGCAAACGAATCAAGAATTGAGATTAGATGTATGGTCCTTGGAAGATATAAACATCCTGGCTGGAGATATTCTGAATGTGCTGTGTATTGCTTTTGGAAGGATGGGCTATGCCTGAGTGTCCAAGGTACATGACATAAGAAGATGATATTTACTAACAATACTGCAGTACTTTGCAAACAAAATGGTATAAGGATAGAAACTATATCCATGATAATACAAGCACAAGAATAAGGATCTCACAAGAATGTCATCAAACAGTAATCTCATGGGACAAGTTGCAGCCAAACACAACAGTTTCTCACTCCAACAAAAGCAAATAAACAAGGGATTGACTTGAGCCAGATAAACATCTTGTTAATAGAAATAGGCAAAATAAAAAGATAACCAAACTTCATGATTCCTGATACTTGAGCTGGTGCTTCCATATTGCCCCTCCCTGCCAAACAAACCAATTTAAAACTTAGTTGAACTGGATGTAATGTTGATCATCTTAATAAATAAGATAAGATAGGTGAAACATGAAAAATTTGGGAGCAGCAAGTAGTAAAATCACCTAACTAACAGGACATGGCTTCAGAAGTTGGCTTTGCTGGGAAGTCCAAGCAAGCTTGCCCTCAGCATTGCCGGACATAGCAAGAAGACAGCCAATGCTGGCGTCCGTCAGAGAGAGAGGTGTGCAGCTAAAAGTCTTGCTGCTCATATCAACACGGACCCAAAAGCTTGGCGTAGATGGAAAGCAGATCTCCGGTTCCTGTTGTATGTACTCACCCAGCGCAAAGTAGATGACACGGTCTTCTTGCGTGTTGAGGAAGGGGTACATGGGTGCCATGGAGGTCGGCAGGTGGTTCCCTTTGAAAACCCCCTCTTCACGCAGGTTCCCAAGCTTGAGCTTGTAGTCTACATCCCAACTCATATCTTCCTTCAGTCTCCAGACAGTCACAATGCGGTCATCCACAAGATCCACACGCTCAAGGAAGCCAGTGATGGAGACAAACTTGATGGAGTCCCCAACACAGCCCACGGCTCGAAAGGCCCTCGCCTCTGGTATGTCATCTCTACAGCCTAAGTACCTCTCGCACCCCACAGGGAGGTCTAAGGAGTGGACGTCCATGTCAAGCTTGCCAGAGAACAAATCACCGCAGTCACAGTACATGCCACCGAGCAAGAGATCCACCCAGTAACCACGGCCACGGTGCGAAAACACCTCTTTGGCGACGAAAGAGCTTTTCTCAGCAAGCAGATGGTCGGGGAATTTAGTGAACTTCGCTCTCTCCCACTGCGACTTGGCCGACGACTCCGACACAAAGAGAACAGCCTGCCGTCCAGAAGAGTCTATGCCGTAGACAGTCCCCGGAAAGACCAGGGCGTAGGAGCTGTGGTCGTCGTCCCGGCGGCGCGCCACGAGAACACGGGCCGTAAGGACGGAAGGGGGTGTGCTGGGCGGAGACGGGATCATGTGGAGCGATCTGCCAATTGCGTTGTAGATGAGATAGACATTGCGGGGGTAAACTTCAGGAAAGTCCGTTATCATGAGAATCAGGTTCTTGTCGACGGCATGGATACAAGTGGACAACGGGCGGACGCCTCGGAGGGTCAGGCGGGACAGATCTGGCGCAACAGCGAGATCTGCTTCTAGCGCCAGGCCCCGCATGAGCGCATCGCGATCGAGGCCCGCAGGGAACCCGAACGCCTCCTTGGCTCCAGAGGACAGCAAAATCTTCTTGTTGTCGGCTGTTTCGCCGCCGGGGAGGTACGTGCCCACCAAGGGATGCAATAGGAACAGGGAAGACGAGGGCGGAGTCATGCCTGAAGTTTCGTCGGCTGATCTGTTGGTGCGTGTGTCGCGGGGGGGCTGGAGAAGTCGGTGGCGGCGGCGGCGGCGGGAGGATGAGGAGGAGGCAGAGGGGAAGACGGGGGCAAGAGCAAGGGCAAGCAAAGCACGATCTCAACCGGGGACGGTCTCTCGACTCTTCTATCTAAAGAACGAAGAGCGGATGATGGGTTATACCGTCGGATGCCGGCGACGCGGATCGAGGGGCTATTGGAGCGTGGATCGGTATCTCAGAGAAACACACCGGTATAAAAACACCTGAACTAGGTGCACGATGAACCGCACGACTCGGGTCGTACTCTTTCTTCCCTCTTCTTCTTGTTTCTTTCCTCTTCCTGCTGGAATTGGGTCAGGAGTCGACCAGTTTCTTTTAAAGAAGTTCATCAGATCATTATGGAAAATTTATATATAACTCTTTTTATTAAAAAAGTGCTACTGTACCCGCATTATGGGAGCCTCCACGGACGAGGAGGGCCTTTGCACCGTCTGTTGTGTGGTGGCTTGCCGCATGCGTCTCCCTGCGACTCTATGTGTCGTCCGATCTGCCCAGATGGCGCGCAGCCGGACGGCTTGCCTCGAGGGCTCCATGACTGGTCATCGGGGTCATCATCAAGTGGTCTTTTCACGTGCGCCCTCTAGCGCGCGACGGGCAAGCTGAGTCCGCTTGTCAGAGTCTTCGGTCCCGCATGGGCAAGCCGAGCCCACCATGTCTCGTGAGCCACCCTCGGTGCATTGCATCATCAATAGCCCCTGAGCACGTTGGAGGTCGCAGAAGCTAGTCTTCGAGGTCTTCCGCGGGCTCTTTTCTTCTGTAGTGCTTTGTTTTTTGGAAGCATTCTTGAGGGGAGCCCGACCTGACGATGTCCCTGCAATGGTCAGTTGGTAGCGACATCATCACCGTTGGCCTCCAGAAAACTGGAGCATCGTAGGTGTGTGTTGAGTTTTTTATGGAAACTGTTGGTTGAATCCCGCCAATAGCACTTCCACTTTGATGATAATTCCTGATTGCTCGCACCCACGTCATGTAAAGTAGGAAAACCGTAGAAAACGTGGAGCATGTGTCACACCGGGAGAGACGCTCGTTCGGTTTCAGGGTGGCTATAAGGAGGGAAGAAGGAGAAAGATTTTTTTTTGATCTTATATGACTTTTTATGCGATCGGAAAACGAATGAGATCAAAAAGGCCATCATTGGGGCAAATAATGCAATAGCTTCGGTGAGAGCAAAGCCCAAAAAGGCATAACCAAATGATTGTTTAGCCAATGATGGATTTCGCGCCACACAATGAATAAAAGAACTGAGGAACTCGATTGACACAGCAACACTTTCCACCTCTCTTCCTTCCCTTGGATCAGGTAGGAAATTCTCACTTTTCCAAGACAGAAGAGAAGCAAGCAACAGATTGAGCAACTAGCGCGAAAGCCGTTGCGTGTTAGCATCTGTTTTCTTGCTAGATTTTTATATGATTTTTGAGTCTGCTTCCTCGTCTTCTCCATTTCTACCATTGTGCTTTGCTCCTTCGCTTGCGCTGCCATCACCTAGGTTTCACATCCCGCCTTTTTAGTCCTTGATCCGCTGCGTGCCGCTGTCCTAGGAGTCTAGGAGCGAGGGACATAGCACCTGCCCCAAGAAAAGAACCTCCCACCGTCGCGACGGAGAGAAAGAGGAAGAGGGCCTCCGCCAAGAAGAACCAGCCGCAGGTGGCCAACGAGACCACGAGGAAGTGGTTTCCCTCCGAACCTCCTCTGAAGACCTCAACTTGCTCGTCAAGGAAGGGTCAATGGTTGTGGATCTGAAGTGTCGCACTCCATACAAGGAGATCCCGCCGGCCCCTTGCGACGGTGAGCACGTGATTCGTCAATAATTCTTCAGAAGAGGGCTCGGATATTCATGCGCGGGCAACTTCGGCTCTATGGCTGCCACCTACATCACATCCCTCCAAACAGAGTCCTTCATCATGACTTTCTGTGAATGCTTCCTTGGGATGTCTCCCCACTTCGAGTTGTTCCGCTATTTCTTCCAGGTTCAGGTTCAGCTGGACGGTAATGACGTCTACAACCTCGGGGGAGCTAGCATGCAGTTCCGTCCCAAGACCAAGTTCTTCATGATGGACCTCCCGAAGTCTGTCCGAGAGTGGCACAAGTTCTAATTTTACGTTTTCGGGCTTGGTGACAATTTTCCGGCCTTCGTGAATGATCCCTCGAAGAAACTACGCTCCTAGGATCCACTTGATCGCTTATCTTTCGATGCCCGGTGTCACGCCCAATATGCAACCCTATCCAAAAGGAACTCGACGGTCCCACCAAGGATAGACCCGCATATTGGAACGCTTTTGCAAGGTGGATATCATTACATCAACATTACATAATAGTGGGATACATCCAATACATACAATGTCACATGAATACAACAATACAACATACAAGATCTGTCGTGGAATTGTCACGGCAGATGTCCTCATGAAAGGACTTAGTCGCGGGGCCATCGAACGGGTTAACTTAGAGGGGTTAAAGCGGACGCAAAGACACAAGGGTTATACTAGTTCGGCCCCTTCGATGAAGGTAAAGGCCTACGTCTAGTTTGTGATGGGATTGATGTGATCTCGGCGACTAGGGAGCAATAGCTTCGCCTAAGCCTCGAGTTGTCGTTGTCTTGTCCTAAACCGCCATGGTCGCCCCTTATATACACGGGTTGACGTCCGGCCGGTTCACAGAGTCCCGAGGCCGGCTCATACAAGTGTCCGCTCGGTCTCTCCTTTCTCTTATCTTACAACACAAGTTACATGGTTATGGCGGTTTTACCATTATGGGCCCTAATTCCGCCTCGGCTCCGGCCTCTAAGTCAGAAGCGGATCGCCACCTTCCGAGTCTTCGTGGGCTCCAATTATGGCCGAGGGTGAACCGCCCCTCCAGGCGGTTTATATTCAGTGAGTTACATCCCCAACATTAGGCCCAGATTGACTTGAACTGTTCATGTTAATCTTCAACATCTTAGAAAACTCAATATCTTCCTTCATATTTCAGAAACCGCCATCTGTTTAAACCGCCGTGACGTCATACTCCGTCCCCAAAGAATGAAGAGCATCTTGACGTCATCCTTATTAAAGAAGCCCAAACAATAAGATTCCCTTCATTTAATACTATCCCGAAATCGAGGCGCATCACGCGCCATCCGCCGCTTTCAACTCCTCGATTCTCGCGCTTGTCAATTACTCTGCCTCATTATAAATAGATCGGAAGGCCCTTTCTCTTCTTCCTCCTTCCGCGCTTCTTCTTCCTCGCGACGCCCCAGCTCTGAAGCTCCGCCGTCGCCTCCGACCTCCGAACGCCGCACCAACACAAGGCCGCTGCATCAACCTGGTTGTACCAGAGACTCTCGGCGCTCCTCCGCTGTCCTGTGCATCGGGTAAGGCTCCTCCTCATACCCTAGATCTGCATCTTAAGGCCCCTGCTCATATCGCTGCTCATAGGTGTTCATCCCTAGTCTCTTCATACCTGCTCGCCATGGCTTTTTAATCCAACCGTAGCATATATCCTGTAGTAGCTGCTCCGCCTTCAGCTTTAGCACTTTGCAAATCTTCCTTTTATTCAGACCCTCTTGATAGAAACGCCCGAACTTCCTTGCCCTTTATAAAGCTTGTATGGATCGCAGAAATTTTTCCTCATCAATCTTGGTAGATCCAAATTAATTCCGTTCATGTGTGAAACCTGTTTACATCAACACTTAGCAGATTTTCGATTCTGTCCTTCCTCCTAAGGGCGGTTTAATTTTTGATAGCTAATCCGCCATACTCCATTAGTCCTCGCTAAACCGAAATTGGAACCGATGCCAAAATGCCGGTTTAACATTGTATAATATGCTCGAACCGTTAACGGTGAACCGCCTTTACTTTTCCTTTCGCAGCTTTTTCCTTCCTAATGGCCAAACAATTCTCAGTTTGCAATTGGGTCCGTCCAAGATCACCGAGACGCAACTCAATGGATATGTCACCACCGCGCTTTAGCCTCCAAAATGTCCTTCATTGGCGTGTTCCGGATGCCGATGCCCTCTGAACCTCAAGAAGGAGAAGTAATTGTATTTATGCAACACTTAGACCGGGATTCAGCCCGCCCGATCAAAATTCTTCCGGATGTCCTCGCAAGTTTCCAACTCCATCCACAAGATATTGGTCCGAACTCGTGTCCAATATATGCAATTTTCAAGTTTTCTGCGAACCTTCAAGAAGAACCATCTGTGGAGTTATTCCGGGATTTCTTTCATTTGAACCGCCAGCATCGAGTTTTCGGATGGTCCTAACACGGAGCTTGGTGGCGTTTCAATCCAGAAAAGGAAGGAAGTAGATTTTCCTCACGCAAAACACCATAGCCATCCGAAAGACTGGAACCAAACCTGGTTCTATTGCCGGAATACCGCTCCTAACGGCGAAAACCTCATCGGGTTACCGCCCTCACCGGCTTAGCAACCATCACCCATTGCCTTTACGCTTGACCGCCGCAGAACGGAAGAATTTTGCGCCCCAAATTATCAAGCTCTGGGCTCTAATGGCCAATGGTTTAACTGGTATTGACCTTGTTCGATGATGGGTTTCTTGGGGCATCTTGCCATTAAGCCGCCGCCCCGGATTGATGCATGAATACACTGGTAGCATCAAAGACCCGCAACGACGTCACGAGCTACCAATAACTGAGCTTGAAGTTACTGAGGCAGTGAAGAAGATGCTCGATGAACCGATCTCCGTCTGCAGCCAAACCGGATTGGCCCTGCTTCTGCTTTCCAACAAACCGCTCATGTAAGGCTCCGCTCATCGCTCTACCGATTTTACTGCCTTATTGATATATATTAATCCTTGTTACTTCTCAGGCTAACAACTCCTTTTGGAAACGAACCAAACCAGCGCGGGTTCCTCGTGTAAAGTCCAAGACCACCAAGAAGGCTGGTAAGAGGAAAACCGCCGAATCTTCTGAACCGCCGGAAGATGAAGATTCAGATGCGGAGGTAAAGCTTGATTTACTTTGTCCTTTTTTATCATTCATCCTATTGACAGTTACAATCCCCAGGATGATGCCGAGGCCAGCCATGCCGATCCTGTTGAGGTAATCCTTCTTTCTTCCGATTCTGATCTTGTACCGGTTAAACGAATTCGCCGCATAGTCCGGAAAGTGAAAAAATCTCACTCCAATGCTCATTTGAATCCAAATCTTTCTTTGAAGACACAGCAAGCTGAAGAACGCCGTACGACCCGGCACAGCGGCCAACAAATTACATCGTCCGGTTTACCTGACACCCCAACCCGGAAGCGT
Organism: Aegilops bicornis; assembly: GCA_021605145.1. NCBI lineage: Eukaryota > Viridiplantae > Streptophyta > Magnoliopsida > Poales > Poaceae > Aegilops > Aegilops bicornis. The sequence goes on from CM038672.1 coordinate 40,012,795, forward strand.
CATCCAAAGGTGATGTGCTCTCCTGAAAAGCGTTATCATTTGAAAGGTTTCTTTCGATGTCCTCTCAATCCATCTGATCCGAATTATCAGGCCTCTTCCAACTCATCTGGCGGTTCATCAACCACTCAACTGCCTCCTCTTAAAGTTGCTGCTGGGTAAGCATATTACCCTTTTTTCTTTGCATTTGTCGGTTTATCATACTCTAACTCCGAATGTTGCAGCACCAAGGCTCGCTTAAGTAAGAAGGCAAAGACCCTTGACCCTACTGTGGACATTGATCCGGAGAAGACTCCAGAGCATCATGGCGAAAAGCCTGAAGTCGCTAAAAACAGCTCTGCCAGATTTAACCAAAACGACAGTGCTAATCCGCCAGAGGCTGAAACGGACGCCCAAGTGGAAACATCACATCCTGCTCCACCGAGTCCTGCAGTAGAACAGGTTTCAGTTGCTGATCCGCCGAGCCCGGGTATGAAAGCACCAAGCTCAGGAAAGAATGCCAATCCGGCCAGCCCGGACAAAGATGATGATGTCGTAGTGACGGGCACCGCCTATACCGCCTCTGGCAATCCGGTTGCTCTATCAAAACACAGCGCCAAGGAAGAGTTTACTGCCATGAGTAAGGAGAAGGGAAAAACTGATCTGTCAGCTTATGAAAATTTCTCTGCCCAAGAACTTCACTCCGGCTTCCTGAACCGGCTCTTCACAAGTCGTGATTTCGAAGCCGGTCTGGTGAATCTTATGAAGGAGCGCTATGAGGTAAGGAGTTATGCCTCTCTTGTACCTTTGTTATGTAGTAGCCCCCAAGGGCCGGTTCAACTTAGCATAGTTAAACCGGGACTATAAGTTGTATCACCGTAGCAAAACATGTTTTGAGCAATTAGCCATTAGCCCCCAAGTGCCAAGTTGAATACCTGTATTGAGCTTGGGACTTCATGATGAAACAACTAACTTGATCCACTTTTTGTATCTGAGTGAGATATGCCAACAAACCGGACAGCTAAATGACCTTCGTGCCAATCTGAAGACCCAACAAACAGAAGCCTCCAAGGCCAAGGATGAGTTGAAAACCGCCTTGACCACTATGGAACAGCTCAAGGAGTGGTTTAAATTTGAGCAGGCCAACTGGGAGACGGAGAAGGCCGGGTTGCTAAAACGGGCGGAAGATGCTGAAGCAGCGCTTAAACCGGTGACAGAAGAGCTCACCGGACTGAGGCACCAAATTAATGCCATGACCTCTGCGATCTTTGGTAAGAGATGTTTCCCCAAGGTTTGTGATTACTATTCCGGTTTGACATTTCCGCCGGTTTAACCTGAACTTCCTTAAACCGGTATAGGGAAGCGCATTACTCATCTGGGCCCGGACATGCGGAAGAAGCTCAAGGCCGCGTATACGCTGATTGAGCAACTGTATACCGGCACCCAGCGAGTCATATGTGCGATGTCATATGATAACGCAGCTCCGTCTTTGATCAAAGACACGCTGGACCGGCTATCCATGATCCCGGCACAACTTGAAGAGTTGAAACGATCCGCGGCCCGGGCTGGCACTTTATTGGCTCTAACTCGCGCCAAAGCATGGATAGCAGACCTTGATCCGGCTGACATAGCCAAGGGCTTCCCCAGCGCTCAAGAAAACGGCGAAGCTTTTGATAATAATGCCCTCAAACGGATAACAAAGGAGATGCGTCCTCTGGCGAGTCAACTAGCAAAGCAGGTTAACCCGGCGGTTTACCGTTCTTTCTATGACGCAAACAACAGGCGGGTGGAAGTTGTCATTCCGGAAGTGCAGAACCTTGTTCCCCCAATCCGTAAGCACACTATGCCCCTGACATTGATCCGGTGGAGCTTATAAGTGAAGAGGCTGTCTTTCGGGCTTGAACCCGGATTGACTGGTCCACCAATGACTTCCGGCCATCGGGTGATGAAGAGGAAGAAGTTGATCCGACGCCAGACGACCCATCTTCTTCACGTCAACCCGGCGATGAAGCTTAATCCGTCAAGCCGGTTGATGCATCATAAGCTGCTAGTCATGACGTCATTTGAAATGTTGGGCCTCTGAATTCCTTGTAATAGAATAGCCATCACTTTTGTTTTGAATATGCCTTTGTGCCTTCAATCTGCAACTTTTGCGCATAGGTCCTGATACTGTTGATTGAATAATCAAAACCTTCAATCTATGTCACCTGCAGTCACAAATTCTTAAATTGCTACGACGGCTTGTGTCGCCAGCCGGCTTGTGACGTTCATACTTATATATAATGAAATATTGAGGTATATGATCAAAATTTTGTGATACAAGAATACCTGCCAGCGTCGGGCATGAAGTTGGTTTAGCCAACCTTGAAGCGGCGGTTGTGTAAACCGTTACCGTCAAAGGAGAAAACAACTCCTGTGTTTAGAATGCCGGTTTACCATGTAAACCATGCCGGGTCATGCGAAGCCCCCTGTTACTCCTCAATGGGATGTCAATAGAAAATGTAAAACCGGAAAAGTTATCTCCGGAAAAAATAGACCGAATTCCGTCAAAGGACTGGTTGAACCGGTTTTAAGAATAGTTATGAAAAAATACGGAAGCAAAGGCAATGATAAAACCGTTTGCAAAAAGAGGCTTTACTGAGCCGATCATATGGTGTTACCATGGTCGGACACGACCAAGCTCCCAGTAAGGTGTAGCCATGGTTCAAGTCAGCCAGGTCCCCAACTGAAACCGTGGCATTATGCCGATCAAGTGGCGTGGCAATGGTTCGGGTTCGACCAAGCCCCCAAGTGACTCTATGACCTTAGGCCGACCAAGAGGCGTGACTAGTTCAGACTTGACCATGTCCCCAAGTGATCTGGTGGCTTTCGCCCATCAAGAGGTGTTGCATTGGTTCGGATACGACCAAGCCCCCAAGTGACGTCTAAAAACTTCTGAAAAACATTCTCAAGGGGTAAACCGGAGGCCGTTTTAAGACAACAACTCCATGTAACCAAACCGGATGTTTTACAGAACGGATATCCCGCTTTAGCAGAGGCTCCGGTTTATTGCTTTTATTCATAATATATACATTGTCATAATATGTACATAAGGAGAGCCGATGGCTCAGGTATAATAAGGTCAAGATGAGCTATGTTCCACGGCTCGTTGGTCTCCTCTTCCGACGTGCGTGAGTCTTTATGCTCTCGAACATCGATCGAGATAGTACGACCCGTTATGCAGATTCTTCTTGACCACAAAAGGCCCTTCCCAAGGTGGGGATAGCTTGTGCATATCTGTTCGGTCTTGAATGAGCGAAGCACCAAGTCTCCTTCTTGAAAGGTTACTGGTTCGACTGGCCGATCGTGGCACCGACGAAGATCCTGGCGGTAAATCGCCGAGCGAGCAGCCGCCATATCTCGTTCTTCATCCGGGCCGATCCAAAGCGCCCCGCCAGGTTGTCTCGTTATCTGCCTCAACATAGGCTGCCACACGAGGTGAGTCATGACGGATATCGCTGGGGAGGACCGCCTCCGCTCCATAGACCATAAAGAACGGTGTGTATCCGGTGGATCTGTTAGGGGTAGTATTTATACTCCATAGCACAGATGGTAGCTCTTCTACTCAACAGCCCGGCGTCCTCTGTAAAGGGACCATAAGCCGGGGCTTGATACCTCTCAGGATCTCCTGATTAGCTCGTTCTGCTTGACCGTTGGACTGTGGGTGAGCTACTGAAGAAACATCAAGCCGGATGTGCTCACGTTCACAAAATTCCTTCATGGCACCTTTGGACAGATTGGTACCATTATCTGTGATGATACTGTGTGGAAAACCAAACCGGAAGATCACGCTTTTGATGAACTGAACCGCCGTGGCCGCATCACACTTGCTAACAGGCTCTGCCTCGACCCACTTTGTAAATTTGTCAACTGCCACCAACAAGTGTGTCTTCTTGTCCTTGGACCTTTAAAAGGTCCAACCATGTCCAAATTTCAAGTCACAAACGGGCAAGTAATTGGAATCATCCTCAATTCTTGGGCCGGTATATGAGCACGTCTAGAAAACTTCTGGCAACCATCACATCGCCTGACCAGATCTTCCGCATCAGCATGGGCAGTCAACCAATAAAAGCCGTGGCGGAACGCCTTAGCCACCAAGGATTTTGAACCGGCATGGTGACCACAGTCTCCTTCGTGGATCTCACGCAATATTTCACAGCCTTCCTCAGGGGACACACATCGTTGAAATGCCCCTGACACACTGCAATGATGCAACTCGCCATTAACAATGGTCATAGACTTAGACCACCGAACTATCTGTCGGGCCAACATCTCATCTTCTGGTAACTCGCCCCGGCTCATGTACGCCAAATAAGGGAGCGTCCAATCCGGAATGACATGCAGGGCTGCCACCAACTGAGCCTCCGGATCAGGAATAGCCAAATCTGCTTCATCGGGGAGCTTGACTGACGGGTTGTGCAGTACATCAAGGAAGACATTGGGCGGGACCGGTTTGCGTTGAGAGCCCAACCGGCTTAAAGCGTCCGCCGCTTCATTCTTCCGTCGATCCACATGGTCCACCTGATAGCCTTTGAAATGACCTGCAACAATATCCACCTCCCGACGATATGCAGCCATGAGTGGGTCTTTAGAATCCCAGTGCGGACACTGTTGGGCTACCAAGTCCGAGTCACCAAGCACTTAACCCGGCTTAGATTCATCTCCTTAGCCATCCGAAGACCGTGGAGCAAGGCTTCATACTCAGCTGCATTGTTAGTACAAGGGAACATTAAACGGAGGACGTAATAAAACTTTTTCACCTCGTGGGCAAGTTAACACGACTCCACTTCGAGCCTTCCAACCGCTGGACCTGGCCAAAGTGGATGGTCCAATAGGTATGATCCGCTTTTCTTCGTGCTTGTAACTCCGTCCAATCATTAATGAAATCCACAAGTGCTCGATTTTCTTGCCGTCCGAGGCACATACTTTAAACCGTATGCCCAAGCTCTATAGCCCACTTAGCAATCCGCCGATCGCCTCCGGTTCGTATGATATCACCCAAGGGAGCTGAATCGACCATCGTGATGGGATGCCCTTGAAAATACTGCTTCAGCTTCCGGCTTGCCATAAAACTCTGACACCAGCTTCTGCCAATGCGGGTATCTCTGCTTGGACTCAATAAGCATCTCGCTGATATAATAAACCGGACATTGAACCGGATGCTCCTTCCCTGCCTCCTTCCGTTCTACCACAATAGCCACGCTTAATCGCCTGGCATTAGCAACATATATAGCGTAAGCGGCTCTTTGTCAATGGGAGCGGCGAGTACAAGCGGTTGGCCAATTGCCGCTTCAAGTCCTCCAACGCTTCATCAACAGCGGACTCGAGACAAACCGATCTGTCTTCTTCAAAGATCTGGTACAAAGGAATGGCCTTCTCTCCGAGGCGGCCGATAAACCCGGCTCAGCGGCAATCCGACCCGCCAATCGCTGGACATCATTGATACACTTTGGCTTAGCCAGGAGGTGATAGCTGTAATCTTCTCCGGATTAGCTTCAATCCCCTGTTGGACACAAGGAAACCCAATAACTTGCTTCACGGAACATCGAAAACACATTTGGCGGGTTAAGCATCATCTTGTACACCCGCAAGTTGTCAAAGGTTTCTCTCAAATCCTCAATCAGTGTTTCCTTCTTCCTTGACTTAACCACAATATCATCCACATAAGCATGCACGTTACGGCCGATCTGTTCATGCAAGAAATTTCAGACGTTAACGCCGATAAGTTGCTTGGGCGCTCTTGAGCCCAAAAGGCATAGACACATAGCGAAGGCTCCAAAGGGAGTGATAAACGCTGTCTTCTCCTGGTCCTTAACCGCCATTTTGATCTGATGATATCCAGAATATGCATCCAAGAAGCTCAAACGCTCACAACCCGCCGTAGCATCAATAATCTGGTCAATGCGGGGGAGGGCAAAAGGATCTGCTGGACAAGCCTTGTTAAGATCTGTGTAATCCACACACATGCGCCAAGTGCCGTTTTTCTTAAGGACCAGCACCGGATTGGCAAGCCACTCGATGGAAAACTTCAACGATAAAACCTGCCGCTAAGAGCCCGCAACCTCCTCTCCAATGGCCTTACGTCTTTCCTTGTTAAACCGGCGAAGAAACTACTTTACCGGTTTGTATTTGGGATCAACATTAAGAGTGTGCTCAGCGAGTTCCCTCGGTACACCTGGCATGTCAGAAGGCTTTCATGCAAAAATGTCCCGATTCTCACGGCTGAACTCGATGAGCGCGCCTTCCTATTTAGGATCCAAGTTGGCACTGATGATGAACTGCTTGGACGAATCACCGGGTACAAAGTCAACAAGTTTAGTCTCAGCTGCCGATTTAAACTTCAAGGCCGGATCGTGCTCTGTAGTTGGCTTCTTCAACGGGGTCATATCCGCCGGATCAACATTATCTTTATAGTACTTTAGCTCTTCGATGGCACAAACCGACTCTGCGTAAGCCGCATCACCTTCCTCACACTCTAAAGCGGTCTTGCGGCTCCCATGAACCGTTATCGTCCCTTTGTGACCCGGCATTTTTAGCTGCAAATAGACATAACAAGGTCGTGCTATGAACTTGGCATAAGCCGGCCGCCCAAACAGGGCGTGGTAAGGACTTTGAATTTTCACCACTTCAAACGTCAATGTTTCCGATCTGGAGTCATGTTCATCCCCAAAGGCCACCTCCAGAGCTATTTTACCAACCGGATATGCTGACTTGCCAGGTACCACACCATGAAACACTGTATTGGACGGCTTGAGATGTTTATCTGTTAACCCCATACGACGGAAGATCTCATAATACAGGATGTTGATGCTGCTCCCTCCGTCCATAAGTACCTTGGTGAACTTGTATCCTCCCACCTGAGGCGCCACCACTAGGGCTAGCTGACCCGGATTGTCAAACCGGGTAGGTTTATCCTCTCTACTCCACACAATAGGCTGCTCGACCAGCGTAGGTAATGAGGCACGGCGGTTCAACAATGTTGACTGCCCGCTCGAAGTTTCCGGTCTCGCTTGTCCAAGCTAGTGGTAAAGACGTGATAATCGCCCACCATTCAACCGCTTCGGATTGCTCGATAACCCGTCTGCTGCTGCTGCTGATTGTAACCACCTTGGTTGTTACGATTGTTCGATTGTTACGCCTACCGGATTACCATTAAACCTCGGACCGGAATTTCCTCCACCGTAACCCGGCCGGACCTTGAACCACCGGCGGGCCCTTGATCATACCGGAAAGCATTAGAACTTTTGAACTCCTGCATAATGTAACAATCCTTCCAGAGGTGGTTTGCTGGCGCCTCCTTCGTCCCATGCTTCGGACAGGGTTGATTCAACAGATAATTCAACCGGTCCGGATTGTGATTAGGCGCACCACCTCGGTTCGGCTATTTACCCTTGCGCCGTTGGCCCTTGTCCTGCGCATTGGTGTTGGCTACGAAGCCCATGTTACCATTCGCCTTACGCTTATTTCCTCCATTACCCGCCGAGTGATGCTGCTGGCCTCTGGAGTTGCCGCTACATTTTCCTTCCTGTTTCATCCTCCTCCTCGGACTCGGGATCCTTGGTACTATCGTAATCAGCATACTTCACTAAAACGCCCATGAGAGTGCCCATGTCATTGCAAAAACGCTTCATGCGACCCAGCTTCAATTTTAAAGGTTTGAACCGGCAGTTGCCCTCTAGGGTTAAGATTGCAGAATCAGCATTGATCCGGTCTAAAGAATGCAGAACTTCTGAAACGCGGCGTACCCAATGGGTTGTGGATTCCCCCTCGCCTGGACACAAGCCGCCAAGTCCACCACAGACATGGGCTGCTTACATGTATCTTTGAAATTCTGAATGAAACGGGTCCGTAACTGGGTCCATGAACTGATGGAGTTGGGCGGCAAGTTTTTCAACCAAGTACGGGCTGTGCCTTCAAGCATCATGGTGAAATACTTCGCACACGTAGCTTCATCCACATCCAGCATCTCCATGGCCATCTCATAGCTTTCTATCCACGCTTCTGGAGCCAAATTGGCGGTATAATTGGGCACCTTACGTGGCCCCTTGAAATCTTTGGGCAAGCGTACATTGCGTAAAGCGGGGACGAGGCAAGGCACCCCCAAAGAGCTAGATGTAACTCCAGGCTCGAAAATAGTCGGTCGAACCGGCGCAAGTCGATAATCCCGATCTTTGTACGCTAACTTGGCCTCCCTCGTGCCTGGCCGGTCCACCACCTCTTGAGCGTTTTCGAAACCACCCGCCGGGTTGTTGCCGCGGGGTGCACCGCGCTGCGCATTGCTTGATACGGCCGGTTCATCTGCGCGCCTGCTAAAGCTCCGGCTCGGGCGGGGGGTGGAGTGGATCCGATCACGGCTGTATGAATACGCTTCCTGTTGGACCAGAGCCATCCTAAGGAGCTCTTTGACCCGGCGTGTTTCTACCGCCTGTGGTGAATCGCCTTCGATTGGAATCACCTCCAACCGTGCCGCAGCCGCAACAAGGTTATCCATCGGGTTGGAGTAGTGACCCGGAGGTGTTTGCACAGCCCGAGGCGCGCCGGCATGATGGCGAGGTAGATCTATCACACGGGACTGAACCGGCGCGTCCGTCCCAGGTGCTTCCGCCCGGTTCACCACCGGGCGGCGGATTCTGGTCCCTGCTCTGGGGTGTTGAAGAGGTCTCTTCCTCGAAAACCGAGGGCAAACGGGATCTGTATTTTCTTTTCATGACTTCATGCGACGCATTACGATCCAAAGCATGAGCCTATACGCCACAAGCATCCAAAGCGCCCGCTCGCCACCATCCTAACGTCTGCAGCTGCGGATCCGCTTTAGCTCGAGTGATTTGTTCCTTCACCTTTGCAATCTCTACATTATGCAGGTCTTGATCTGCGGGTTAGCCTACGCCATGAGCACAACCAATGCATCAAATAGTTACGATAAAACTTGAGCGGCGGGCGACAGGGCCTCCGCCCGGCTGCCACCATCATTGCCGGCTGGCGACCATTGTCGCGGCGGTTGAAGAGTGAAGCATCGCCAGTGTACCGGCCATGAATATTCCAACCCGGTTGGGCAGATCAAAGGGGTCCGGAATACTGTCACCGTCGGAACAGCCCCCAATCTGGCCATCTTGCAGCTGGTACAGAGATTCAGTTTCTCCAGTCGACGACTCGTCATCCGAGTAAACAACGGTTTCGCCACCAGATGCTGATCCGTCCTCGTAGTTTCCTCCGTGGATGACTCCCACGAAAGCACGCTTGACAGCCGGTTTAGCCAGGGCAGGTTTCGCCCGCTGAGCCGTCTCGACGAGGTCCGTGCAGATGTCCGGATCAGGCCTTGGCTCACCGATCTTGCCGATGAACACGTGTATGCTACCAAAGGGGACCCGGTACCCGTACTCAATCGAGCCGGCCTTGGGGCCCCAGCCTGCATCGTCGATGTAGAGCTTGCCGCGACGACTCTTGGTCATCCGCCCACAAAGATAGCCTTGAGTCCTTGAACTTGCCCTCTAAGATCATCAAACCATCGTGCGATAGCCCCACGGTGGGCACCAACTGTCGTGGAATTGTCACGGAAGATGTCCTCATGAAAGGATTTAGTCGCGGGGCCATCGAATGGGTTAACTTAGAGGGGTTAAAGCGGACGCAAAGACACAAGGGTTATACTAGTTCGGCCCCTTCGATGAAGGCAAAGGCCTACGTCTAGTTTGTGATGGGATTGATGTGATCTCGGCGACTAGGGAGCAATAGCTTCGCCTAAGCCTCGAGTTGTCGTTGTCTCGTCCTAAACCGCCGCCGGGTCGTCCCCTTATATACACGGGTTGACGTCCGGCCGGTCTACAGAGTCCCGAGGCCGGCTCATACAAGTGTCCGGCTCGGTCTCTCCTTTCTCTTATCTTACAACACAAGTTACATGGTTATGGCGGTTTTACCATTATGGGCCCTAATTCGCCCCTGGGCTCCGGGCCTCTAAGCTGTAAAGCGGATCGCCACCTTCTGAGTCTTTGTGGGCTCCAATTACGGCCGAGGGTGAACCGGCCCCTCCAGGGCGGTTTATATTCAGTAGTTACATCCCCAACAAGATCAACATCTGACTACGGATGAATCATAAACAGAAACTCAAACAATATCCACTCTGCTAGCCCAGGCTGCCGACCTGGAACCTATCCCCTGATCGAAGAAGCAGAAGAAGAACTCCAAAACAAGCATGCATCGCTCTCGCGTCATGATCATCGCATAACCTGCACCTGCAACTGTTGGTGTAGTAATCTGTGAGCCACGAGGACTCAGCAATCCCATTACCATGGGTATCAAGACTAGCAAAGCTTAATGGGAAAGGAAGGGGTAAAGTGGTGAAGTTGCAGCAGCGACTAAGCATATATGGTGGCTAACATACGCAAATGAGAGCGAGAAGAGAAACAAAGGAACGATCGTCAACTAGTAATGATCAAGAAGTGATCCTGAACTCCTACTTACGCCGAGACATAACCCGAAACCGTGTTCTCCTCTCGATCAACCCGAAAAGAGACACTCACGATTCACGCATACGGTTGGTGTATTTTAGAAGAGTTTGCTTGAGTTTACTACAATCGGATATTAACAAATTCCCATCTCGCCACATAACCGCGGCACGGCTTTCGAAAGTTTATACCCTGCAGGGTGTCCCAACTTAGCCCATGATAAGCTCTCGCGATCAACGAAGGATATTCCTTCTCCCCGGGAAGACCCGATCAGTCTCGAAATCCCGGCTACAAGACATTTCGACAGCAATAAAACAAGACCAGCAAAGCCGCCCAGATGTGCCGACAAATCCTGATAGGAGCTGCACATATCTCGGTCTAAGGGCACACCGGATTGTCCAAACTTCCGGTAGGCGAACCCAGAGTTGCCCCTGGTGGCCACCGACGGCTGACGGTTTGGACCAGCACTCACGACGAGCACCGCCCGGGGTAAATAAGATGACCCTTGGGCTCCGGAAACCCAAGGGAAAAAAAGGGCTAGGTGAGGCAAATGGTAAAACCAATGTTGGGCCATGCTGGAGGAGTCTTATTCAAAGCGAACTGTCAAGGGGGTCCCATAAATCACCCGACCGCGTTAGGGATGCAAAATCCAGGAACATAACACCGATATGACGGAAACTAGGGCGGCAAGAGTGGAACAAAACACCAGGCATAAGGCCGAGCCTTCCACCCTTTACCAAGTATATAGATGCATTACTTAAACAATAGATATTGTGATATCCCAACAAGTAAACATGTTCCAGCAAGGAACAACATCTCCATGTTCCAACAAGGAACAAACTTCATCTTCACCTGCAACTAACAACGCTATAAGAGGGTCTGAGCAAAGCGGTAACATAGCCAAACAACGGTTTGCATAGGAAGGGTGCAAAAGGTTAGAGTGCGACATGGCAATTTGGGATGGCTTGATAAGCATGTAATAGGTAGCGCAGCATAGCGATAGAACGAAGCAACTAGCATAACAATGATAGTATTGAGATCCAGGGTAGCGGTCATCTTGCCTGAAATCCCGCTAGGAAGAAGAACGAGTCCATGAAGAAGATGAACGGAAGAAGCCGAACCAAGCGTAGACGAACGAATCCTCACGATCGCAACGAAACAGGAACTAACAAGAAGAAGCACACAACATAGGTAAACACACCACACATGAACATGACAAGATGCACAACAAACATGATGCATGAAAAATCTTGATGAATCCACTCATGGCAAGAGATGATGCAAACAAGAGCAACACATCAAAGCAAGTTTAAATGAGGCCGGAAGCAACATATAACAATTCCGGTAAGTCCTCATATGCAAATTTCAAAATTGGTCCAGATCTGAATAAACCTTATGTTCAAGTTGTTAAACAGCAAGTTAAAATGCACCACGATGCTCTACACGAAATTCTAGTCAAGTTACATATAAAGTTCATTTAATTCGGAGCTACGGCCTAGAAGATATGAGCAAAACAAGTTAAACATGGCATTGATACAAAATGCATACAAACATCAAGCAAACACCTCAAAACAAGGATGCAACATGATAATATGAAGCTACATGCAAAATCAAGCAAGTTTCATATAGAGCACACTCAAAACGGAGCAACGGTTCAACACATACACACAATACAAGTCATGACAACAATCTGTCCAAAACAGCAACTAGGCATATTGCAGACATCAAAACAACATGCTACAGTATCACAATATGAAAACAAAAGGCATGGGCATGATGTACAGGTAAAGAACAACAAAACATGAACACTGAGATATCTCCATAAATCACTAGAACATGCTCAAAATGACATGGCAAGATTGCAAATAATAACAGTTTCAGGCTTATCAGGAAATAACATCAGGTTGCAATGTTTAGAGCTATCAAACAACATGTTACAGGAACTTATCATGGCAAACCAAGGCATGGCATGAATCTAATAATTGCATAGAACAAAAGTCCCTTACTGACCATAAGCCAAAAGGGATCAGAAAATACAGTTGCAAGCATGTGAATATAGCAAAAACATAAACAGATTCAGACTTAGTGCAAAACTGGAGCATGGCATAAACAGATAACAAGTAGGCATGTTGGTGAGCTTCAACCACTCACCACAGAGCAATACATGGCATGGCAAGGCAACTCACAGTAAGAAGACATGGCATAGAAGCTATACATGGCAAGAACAACACCATAGCATACACGGATCAACTACAACAACCTTGGCAAAATTGAATAACATGTAAACAACCTGCCAGGAAACATTTTATAGCAAAAGTAGAGCTCGATTGACTCAAGCTATGGAACTCCATAATTGCAAAAAAGGGCATGGATGGATAGAGAATAACCATATGTTCAAAACATCCTTACTGAAGTATCTCAAAATAAGCATGGATCTCTCGGTAGCATCAAGTTTACATGGCATAAAAATATCAGCAGAACAGGGCTGAAATCAGCAACATCATGAAGCCTAGTTTGCATGCTTGTGCTAGTCACCACAGAGATCACAAAAAAAACATGGCATACACCCCTGTAAAGATGGCATGGCATAGTACAAAACACATGTAGAGCTCATGCTCATAGGGTGCACACCAGTGGCGAAGGCAGGAATAATTTCTAGGTGTGGCGGAGTGTATGAACAGAAAAACCATGTATAACTCAACTATGGAAGTGCTCACTAGAATACTCGATAAATATTACTTGGTGTTCAACAAATAAAACCGAAATCAAAACTTAACTATTGGCACTCTAAATCCTCAGTTGATGAAGATTACATGGATGATTGAGTGCCAAAAAAACCATTTATATTACCTAGACCGGCATAAAGATGACCTATAAAACATAAACACCAGAGATAAATCATGAATTAGTAACTAGTGGGATATAATGATAGAAACAACATTATGCAAGTGAGGATAATTAGAAAGAATACATACCCATAATGAAGATTTACTCTCATTAAATAGAATGTGGCAATGGCATTCTTCTACCTTCATGTTGAAATTATTTCTTAATTTCAGCAAGATCAAGTCCTTTAAATATCTCTCTCTCGATGTAGCACACCATTAAGTCATCAAGCCAACGATTGGACATCTTGCTGCGCAAATTGGTCTTGATGATCTTCATTGCTGAGAAGGCCCTTTCAACCGATGCCGTTGCCACCGATAGAAGCAACCCCAACTCAATAAAGGCAATAAACCAGAGGGAACATGATATTTCTTTCAAGTTCAAACATTTTTCTTGGCTAGGCTTGCAAGATCATAACAAACTCAAAAGTCATCATGTCTTCTCATGTGGTTGATGAACAACTGGAGCTCAGTTTTCATAAACTTCTTTGTCATCATTGGAGAAATCTGCATCATAGATGTACGTAAGCTTAGCAACTTTGTCCAAATCAAACTTGGAAAATGAGTCTCTTGGGTCAAGACAAGCAAATCCACATAGCAGTTCGAAGCCATGTCATTAAAGCGATGATCCAGCTACGTGGTGATAGCATCTATCGCTGCATAGAAGGTATCAACATGAAAAAATGTTCTTGAGTAACATTATTTCTCCCTCCTTTTCTTGATCGGCCGAATCTCTGCAGCTTCATCCATATTTGGAACTAGAATATCATTAACATTACAAAAGATCTTGACATCTTCAAAGAGTGGTTCCCAACCATGGTTCCTCAAGTTGGCCAAAGAAGACCTCACATCTGTAACCAAAGACATGGCTTGAACAATATTCTGATCCTTCCGTTGGAGGAGAAGTGACAACTGATTTGTAATGCGAAGGATTTGCAACATCAACTTCATGATGAACACAAAGCTTAAAGACTCCATTATCTGCACCAAACCTCATGCCCTAGATGGATTACGCTCATCCTCATGCACAATAGCTAACACTTGTATAACTGCATCCCACATCGATTCAATACGAACTAGTGTTTTATAGAGCCCCATCTTGTATCTCCTGGTCTAGCCAATGATGTTTCTTGGTTTTTCCCTCTTCCTGAGAAAATTTCTCCACTCTCTAACTTAGCCAACAGATTTATGCGTTGCTTATCAAGCAATATATCCTTCCTCTTGCAAGACTTAACCAGCGGCGTTCACAATCAAGGCCACATATTCAAAGAAATCCTCAATGGAAGAACAACATCTTGAGACAGCAACAACTACTAGCTGCAATCGATGGGCGGAACAATGCATATAGAAAGCATATGGGTTTTCATCTCGGACAAGTTTTTGAACACTATTGAATTCTCCCCTCATATTAGATGCTCCATCATACCCTTGCCCTCGTAAATTTGCAATAAGTAGCCCATTCTTACCAAGAACCTCAACCAATGCTTTCTTTAGTGCTTCTGCTGTTGTCTCCTTGACATGCTTCATACCCGTAAATCTTTCAATAACTTCTCCCTTGCTCATATACCGTAAGGCATAGAAGGAATGATACCATTAGTTAATTAGAAAAAGGCGATTACTGTGCAAAAGATGAAACACATAATAAAGTAACCAATGGCTTACCTCACAACCAAGGCCATTTGCTCTTTTACTGATATATCACAAGATTCATCAATAAGAACCGAAAAAAGATTATCCCCCATCTCTTGTTTTATTGCTCTTCGGACCCCATCTGCACAACTTTTGGCAACTGCTTTTTGAATAGTTGAAGAAATCATTTGTGCATTTCCTGGGCATAGCTCATCAAACGCAATTCTCAGTTCCTCCTTCCTTGCTTTGTACCAATCAAGAATCTCTAGAAAATTACCCTTATTTAAGGAAAGGGCAGATTCATTGTGTCCACGAAATGGTTCACCTTGCAATGCAAGAAAACTTACAATCCCCAAAGATGTTTCCAAACGGGTCTCATACTTGATTAATGATTCTTTATTATAGACTGTAACCTTACGCTTCACACTTGAGCTTTGATTTTTAAAATCTTCATATGCTGTCCTTGATTGATTGTGGATACTCACAGGGGCCACCAACATGAAGAGGAAATGCCTTGTATGCATTCTTCCAAGCACTGTAGCCATCTTTGGTGAAGGTAGTATGACCAAAATTTTCATCCACCAGATCTTTTCTAAAAAGAAAACAATAAAAGCAATAGACTGCATTCTTTTCCATGCTGTATTCCAACCAAGGATTTTTTTCATACCATGCTTCACAAAAGGCCTGTCAAAATGATCACGTTTCAGACGCATGACCGACCCGGTCGAGTTGGACCCTTTGCCACATAAGCCAATCTAACTTCATCTCTAATGTTGGGATGAAAATTATTAATTGGAATACGAAGCCCGGGATCAGGCTCGATGTGGTCAGGATGCAACTCCTCGATGAACTTGCCTTCTCCCCCGTCTCTAGCTATTGGTTCATCCTCAATATGATTTTCCCCTTCATTCTCTTCCTCTTGAACAGATGCTGAAACTTCAATCAAGACATTCTCTTGATGCGTAGGCTCTTCTCGTTGTTCAAATGACTACTTCCAAAGTTGGAGCTGGGATCGAGGTGCTAGTGCCACTGGATTTGGCAAAAATACTCTTTAAATCTGTATAAGAGAACACAAGAGAAACTAATTGGAGGTTGGAGCAATATCAGTAGAATAATTAAATAAATGTTCAAGCAAGTAACCTGAGTACATACATGACACAATTGAAATGATGCGATCAAGGGGAAGAACCGATGAAGTACAACTAAATTATACCTTTCATTACATACTTAATCCTCTTCTTGGCGGGCGTCATCTCGCAAACCCTGCGATTGCCGAGTCGCGGCCGCTGCCTTGATGATCTCGGAGCTCACACCGCTTTGCCTGTCGCCGCCTTTCGCTACCACGGTGTCCGGTGGTTGATTGCCGGCTGCCCGCTGCCATGCGTCCGGCGGTCGCGTGCCTAGCCTCTAAAGCGCCGCCACGCCGCCTCCGTCTCATGAGCAACGAGCGACTCGTATTCTCGTCTCGTGAGAGTCGTGATGCATAGCGATCGTGAAAGTGTGATCTATGTGTCCTTCAGCCCATGGGCACGGCCCGTCATTCAATCGGCAGTAACCAAGCCCAATAGGAGGCACGCCTCACTACCTGAAAATTACGCCAGGCCAATACACTAGTATATATAGGTATTTGCACGGCAGCTTAGGAATAGCTAGCTTCGCCCCTGGTGCACACATCAATCATGGCAAAAATGACAAAAGTGCATGTTCTGATAAGAATCTAAAACTAACATCACATAGCCCTCTTCTAACAGCATTTGAGCGCCAAGATGAGCTCAAATGTAAATGATGCAATGAGATGAAATGATGTACTCGTTGAGACAAACAATTTGACATATTACACGCACGAAACGGAGCTACGGATGCAGAGTTATGGTGCGATGAAAATGCATAAAAAATACTGAAATCTGGGGACTTAGAGAAAAACGGAGGGTGGAAAGAAAGTCAACCGCGGATCTGGATCTAGGCTGCACCGGGCTCGCCGGAGAAGAAGGGGCCGGCGGGGTCGAGGAGGAGGCAGGCCGTGGCCGGGCGAGGCGGCAGCGGACGGAGCCGGCCGGGCGGCTCGCCGGGCGGCGAGAAGGGCGGCGAGGGCGAGGGCCCTGCTGGCGCTGGGAGGCGCTGGCGTGAGGCGCTGGCGCGGCCGGCTGGCGGGCCATCAATGGCGCGCGAGGATGCAAAGGGAGCAGGCGGCGGATCGGGCCCTGCTGGCCTCGGATGGGCTCGCGGGCCGCATGATGGCAGAGGGACGGCGGCGGGCCACGTGGCGCACGGCGATTCGCTGCGGACGGCGGCGGCGGACATGTCCGGGCAGCGGGTGGACGTGTCCGTCGGCGCGAGGAGGAAGAAGCTAGGGTTAGACCGCGAATTTGGACGGGGAGGGCATATTTATAGGTAGAGGGAGCTAGGAGAGTCCAAATGAGGTGCGGTTTTCGGCCACACGATCGTGATCGAACGACCGAGAGCATGGAGGGGAGTTAGATGGGTTTTGGGCCACTTTGAAAGGGGTGTTGGGCTGCAAAGAGAAGGGGGCTTTACGGTTACCCGGTTAACCGTTGGAGTATCAAACGACCTCCAAATGATCCGAAACTTGACAGGCGGTCTACCGGTGCTATATCAAGGCCGCTTGGCAAACCTCGGGTCATTCCGAGACCGTTTAACACACGCACACGAAAAGAGGCAAAAGGGGGCGCCGGGAGACATAGGAGTGCCGGATTGGAAAACGGACAACGGGGAAAATGCTCGGATGCATGAGACGAACACGTATGCAAAATGAAATGCACATGATGACATGATATGAAATGCAGATGATGACATGGCAGAGAGAGACACGCAAGCACATGACATGGCAACAACGACGAATAACTGGCGGATACCTGGCGCATTGAATCCGGGGCATTACAACACTCCTCCACTAACAAGAGATCTCGTCCCGAGATCTTAGGACCGAGACGGAAGGGAAAAGGAAGACGTGAAACAAGAACTGAAGAGAAGAAGCAAAGAATCGAGAGCACTCAAGAAAAAGGGAGGAACAACGAGAATGACGAGAATTGAATGAAAATAACTTAGAAGGAAGGATTGAACGGAGTTGTTGAGAAAATCAACAACGAAAGAATAAGCTTGTTGTGGACTTATGGATAACATCTCAAGATCATAAGGTGATAACCAGCCACAAATTGAAATGATTGGATAGCTGAGAAAAACGAAGAAATGCAAAACTCCACTTCAAAAGAATATGGAGAATTAATTACACTTCAAGATGCGAGAAGAAAAGATACTTGAACTCCGCCAACAAGAATCTTGATGAACTCTTGAGAGAATGAATTAAATCATGAAGAACCACCATGAAGAACTCCGGTAACAAAAGGATGATGAGATAAAATGAACGAAGAAAGAATAAGATTAAAGCCTTGCGATGATTTAGATGGATGTTCCGATGAAATGGCCGAGGAAGATTTGAACTCCGGAAAAGAAAAGATGAAAACACTTGGAATTAGAATTTATTCACCAAGAACAAACTCCGAAGGAAGGGATTAATCACTTGGATTAAATAAGAATAAGATTTATTGTATGCTTATCCTTCATCAAATTAAATTGATGACAAACAATGGATTTTTACATACTACTTATTCTTCTTGAAAAGTATTGAGAAGTGACATATCACAAACTTGAGAAGGTCTTCATGAACCACTGGTAGGATTGGAAAGAACGAATGAATTAAAATGATAATCAAGGAAAAGAATCTTGATGAACCACCGTTAGAAATGAAAATGAACGAAGAAAAGAGAAAGAATCGCCGGAAGAATTAAAAGAACCAATATGCTCGAGGGATTTAGATGCAAAAGAACGGGAAGAACTCGAACTGATTAAAGAGCACTTGAGCGGCACGGGATAATTAGAGAATGATAACTGGAATGCGAGGACGAATAATTCTTTGAACGATGGCCTCCGGTGAAAAGAAACGGGAAAACAACTCCTGATATACTCCGGATGGGTAAGAAAGAATATCTGACAAACGGAATAATTCGAGAGGATAGCATGAAGCTAGAACCACGAATCTTCGGGAGAACGGACAAGATTTAGAAGAAAAAATTCTCTTCAATCTTCAAATGATGAGGAGAAACACCACCAGAATTAATGAGATACTCCGGAAGAATGAAAAGCAAAGAGGTTGAGCCGACGATGAAAAGAATTTGAAAGAGATCTTGGGAAAAGGCATGTGACTGATGAAATTCATTCTTACGTCAAACTCCGAAAGGAATTGAGAATAACTCCGGGGAAATTAGAAGAGTCAGGTAAGATCCTGGGAAAAGACCTGTGGGTTAGGGCCCACTGAAGAGATAACACCGTTGGAAAGGATTATCGAAGAAATGATACACCGGAACGATTGAAAGACTTGAATGAGGTGACAACCTCGGATTAATTCAAACACAGACGAGTCTCCTGAGATGTCTTCATCACTCCGGAAGGATAAACTGGCAAGAGGAGAACGAGCAGGAAAAACCCTTCGAGGAAAAGAATATGATCAACCTCAAAACTTGAATTGAGTCCACCGGAGAAGAAAAGAGATGAAGAATGTCAAACGAGACGAGAATTTACTGGTTGAAATGATTGACGAAAGACTGAAGAGGCTCTGAACGAATTAAATTGATGCTTGAAAGATACTCGGGCTCCGGGAAGAAGAGGGTGGGAGGGCGGGAAAACAAAGGCAACTTGGAAGGGGAAATCGACGAATATTTTGAAGAGAAAACACCGGTTGAAATCATTGAGGAGAGAGAGCAGAAACTTCACACGAGTAGGATGGATACTCGATTACGGACTCCGGTTCTGAGAGGAAGAAGGGAGGGCGGGTGGGAAAAGAAAAACAACTGAGGATTGAACTCAAAGATGAAGATGGTCGAGTCGACTTGACGAGAAATGCACCGGACAAAAGAGGATGGACAACTCATGACACTAACCACGTGATCCTAAAGAAAAATTTGAACGGGAAGAGGAGTAATTCAAAACACCTACGTCAAGATTCCTCACCAGAGCGACGAAGGGGCTGAGGAGTAAAAAGAAATCCTACTCTCCGATATAACTAGACTCCAAAAAAAAATTCTTCTAGACTCAACAACGGCCAAACTACACGATCAATCAAGGGGGCTCCTAAGGTCGGTCGAGGCTCGACATTTAATCTTGAACACGCCCAATATGCGACCCTATCCAAAAGGAACTCGATGGTCCCACCAAGGATAGACCCGCATATTGGAACGTTTTTGCAAGGTGGATATCATTACATCAACATTACATAATAGTGGGATACATCCAATACATACAATGTCACATGAATACAACAATACAACATACAAGATCAACATCCGACTACGGATGAATCATAAACAAAAACTCAAACAATATCCACCCTGCTAGCCCAGTGCCGACACGGAACCTATCCCCGATCGAAGAAGCGGAAGAAGAACTCAAAACAAGCATGCATCGCTCTCGCGTCATGATCATCACATAACCTGCACCTGCTGGTGTTGGTGTAATGTCTGAGCCACGAGGACTCAGCAATCCCATTACCATGGGTATCAAGACTAGCAAAGCTTAATGGGAAAGGAAGGGGTAAAGTGGTGAAGTTGCGGCAGCGACTAAGCATATATGGTGGCTAACATACATAAATGAGAGCGAGAAGAGAAACAAAGGAACGATCGTCAACTAGTAATGATCAAGAAGTGATCACGAACTCCTACTTATGCGGACATAACCCGAAACCGTGTTCTCCTCTCGATCAACCCCGAAAAGAGACACTCACGGTTACACACACGGTTGGTGTATTTTATAAGAGTTTGCTTCGAGTTTACTACAACCGGATATTAACAAATTCCCATCTGCCACATAACCGCGGGCACGGCTTTCGAAAGTTTATACCCTGCAGGGGTGTCCCAACTTAGCCCATGATAAGCTCTCGCAATCAACGAAGGATATTCCTTCTCCCGGGAAGACCCGATCAGTCTCGGAATCCGGCTACAAGACATTTCGACAAGAATAAAACAAGACCAGCAAAGCCGCCCGGATGTGCCGACAAATCCTGATAGGAGCTGCACATATCTCGGTCTCGAGGCACACCGGATTGTCCAAACTTCGGTAGGCGAACCTAGAGTTGCTTCGGTACCACCGGGCGCCGACGGTTTGGACCAACACTCACGACGAGCACCGGCCGGGGGGTAAAATAAGATGACCCTTGGGCTCCGAAACCCAAGGGAAAAAAGGGCTAGGTGAGGCAAATGGTAAAATCAATGTTGTGCCTTCTTTGGAGGAGTCTTATTCAAAGCGAACTGTCAACGGGTCCCATAAATCACCCGACCGCGTTAGGGACGCAAAATCCGGGAACATAACACCGATATGACGGAAACTAGGGCGGCAAGAGTGGAACAAAACACCAGGCATAAGGCCGAGCCTTCCACCCTTTACCAAGTATATAGATGCATTAATTAAACAATAGATATTGTGATATCCCAACAAGTAAACATGTTCCAAATGAGGAACAACATCTCCATGTTCCAACAAGGAACAAACTTCATCTTCACCTGCAACTAACAACGGTATAAGAGGGGCTGAGCAAAGCGGTAACATAGCCAAACAACGGTTTGCATAGGAAGGGTGCAAAAGGTTAGAGTCTGACATGGCAATTTGGGATGGCTTGATAAACAGGTAATAGGTAGCGCAGCATAGCGGTAGAACGAAGCAACTAGCATAGCAATGATAGTAGTGAGATCCAGGGTAGCGGTCATCTTGCCTGAAATCCCGCTAGGAAGAAGAACGAGTCCATGAAGAAGATGAACGGAAGAAGCCGAACCAAGCGTAGACGAACGAATCCTCACGATCGCAACGAAACAGGAACTAACAAGAAGATGCACACAACATAGGTAAACACACCATACATGAACATGACAAGATGCACAACAAACATGATGCATGACAAATCTAGATGAAGCTACTCATGGCAAGAGATGATGCAAACAAGAGCAACACATCAAAGCAAGTTTAAATGAGGCCGGAAGCAACATATAACAATTCCGGTAAGTCCTCATATGCAAATTTCGAAATTGGTCCAGATCTGAATAAACCTTATGTTCAAGTTGTTAAACCGCAAGTTAAAATGCACCACGATGCTCTACACGAAATTCTAGTCAAGTTACATATAAAGTTCATTTAATTCGGAGCTACGGCCTAGAAGATATGAGCAAAACAAGTTAAACATGACATTGATACAAAATGCATACAAACATCAAGCAAACACCTCAAAACAAGGATGCAACATGATAATATGAAGCTACATGCAAAATCAAGCAAGTTTCATATAGAGCACACTCAAAACGGAGCAACGGTTCAACACATACACACAATACAAGTCATGATAACAAGCTGTCCAAAACAGCAACTAGGCATATTGCAGACATCAAAATAACATGCTAAAGTATCACAATATGAAAACAAAAGGCATGGGCATGATGTACAGGTAAAGCACAACAAAACATGAACACTGAGATATCTCCATAAATCACTAGAACATGCTCAAAATGACATGGCAAGATTGCAAATAATAACAGTTTCAGGCTTATCAGGAAATAACATCAGGTTGCAATGTTTAGAGCTATCAAACAACATGTTACAGGAACTTATCATGGCAAACAAAGGCATGGAATGAATCTAATAATTTCATAGAACAAAAGTCCCTTACTGACCATAAGCCAAAAGGGATCAGAAAATACAGTTGCAAGCATGTGAATATAGCAAAAACATAAACAGATTCAGACTTAGTGCAAAACTGGAGCATGGCATAAACAGATAACAAGTAGGCATGTTGGTGAGCTTCAACCACTCACCACAGAGCAATACATGGCATGGCAAGGCAACTCACAGTAAGAAGACATGGCATAGAAGCTATACATGGCAAGAACAACATCATAGCATACACGGATCAACTACAACAACCTTGGCAAAATTGAATAACATGTAAACAACCTGCCAGGAAACATTTTATAGCAAAAGTAGAGCTCGAGTGACTCAAGCTATGGCACTCCATAATTGCAAACAAGGGCATGGATGGATAGAGAATAACCATATGTTCAAAACATCCTTACTGAAGTATCTCAAAATAAGCATGGATCTCTCGGTAGCATCAAGTTTACATGGCATAAAAATATTATCAGAACAGGGCTGAAATCAGCAACATCATGAAGCCTAGTTTGCATGCTTGTGCTAGTCACCACAGAGATCACAAAAAAACATGGCATACACCCCTGTAAAGATGGCATAGCATAGTACAAAACACATGTAGAGCTCATGCTCATAGGGTGCACACCAGTGGCGAAGGCAGGAATAATTTCTAGGTGTGGCGGAGTGTATGAACAGAAAAACCATGTATAACTCAACTATGGAAGTGCTCACTAGAATACTCGATAAATATTACTTGGTGTTCAACAAATAAAACCGAAATCAAAACTTAACTATTGGCACTCTAAATCCTCAGTTGATGAAGATTACATGGATGATTGAGTGCCAAAAAAACCATTTATATTACCTAGACCGGCATAAAGATGACCTATAAAACATAAACACCAGAGATAAATCATGAATTAGTAACTAGTAGGATATAATGATAGAAACAACATTATGCAAGTGAAGATAATTAGAAAGAATACATACCCATAATGAAGATTTACTCTCATTAAATAGAATGTGGCAATGGCATTCTTCTACCTTCATGTTGAAATTATTTCTTAATTTCAGCAAGATCAAGTCCTTTAAATATCTCTCTCTCGATGTAGCACACCATTAAGTCATCAAGCCAACGATTGGACATCTTGCTGCGCAAATTGGTCTTGATGATCTTCATTGCTGAGAAGGCCCTTTCAACCGATGCCGTTGCCACCGATAGAAGCAACCCCAACTCAATAAAGGCAATAAACCAGAGGGAACATGATATTTCTTTCAAGTTCAAACATTTTTCTTGGCTAGGCTTGCAAGATCATAACAAACTCAAAAGTCAACATGTCTTCTCATGTGGTTGATGAACAACTGGAGCTCAGATTTCATACGCTTACTGTCATCATTGGAGAAATCTACATCATAGATGTCTGTAAGCTTAGCAACTTTGTCCAAATCAAACTTGGAAAATGAGTCTCTTGGGTCAAGACAAGCAAATCCACATAGCAGTTCTGAAGCCATGTCATTAAAGCGATGATCCAGCTCTGTGGTGATAGCATCTATCGCTGCATAGAAGGTATCAACATGAAAAAAATGTTCTTGAGTAACATTATTTCTCCCTCCTTTTCTTGATCGGCCGAATCTCGGTACAGCTTCATCCATATTTGGAACTAGAATATCATTAACATTACAAAAGATCTTGACATCTTCAAAGAGTGGTTCCCAACCATGGTTCCTCAAGTTGGCCAAAGAAGACCTCACATCTGTAACCAAAGACATGGCTTGAACAATATTCTGATCCTTCCGTTGGAGGAGAAGTGACAACTGATTTGTAATGCGAAGGATTTGCAACATCAACTTCATGATGAACACAAAGCTAAAAGACTCCATTATCTGCACCAAACCTCATGCCCTAGATGGATTACGCTCATCCTCATGCACAATAGCTAACACTTGTATAACTGCATCCCACATCGATTCAATACGAACTAGTGTTTTATAATGAGAGCCCCATCTTGTATCTCCTGGTCTAGCCAATGATGTTTCTTGGTTTTTTCCTCTACCCGGTAAAATGTCTCCACTCTCTAACTTAGTCAACAGATTTATGCGTAGATTATCAAGCAATATATCCTTCCTCTTGCAAGAAGAACCAGCGGCGATCACAATCAAGGCCACATATTCAAAGAAATCCTCAATGGAAGAACAACATCTTGAGACAAAGCAACAACTACTAGCTGCAATCGATGGGCGGAACAATGCATATAGAAAGCATATGGGTTTTCATCTCGGACAAGTTTTTGAACACTATTGAATTCTCCCCTCATATTAGATGCTCCATCATACCCTTGCCCTCGTAAATTTGCAATAAGTAGCCCATTCTTACCAAGAACCTCAACCAATGCTTTCTTTAGTGCTTCTGCTGTTGTCTCCTTGACATGCTTCATACCCAGAAATCTTTCAATAACTTCTCCCTTGCTCATATACCTGTAAGGCATAGAAGGAATGATACCATTACTTAATTAGAAAAAGGCGATTACCAGGCAAAAGATGAAACACATAATAAAGTAACCAATGGCTTACCTCACAACCAAGGCCATTTGCTCTTTTACTGATATATCACAAGATTCATCAATAAGAAACGAAAAAAGATTATCCCCCATCTCTTGTTTTATTGCTCTTCGGACCCCATCTGCACAACTTTTGGCAACTGCTTTTTGAATAGTTGAAGAAATCATTTGTGCATTTCCTGGGCATAGCTCATCAAACGCAATTCTCAGT
The DNA here is from genome assembly GCA_021605145.1 of Aegilops bicornis. NCBI lineage: Eukaryota > Viridiplantae > Streptophyta > Magnoliopsida > Poales > Poaceae > Aegilops > Aegilops bicornis. The sequence continues at coordinate 40,038,233 of CM038672.1, forward strand.
TCCTCCTTCCTTGCTTTGTACCAATCAAGAATCTCTAGAAAATTACCCTTATTTAAGGAAAGGGCAGATTCATTGTGTCCATGGAATGGTTCACCTTGCAATGCAAGAAAACTTACAATCCCCAAAGATGTTTCCAAACGGGTCTCATACTTGATTAATGATTCTTTATTATAGACTGTAACCTTACGCTTCACACTTGAGCTTTGATTTTTAAAATCTTCATATGCTGTCCTTGATTGATTGTGGATACTCCTGGGGCCACCAACATGAAGAGGAAATGCCTTGTATGCATTCTTCCAAGCACTGTAGCCATCTTTGGTGAAGGTAGTATGACCAAAATTTTCATCCACCAGATCTTTTCTAAAAAGAAAACAATAAAAGCAATAGACTGCATTCTTTTCCATGCTGTATTCCAACCAAGGATTTTTTTCATACCATGCTTCACAAAAGGCCCTGTCAAAATGATCACGTTCGTATGTATGACCGACCGGTCGAGTTGGACCCTTTGCCACATAAGCCAATCTAACTTCATCTCTAATGTTGGGATGAAAATTATTAATTGGAATACGAAGCCCGGGATCAGGCTCGATGTGGTCAGGATGCAACTCCTCAATGAACTTGCCTTCTCCCCGTCTCTAGCTATTGGTTCATCCTCAATATAATTTTCCCTTCATTCTCTTCCTCTTGAACAGATGCGGAAACTTCAATCCGCACATTCTCTTGATGCGCAGGCTCTTCTCGTTGTTCAAATGACTACTTCCAAAGTTGGAGCTGGGATCGAGGTGCTAGTGCCAATCGGCTTTGGCAAAAATACTCTTTAAATCTGTATAAGAGAACACAAGAGAAACTAATTGGAGGTTGGAGCAATATCAAGAGAATAATTAAATAAATGTTCAAGCAAGTAACCTGAGTACATACATGACACAATTGAAATGATGCGATCAAGGGGAAGAACCGATGAAGTACAACTAAATTATACCTTTCATTACATACTTAATCCTCTTCTTCGGGCGCCATCTCTGAAACCCTGCAGATTGCCGAAGTCGCGCCGCCGCCTTTGCTGATCTCGAACTGTCACCGCCTTGCCTGTCAGCCGCCTTGGCGCCCACGGTGTCCGGTGGTTGATTGCCGCTGCCACGCTGCCATGCGTCCGTGCGGTCGTGCCCTAGCCTCTAAAGCGCCGCCACGCCGCCTCCGTCTCGCGAGCAACGAACGACTCGTATTCTCGTCTCGTAGAGTCGTAGTCTGCCAAGCAGTCGTGAAAGTGTGATCTATGTGTCCTTCAGCCCATGGGCACGACCCGTCATTCAATCGGCAATAACCAAGCCCAATAGGAGGCACGCCTCACTACCTGAAAATTACGCCAGGCCAATACACTAGTATATATAGGTATTTGCACGGCAGCTTAGGAATAGCTAGCTTCGCCCCTGGTGCACACATCAATCATGGCAAAAATGACAAAAGTGCATGTTCTGATAAGAATCTAAAACTAACATCACATAGCCCTCTTCTAACAGCATTTCGGGCGTCAAGATGAGCTCAAATGTAAATGATGCAATGAGATGAAATGATGTACTCGTTGAGACAAACAATTTGACATATTACACGCACGAAACGGAGCTACGGATGCAGAGTTATGATGCGATGAAAATGCATAAAAATACTGAAATCTGGGGACTTAGAGAAAACGGAGGGGGAAAGAAAGTCAACCGGATCTGGATCTGGCTGCACCGGCTCACGGAGAAGAAGGGGCCGCGGGTCGAGGAGGAGGTCGGCCGTGGCCGGGCGAGGCGGCGGCGGCGGCGGGATGAGCGGCCGGGCGGCGAGGGGGCGGGCGAGGGCGGAGGGGCTTGCTGGCGCTGGGAGGCGCCACAGTGGCGCGGCGCGGGCGGCACCGGGTGGAGGCGCGACGGGCCGGGCGGAGGCGCTGGCAGCCGGGCTGGCGGCGCATCGTCAAGGCGCTGGAGGGACGCGGGCGGGAGCCGGGCGGCGGGATTGCCCGCTGGCTCGGATAGGTTTCCGCGGTCATGGTGGCGAGGGACGGCGGCGGGCCACGTGGCTGGGCGATTCGCTGCGGACGGCGGCGGCGGAGATGTCCGGCAGCGGGTGGACGTGTCCGTCGGCGGGAGGAGGAAGAAGCTAGGGTTAGACCGCGAATTTGGACGGGGAGGGCATATTTATAGGTAGAGGGAGCTAGGAGAGTCCAAATGAGGTGCGGTTTTCGGCCACACGATCGTGATCAAACGATCGAGAGCATGGAGGGGAGTTAGATGGGTTTTGGGCCACTTTGAAAGGGGTGTTGGGCTGCAAAGAGAAGGGGGCTTTACGGTTACCCGGTTAACCGTTGGAGTATCAAACGACCTCCAAATGATCCGAAACTTGACAGGCGGTCTACCGGTGCTATATCAAGGCCGCTTGGCAAACCTCGGGTCATTCCGAGACCGTTTAACACCCGCACACGAAAAGAGGCAAAAGGGGGCGCCGGGAGACATAGGAGTGCGGATTGGAAAAGCGGACAACGGGAAAATGCTCGGATGCATGAGACGAACACGTATGCAAAATGAAATGCACATGATGACATGATATGAAATGCAGATGATGACATGGCAGAGAGAGACACGCAAGCACATGACATGGCAACAACGACGAATAACTGGCGGACACCTGGCGCATCGAATCCGGGGCGTTACAACACTCCTCCACTAACAAGAGATCTCGTCCCGAGATCTTAGGACCGAGACGGAAGGGAAAAGGAAGAGGTGAAACAAGAACTGAAGATAAGAAGCAAAGAATCGAGAGCACTCGAGAAAAAGGGAGGAACGACGAGAATGACGAGAATTGAATGAAAATAACTTAGAAGGAAGGATTGAACGGAGTTGTTGAGAAAATCAACAACGAAAGAATAAGCTTGTTGTGGACTTATGGATAACATCTCAAGATCATAAGGTGATAACCAGCCACAAATTGAAATGATTGGATAGCTGAGAAAAACGAAGAAATGCAAAACTCCATTTCAAAAGAATATGGAGAATTAATTACACTTCAAGATGCGAGAAGAAAAGATACTTGAACTCCGCCAACAAGAATCTTGATGAACTCTTGAGAGAATGAATTAAATCATGAAGAACCACCATGAAGAACTCCGGTAACAAAAGGATGATGAGATAAAATGAACGAAGAAAGAATAAGATTAAAGCCTTGCGATGATTTAGATGGATGTTAAAATGAAATGGCCGAGGAAGATTTGAACTCCGGAAAAGAAAAGATGGAAACACTTGGAATTAGAATTTATTCACCAAGAACAAACTCCGAAGGAAGGGATTAATCACTTGGATTAAATAAGAATAAGATTTATTGTATACTTATCCTTCATCAAATTAAATTGATGACAAACAATGGATTTTTACATACTACTTATTCTTCTTGAAAAGGATTGAGAAGTGACATATCACAAACTTGAGAAGGTCTTCATGAACCACTGGTAGGATTGGAAAGAACGAATGAATTAAAATGATAATCAAGGAAAAAGAATCTTGATGAACCACCGTTAGAAATGAAAATGAACGAAGAAAAGAGAAAGAATCGCCGGGAAGAATTAAAAGAACCAATATGCTCGAGGGGATTTAGATGCAAAAGAACGGGAAGAACTCGAACTGATTAAAGAGCACTTGAGCGCGGCACCGGGATAATTAGAGAATGATAACTGGAATGCGAGGACGAATAATTCTTCTGGAACGATGGCCTCCGGTGAAAAGAAACGGGAAAACAACTCCTGATATACTCCGGATGGGTAAGAAAGAATATCTGACAAACGGAATAATTCGAGAGGATAGCATGAAGCTAGAACCACGAATCTTCGGGAGAACGGACAAGATTTAGAAGAAAAAATTCTCTTCAATCTTCAAATGATGAGGAGAAACACCACCAAAATTAATGAGATACTCCGGAAGAATGAAAAGCAAAGAGGTTGAGCCGACGATGAAAAGAATTTGAAAGAGATCTTGGGAAAAGGCATGTGACTGATGAAATTCATTCTTACATCAAACTCCGAAAATAATTGAGAATAACTCCGGGGAAATTACAAGAGTCAGGTAAGATCCTGGGAAAAGACCTGTGGGTTAGGGCCCACTGAAGAGATAACACCGTTGGAAAGGATTATCGAAGAGATGATACACCGGAACGATTGAAAGACTTGAATGAGGTGACAACCTCGGATTAATTCAAACATGACGAAGTCTCCTGAGATGTCTTCATCACTCCGGAAGGATAAACTGGCAAGAGGAGCGAGCAGGAAAAACACTTCGAGGAAAAGAATATGATCAACCTCAAAACTTGAATTGAGTCCACCGGAGAAGAAAAGAGATGAAGAATGTCAAACGAGACGAGAATTTACCGGTTGAAATGATTGACGAAAGACTGAAGAGGCTCCGAATGAATTAAATTGATGCTTGAAAGAGACTCGGGCTCCGGGAAGAAGAGGGTGGGAGGGCGGGAAAACAAATGCAACTTGGAAGGGGAAATCGACGAATATTTTGAAGAGAAAACACCGGTTGAAATCATTGAGGAGAGAGAGCAGAAACTTCACACGAGTAGGATGGATACTCGATTACGGACTTCGGTTCTGAGAGGAAGAAGGGAGGGCAGGTGGGAAAAGAAAAACAACTGAGGATTGAACTCAAAGATGAAGATGGTCGAGTCGACTTGACGAGAAATGCACCGGACAAAAGAGGATGGACAACTCACGAAACTAACCACGTGATCCTAAAGAAAAATTTGAACGGGAAGAGGAGTAATTCAAAACACCCACGCCAAGATTCCTCACCAGAGCGGCAGAAGGGGCTGAGGAGTAAAAAGAAATCCTACTCTCCGATATAACTAGACTCCAAAAAAAAATTCTTCTAGACTCAACAACGGCCAAACTACACGATCAATCAAGGGGGCTCCTAAGGTCGGTCGAGGCTCTGATACCAACTTGTCACGCCCAATATGCGACCCTATCCAAAAGGAACTCAACGGTCCCACCAAGGATAGACCCGCATATTGGAACGCTTTTGCAAGGTGGATATCATTACATCAACATTACATAATAGTGGGATACATCCAATACATACAATGTCACATGAATACAACAGTACAACATACAAGATCAACATCAGACTACGGATGAATCACAAACAGAAACTCAAACAATATCCACCCTGCTAGCCCAGGCTGCCGACCTGGAACCTATCCCCTGATCGAAGAAGCAGAAGAAGAACTCAAAAACAAGCATGCATCGCTCTCGCGTCATGATCATCACATAACCTGCACCTGCAACTGTTGGTGTAGTAATCTGTGAGCCACGAGGACTCAGCAATCCCATTACCATGGGTATCAAGACTAGCAAAGCTTAATGGGAAAGGAAGGGGTAAAGTGGTGAAGTTGCAGCAGCGACTAAGCATATATGGTGGCTAACATACGCAAATGAGAGAGAGAAGAGAAACAAAGGAACGTTCGTCAACTAGTAATGATCAAGAAGTGATCCTGAACTCCTACTTATGTCAGACATAACCCAGAAACCGTGTTCTCCTCTCGACCAACCCCGAAAAGAGACACTCACGGTTACATTACACACGGTTGGTGTATTTTAGAAGAGTTTGCTTGAGTTTACTACAACCGGATATTAACAAATTCCCATCTGCCACATAACCGCGGGCACGGCTTTCGAAAGTTTATACCCTGCAGGGGTGTCCCAACTTAGCCCATGATAAGCTCTCGCGATCAACGAAGGATATTCCTTGTCCCCGGGAAGACCCGATCAGTATCGAAATCCCGGCTACAAGACATTTCGACAGCAATAAAACAAGACCAGCAAAGCCGCCCGGATGTGCCGACAAATCCTGATAGGAGCTGCACATATCTCGGTCTCAGGGCACACCGGATTGTCCAAACTTCCGGTAGGCGAACCCAGAGTTGCCCCTGGTGGCCACCGGCGGCTGACGGTTTGGACCAGCACTCACGACGAGCACTGGCCCGGGGGGGTAAAATAAGATGACCCTTGGGCTCCGGAAACCCAAGGGAAAAAAAGGGCTAGGTGAGGCAAATGGTAAAATCAATGTTGGGCCTTCTTTGGAGGAGTCTTATTCAAAGCGAACTGTCAAGGGGGTCCCATAAATCACCCGACCGTTAGGGACGCAAAATCCGGGAACATAACACCGATATGACGGAAACTAGGGCGGCAAGAGTGGAACAAAACACTGGGCATAAGGCCGAGCCTTCCACCCTTTACCAAGTATATAGATGCATTAATTAAACAATAGATATTGTGATATCCCAACAAGTAAACATGTTCCAAATGAGGAACAACATCTCCATGTTCCAACAAGGAACAAACTTCATCTTCACCTGCAACTAACAACGGTATAAGAGGGCTGAGCAAAGCGGTAACATAGCCAAACAACGGTTTGCATAGGAAGGGTGCAAAAGGTTAGAGTCTGACATGGCAATTTGGGATGGCTTGATAAACAGGTAATAGGTAGCGCAGCATAGCGGTAGAACGAATCAACTAGCATAGCAATGATAGTAGTGAGATCCAGGGTAGCGGTCATCTTGCCTGAAATCCCGCTAGGAAGAAGAACGAGTCCATGAAGAAGATGAAGCCAAGCGTAGACGAACGAATCCTCACGATCGCAACGAAACAGGAACTAACAAGAAGAAGCACACAACATAGGTAAACACACCACACATGAACATGACAAGATGCACAACAAACATGATGCATGACAAATCTAGATGAAGCTACTCATGGCAAGAGATGATGCAAACAAGAGCAACACATCAAAGCAAGTTTAAATGAGGCCGGAAGCAACATATAACAATTCCGGTAAGTCCTCATATGCAAATTTCGAAATTGGTCCAGATCTGAATAAACCTTATGTTCAAGTTGTTAAACAGCAAGTTAAAATGCACCACGATGATCTACACGAAATTCTAGTCAAGTTACATATAAAGTTCATTTAATTCGAGACTACGGCCTAGAAGATATGAGCAAAACAAGTTAAACATGGCATTGATACAAAATGCATACAAACATCAAGCAAACACCTCAAAACAAGGATGCAACATGATAATATGAAGCTACATGCAAAATCAAGCAAGTTTCATATAGAGCACACTCAAAACGGAGCAACGGTTCAACACATACACACAATACAAGTCATGACAACAATCTGTCCAAAACAGCAAATAGGCATATTGCAGACATCAAAACAACATGCTACAGTATCACAATATGAAAACAAAAGGCATGGGCATGATGTACAGGTAAAGCACAACAAAACATGAACACTGAGATATCTCCATAAATCACTAGAACATGCTCAAAATGACATGGCAAGATTGCAAATAATAACAGTTTCAGGCTTATCAGGAAATAACATCAGGTTGCAATGTTTAGAGCTATCAAACAACATGTTACAGGAACTTATCATGGCAAACAAAGGCATGGCATGAATCTAATAATTGCATAGAACAAAAGTCCCTTACTGACCATAAGCCAAAAGGGATCAGAAAATACAGTTGCAAGCATGTGAATATAGCAAAAACATAAACAGATTCAGACTTGGTGCAAAACTGGAGCATGGCATAAACAGATAACAAGTAGGCATGTTGGTGAGCTTCAACCACTCACGACAGAGCAATACATGGCATGGCAAGGCAACTCACAGTAAGAAGACATGGCATAGAAGCTATACATGGCAAGAACAACATCATAGCATACACGGATCAACTACAACAACCTTGGCAAAATTGAATAACATGTAAACAACCTGCCAGGAAACATTTTATAGCAAAAGTAGAGCTCGATTGACTCAAGCTATGGCACTCCATAATTGCAAACAAGGGCATGGATGGATAGAGAATAACCATATGTTCAAAACATCCTTACTGAAGTATCTCAAAATAAGCATGGATCTCTCGGTAGCATCAAGTTTACATGGCATAAAAATATCTGAGTAACAGGGCTGAAATCAGCAACATCATGAAGCCTAGTTTGCATGCTTGTGCTAGTCACCACAGAGATCACAAAAAAACATGGCATACACCCCTGTAAAGATGGCATGGCATAGTACAAAACACATGTAGAGCTCATGCTCATAGGGTGCACACCAGTGGCGAAGGCAGGAATAATTTCTAGGTGTGGCGGAGTGTATGAACAGAAAAACCATGTATAACTCAACTATGGAAGTGCTCACTAGAATACTTGATAAATATTACTTGGTGTTCAACAAATAAAACCGAAATCAAAACTTAACTATTGGCACTCTAAATCCTCAGTTGATGAAGATTACATGGATGATTGAGTGCCAAAAAAACCATTTATATTACCTAGACCGGCATAAAGATGACCTATAAAACATAAACACCAGAGATAAATCATGAATTAGTAACTAGTAGGATATAATGATAGAAACAACATTATGCAAGTGAAGATAATTAGAAAGAATACATACCCATAATGAAGATTTACTCTCATTAAATAGAATGTGGCAATGGCATTCTTCTACCTTCATGTTGAAATTATTTCTTAATTTCAGCAAGATCAAGTCCTTTAAATATCTCTCTCTCGATGTAGCACACCATTAAGTCATCAAGCCAACGATTGGACATCTTGCTGCGCAAATTGGTCTTGATGATCTTCATTGCTGAGAAGGCCCTTTCAACCGATGCCGTTGCCACCGATAGAAGCAACCCCAACTCAATAAAGGCAATAAACCAGAGGGAACATGATATTTCTTTCAAGTTCAAACATTTTTCTTGGCTAGGCTTGCAAGATCATAACAAACTCAAAAGTCATCATGTCTTCTCATGTGGTTGATGAACAACGGAGCTCAGTTTTCATACGCCATCATCATCATTGGAGAAATCTGCATCATAGATGTCTCAGAAGCTTAGCAACTTTGTCCAAATCAAACTTGGAAAATGAGTCTCTTGGGTCAAGACAAGCAAATCCACATAGCGGAGGGGCCCCTGTTGGCACCGCTGGGAGGCGCCAGGCAGGCGGCGGGCGCCGGGCGGAGGCGCCGACGGGCAGTGGAGGTGCGACGGGGGCTGGAGGCGCAGGCCGGCTGGGCGGCATGACCGGCCGGGCAGGCGGGAGGACGTCTGCAAGGGAGCCGGGCGGCGGATCGGCCTTGGGCCCGGATGGGCTCCGCAGACGGGCGGCGGCGGAGGGACGGCGGCGGCCACGTGGCGCGTGGCGATTCGCTGCGGACGATGGCGGCGCGGACATGTCCGGCAGCGAGTGGACGTGTCCGTCGGGAGGAGGAAGAAGCTAGGGTTAGACCGCGAATTTGGACGGGAGGCATATTTATAGGTAGAGGGAGCTAGGAGAGTCCAAATGAGGAGCGGTTTTCGCCCACACGATCGTGATCGAACGACCGAGAGCATGGAGGAGGTTAGGATGGGTTTTGGGCCACTTTGAAAGGGGTGTTGGGCTGCAAAGAGAAGGGGGCTTTACGACATCTTGCTAACCGTTGGAGTATCAAACGACCTCCAAATGATCCGAAACTTGACAGCGGTTCTACCGGTGCTATACCAAGGCCGCTGGCAAACCTCGGTCATTCCGAGACCGTTTAACACCCGCACACGGAAAGAGGCAAAAGGGGGCGCCGGGAGACATAGGAGTGCCGGATTGGAAAACGGACAACGGGGAAAATGCTCGGATGCATGAGACGAACACATATGCAAAATGAAATGCACATGATGACATGATATGAAATGCAGATGATGACATGGCAGAGAGAGACACGCAAGCACATGACATGGCAACAACGACGAATAACTGGCGTACACCTGGCGCATCGAATCCGGGGCGTTACACCCGGCCTATGGCCGATGCCACAGCTCGTTTGAAGAGTAGTGGGTTGAAGGGAGGGCACATTTTGAGGACGTGGGTGGAGTGCCACGTCCTCCCTCTATGGGCTTGGCCGGTTACCGTTGGAGATATGCCCTAGAGGCAATCATGTGATGATGATATTTCCCCGTGTATTCATGAGTCATATGTATTGGCAGTAATTAAGTACTCTGTCACCGGTAAGGCCATAAGAACCATAGCAAGTGTGCTAAACCATATGTCTCCGTCGGTATGTTTCATCGCAAATCTTCTCATTAAATCCAGCAAATATACCCACACCAATAACAATGATACCTGCAGGCAATTGGAATGACATTACTTTAGTCCAACAAAATAACAGGGCGCCTACACGATCCAGAAACAGGAAAACCACAAGAAAAAATTGCTAAGAAAAATCAGGCCTAGGAAAGAAGATATGCCCTAGAGGCAATCATGTGATGATGATATTTCCCCGTGTATTCATGAGTCATATGTATTGTCCTTAAACATCACCAATGATATGTACCAACAAGTATGTGACTTGTTTGTGAAACTATATATTGTATGATGATGTTCTAATGGCCCCTAATTGATAAGTATACTGGTGTCAGATTCAGGGCTCCGCGGACCCTTGAGAGGTTCGAACTCTGGGGTGCGCATGAAGGACTCTCTCTCCCCAGCCTGCCTACCCAACGATTCCACAGCCTAGCTCAACGAACACGAAGAACACGAGACACAAAGGTTTATACTGGTTTGGGCCACCGTGTGGTGTAATACCCTACTCCAGTGTGGTGGTGGATTGCCTCGAGGGCTAAGGATGGACTAATATAGTGGGTGAACAGCCTCAGGAGGAGATGTGTTCTTGAGCTCTATGAGCTGGTGAGATGGACTTGGTGGGATTGATCCAGTCCAAGATGAGCTGCCTCATATGGTGGTGGCTAGTCCTATTTATAGAGGCCATGGTCCTCTTCCCAAATGTAGACGGGAAGGAATCCCACAATGGCCAATTTTGAAGGAAGACAACTAGTACAAGCTATCCTAACAAAAGTAGTCTTCGCCTGCCAAAGGCTCTGATGATGACGCTGTCGTGGGCTCCGCGATGACCTCCGTCTTGCTGGTCTTGGTCTTGTTGCTATGGAAACATTTGCCTGATACCTCAGGACTCCTCGCCTGCGCCTGCCTCTTTAGCACCAAAAAGGAAATTAGTACACTGCGCCCACTGGCGCCAGCCTAGCCTTGATCGTCACGGCTCACGTTATGTGAACCTCACGAGGTGCCCCTTGCATAGATATCTCCGCTCCTCAGGAGCCAGCCTAGCAAGTCCGCCCCCAGATGGCTAGGAGGCCCACTCGATTTTAGACCAGATCGATCCGACAGCAAACGACAATGTTAGCGATCAGTTGCGTCCATTCTATTCCCTTTCGCGATCGATCCCGGCCTTGAGCGCTCCACTTTTCGTGAGTTTGGCCCAGCCTTGGCCCAATACCTCACCTAGCCTCTATTCTCTTTTCACGTTTTTTTCTTTTGGGCCTGTGTTTTCCTATTCCAACTATTCCCTTTCTAGGCCCACGGTTTTTCAGGGACAGTAATGGGCGGGAAATATCACTTCTAATTGAAATGAACTAGCACTTTCAACTAAAATAAATTGCTACTTTTACACAGAAAAAATAAATTGGCCTATCCTTCTATTCCCTTTCGATTAATACTTTCCAGGAACATAATTTTATTAAACAAAAATTAACTTAGTGAATTGAATTGATCTACAACTTTTTGGTTGAATAGAAATGTTCATTAAATTGATCTACTATGAACAAGATTTAAAATTAATAAGAAAATTTCAAAACAAAAACATATTTATAGAAATAAACAACTTTTGAATTCGTGAAATTTCTTGAAAAACAAGAACATTTTCTGAAATATCTGACATTTTTTTTAAAAAATAGGAACATTTATTATGTCAATTTGACATGACGTGCTAGATCATGTCCGCCTCGACTTCTAAGACAGGGTGGCAATGGTGTCACGTGCTCGTCTCGGCGTCCGTCGTCGCTACCGCGACGACGTCCGCCTCGACTCGTGTTACCCTAAGATAGACAGGGTGGCAGTGGTGTCACGTGCTCGTCTCGGCGTCCGTCGTCGCTACCGCGACGACGTCTGCCTCGACTCGCGTTACCCTAAGATAGACAGGGTCGCCGTGGTGTCACATGCTCGTCTCGACGTCCGTCGTCGCTACCACGACGACGTCCGCCTCGACTCGCGTTACTCTAAGATAAACACGGTCGCCGTGGTGTCACGTGCTCGTCTCGGCGTCCGTCGTCGCTACCGCAACGACGTCCGCCTCGACTCGCGTTACCCTAAGATAGACAGGGTGGCCGTGGTGTCACATGCTTGTCTCGGCGTCCGTCGTCGCTACCGCGACAACGTCCACCTCGACTCGCGTTACCCTAAGATAGATAGGGTGGCCCTGGTGTCACGTGCTCGTCTCGGCGTCCGTCGTCGCTACCGCGACGACGTCCGCCTCGACTCGCGTTACGCTAAGACAGGGTGGCAGTGGTGTCACGTGCTCGTCTTGGCGTTCGTCGTCGCTACCGCGACGACGTCCTTCTCAACTCGCGTTACCCTAAGATAGACAGGGTGGCAGTGGTGTCACGTGCTCGTCTCGGCGTTCGTCGTCGCTACCGCGACGATGTCCGCCTCGACTCGCGTTACCCTAAGATAGACAGGGTGGCAGTGGTGTCACGTGCTCGTCTCGGCGTCCGTCGTCGCTACCGCGACGACGTCCGCCTCGACTCGCGTTACCCTAAGATAGACAGGGTGGCAGTGGTGTCACGTGCTCGTCTCGGCGTCCGTCGTTGCTACCGCGACGACGTCCGCCTCGACTCGCGTTACCCTAAGATAGACAGGGTGGCAGTGGTGTCACGTGCTCGTCTCGGCGTATTGAAACTGAATGCCTTGAGAGTGAAGGTCTTTCAGCAAGTGAGAAGGTTTTGATAGATGAGGTTGAAAATAATACTTCCTTAATTAGGGCTGCCTACGCACATCAAGCTGAAGGAAGCATTTTTTTTCAAGTATTCGAGAGAGCAAGCTTGAAAGCCTTCACTATTGGAGATCTGGTTCTCTTCTAGCAGGCTTTTATCCTCTTCAGCCCCCCCTAATATGCAGCTTAACTGAATTTGAAAATCTGACCACCCTTTCCATCATCAGCTTAGATTTGAAATTCTCCACCCTGTTAAGTTATATCCTTTGCATGTATACCTTCTATTCAAAACTATTTGTATTATATTATTTTTGGCTTGACAAGTTGAATCCATAATGGAAAATTTCCACCATTATTTGTGTACTCAGTTCATCATTTATAACAAAAGATATTTGTGCTGTAAAGTTATTGACATTTACGCTTTTATTAACCTATGAAAAAATAGGGAAAAGAAAGAAAGAAAAAGGGATGTTCTTCAAATGATTTACCATTGCTTAGGTACCTTTGTGGTGCTTTCAATTGAAGTTTTTCATCTCTTACTCACCCCTATAGAGGTTAGATTGTCTATGGAGATATATCAACCTGAATATCATTCCTGCTGTTCTGTTATTTTTGTGGTCTGAGAATCAATTTCTCCTCCTATACACAAAAGCATAATAAAAAATTAGGAGTAGCGAGAAAATGAGTTGTTCCTTTCTGCTAAAAGGGGGTAAACTGATTTCTTTGAACAATGCTCGAAAGGAGTACGGAGTACCAGAAATAATGGTAGGTCCTAAAAAGGGGTAAACTGATGTAAAATAATGGCAACTGATGATTTCTTTCAACAATGCTCGAAAGGAGTACCGGAAATAATGGCAGCTGCTAAAAGGGGGTAAACTGATGTAAAATAACTCAGCTTCGGAAGGACTAATCCGGAGCTGAGTTCTGTCTTGTGGGTCTATTTCAACTATGACCTGCAAAAATGGTCAAAAGGAGTAGCAGGCATCAGATTAGAAACCTAAAATTTATAACTAAACAAAATCATAATTTATGAGAAAAAAAACTGAAGATGACATGCAAGTACTAAAAAATGGGACAACACATACAAGAATGCATATTTCATATAAAGTAAATAAATTATGGTGGGTGACAGAGATCATTCAGCACACCAATGTCTCATCAAGGATTAGCTAAGAATTCTCCTAGCTTAATGCTCAATGTATATACAGATTGTGCTCTATCTCTGTTGTTTGAACAATGTTCAGAGCTCAGTTTCTTTGAACAAATGTTCAGAATTCATACAATAATTTGCTACAGAAAAACAAAATGAGTTTCAGAGAATTAGCTCATTCTCTGAATAGTGGCAGTTTCTGATTTCCTTGCAGTGTTCAGTATTTATAAAAATAACTTGCTACAGAAAACAAGACAATTTTCAGAGAATTAGTACATTCTTAAACAATGGCAGCTGCTGATTTCCTTGCATAGTGTTCAATATTTATAGAATAACTTGCTACAGAGAAACAAAACAATGTTCACAGACTTAGTACATTCTTGAACAAATGCCAGCTGCTTATTTCTTTGAATAGTGTTCAGAATTTCACCCAAGAAAGATTCCCCTACAGAATAAAAATGAACTGCTAGTCTCAGTTCATTGACTGAAAACATGTCATTGTTTCAGAGATGCATTTAGGGATTTCCTTTTTCCAATCTCCACAGCCGGTTCCGATACTTGTAAGGATTTTCACACAGATGCGCCCCCGGACACTACTACGTTGTCCTCCGGCGTCAACCGAAGACGAGACTGAGGCGGATGAGTTGCTGTCGAAAAGTCCTATTTTTGTGAAACAGTAAGCAATCCTCTTTTCTGAGCACAAAGCCACCAAGTCGGCCTGCTTTTCTTCAGTTTTGAGATCCATATTTCTTTTTTTATTGTAAAGCATCCTCACTGGATTAGTCCTTCCAAAGAAATGAAATCATCTTCTACCTCATGCTGAAAACGAGCAAGTTGTGCCTGACGAACCTATCCATACTAGTTTCATGAGAGCAGAGCTGCCAAATATCGACATCCATGTGTTGCTCCCTGTCAAATCTGGGTGTTCTTGAGCTCAGAGAAGGTGGCCGCCATCAGCTATGGACTCATCGGAAGGAAGAGGGATTGGGGGGGGGGGTGTTACCGGGACATCCTTGGAGCCGACGCGGACGCCGCTGGGAAGCTTGGTGATGCGGGTGGGGACGCACAGCGGGAGGTCGAGCCCAGGCAGGAGGACGACGTCACGGACAGCCACCGCCAGATTGGCTGCCGCTCACTGAAATCGCGGCCGTCAGGCGCCACCGTGCATCTTGTCAGATTGGCCCCTCGCGTCTGGCGGACGCTGGCGCCAGATTCACCGCTGACTCGCGGCGCTCGTGCAGCCGCGGCGCCGCCTATTCGCTGCTGACCTCGCGGGGCTCAGGCGGCTGCGGCGTCTCGCCAGATTGAGCCGCCGCCACAGGGAGGAGCCGCCGACAAGGAGGGGAAGCGGCAGGGCAGAGTAGGAGGGATGGCGAAAGGGAAAAGGGAATAAGATGCGGTCGGTTTTCCCAAAAAGGAAATGAGCAGGAAAGGGAAAGGGAATAGAACGTGCGCCACGCGTGGTCGGAATCGATCGCTCCAGCGATCGATCGCTAAGGATCGCCAGGAGTCCATCAGTTTCTGAGAAAACCCAGGAGTATGTGTTTTATTTCTGTTTTGCTTTATTTTCAATGGGCGCTGATCTACGGCCGGTGCGCCGGCCCAACTGTTGGGCCGGTCCAGCACCAACCGTCCGATGCGCGAGCCCTAGTCGTCCGATCTAGGGCCGTTGTCTTCCTCCTATCCCCTTCTTTCCTTCCGCGGCAGCGCGAGCGCCGCTCGGCCTGCGTCCTCCAGCCGCCGGCTCTCTCCGGCGTCACCGTTGCGCCTGGCCCGCCTCGGTCCGCCGTGGTTTCGCCAGCTCCACTGCATGCAGCTCTCGGCAAGAAGGTCGCAGCTCCGACAAAGGAGTGTCGTGGCCCAGCTTGTAGCAACGCCGCTCACCACCGATGGCGCGTCTCGCTGGCCGCCATGAGTTCACCGCCGGTCCCTCGAGTTCGCCGCCGCTCCAGCTCCGCCGTGAAGCCATTGCATCAATGGTGAGGTGCGATCCAGCTTTTTGTCGCCGGGTTGAAGCTTTTAAAAATATGGTTGAAGCTTTTCACGCCAACGGTTGCAACTTTTTTGTTGTGTACTCGCGGGTTGAAGCGCCCTATAAAGCCGCTTGAAGCTTTTTGTAAAACCGGTTGAAGCTTTTCAATTCAACGGTTGAAGCCTTCACAAAAAATGACGGGTGTGGATTTTTGTTTCATAGTGGTCCGATGAAACTTCTCTATTCCGTCGTTTGCAGCTTTCAAACTATGGTTGAAGCTTTTTATAAAATCTTTTCAAGCTTTTCAATTCAACGGTTGAAGCTTTCTCAAAAAATGACGGGTGTGGATTTTTTGTTTCATGGTGGTCCGATGAAACTTCTCTATTCCGTCGTTTGCAGCTTTTCAAACTATGGTTGAAGCTTTTCGTATGAACGGTTGTAGCTTTTTTCAGTGCATGGTGTCCGGCTGAAGCTTGATATACCGCTAGTTGAAGCTCTCGAATTGAACAGTTGTAGCTTTTTTGGTCGTCGGTTGCAACATCGGTGGAGGAGGAAAAAATGCTTCCAAAGTTCGTCTGGAAGCAGATGGTTGCAGCGGTGGGGAGGAGGTCGCGACTCAAGACCGCCGTGGTTGAAGCATATCCGGTGGAGGGGTCCAGCACAGGGGAGTACGAACAGCAGCTCACGGGTGGTATAATCCATGGCGGCTTCCAACTCGCTCGCCAAAAGTGGAAGGAACCTGCAGCCGGGGAGGTGGCCAACGAGAAAGAAGGGATTCAAGGATGCAGTGACCAAGCTGGGTTAGGGCTAGCCAGGCGGATCTCAAGGAGGAAGAAGGGATTGGGAGGAGCGCGAGGCGTCTGATGCGCTCGCCTCGCTTCGATTGAGTGGCTCAAGGGACCAAGTGAACGGTTCGGTAAGACGCTGCTCCTAAACACTTCCCATTTTCAATAGCAAATAGGTTAAGTAAAATTTGGAAGTTGACCTAAAATTAGTGATGCAATTATTTACAGTGCCATAAAAAGTTTTGGGATTATTTAAAGTAGTTTGGAATTTTTATAATTTTAAAAGCAATTAAAATATTGTTTTGGCCCCTGTTTTGATTATTTTAGGGCACTTATACACTTTATAAAAAGTTGGTTTCACAATGAAAATTCTTCACTGATTATTTGTAATGCAATGAACATTTTTATTTTGTTGTTTGAATAAATACTATTTTTACTTTATTTCAAATTTGAGTTTGATTTGAATTTTGCTCAAGTGGCAAATGGATTAGCAAAAAGGTGATGACATGGCACCATAGGGGGAGATTACTATAGCTTGACATTAGGGTGTTACAAATCTCCTCCACTACAAGAAATCTCGTCCCGAGATTTAAGAGGTGGAGTAAGGGGGAAAGCTCTGGTTACGAAATTCTAATGGATCTTCTCGTCCTTGGTTGCTCTTCTCAAAGAAGTTGGTCCCTCTCGTTAATGTTTTCATTTTTTACTTCAGGTCATCATGATGAAGTCGTCATCGTTTTTTGGGGAACTCCAACATACTTACGAAAAGGATAAGGGGTAACTTCAAAAGAATGAACCTTATAAGGTCGATTATCTGGTAGATACACTACAAGAAATATGTCAACTAGTGACCTTCTGTCAGTGACCCTGGAAGAATTGGTCATAGATCTATGACCATTTGAGACCAATTGGTTAAAAGCTGTTCGGGGGGCTCCAAACCCTAAACCATTGCGACCATTTTGGTCGAAGGTCATAATGTCCTTACACCTAAATGGTCATAAAGCAAACAAAGGCTGGTCCGCTGCCTTATTTATAGTTGTTAACGACCAATATAGATGGTTATAGCCTTGTAGATTGTGGTGGGTTGTGATGACTAGGCGCCATCTCATCGGGCTTTTGCCTATGTGTCATGTCCATGTGTCAATTTTTGCCCTAGGTTGTGAAGCAACCTATATTTCTATTATTCAAAATTCCCAAAAAATTCTCATAAATTGTTTGGATCATATCTTCATCAAATATGTCAAAAACCTTCATTGCCTAGTTCAAAAATAACTCAACAATATTCATTTTCCTATTCTGTTCATAGCAGCACTTTGTGAAGACAGTACCATTTTGGCATGTCTAAATGGTATCCATTTTCTACAGTGCTTTCCTCTACCCAAATAACCATACTCCACCAAATGTCAGCTCAATCCATTCATTATTTTGAGCCCAGCTTCAACATTCAGATTTATGTCCAAAGGTGGTACTTTGCAAAGCAAGTACCACCTAGGCTCCTCCTTTTGAGATGAAAAATTGTGAAGACGGTCTTCTTAGTAACTGATCATCCTCAGCCAAAACTCACGCCCGTTATCCATGTGCATTTACCGTACCGCTAATCAAACACTTGGCTGCTTATTCATGTTTGAGCATCGATCGGTCTCCTCGTGAGAATCTTATGTTGCGATTTTCTTCCTAGCACCTACCTAGGGAGTGACCAACCCACTAGACAAGCCTAGGCCGCCCAGAACACATGGCAACTCCACGGTCATGCGGTGACCACGCGGCGGGCATGCGAGTTTCGCTCTAGAGTTGGGGCCCTCGCCCACCGTCCAAACCTCGACGCGTCGCCACCAAACCATGTATTTATGATTAAATAGGTACTTATGTAACTATAAATGATTTTTGGAAAAAATAAATGGCAAACTATGAGGCAGCTGCAGTTCAAATTTGACCCGCTTCCCTCTTGAATCGGTAGGAATTTGTCTTTTTCACCAGAGGTGGATCAAAACCTTTGACACCCAACCATTTTTTCCATTGTGCATTAAATATGTTCTAGTATTTTATAAAATTGGTTTGGTCCAATTTTGCAACAAATATATGGTAGGTCCTTCAGAAAAAAAACTCATTTCAGGCACTCGGAAAATGGAAAATGAATTTTCCGTGAAAACAAAATGAAAATTTCCTTAGGCAACATTGTTTGCCATTCCAAGATGCACCCTTGGGCACAATATGAGATTATTTGAACAAACTATGCCATGAGCGTGGCCAGAAGATTGATCATTTGGCTTGAAAGCCATGAATCTTCACGCATGATAGCTCATTTCTGAGAACACTTTTTTTAAAATAATTACCGTATTACAAGTTTATTATTTTTCCTGGAAACTTGGTCACATATAATGACACAATGCGAAGGTTTTCCAATTTTTGATTTTTTGAATTTTTATGCCTGTTTCAAAATGCGGTCAAAACGGCGGGCTTGACCGTTCCTAGCTAGTGGTTGAATCTTGGAATTTTTTTGGTGTTTCTCTGATTAAATAGATACTTATGTACCTAGAAATGATTTTTGGAAAAAATAAATGGCAAACTATGAGGCCGCTGCAGTTCAAATTTGACCCGCTTCCTACTAAATCGGCAGGAATTTGTCTTTTTCACCAGAGGTGGATCAAAACTTTTTACACCCAACCATTTGGTCAATTGTGCATTAAATATGTCCTATTATTTTATAAAATTGGTTTGGTCCAATTTTGCAACAAATATATGGTAGGTCCTTCACAAAAAAACTCATTTCAGGCACTCGGAAAATGGAAAATGAATTTTCCGTGAAAAGAAAATGAAAACTTCCTTAGGCAACATTGTTTTCCATTCCAAGATGCACCCTTGTGCACAATATGAGATTATTTGAACAAACTATGCCATGAACATGGCCATAAGATTGATCATTTGGCTAGAAAGCCATGAATCTTCACGCATGATAGCTCATTCCTGAGAACACTTTTTTAAAATAATTACCAGACATAAGTTTATTATTTTTCCCGGAAACTTGGTCACATATAATGACACAATGCGAAGGTTTTCCAATTTTTTGATTTTTTTTGAATTTTTATGCCTATTTCAAAATGCGGTCAAAACGGCGGGCTTGACCGTTCCTAGCTAGTGGTTGAATCTTGGAATTTTTTTGGTGTTTCTATGATTAAATAGATACTTATGTACCCAGAAATGATTTTTGGAAAAAATAAAAAGCAAACTATGAGGCAGCAGTAGCTCAAATTTGATTTCGCTTCCAACCGAATTCCATGGAATTTGTCTTTTTCACCAGAGGTGGATCAAAACTTTTTACACCCAACCATTTGGTCAATTGTGAATTAAATATGGCCTAGTATTTTATAAAATTGATTAGGTCCAATTTTGCAACAAATATATGGTAGGTCCTTCATAAAAAAACTCATTTCAGGCACTCGGAAAATGGAAAATCAATTTTTGGTGAAAAGAAAATGGAAACTCCTTTAGGCAACATTGTTTGGAATTCCAAGATGCCCCCTTGTGCACGATATGAGATCGTTTGAACAAACTATGCCATGAATGTGGCCATAACATTGATCATTTGGCTTGAAAGCCATGAATCTTCACTCATGACAGCTCATTTCCGAGAACACTTTTCTAAAATAATTTCCGTATTACAAGTTTATTATTTTTCCTGGAAACTTGGTGACATATAATGACACAATGCGAAGGTTTTCCATTTTTTTGATTTTTTTGAATTTTTTATGCCCGTTTCAAAATGCGGTCAAAACGGCGGGCTTGAATTGCTCCTAGCTAGTGGTTGAATCTTGGATTTTTTTTGGTGTTTCTCTAATTAAATAGATACTTATGTACCTAGAAATGATTTTTGGAAAAAATAAAGAGCAAACTATGAGGCAGCTGCAGTTCAAATTTGACCCGCTTCCAACTGAATCTGCGAGAATTTGTCTTTTTCACCAGAGGTGTATCAAAACTTTTTACACCCAACCATTTGGTCAATTGTGCATTAAATATGGCCTAGTATTTTAGAAAAATGATTTGGTCCAAATTTGCAAGAATTATTTGGTAGGTCCTTCACAAAAAAAACCTCATTTAGGGCACTCAAAAAATGGAAAATGAATTTTTCGTCCAAAGAAAATGAAAACTTCCTTAGGAAACATTGTTTGCCATTCCAATATGCACCCTTGTGCACAATATGAGATCATTTGAACAAAATATGCCATTCCAAAATGCACCCTTGTGCAAAAAACACAAGAGAAATAAATAGAAAATACAACTACATAAGCTTGAAAAAGTATTTGATGTGCTCCACATGTGCTATGATTGTGAATTATAAAATTGATGTGCTCCAAATTTGCAACAAATATTTGCTAGGTTCTTTATAAAAATATCATTTTGGACACTCGAAAAATGAGTCTCTTAGAACACTTTTTTAATGATATTAACAATATTCAAAGTTTGTTATTTTTCTTGAAAAGTAGGTCACACTTGGTGACACAATGCGAAGGTTTTTTATTTCTATATTTTTATAAATTTCTTAGGTCGTCAAATAGCAGACATGATTCAAAATCTTATTTTCAATCAATTATGACCAATTTAAATGGTCTTAACATCATCAAAGGATACTCTGTTACGATTGGTCTATCTGACCACGCGGATCATGCCTTAAGCACCGTCAGATGCACCCGGATCCTACGGCAGCCCACACCCCCCTCGTCGCTCTCACCCCCTCCCGTATCCCTGTCATCCTCACACGAAACCCTAGCCCCCTTCTCCCAATCACCGCCGCCGCCTTTCTCCCTCCTGCATCCCTTCTCCGCTGGGTCTCAAACGAAACCCACCGCCACGCCTTTGTCTCCCCAACCAACCACAATCCACCGCGACCTCCTCCCACTCTCCTCTCCCTCGCCACGGCCTCGCCTCCCCTCCCGTCCTCTTGTCTCCCTACTAGGCCCCAGATCGACTCGGCCTTCTCCTTCTCTGGCCACGACCAGATCCACACTGGCGTTCCCGCATCGGCACCGGAGATCCAGTCCTCTCCCGGTGCAAAATCCCACATACAACCAACGGGAAGGAGGCCCAAAAATCCCCAAGTCCCAAAGAAACCACCGCTTCCTCTGTTCCTCATCCTCTGCTCCATGATTCCACCGCCGCCGCCGAGCTCCTCCATCCTCTCTCCCCAAACCCCGGTCTCTACCGCCGGCGCCCCGTCCCCTCCCCTCCCCTTCTCTCCCTGGACGCGCTCCCCTCGAGCTGCGGTCAGATCCGCCCTCCCTCGCACCGGAAACCCTAGCCGCCCGGCCACGGCGACCGACCTCCACGAGGGTGGTGTGAGTCCCTCCTCCCCTCCCGTCATCAGGAGAGGAGAGGGAGTTCAAGCAGGCCATGGCGGCGACCACAGCCGGGAGAGGACCGTGCTTCTTCTCCGCGCCGTTATCAAGGCTTCTCCACAGTCGCGCGCCGGGCGAGGAGTCAGCCTTGGTGCGCTGCGGCTGTCTTTTGCTCCCCCGCGTCCGCCCCAGACGGTGCCGCCTGTCCCTCCCGCTGCCAGTCCCACTTCCACCCCTAAATCCCTCTCCTTGCCTAATCTGGTTTCCCGCAGCGCAGGTGAGGCGTTGCTGCAGCTTCAACGCCATGGCCGGACCCCAACTCCTGCGGCCGGGCCTGCTCCTTCTCGGATGTACCTCAAGGTCCACTCCATGTACGTCTCCCTCCCCCCTCCTGCATCCACTTCCTCCTCCATTTTGGATTGAATTACACCCCTAAATTATTGAATTATTGGGTAAGCTAGGGGCTAGGGGTTTGCTGGTGTGTTTTGTTAATTCAGTAAGCTAGGGGCTGTCATCCATTAAATTCAGAGAAACCCCTGTCAAGCATGAGGTTCTCCTACATACCTACTACTATATGTTTGATGCCACGAGATCGATTTGTATCATCTAGTGTCGCTTTATTTTTGATACCACGAGATCTCCTTATTCCCAGATTTGGTGGTAGACAGCGCTTAGTTTGTAGGCTGTGGGGCATTTGATTGCTTGCTGGCTGAAAGTGGAGCATTAGTAGTAATGCTGCATTGCTATATTCCTCTGTGATAAATCTGTTCTCTGACGCTTTCGGGAGATTTCGAGCGTTCTTGAAATGAGTTGTATGTTAGTGTGTTGGATCTCATAGAAATATGTTGTGCTGATCCACTGTAGCAGCTCTGGGTATCTGTGGTATTCTTGTGACCCAATGCTGCAAAGCTATACCAATGAGGCATGCACGCATCTAATCAAATTCCTCAACAACATATTTGTTTTTTACACAACAATGCATTCAAAAATCTGACCTATCTATATACACACTTTGTGGAAGAAATATGATATATATATGTGCTTCTGTTGCTTCTATAGTATAGTTAGTACTCATGCCCATGATGGACCAGGTCCCTGCTCTGTTTCTTCTTCTTTTGCTTCCTGTATGTATGTATGTGTCTGACGACGAAGGTGGTTTCTTCAGAATTGATCGAGTCTGACAAAGTTGTTCTGAACATTTCTTGAAACAGGCGAGGCCGGAGATGTCTCAGGCGGTGATGTCCACAGGGTGGCGCCACTGCGCCGACGCTGCCCTGGTCACCGCAGTGGTGCTTGGCGGCTTCTGCACCTCTCCTGGATGTGGTGATGGTCACACCACAGTCGTGGTGTGGCTGAGCCTCCGCTACAGCTACAACCTCCCTCTGGTGAGCTCCTCCCCGTTCCTTCTTCTCTGGTGTAGCTCCTGTATGGCCTTGGCCATGATTTGCATTGGATGTGGGGCTCTACTAGTTGCTGCAACCAAGCATCAACTTCTACTGGAGCTCTCTGGTGATAAATTCATGCGGTTCTAGGGTCTGTCAGTAGCTGCCCATGTGTACTTGCTTTATATATGTGCTCCTGTGATCATGGTGGTGTTGATGCTTATCTTGCGTGTCTCTGGTGGTGGTGGTGTTGACAGCAGTTAGACACCTAGCTTGTAACTAATATCCTTACTGCTAATTTACCTCAAGTTTATCTTAACATGGTTGAAATGAGCGCTGCAAATTTTGATGTCTAAAATCAATTTTTACCTCAAGTCATTAAGTAATTATTTTCATTACATCACAGCTTAATGAGAATATTGACTTGAATATTTTATGTATGCCCTGATGCATGTACACATACGGTTGAGCAAATTTCGAGTTGCAGTGGAACAACCTGGAGTTAGATAGGTTCAATTTTCTTTTGTTCTATTTCTAGTTTAAGCATATGCAGATTCTAGTAAGTGTCTATGCATGTAGCCCTCGCCGCTGCATCGCTGTTGCTGCTCGCTATTTTCATCGTCAAGATACCGTCTTTTCGCCAGATGTCGCATGACTACTCATCGCTGCTACTCTTGCACCGCTGCTACTCGTTATGGAATTCATTATGGAATTTGGTGCAGTGTACCATCAATCACAAATTACTGAGTTAGCCAGTTAGTTAGTAGTACATGACGTTGAACGCCTCAAAAGTATTTCGTGTTTGATGCATGGCCTATCTTACTGTGGCTTATACATTCTGTTCTGTACCTAACTTATATTGGAAGATGACTATTCTGTAAGAAGGATCTAACCATCATTAAGTGCACAAGTTTTCGTGATAATTCGCAATCGCATTAAAAAATTCTAGTGGGAGTTATACATGTTTTCTCATGATAGATTGATCTAGACTGAAACATGATTTTGCATCCCGTTTTTCGTCGACAAATATACAAGTTATATCAGCAAGTTACTGTATGTGTTAGAGAAATCAGTGTTGATTTATTTGTTGATCTTTTTTTTCTTTCTAATTTTTGCATGAGAGCAAACTGGTGTAGCTAGCTGGACTCTGCAGCCATGAATCGTGAAGTAGCATATTCAGTTTTGCTAATAGAAAATAAATGTATTAAAAATTTAAAAACTGCATAATAAGTGCTTGTTCATGTTTGGTTTTCTCTAAACTTTGTTTGTATGATTGAGGGCAAATTTACTTGGTTCTTTTCTCTAAACTGTGCTTGGAACATTCGTTTTTATGATCTAAAATTGCCTTCCCGTGATGATGCAGGTGCCTAGTTTGTGCTCGCTATCGAAGGAGCTCCATGTTGAAGAAGATTGAAGACACTTGTAGAGCTACAGGGTTAACACCAGGGCATCGTATCACGTGTAGAGCTTGTAGAGCTTGTATATGTTAGAGCTTATTATGTGTAGAGCTTGTAAAGTATATGTTATTTGTACAATAGCTAGGAGCTCAGATCTTGAATCGGCTGATAATATTTGGAGTATTATGTGTGTTTTTGTTTGTGCCAATTTAAATACTGGTTATTTATTTATTGTT
Source organism: Aegilops bicornis (assembly GCA_021605145.1). NCBI lineage: Eukaryota > Viridiplantae > Streptophyta > Magnoliopsida > Poales > Poaceae > Aegilops > Aegilops bicornis. The sequence continues at coordinate 40,063,333 of CM038672.1, forward strand.
AAATTGAAATATGAAGTATATGAACTTGCTATTTGGGACCCACGCACTGAACCTCGACATCCGGGACCCACGACCAACCACGACATCCGGGACCCATTTGAAAAAACTAAAACTTTCTAGCGTAAAAGGCCACGACCCCAAAATGAGAAGGCTTAATTGTTGGGCTTGGCCCATCTACCTAGCCAAAATTAATATGAGAAAAAACACAAATAGGCCGAATTGTTGGGCTCGGCCCATGTAGAAAATCGAATTGGACCAGGCTTATTCTTGTGCCACATCAGATTGGCACGTCGGATACCTACATGGCCTGGGGAGGCTGCTAGTGACCAAAACGCCACAGTAGACATATTTTGGTCATAAACGTCTACGACCATTCCAGAAGAAAGGTCGCTATAGTCAGTTAGCGACGGCCAGCTTTTGACCTTATGTTTTTGGTCACAAAAAGGTCACAAATTGAAAACAGTGACCATTCAGTGACCAATTGTGGTGGTCACAAGTTGACATATTTCTTGTAGTGATAGCTTAGGGAATGTGGTAGAAAGCATCTCTCGAATTGAACTTAAGAGAACATCGAGAGCAATATGAGAAGGTACAATAAGAAGTTTCAAGCGGGCAGACAGTCGTCCGATGCCTAAACTAAAGTGTGAAAAGGGCTCAGAGCAACCGGGAATAATATTGCATCTGATACCAGAATAGATCTCTAGGAAGGTGGCATGTGAATCTCATACTAAGCCAAGAGGGTGGAATAACTTTGGAAACAGGGATGCACAGGAGAGTCAGGTTTTGATCCTTTGGAACTGTGGGTTATGGGCCCACCATGTGGGTTAAAAGTAGGAAGGGCGCTGACATCTTGCACGGTCATGATAGCAAGACTGGTCAGAGGATAGCATGTCGGTTATGTTGGCAACAACGTTGGTATCAAGAGCGAGGGATGAAGAGAACCATTTTCCTACTCGTTGAAACGAGGCGGGCCAATAGGCAAAGTTCTCGTCCATCGGTGGTTACCGGAATGCCATCAAACATAGTAACAGGGTCTCACTGACAGAGTTGTATACCAGGGTGTTTACATAAGCAGGGGACTATTATTGCTTAGATCGTATAATTTTTTTGAAAGGTTAAACAAAATAATGGAAAGGAAAATATGCTTAAACACAAGTATTAGGAGTATATCCTTCCCATCCATGACAGGACAACAAGTAGATAACCAATTAGGTAAAGGGGCGAGGGGATTCATGATGTTACCCATAAAACGGTGCTAGGATAATCGATCAAGAAACATTTAGCATTGCATTTCAAATGTTCTTTTGATGATCGGAATACCACAATCATGCTTCAAGGTAGCATCGACACGGTCATAGGGTAAAGGTCAGACTTTGGGAACACAAAGGATCCATCAGGAAGTTCCAGAACAACTCATACAATTTCGTCATGGAAAATATGAGGATGTAGCTGATGGGCTCAGCAACAATTCATCGAGATTTCCATAATCATGGATTTTCACAATTAAATGAACAGGGTGATAGCATTGGACATACCAAAGTATATAATGAAGTATGTTCGAGGATAACAATCACAATTAAACATTGATCGGAAAGTGCACCTGGAAATATGGACTAAGTAGCACAATCAATGTTATATAATGGTGATTCAATAACCAACAGACTTAGAATGAAACTATCAACCATTAACTTCAAAGCAATAGGGTTGCTAGAAGTTTTGAATTCACACGTCATAGTTCATCTGTCGGTATTCCGGTTAGAAACAACATGGAGACCAAGAAAATAATGGTGATGGTGATAAGTATCACTTGTATCAGGAATTCTTAAGAGGTGGTGAAATCCTCACGACATTCTCGACATAAAAGATGGTAAGAATCTAAGGTAGGTCATAACATAAGCTGGATAGCAAGGAACTCAAGGTACAACACAAAACATGAATATGTCTGCGTCAAAAGGAGGGCAATAATGTTGTCGATGATAACACAAATCATCAAGGGGCAAGGATGATATTTCTCAACATGAATTCGATTGATATCCTGGAAGAGATCAGGGTGTTGATGATGATCACGATACATTTGTCGAGAGGTTTCATGAAGATGTAATCGATCATCAATGGCATCAAGCAAAAAGAATGGTGAAGCAAAAGTTTATCGGAACCACAATAAGATTGCAAGCTCGGAATCAAAATTGACTTTTAGACAACAAAATGATGTTGAAAACGCGACCTAAGCCTTGCACACGGTCTAAAGAATTCATGCACCAAAGAAGGACAAGGTAGCACGGTCAAAGGTAGTATGATAAGGATGTATCCGGTAGTCTAGTATGGAAATATTGAGTTTAATTTTACCAGCAACAAATTACTATGGGTATTGAATTGCAGTGTGAATTTGATCTGCTAACCGGTGTTCTCGGTTGACAACAACCCAAAACCTGGAGAAAAACTGAAATAGTGAGAAGCCATACCTGACGAAGACTCATAAGAAGCATTGCAGTTCCATGATGTTCTTGAGATACCAGAGGGTAATACACGGAGGTAGATAATAATATAGGTTGGACCGGTGTATTTATCTGCGGAAGACAAGTGCTTTAACTTATCTGAGAAATGGAATCAAAGGAGAATAACATGATCGGGACCATTAATGTGGATGATGTGGAACTGGACAGACTGGCTGTCTCTTTTGGTTGTAAGGTTGGATCCCTACCTTTTACATACCTAGGACTACCAGTGGGAGTGATGAGACTCAGAATCATGGACCTAATGCCAGTGGTGGATAGCATGGAAAATAAAATGTCTGCTAGTTCTACTTTCCTTGCTCAAGGAGGAAGATTACAATACCTGAATTCTTCTCTATCTGCCCTACCTATCTTTTTCCTCTGCAGCTTGGAAATTCCTCCTGGGATCTTAAAGCAGTTACAGAGAATTCAAAAGTAGTGTTTGCGGAGAAGAAATGGCAATGATAAGGCTCCAGCCCTTGCAGCTTGGGATCTGGTGTGCAAGCCTAAAAGTAAGGGGGTTGGGCATCATGAATTTAGCTGTTCAAAATGATGCACTGCTGATGAAGCATTTGTATAATATTTTTAATAAGCATGATGTGCCCTGGGTTAATTTGATTTGGAACACATATTACCATGAAAGAGTACCACAAGCTACTGCAGAATGTGCTAGGGCTAGGGCAAAACCTCATCTCAGTGAGACCGATTGCATGAACTCGGTGAGACCGATTTCAGCAAAGATCAAACAGATAGTTGGTCAAGCAAACTCGGTGGGACAGATTGCACATTTCGGTGAGACCGAAATAATTACAACAGGCAACAGAGAGTTTGCAAGGCCATCTCAGTGAGACCGAGATCCATATCGGTGAGACCGAATTGTCTAGGGTTTCTTGCAGTGGCTATGTCAAAAGAACTCGGTGGCGCCAGATAGATCAAATCGGCGGGGCCGAGTTTGACTTTGGGTTCTGTACATATGTGGAAATGAGAAAGTGGCTGAGGGTTTTGGAGCAATATCACTAAGCACTTTGAGCAAGTAGACCATTAAGCAACACCTCATCCCCTTTTAATAGTATTGGCTTTCATATGGACTCAATGTGATCTTGGATCACTAAAATGAAATTGAAGAGTCTTGAGCTATTGTCAATCTTTGTCCTTAGCATTTTGAGGGGTCCACATCTCTAGTCCATGCCATGCCAATCATTGAACTTTCTGAAATATATAACTTGGATGGATATTAGTTCAATGTGCTATATGTTGTTATGAATTACCAAAACCACGCGGGGATTAGTTGCACTTTCAATCTCCCCCTTTTTGGTAATTGATGACAACATATAGATCAAAGCTCCGACAGATGATAATATGAATGAAATACTGTTGAGGAACGCAGTAATTTCAAAAAAATTCCTACGATCACGCAAGATCTATCTAGGTGATGCATACCAACGAGCGGGGAGAGTGTGTCCACGTACCCTCGTAGACCGAAAGCGGAAGCGTTATATCAACGCGGTTGATGTAGTCGTACGTCTTCACGATCCGACCGATCCTAGCACCGAATGTACGGCACCTCCATGTTCAGCACATGTTCAGCTCGATGACGTCCCTCGTACTCTTGATCCAGTTGAGGCCGAGGGAGAGTTCCGTCAGCACGACGGCGTGGTGACGGTGATGATGAAACTACCGACGCAGGGCTTCGTCTAAGCACTACGACGATATGACTGAGGTGTGTAACTGTGGAGGGGGGCACGGCACACGACTAAGAGATTGTCTGTTGTCCTTTGGAGTGCCCCCTTGGCCACGTATATAAAGGAGGGAGGAGGAGGAGGCCGCCTAGGAGAGGCGCGCCTATAGGGGGAGTCCAACTAGGATTCCCAATCCTAGTTGGAGTCCCCTTCATTTTCCAGGAGGGGGGAGAGGGAAGGAGTAGGAGAGGAGAAGGAAAGAGAGGGGGGCGCCGCCTCCTCCCTAGTCCAATTCGGACTTTCCATGGGGGGGGCGCGCGGCCACCCCTTGAGGCCCTTCTCTCCTTTCCCGTATGGCCCATTAAGGCCCACTACTTCCGCCGGCGAATTCTCGTAACTCTCCGGTACTCCGAAAAATACCCGAATCACTCGGAACCTTTCCGATGACCTAATATAGCCTTCCAATATATCAATCTTTACCGCTCAACCATTTCGAGAGTCCTCGTCATGTCCGTGATCTCATCCGGGACTCCAAACAAACTTCGGTCATCAAATCACATAACTCATAATATAAATCGTCATCGAACGTTAAGCGTGTGGACCCTACGGGTTCGAGAACTATGTAGACATGACCGAGACACATCTTCGGTCAATAACCAATAGTGGAACCTGGATGCTCATATTGGCTCCTACATATTCTAAGAAGATCTTTATCGATCAAACCGCATAACAACATACGTTGTTCCCTTTGTCATCAGTATGTTACTTGCCCGAGATTTGATCGTCGGTATCCTCATACCTAGTTCAATCTCGTTACCGGCAAGTCTCTTTACTCGTTCCGTAATGCATCATCCCGCAACTAACTCATTAGTCACATTGCTTGCAAGGCTTATAATGATGATCATTACCGAGAGGGCCCAGAGATACCTCTCCGATACACGGAGTGACAAATCCTAATCTCGATCTATGCCAACTCAACAAACACCATAGGAGACACCTGTAGAGAATCTTTATAATCACCAAGTTACGTTGTGACGTTTGATAGCACACAAGGTGTTCCTCCGGTATTCGGGAGTTGCATAATCTCATAGTCAGAGGAACATGTGTAAGTCATGAAGAAAGCAATAGCAATAAAACTAAACGATCATTATGCTAAGCTAACAGATGGGTCTTGTCCATCACATCATTCTCTAATGATGTGATCCCGTTCATCAAATGACAACACATGTTTATGGTCAGGAAACTTAACCATCTTTGATTAATGAGCTAGTCAAGTAGAGGCATACTAGGGACACTTTGTTTTGTCCATGTATTCACACATGTATCAAGTTTCCAGTTAATACAATTCTAGCATGAATAATAAACATTTATCATGATATAAGGAAATATAAATAACAACTTTATTATTGCCTCTAGGGCATATTTCCTTCAAATACATCGTCGCTTTGAGAAGTATGTGATAAGCAAGAGCTCCCCCTAAATTTGTGCATTATTTAAAATTTGCTTTTGAATGCAAATGCACAATCGATTAGGATCATGGGTCACTCTTCCATGTAACATACATCTTGGTGGAGCGCTCAAAATGATAAGAGTTAAATAACATGCACTCATCACCAAGAGTAAACATGATTGGTCAAACACAAATATCACAGATATCATCATGCAAGCACACATTAAAGCATAGTATGATCAAACACATGATCACAGGAGTATCTCACACACATAACACAAATATTGTAGCATGGATCAAACAAGCAAACGATCAAAGCAAATGATCAAACTAGCAAGAGAGGCAACAAAAGGAAAAACTCTTTCTCTCTCTCTATTTCTCTCTCTCTCAGCCTAATGATCTGTACACTTTCTCCCCTTTAGTAACAAGTTACCAAAAAGCTTGAAAATGCATAGTGCTATGCAGCACTCTAGGCACGATCTCCGGGATCTCCTGAAGTGGTCTTCTGGCTGGTTGCTCCGGTGTGCGTAGATGGCGTGGAGAGGAGGGCATCTGTAAAAGCTTCGGCAGATATTTGTGGAGCTGGAGGAGTTGAAACTGGAGGTGCAATCGTGGTAGTTGCTGCAGGTGCTGAAAGTGTAGTCCTAGTGTCATTGACAACTGGCACTGCTGAAGACCTTTTTGCCCTTGGCACTCGCTGAAAAGTGTCTATGGTAGGTCTGTCATTCATGTCCTCAACTTCTTCCTGGAGCTTCTCCACAGTGGTCTGGATGTGACCTTCACATCTAGATCATGGAATTTAGTCTCAATGATCCTCTCAAGACTCTCTTGATTCCGAGTCAGGGTGGCCAAGCCCTTCTCAATCTTGACAGTAGCCTCAAGCAGATAACTGAGTTGATCTTGCTTGGTCTTGAGCATCACAATTGAAGCATCTGGTGCACTGGCTGCCTTTGCTGCTTGTGTAGCATTTGCTCTCTCTCTCTCTCCCTCTCTCTCTCTCTCTCTCTCTCTCTCTCTCTCTCTCTTCTCCTAGGCTTCTGCACATGTAGGATGAGATGCATCCATGACAATCTCATTGTCCTCAAATTCTGGCCTCAGGGGAAGATGCTCTTTGTCTAGAAGATATTTCCATGTTCCCATCTTGGAGTTGATCAACATCTGTATATGAGAGGCATATCCACATGACCTCTTTTGATCAGCTGCAGTTCTCTTCAAATGCTCTCGATGATCCTCTAAGGTAGTTTCATGAGCTAACTTAAGATTGTTTAGTTCTTTACTTAGACGCTCAATCTCCTTCTTACCATTTTCATTCGTTTCATCCTGATTAGCATGATTATTAGCAAATCCATCATAGTTTTCGTCACTAGTGTTGTCAACAAGTAAATCATCATCACCTAGCAAATCATCTTCATCACTATTGAAATCAGCATACTCAAGGTGTGATACCTGCTACGTCTTGAGCTTGCGTTGGTTTTCCTCGAAGAGGAGAGGATGATGCAACAGAGTAGCGTAAGTATTTCCCTCAGTTTTTGAGAACCAAGGTATCAATCTAGTAGGAGGCCACACGCAAGTCCCTCGTACCTACACAAAGCAAATAACTCCTCGCAACCAACGCGAATAGGGGTTGTCAATCCCTTCACGGTCACTTATGAGAGTGAGATCTGATAGATAATATTTTTGGTATTTTTGGTATAAAGATGCAAAGTAAAATAAAAGGCAAAGTAAAAAGCAAAGCAATAATAAAGCGTGGGAAGATTAATATGATGAGAATAGACCCGGGGCCATAGATTTCACTAGTGGCTTCTCTCAAGAGCATAAGTATTTTACGGTGGGTGAGCAATTACTGTTGAGCAATTGACAGAATTGAGCATAGTTATGAGAGTATCTAGGTATGATCATGTATATAGGCATCACGTCCGAGACAAGTAGACCGACTCTGCATCTACTACTATTACTCCACCCATCGACCGCTATCCAAAGCATGCATCTAGAGTATTAAGTTAATGAAAACGGAGTAACGCTTTAAGCAAGATGACATGATGTAGAGGGATAAATTCATGCAATATGATAAAAACCCCATCTTATTATCCTCGATGGCAACAATACAATGCGTGCCTTGCTGCCCCTACTGTCACTGGGAAAGGACACCGCAAGATTGAACCCAAAGCTAAGCACTTCTCCCATTGCAAGAACAACCAATCTAGTTGGCCAAACCAAACGGATAATTCGAAGAGACTTGCAAAGATAACCAATCATACATAAAAGAATTCAGAGAAGATTCAAATATTGCTCATAGATAATCTTGATCATAAACCCACAATTCATCGATCTCAACAAACACACTGCAAAACAAAGATTACATCGAATAGATCTCCATGAGGGAGGGGGAGAACATTGTATTGAGATCCAAAAAGAGAGAAGAAGCCATCTAGCTACTAACTATGGACCCGAAGGTCTGAAGTAAACTACTCACACTTCATCGGAGAGGCTATGATGATGATGTAGAAGCCCTCCGTGGTGGATTCCCTTCCCATGGAGCTCCGAACAGGCCCCAAGATGGGATCTCGTGGATCTGAGAAAGTTGCGGCGGTGGAATTAGGTTTTTGGCTCCGTATCTGATCTGTTGAAGTGCGTAGGTATATATAGGAGGAAGGAGTACGTCGGTGGAGCAGGGGCCCACGAGGCGGGGGGCGCGCCTAGGGGCGCCCACCTCGTGGCCGCCTCCCTCCTTTCTTGACCGAGGGTCCAAGTCTCCTGGATCTTATCGATGAGAAAATCACGTTCTCAAGATTTCATTCCGTTTGGACTCCGTTTGGTATTCCGCTTTCTTCAAACATCAAATAGGCAAAACAAAGAACTGGCTGGGCGTCCGGTTAATAGGTTAGTCCCAAAAGTAATATAAAAGTGGAAAATAAAGCCCAATATGGTCCAAAACAGTAGATAATATAGCAGGAGCAATCAAAAACTATAGATACGTTGGAGACGTATCAGGCATCTAAGCTTAATACACCGCTCGTCCTCGAGTAGGTAAATGATAAAAAGAGAATTTTTGATGCGGAGTGCTACTTGGCATAATTTCAATGTAACTCTTCTTAATTGTGGCATGAATATTCAGATCCAAAAGATTCAAGACAAAAGTTCATATTGACATAAAAATAGTAATACTTCAAGCATACTAACTAAGCAATTATGTCTTCTCAAAATAACATGGCCAAAGAAAGTTCATCCCTACAAAATCATATTGTTTAGTTATGCTCCATTTTCTTCACACAAGAATGCTCTCATCATGCACAACCCCGATGACAAGCCAATCAATTGTTTCATACTTTAGTAATCTCAAACCTATAAACTTTCACACAATATATGAGCGCGAGCCATGGACATAGCACTATGGGTGGAATAGAATATGATGATGGGGGTTATGTGGAGAAGACAAAAAAGGATAAGGTCTTACATCAACGAGGCTAATCAACGGGCTATGGAGATGCCCATCAATTGATGTTAATGCAAGGAGTAGGAATTGCCATGCAACGGATGCACTAGAGCTATAAATGTATGAAAGCTCAACAAAAGAAATTAAGTGGGTGTGCATCCAACTTGCTTGCTCACGAAGACCTAGGGCATTTGAGGAAGCCCATCGTTGGAATATACAAGCCAAGTTCTATAATGAAAAATTCCCACTAGTATATGAAAGTGACAACATATGAAACTCTCTAAATGAAAAACATGGTGCTACTTTGAAGCACAATATATGAGACTCGCTATATGAAGAACATGGTGCTACTTTGAAGCACAAGTGTGGAAAAAGAGATAGTAACATTGCCCCTTTTTATTTCTCTTTTTTTGGGCCTTTTTTTGGAACAATGCTCTATTAAATGATGATCATCACACTTCTATTTATTTACAACTCAATGATTACAACTCGATACTAGAACAAAGTATGACTCTATATGAATGCCTCCGGCGGTGTACCGGGATATGCAATGAATCAAGAGTGACATGTATGAAAGAATTATGAACGGTGGCTTTGCCACAAATACTATGTCAACTACATGATCATGCTAAGCAATATGACAATGATGGATGTGTCATGAAGAACGTTATGGTGGAAAGTTGCATGGCAATATATCTCGGAATGGCTATGGAAATGCCATAATAGGTAGGTATGGTGGCTGTTTTGAGGAAGATATAAGGAGGTTTATGTGTGAAAGAGCGTATCATATCACGGGGTTTGGATGCACCTGCGAAGTTTGCACCAACTCTCAATGTGAGAAAGGGCAATGCAGTGCATCAAGAGGCTAGCAATGATGGAAGGGTGAGAGTGCGTATAATCCATGGACTCAACATTAGTCATAAAGAACTCATATACTTATTGCAAAAATCTACAAGTCATCAAAAACCAAGCACTACGCGCATGCTCCTAGGGGGATAGATTGGTAGGAAAACTCATATCATGTAGTGAATAAAAATATAGCTCCAAGTAAAGTTATCGATGGAAGTGGACGAAAGAGGGGATGCCTTCCGGGGCATCCCCAAGCTTTGACTTTTTGGTGTCCTTGGATTATCTTGGGGGTGACATGGGCATCCCTAAGCTTAGGCTCTTGCCACTCCTTGTTCCATAATCCATCAAAATATTTCACCCAAAACTTGAAAACTTCACAACACAAAACTCAACAGAAATCTTGTGAGCTCCGTTAGCGAAAGAAAAAAAAAGACCACTTCAAGGTACTGTAATGAACTCATTCTTTATTTATATTGGTGTTAAACCTACTGTATTCCAACTTCTCTATGGATTATAAACTATTTTACTAGCCATAGATTCATCAAAATAAGCAAACAACACACGAAAAACAGAATCTGTCAAAAACAGAACAGTCTGTAGTAATCTGTACTAACGCAAACTTCTGGAACTCCAAAAATTCTGCCAAAATAGGACGACCTAGGCAATTTGTTTATTGATCAGAATCAATTGTAATAACAATTTTGTAACGTTCTGGTGATTTTTAACAATTGTTTTCGTGAACAGAAAGTTTCTGGAAATTACAGCAAGATCAAATAACTATTATCCAAGAAGATCCTATAGGTTTAACTTCGCACAAACACTAATTAAAACATAAAACCACATTAAACAGAAGGTAGATGGATTATTTATTCCTAAAAAGAAAAAAAAGAAAAAAAACTAAAATAAAATTGGGTTGCCTCCCAACAAGCTCTATTGTTTAACGCCCCTAGCTAGGCATAAAAGCAAGAATAGATCTAGGTATTGCCATCTTTGGTAGGCAATCCATAAGTGGCTCTCATAATAGATTCATATGGTAATTTTATCTTGTTCATAGGGAAGTGTTCCATGCCTTTCTTTAATGGAAATTGGGATCTAATATTCCCTTCCTTCATATCAATGATTGCACCAATTGTTCTAAGGAAAGGTCTAACAAGAATAATAGGACATGAATGATTGCAATCTATATCAAGAACGATAAAATCTACGGGCACATAATTCCTATTTGCAACAATAAGAACATCATTAATTCTTCCCATAGGTTTCTTAATAGTGGAATCCGCAAGGTGCAAGTTTAAAGAGCAATCATCAAAATCACGGAAATCTAGCAAATCACACAAAAGTTTTGGGAATAGTGGAAACACTAGCACCCAAATCACATAAAGCATAAAATTCATGATCCTTAATCTTAATTTTAATGGTTGGTTCCCACTCATCATAAAGTTTTCTAGGGATAGAAACTTCCAACTCAAGTTTTTCTTCATAAGATTGCATCAAGGCATCAACAATATGTTTGGTAAATGCTTTATTTTGACTATAAGCATGTGGAGAATTTAGCACGGATTGCAACAAGGAAATACAATGAATTAAATAGCAACTTTTATAATTAAATTCCTTGAAATCCAAAATAGTGGGCTTAGCAACATCTAGGGTTTTACTTTCTTCAATCCCACTTTTATCAATTTTAGTATCAAGATCTAAAAACTCCGAATTTCTGGAACGCCTTCTAGGTAAAGGTGGATCATGTTCAATCTCATCATTATCAAGATTCATATTGAAAAACAAAGATTTGATAGGGTACACATCAATAACTTTTAGATCTTCATCTTTATTTTCATGGAAATCAGGTTCAGCAGCCATCTTATTGACCAAGGTAGCTTGCTTATCAGATATTTCAGTAGTCAACTTCTCAAGACGAGAAATTTGGGATCTTAAACCTTCAAATTCTTTAGACATATCATCGAGCTCTTTATTCATATAATTCATAAAACTTTTTTGTTCCTTAAGCTCGTTTCTGAAGAAATTATTATGCTCAAATTGCAAAACCATAAAACTCCTGACGTTGCTTTCGATCTCTTCCAACCTTTTAAGGTGAAGATCACCAAATCTAGGTAGAGCCATTGTGACAAGCAAGCAATCCAACACACGAGCAAAAGGCGAACGAGAAAAAGGCAAACGGGAAACGGGAAAGAGAAGGCGAATAAAACGGCAAGGGTGAAGTGGGGGAGAGGAAAACGAGAAGCAAATGGAAAATAATGTAATGCGGGAGATAAGGGATTGTGATGGGTACTTGGTATGTTGACTTTTGCGTAGACTCCCCGGCAACGGCGAAAGAAATCCTTCTTGCTAAGTCTTGAGCTTGCGTTGGTTTTCCCCGAAGAGGAGAGGATGATGCAGCAGAGTAGCGTAAGTATTTCCCTCAGTTTTTGAGAACCAAGGTATCAATCCAGTAGGAGGCCACGCGCAAGTCCCTCATACCTACACAAAGCAAATAACTCCTCGCAACCAACGCGAATAGGGATTGTCAATCCCTTCATGGTCACTTATGAGAGTGAGATCTGATAGAGATGATAGATAATATTTTTGGTATTTTTGGTATAAAGATGAAAAGTAAAATAAAAGGCAAAGTAAAAAAGCAAAGCAATAATAAAGCGTAGGGAAGATTAATATGATGAGAATAGACCCGGGGCCATAGATTTCACTAGTGGCTTCTCTCAAGAGCATAAGTATTTTACGGTGGGTGAGCAATTACTTGTTGAGCAATTGATGTAATTGAGCATAGTTATGAGAGTATCTAGGTATGATCATGTATATAGGCATCACGTCCAGAGACAAGTAGACCGACTCACGCATCTACTACTATTACTCCGCTCATCGACCGCTATCCGGCATGCATCTAGAGTATTAAGTTAATGAAAACAGAGTAACGCCTTAAGCAAGATGACATGATGTAGAGGGATAAATTCATGCAATATGATAAAAACCCCATCTTGTTATCCTCGATGGCAACAATACAATACGTGCCTTGCTGCCCCTCATCACACCGGGAAAGGACACCGCAAGATTGAACCCAAAGCTAAGCACTTCTCCCATTGCAAGAACTACCAATCTAGTTGGCCAAACCAAACGGATAATTCGAAGAGACTTGCAAAGATAACCAATCATACATAAAAGAATTCAGAGAAGATTCAAATATTGCTCATAGATAATCTTGATCATAAAGCCACAATTCATCGGTTTCAACAAACACACCGCAAAAACAAGATTACATCGAATAGATCTCCATGAGAGAGGGGGAGAACATTGTATTGAGATCCAAAAAGATAGAAGAAGCCATCTAGCTACTAACTATGGACCCAAAGGTCTGAAGTAAACTACTCACACTTCATCGGAGAGGCTATGATGATGATGTAGAAGTCCTCCATGGTGGATTCCTTCCCATGGAGCTCCTAACGGGCCCCAAGATGGGATCTCATGGATTGAAAGTTGCGGTGGTGGAATTCGGTTTTTGGCTCCGATTCGATCTGTTGGAGTGCGAGGTATATATAGGAGGAAGGAGTACGTCGGTGGAGCTTGAGGGGCCCACGAGGCGGGGGGCGGCATACTGGGGCGCCCACCATCCTCGTGGCCGCCTCCCTCCTTTCTTGACCGAGGGTCCAAGTCTCCTGGATCTTATCTCGATGAGAAAATCACGTCCTCAAGATTTCATTCCGTTTGGACTCCGTTTAATATTCCGCTTTCTTCAAAACACCGAAATAGGCAAAAACAAGAACTGGCTGGGACTCCGGTTAATAGGTTAGTCCCAAAATTAATATAAAAGTGGAAAATAAAGCCCAATATGGTCCAAAACAGTAGATAATATAGCATGGAGCAATCAAAAATTATAGATACGTTGGAGACGTATCAATACCTTAGGGCCTTTAGCCATGAAGCGTCTTCCAAATCCTTCATTTGGTGAGTCAAATATGTCCTAGGAGTTGGAAGACACAAGTGGAAGACCGGCAACACCTTCATCTTGAGTATATCTAGAGTCGGAGTGATAATTTCTATCGGAGTAGTTGTCGGAGTCGAAACCGGATACCCATTCACCAACATGAGCTTGATGTCTTCATCTTGTGTAGCTCTTTGATGACTTGTCCTTCCTTTCCTAATCCTTGCTTCTACGATAGGGTCTTCATTCATAACCTTCAAATCTACTCCTTCTCTCTCTTGGTGGTGATTCATCTCTTTTACTTCTCCTTTTAGGTGAATCTCCTCTTCTCTTGTAGGGAGTTGTACACTCACTGGAGTAGTTTCCGGGTCTTCCACAATTGTAGCAATTGCGATCACGACTAGAAGATGTTTTGTCATTGTAGGACCTTGACTTGGAACTTCTCTTTTTGCTTCTACTATTGTAGAACTTGTTGAAGTTCTTCACCATTAAGCTCAATTCTTCATTGAAGACTTGTTTCTCACTTGATGTTGTAGAAGCATCACATGAAGCTTTGTAAGCACCACTTGACTTGTTGTGGAGCTCTTCCTTATCCTTGAGTGACATCTCATGAGCAACAATTCTACTAATGACTTCCGTTGGCTTGAGATATTTGTAATTGGGCATCATTTGGATCAAGGTGCACACGGTATCATATTTTCCATCCAAGGCTCTTAGGATCTTCTTGATGATGAATTTGTCGGTCATCTCTTCGCTTCCTAAGCCGACAATCTCATTTGTGATGAGAGCAAGCCTAGAGTACATTTCAGCGACTCCTTCACCATCCTTCATTTTGAAATTGTCAAGTTGACTTTGAAGCACATCCAATTTGGATTCCTTGACGGACTCGGTACCTTTCATGCATGTCAACCAAAGTATGCCAAATTTCCTTTGCATTTTCAAGGTGGCTGATTTTGTTGAATTCTTCGGGGCACAATCCGTTGAAGAGAATATCGCAAGCTTGAGCATTGTATTGCAACATCTTCAATTCTTCCGCGGATGCTTCACGATCCAGTTCTCTTCCATCCTCGAAGTATTCACCTTGCAAGCAAATACGCATAATAGTCCAAACGGCGGGGTTATAACCAAGAATATGCATTTTGATCTTATGCTTCTAACTAGCAAAATTTGTACCATCAAAGTAAGAACCTCTACGGTGGTAATTTCCCTCGCTAGACACCATTCTCTCCTAGGTTGTGAAACCAAGGCTATGGTCACCAAAGCTATGGAATCAAGGAAAATGGAGACCAAAGCTCTGATATCACTTGTAGGATCGAAAGTAGGTCTAGAGGGGGGTGATTGGACTACTTGACCAAAGAAAAATCTAGCCTTTTCCCAATTTTAAGTGTTGGCAGATTTTAGCAACTTAGCACAAGTCAAGCAATCAACCTACACATGCAATTCTAAGAGTGTAGCAACAGAAAGTAAAACATTGCATATGAAGGTAAAAGGGAAGGGTTTGGAGAAGTCAAATGCAATGTAGACACGGAGATTTTTGGCATGGTTCCGATAGGTGGTGCTATCGTACGTCCACGTTGATGGAGACTTCAACCCATGAAGGGTAAAGGTTGCGTGAGTCCACGGAGGGCTCCACCCACGAATGGTCCACGAAGAAGCAACCTTGTCTATCCTACCATGGCCATCGCCCAGGAAGGACTTTCCTCACTTGGGTAGATCTTCACGAAGTAGGTGATCTCCTTGCCCTTACAAACTCCTTGGTTCAACTCCACAATCTTGTCGGAGGCTCCCAAGTGACACCTAACCAATCTAGGAGACACCCTTCTCCAAAAGGTAATAGATGGTGTGTTGATGATGAACTCCATGGAGATTTTTGGCATGGTTCCGATCGGTGGTGCTATCGTACGGCCATGTTGATGGAGACTTCAACCTATGAAGGGTAACGGTTGCGCGAATCCACGGAGGGCTCCACCCATGAAGGGTCCATGAAGAAGTAACCTTGTCTATCCCACAATGGCCATCGCCCACGAAGGACTTGCCTCACTTGGGTATATCTTCACGAAGTAGGCGATCTCCTTGCCCTTACAAACTCCTTGGTTTAACTCCACAATCTTGTCGGAGGCTCCCAAGTGACACCTAACCAATCTAGGAGACACCACTCTTCAAAAGGTAATAGATGGTGTGTTGATGATGAACTCCTTGATCTTGTGCTTCAAATGATAGTCTCCCCAACACTCAACTCTCTCTCGGATATTTGGCTATGGTGGAAAGAAGATTTGAGTGGAAAGCAACTTGGGGAAGGCTAGAGATCAAGATTCTTGTGGTTGGATTGGAATGTCTTGGTCTCAACACATGATTAGGTTGTTCTCTCTCAGAAAATGAGTAGTGGAATTGTAGGCACGTTCTGATGGCTCTCTCTCAAATGGAGATGGGGGTGGAGGGGTATATGTAGCTTCCACACAAAATCCAACCGTTACACACATTTGACCCAACTCGGTCAGACCAAATAGAAGAACTCGGTGAGACCGATTTAGCTCAAAATGTGAACGTTAGGAATCTCAGTGGGACCGACATGATCAACTCGGTGGGACTGATGTGCTAGGGCTAGGGCAAACCTCATCTCGGTGAGACCGATTTCAGCAAAGATCAAACAGAGAGTAGGTCAAGCAAACTCGGTGGGACCGATTGCACATTTCGGTGAGACCGAAATAATTACAACAGGCAACAGAGAGTTTGCAAGGCCATCTAAGTGAGACCGAGATTCGTATCGGTGAGACCTAATTGTCTAGGGTTTCTGGCAGTGGCTATGTCAAAAGAACTTGGTGGTGCCGGATAGATCAAATCGGTGGAGTCGAGTTTGACTTTGGGTTTTGGACATATGTGGAAATGAGAAAGTGGCTTAGGGTTTTGGAGCAATATCACTAAGCACTTTGAGCAAGTAGACCATTAAGCAACACCTCATCCCCTTTTAATAGTACTGGATTTCCTATGGACTCAATGTGATCTTGGATCACTAAAATGAAAATGAAGAGTCTTGAGCTTTTGCCAATCTTTGTCCTTGCATTTTGAGGGGTCCACATCTCTAGTACATGCCATGCCAATCATTGAAATTTCTGAAATATATAACTTGAATGGATATTAGACTATTGCAGGTTGCTGCTAACGTGAAACTGTGTGCGATGCCATAATCGCTAACGGTGGTGTAAAATAACCGTCAAAAAAGGTGCAAAACATTTGCGATGGAGGATTGATACGTCCATTTTGCATCATGCTTTTATATCGATATTTATTGCATTGTGGGCTGTTATTACACATTATGTCACAATACTTATGCCTTTTCTCTCTTATTTTACAAGGTTACATGAAGAGGGAGAATGCCGACAGCTGGAATTCTGGGCTGGAAAAGGAGAAAATATTAGAGACCTATTCTGCACAACTCCAAAAGTCATGAAACTCCATGAAAGTCAGTTTGGGAATTTATTAAAAATATTGGGCGAAGAAAGCACCAGAGGGGGCCACCCACTGTCTACGAGGGTGGAGGGCGCGCCCCCTGCCTCGTGGGCCACCTGGAAGCCCCCTGAGGGAGTCCTGGATTAGGGGGTGTCCGGATAGCCGGACTACCATCATCAGTCGAACTATCATTTGCCGGACTATCATCATCGACCGGACTCCAAGACTATGAAGATAGAAGATTGAAGACTTCCCCCGTGTCCGGATGGGACTTTCCTTGGCGTGGAAGGCAAGCTTGGCGATACGGATATGTAGATCTCCTACCATTGTAACTGACTCTATGTAACCCTAGCCCTCTCCGATGTCTATATAAACCGGATGGCTTTAGTCCGTAGGACAACAATCACAACCCTTACAATCATACCATAGGCTAGCTTCTAGGGTTTAGCCTCCTTGATCTCGTGGTAGATCTACTCTTGTAAACATCCACAATATCAATATCAATCAAGCAGGACGTAGGGTTTTACCTCCATCAAGAGGGCCCGAACCTGGGTAAACATCGTGTCCCTTGTCTCCTATTACCATCCGCCTAAACGCACAGTTCGGGACCCCCTACCCGAGATCCGTCGGTTTTGACACCGACATTGGTGCTTTCATTGAGAGTTCCTCTGTGTCGTCACCGATAGGCTTGATGGCCTCCTCAATCAACAACGACGCAGTCCTGGGTGAGACCTTTCTCCCCGGACAGATCTTCAGATTCGGGCGGTTTCGTTCTACGGGCCAACTCCCTTGGCCATCTGGAGCAGATCGAAGCTACGCCTGACCGTCAGTCAGGTCCGAAGCTTAAACTTCACGGCCGATATCCGGGGACTTGATCCTCGATGGATCTGAGCAGCCGAAGCGCCGGCCACTGCCACGATGGGTATGACCTAACTCGCCACGGACAGCACCTTGAGGTCAAGATTCGGATCCGCTCCGACTCATAGTCCGGAGCCGATCGCTCGAATCGAGGACGGATGGCTGGACACCGCCTCGGAGCCGCAATTTCTACGGGCGATGGAGCGAACACCTACCTCGTCCCCACATAAAGCCCATGACTCGAGGTGCCGGACTCCGCCGGACTCAACCTCCTGCGCCCGAGCGGTCGAATCCGATTGGGCGCCGATCATGAAATTCACCGCTGCGGACACTTTTCAAGACTTCGCCCTTGGCGACATCATAAACTCATTGAAGCATCTCTCGCTATTCAGAGAGCCTGGCGAACTCACGGCCAGGACGGTTGGGACGCGGATGACGAAGAAATTCAGATCCCACCCACCACCCACTTCAGAGCCACCGCCGATTTATTTAACCGACGTACTCGACTACGACTCCGAAGACATCGACGGTATGGATGACGATTCCGGAGACTACCAAGAACCAGTGCCTACAGGACACTGGAAGACCACCTCGTCATACGCCGTATACATGGTGGACACCCCGAAGGAAAGCAATAACGAGGAACAACGGACACGGCAGAGGATAATCTCGCCGATAAAGAACCAAAAAGGCGACGTAAACGCCGCCCCAAGTCCCGCCTCGATCAAAGCAGCCTTCCTAACGACCCAGCGATAGAGCAGGGCCAGCCACCGACGACAAACAGGACGAGCCGGATAATCAACCCCTTCACGAAGCAATCAACAGTCCGGCCACAACACCAGAGCATAAGAGCATACGCAAAAAGCTCGTCGCCACTGCAAGAAGTTTGAAGAAGGCGAAACGGAAGCCCAAAACAGCAGAAGACACGCTCAGAATGAAGTGGAGCAAAGTATTCAAGACATCAGACAAATATGGCAACGGCCATCAAACCAAGAGCTACCCAAGCGCAAGTTGCTACCAGAATTTGATGAGGAAGCCATCGAGCCTTCACAAGAGAAAATAAAGAGGCCGCTTTGGCGGATAGACGCCGCATTTACGTGCCCAAAACGACAAACGGGGCTGCACACAAGCGAATTATAATCCTGGTAAAACGGATGGCCCAACAAGGTCCATCTACGGGCCAAAAAGAGGACCCTGTGAAGTAACACACCACGGCTGTGTGTTCAAGACAGCGCACACCCAAATACAGGGGCGCCACACACCCGCTATGTTTCACCGATGAGGTGCCGGATCATGAATTTCCAGCAGGTTTAAACCCATAAACATAGAGGCATACGATGGCACAATGCACCCGGAGTCTGGATAGAAGACTACATACTACACATACACATGGCTAGAGGAGACGATCTCCACGCCATAAAATACCTACCCTCAAGCTCAAAGGGCCAGCTCGGCATTGGCTCAAAAGCCTCCCGTAAAATACTGTTGGAAGTTGGGAAGAGCTTGAGGACGCGTTTAGAGCAAATTTTCAAGGGACTTATGTCCGCCCTCCGGATGTCGACGACTTGAGTCATATAACCCAACAGCCCGGAGAGTCGGCCAAGAATTTCGGAACAGGTTCCTTACCAAAAGAACCAAATAGTCGATTGTCCGGACGCAGAAGCCTTAGCAGCTTTTATACACAACGTCCGAGACGAATGGCTCGCCAGACACCTCGCCAAGAGAAGCCAAGAACAATGGCCGCTAACAAGCCTCATGACGCGCTTTTATGCTAGAGAAGACAACTGGCTAGCAAGATGCAGCACCAGCTGACCCGAGTACATCCGATGTCGAGATGGAACGGAAAGTCACAGCAGGAAAGATCAGCCGAATAAAGAAAAAAGCCCACAGGGCACGGCGGTCAACACCGGATTCAAAAGCTCGCGGCCAGACAATAAAACACGGCCTCTTAAGGACAACAGAGACGAGCTATCAAATTTGAACAAAATTTTAGATCGGATATGTCAAATCCACAAGACTTCGGAAGGCTCGCAAAACCATACCAACCAAATTGTTGGGTTTTTAAACAGCCCGGCAGACTTAATGTCGGACACAAGGGGCTCGATACGCCAAGCGAGGACAATGACGAGCCCCACCAGCAGAGCACCGGAAGCCAAAGGACTTTCCCTCGAGAAGTTAAAATAGTAAACTGGCTTCACGTGATAAACACGGAAAGCCAACACGACACTCGCCAAGACAAGTGTCGGACGATCCACCCCAGTGGACCAAGGTTGGATGTCAAAACCAATCACTTTCGACCATCTGGATTAGTCCAGAAGTATCCGGAGCGCAGGATAGACTGCCCCGATATCGGATCCCATAATAGACGGACTGCAATTAACGCAGGTGTCGATGGACGACGGCAGTGACTTAAACCTGCTATATCCGGACACAATCCACAAGTGGGGATAGACCCTATTACAATACGGCATAGCCGCACTTCCTTCAAAGGAGTGGCGCCAGGCTCTTAAGCCAGCTATCAAGCACCACTGGGACGAGAAGCTCTCACCCACTTCCATACAATACCACATCCCGCGTCTCTTACGCTTCAAATGCCCGGTCCACGTGGCATCGTTTCATCAAAGGGTCGCTGAGACCCGGACACGCTAGACGAGTCCGGAATAAATAAGCTAGGGGCTACCTAGCCGCACACCCCTTCATAAGGGTTTGCCCATACAAGCCACGATGAGCTAGCATAGGCTCAGCTTTCTTAACCTATATTTCAATTTTTATGCACTTTTTGGCACGATTTCTTTTCCAACCAAGTTCCTCTCCTTTTTACAGATGAACAGCGTGCACACCCGTCCAGGATACGGCACAACGGAGACACATGCGCAGACGTGCAGTAGGGACCCATTGCAAGGACTCTTTTCAGACTAAGACCCTACGTAAACCTTTCTTACTGTCTCTTGTTGCTATAATCCCCTGGTTGTTCAGTATAACCAGAGTGGAGACTGGCGTTTTGGCATCGGCCGCGCCAGAAGAACCTGCCCGCACTGGACACAAGGGGCTTAGGGCTTTGTTTTGCCCGCTATTATAAAGACCGAACACCTTCGGGAGTGTTCGGCGTCTCGAGTTAGGCCTTATATGCATCAGCTCCGAATCACGTCTTTGGTCAAATGTTGGGTTTGCCCAGCTCCTGTGTTTTGCTGCCTTACGTTCCGTATCATCGGTTAACGCGGCTCTAGGAGAACTACTGCGATTGTGCCCAGCCTGGGAGAGCACCTCGAGAGAAAGCGAAAATTGACTGTCATGATACAGCGAGAGACCTGGTCAACCACTCGATCGACCTTGGGAATGTTTAGGATTCCTCCGCTTTGACGAAGGGCCGCTTTCCGCCAGCACATACGCCGCCCAATTCGGAGAGCACGGTGCCCTGTGGGCTATGTCGTAGCCCCACCTCGAACTCCATGGCTAAGTGAAAGTGATAAAGCATTATAGTCCGGATTCCTCGTTTGCTACGCTACCACCTCCTTTACAGGACCGAGACGCCGGATTAAGTGTGAAAACGCCGCTATTTTTTATGAACACCCCGCACCCTTGTGCGTGGGGGCTGAAGCCAACGACTGCCATCTTTCAGGTTATACATACGTATACATGAACGGCCAAAACGGAGATATTCTATTACTTGAACGCACAAGTATAAAAGGCGCTTACATCATAAAAATCGTTTTTACATTATATAAACGTTCATTCGAACGTAACATTTTTCGAGCACTGCGACTCTATTACACGAGCACCGTGCAAAGCACTTCGCCAAAATAGTGCTCGGCGGGTAGCCGGTTATTATCCGAGCCCGGGGTCGCAACAGCGGTGGCATCCATCTTTGTCCAATGTGTCTTCACACGGGCAAGCGCCATCCGCGCACCTTCTATGTAGGCCGACCGCTTCATCGCCTTGATATGCGTCACCGCCCCAAGAAATTGCTGCAATAAGCCAAAGTAACTCTTCGGCTGGGGCCTATCCGGCCGGATATGGGTCACTATATCCGCCATAGCAAGCCCGGACAACCTATTTAGCTCAGCCCACTCAGCCAAACGATCGGTCACCGGAAGTGAACGCTCCGGACTATGGAATTGAGACCAAAACAGCTCTTCCGTTCGGTGACCCTTCCGCTTCGAAAATGCACAACGGCATCCGCCGCACTCGCTGCTAAGTCCATATAAGGGTCCTCCGGACACCACAGTTGGCCCAGCTGAGCATATTTTGAATCCATGAACCTTCGGCGCAGCAGAAAAGGCTTGCCAGCTATAATCTCCCCGGCCTGGCGCAGCTCTTCCTTCATGGCCCGAATTGCAGAGCGGGCATTCTTGGCTTCAGCGATGGCCTTCCGCAGGTCTTCCTGCCCCGCTAGGCGCTCCTTCCCAAGAGCCTCATTGCGGTCGGTAGCTTCTTTTAACTTCACAGCCATTTCGGCTACCTCTTCCCTGCTCCGCAAGCAGGCGGCCTTTTCGGCCGCTAACTCCTCGGCCACCTTCGAGGCTGCCGCATCACTCCTTCTGGCCTGTTCCTTGGCTTGAGCAAGTTCGGCCCAAAGACTCTCCACGGCAGCGGCACTATCTGCATTTCACGCAAATTTTGTAAGGAGTTTGCTTCGGCTCCCTTACCATGTGTCCGCGCAGTAACACTTACCTTGCGACTCATCAAGTCGCTCGCTGATCAGCGCGATGTCTTCATCCGCCACATCGAGTTGCCGCTTTAGTTCAGCAACTCCATAAGTGCGGCTGGCCCCCGGACGACCCGCCACCTGCATAGGCACGATGGGAATTTAAAACCTGCGATTTTGATCCTCAGCACGCTGCCGATCTCGACAACCTACCGAGTCTCAGGGGCTACTATCTATACAGTATGATTCTATATGCAAAACCGTTAAAAGGTGTGTCATTTTACATACCTCAAACCCCGCCAAAGAACTCCCGACGGCATTATGCAACCGCGCCTTGGTGAGCGAAATCCTTTCAATCACCATGCTCATCAATGCGTGTTGATCTTCCGAGATAGACGCCTTCTAAAGCAGATCCTTCACCAGACACCGCTTGGTGCCGAACTATCCGGCTTTGCCACACTCGGGGGCTCCCTCCGTGACGACACTTCAGGCTCGTCCGCCCTATCCAACGGCGCCCCGGACGGGGGCGTCTCGCTCTCTATCATCTCCGGACGAAGTTCCCCCAAAGATGAGCTCATCTGCGAAGGACGGAGATCCGAACTACAAGGTAAAAACTTTTGTTATCCTCAGAAGCATAAATAGGGATGTCCCTTATTCTAAAACTCCTTTCTTTCTACTTACGGCTCGTTGGAGGGCTGGCTCATTAAGGGAGATTGTGCGCCCGGGGCTTCCCCGGACGCAGGACCCTCCGGCGAAGATTTCTTCCCCGCTTAGGGGCTTTTTTCCCCGGGTCCCTGAGGCAGTCCTCTTCTCCCTTGGTAGGAGGGATTCTCGATCCCCCTCGCTCAAAAGCCTCCTTAGGCGAGGCAGTAGCTTTCCTGCTTTCCCCTTCGCTTTCCTCCGGCGCAACCTCCAAAGATCCGGACCAGCACGGGATCCGCGCGGTCTCGGAGGGGGGCCGGACATCAGACACTTTGCTTCCGCTATCCACTCCTGTGTAGAAGGAGATCGGTCATAAGGCGGATCATTGAAAGGCGAACAAACGGTATGTCCGGACTTGGAACTACTTACTTGAGTATCCGGGCGATTCCAGCCTAGTCCGGCATCCTCGGTCAATCCCGGACGCACCTCTCGCGATCCGAAGAATAAGTTATACATCTCCAGGGGTGTCATACCCATGAAGTGTTGAAGAATCCGTGGGCCCTCCGGATTGAACTCCCATAGCCGGAGAGGATGGCGTTTGCAGGGCAGGAGGCGCCTAATTAGCATAACCTGCATTACCACCACCATATAGATCTCCCTCGTTAAGAGATCTCGAATCCGGCCCTGCAGTAGGGGACGTCCTTTGACGGCCCCCAGTTGAGCCCTTGGTTGACCCACGACATCAATCGTCGTGGAGGTCCCGGGCGGAATAGGGGCGGCGGCTTTTGTCTGCGCCCTCGGAATGGTAATATAGAACCACTCTTGCTGCCACAGCCGAGCTCCTCTTGGAAGGAGCCGGCGGGCCACGGGCATCGGCCCTCCTACTTATGGCCGCCCGCCACACTTCGCTGACGCCTCGATCATCTTCGTGACATTAAAAGTCTTCAGCCACAGGCGAAGTGTGGGGTGACGCGGAGGAAGGCCTCGCAGATGACGATGAATGCAGATATATGGAGGATGGACTCCGGAGCCAAGTCGTGGAATTCCAACCCATAGTAAAACATGAGCCCTCTCACAAAAGGATCCATCGGGAAGCCTAAACCCTGACGGAGGTGGGATACGAAGACGACATACTCGCCAGGGCTCGGGGTGGGGATGGCTGCCCTTCGGCAGCAACCTGTCTGAAATCTCGTAAAGGCAGTGTACTTGGCCTCCGCAGCTTAAGCACGCCCTCCTCCGTGATGGAGGAGGGCATCCACCGCCCCGGAGGTCGGAACCGACATCGTTGAAGGTCCAAAGCACTCAATCTGGGGCTCTAGGTGTTGGAACTTGGAGCGTGGAGAGGATTCGATGGAAGATTGAAGAAAAGAAACGAGCCTTGGTCCCGTTATAAAGAGGGAGAATACCAAGAGCCGCCTCCGTGACTGCTTGGAACTCGCCGATAGAGGGGGCGTATAACGGGCGTGGTTGGGTTACCCACGCTCTGTATTGATGAGAATCCCGGATTAAGGGAAACACGATCTCTCGCTCGACAAGACGTGCAAGGAAACCGCCGCTAAATGCTACCGAGGTGGTAAAGTAAAAAACAATTCGAGTAAAGGCTTGGTAGTGGTGTGACGTCATGCCACGGAAAACGTCAGCAGATTGAGCTTGTGTATATATTATTATTCTCTCTCCGGTGGAATGTGGAATTTATTTTGCAGAGCCGGACACTATCCTGGTGTTCCCAATCTTCTATCATTTGGAGGAGGAACCCGCCTTGCAATGCCAAGCAATATACACGCCGGACTTATCATCATTGAAGCCTGGTTCGTGGCTACCGAGGAGTCCTGGATTAGGGGGTGTCCGGATAGCCGGACTACCATCATCAGCCGAACTATCATTTGCCGGACTATCATCATCGATCGGACTCCAAGACTATGAAGATAGAAGATTGAAGACTTACCCCGTGTCCGGATGGGACTTTCCTTGGTGTGGAAGGCAAGCTTGGCGATACGGATATGTAGATCTCCTACCATTGTAACCGACTCTATGTAACCCTAGCCCTCTCCGGTGTCTATATAAACCGGATGGCTTTAGTCCGTAGGACAACAATCACAACCCTTACAATCATACCATAGGCTAGCTTCTAGGGTTTAGCCTCCTTGATCTCGTGGTAGATCTACTCTTGTAAACATCCACAATATCAATATCAATCAAGCAGGACGTAGGGTTTTACCTCCATCAAGAGGGCCCGAACCTGGGTAAACATCGTGTCCCTTGTCTCCTGTTACCATCCGCCTAGACGCACAGTTCGGGACCCCCTACCCGAGATCCGCCGGTTTTGACACCGACACCCCCCGATGCCCATCTTCTAGTATAAGGTGTCTTTTGCCCTGGAAAAAATCGGAAGGAAGCTCTCGGGACGAAGCGCCGCCGTCTCGAGGCGAAACCTTGGCAGAACCAATCTAGGGCTCCGGCGGAGCTGTTCTGCCGGGGAAACATCCCTCCGGGAGGGGGAAATCGTCATCGGGAGGGGGTCAATCTCCATCAACATCTTCACTAGCACCGTCTCCTCTCAAACCCTAGTTCATCTCTTGTATTCGATCTTTGTCACAAAACCTCAGATTGGTACCTGTGGGTTGCTAGTAGTGTTGATTACCCTTGTAGTTGATGCTAGTAGGTTTATTCGATGGAAGATTATATGTTCAGATCCTTTATGCACATTAATACCCCTTTGATTATGAACATGAATATGATTTGTGAGTAGTTACGTTTGTTCCTGAGGACATGGGAGAAGTCTTGTTATAAGTAGTCATGTGAATTTGGTATTCGTTCGATATTTTGATGAGATGTATGTTGTCTTTCCTCTAGTGGTGTTATGTGAACGTCAACTACATGACACTTCACCATTGTTTGGGCCTAGGGGAAGGCATTGGGAAGTAATAAGTAGATGATGGGTTGCTAGAGTGACAGAAGCTTAAACCCTAGTTTATGCGTTGCTTCGCAAGGGGCTGATTTGGATCCATATGTTTCATGCTATGGTTAGGTTTACCTTAATTCTTCTTTCCTAGTTGTGGATGCTTGCGAGGGGGGTTAATCATAAGTGGGATGCTTGTCCAAGGAAGGGTAGTACCCAAGCACCGGTCCACCCACATATCAAATTATCAAAGTAACGAACGCGAATCATGTGAGCATGATGAAAACTAGCTTGACGATAATCCCATGTGTCCTCGTGTCACGCCCAATATGCGACCCTATCCAAAAGGAACTCGAAGGTCCCACCAAGGATAGACCCGCATATTGAAACACTTTTGCAAGGTGGATACCATTACATCAACATTACATAATAGATGGGGATACATACATAAGGCACAAATGCCACAAGAATACATCAACATCATATACAAGATCAACATCCGACTACGGATGAAACATAAATAGAAACTCAAACAATATCCACTCTGCTAGCCCAAAGGCCGACTGGAACCTATCCCCGATCGAAGAAGAAGCGTAAGAAGAACTCCAAAATAAGCAAACATCGCTCTTAAGGCCATGATCATCACATAACCTGTACTCAAGAATCGGTGGTGTAGTAATCTGTGAGCCACGAGGACTCAGCAATCCCATTACCATGGGTATCAAGACTAGCAAGGCTTAATGGGAAAGGAAGGGGTAAAGTGGTGAGGTTGCAGCAACGACTAAGCATGATATGGTGGCTAACATACGCAAATGAGAGCGAGAAGAGGAGCAAAGGAACGGTCGTCAACTAGTAATGATCAAGAAGTGATCTTGAACTCCTACTTACGCCGACATAACCCGTAAAACCGTGTTCTCCTCTCGATCAACCCCGAAAAGAGAAACTCACGATTACGCATACACGGTTGGTGTATTTTAGAAGAGTTTGCTTCAAGTTTACTACAACCGGATATTAACAAATTCCCATCCGCCACATAACCGCTGCACGGCTTTCGAAAGTTCAAACCCCGCAGGGTGTCCCAACTTAGCCCATGATAAGCTCTCGCGATCAACGAAGGATATTCCTTCTCCCGGAAGACCCGATCAGTCTTAATCCTGCTACAAGACATTTCGACAAAGAATAAAACAAGACCAGCAAGACCTCCCGTGCGGCCGACATCCCGATAGTAGCCGCCACAGATCTCGTCTCGTGCCACGACCGGATGAGCAGTCCAGACAACTAAAACCAGCCCTCAAGTTTCCCGAGGTGGCGCTGCAAAGGGGTTTCTAGTTTGGACCAACACTTAGACAAGCATTGGCCCGGGGGGCTGAATAAAGATGACCCTTGGGTTAATTACTCCCAAGGGAAATGTAGGTGGTGGTGAGGAAAATGGTAAAACCAATGTTGGGCCTTGCTGGAGGAGTCTTATTCAAAGCGAACTGTCAAGGGGGTCCCATAAATCACCCGACCGCGTTAGGGACGCAAAATCCGGGAACATAATACCGATATGACGGAAACTAGGGCGGCAAGAGTGGAACAAAACACCAGGCATAAGGCCGAGCCTTCCACCCTTTACCAAGTATATAGATGCATTGATAATATAAGAGATATTGTGATATCCCAACAAAATCCTGTCCACCATGGAGCAATCTTCAACTTCACCTGCAACTAGCAACGCTATAAGAGGGGTGAGCAAAAGCGGTAACATAGCCAAGCAATGGTTTGCTAGGAAGGGTGCAAAGGTTAGCGGCTGACATGGCAAATTGGGAGGCTTGAAGAGCAAAAGATAGGTAGCGCAGCATAGCGATAGAACGAAGCAACTAGCATAGCAATGATAGTAGTGAGATCCAGGGTAGCGGTCATCTTGCCTGAAATCCCGCTAGGAAGAAGAACGATTCCATGAAGAAGATGAAGCCACGAAGACGAACCAAGCGTGAGATTTAACGAATCCTCACGATCGCAACGAAACGGGAACTATCGAGAAGAAGCACACAACATGGTAAACACACCACACATGAACAAGGCATGATGCACAACAAGCAAGATGCATGACAAAGCTAGATGAGGCTACTCATGGCAAGAGATGATGCAAACAAGAGCAACACATCAAGGCAAGTTTAAATGAGGCCGGGAACAACATATAACAATTCCGGTAAGTCCTGATATGCAAATTTCAAAATTGGTCCAGATCTGAATAGACCTTAAGTTTAAGTGGTTAAACAGCAAGTTAAGATGCACCAAGATGATCTACACGAAATTCTAGTCAAGTTACATATAAAGTTCGTTTAATTCGGAGCTACGGCCTAGAAGATATGAGCAAAACAAGTTGAACATGGCATCGATGCAAAATGCATACAAACATCAAGCAAACACCTCAAAACATGGATGCAACATAATAATATGAAGCTACATGCAAAAACAAGCAAGTTTCATATAGAGCACACTCAAAACGGAGCAATGGTTCAACACATACACTCTAGACAAGTTTAAAGGACAAACTGTCCAAAACAGCAACTAGGCATATGACAAGCACCAAAACACTATGCTACAGCATCTCAACGTAATAGCAAAAGGCATGGGCATGATGTACAGGTAAAGCATGACAAAACATGAACATTGAGCTATCTCCAGAAATCACTAGAACATGCTCAAAATGACATGGCAAGATTGCAAATAATCACAGGTTCAGGCTTAGCAGGAAATAACATCAGGTTGCAATGTTTAGAGCTACCAAACAGCATGCTACAGGAACTTAACAAGGCAAACAAAGGCATGGCATGAATCTACTAATTGCATAGAACAAAAGTCCTTTACTGACCAAGAGCCAAAAAGGAACAGAAAATATGATGGCGCCCATGTAAACATGGCAAGTTATATGACAGATTCATACATGGCAGGAACAACAATAAGTAGGCATGTTGGTGAGCTTGAACCGCTCACCACATAGCAATACATGGCATGGAAAGGCAACTCACAGTAATAAGACATGTTTATGAAGCTAAGAATGGCAAGAGCAAGTTCATAGAGTGCATGGATCACTAACAACAATCATGGGAACATTGAACTTAATGTTAACAAGCTGACAGCAACATTATATAGCAACTTTGGAGCAAGATAACAACAAGGTACAGCAGACTATAATTGCAACAAAGGGCATGGATGGATAGAGCAAGACATGTATAACAAAACATCCTTAGTGAACATCTCCAGATTATTCATAGAATGACTTGTAGCAGCAGGTTAACATAGCATCATGATATAGCAGATTCAGACAAGCAAAATAGTAACAGCAAGTACCCTACTTAACAAGCTCGATGCACTCACTACAGGACCCACAAAAATACATGGAAAGCACCTCTGGAAATATGGCATGGCATAGATCAAAACACATGTAGACATCAACCTCATAGGATGCACACATCAATCATGGCAAAAATGACAAATCATCAAGTTATAACAGTTTCAGCAGGTTAACATCATATAACACTCTTGCAACGACGATTCGGGCATCAAGATGACCTCAAATAAATATGATGCAATGGAATGAAATGATTTACTCGTCGAGGCGAACAATTCGACATATTACACACCCAAAAAGGACCTACGGATGCAGAGATAGGATACGATTAACATGGCATGATTATACTGAAATATTCGGGACTTAGCAGAAAAACAACCTCGGGGGAAAAAGTCAACCGGATCTGGATCGGGGCGCGGAGCTCGAGGATCGCCGGAGAACGCTCGTCGGAGCTGCGGGAGGAGGAGGAGGAGGAGGAGGCCGGAGGGGCGCGGGGAAGGGCGCGGCCGGGTCGGGTCCCGGGCCGATCCGGGCGGGGCGGGCGGCGCTGTGCGCCGGGCGAGGCGAGGGACGGCCGGCGGTCGGGAGCGCGGACGGGCGGAGCGAGGCGCCCGGCGGCGCTGGGGCCGCCTGGGCGCTGGAGGCGGCGGCGGGCTTCTGGCGGCGGAGGCGGCGGCGGAACGGGCTGCATGGGCGCGCGTGGCTGGGCGACGGGACGCTGTAGTGGCGGAGGCGACGGCTGCCGGGCGGCGGCGTGAGGCGAAGCGCCATTGGCGCGGGCGTTTCGGGCGAAGGCGGCGGGCGCTGGCTGGGCGGGCTCGCTGGGGCCGGCGGCGCTGGGCGCGGCGCGGAGGCCACGGGCGCGATGCCACTGCTTCGGGCGGCGACGCAGATGCGTCCGGCGGAATCGGGCATGTCCGGGCGCGGAGAGTGGAAAAACGCTAGGGTTAGGGTAGGCAGGGATCCGAAATTTCGGGGGAGAGGGAGTTTATATAGGTAGAGAGAGCTAGGAAGCTCCAAATGGAGTGCGGTTTTCGCCCACACGATCGTGATCGAACGACCGAGAGCATGGAGGGGAGTTTGCTGGGTTTTGGGCCACTTTGGAAGGGGTGTTGGGATGCAAAGAGAAAAGAGGCTTTTGCGGTTACCCGGTTAACCGTTGGAGTATCAAACGACCTCCAAATGGCACGAAACTTGACAGGCGGTCTACCGGTGCTATACCAAGGCCGCTAGCAAACCTCGGGTCATTCCGAGACCGTTTAACACCGGCACACGAAAAGAGGCAAAAGGGGCGCCGGGAGACATAGGAGTGCCGGATTGCAAAACGGACAACGGGGAAAATGCTCGGATGCATGAGACGAACACGTATGCAAAATGAAATGCACATGACGACATGATATGAAAATGCAGATGATGACCTGGCAAAATGCAACACGCAAGCAAATGACATGGCAACGACGGCGAATAACTGGCGGACACCTGGCGCATCGAATCCGGGGCGTTACACTTCGGGAGCGCTTTCCTTTATATAAGAGTTTGTCTAGGCTTGTCCTTTGCTACAAAAAGGAGTGGGCCAACTTGTTGTATTGTTTACTTTTGTTACTTGTTACCAGTTACAAATTACCTTATCACAAAACTATCTGTTACCGATATCAGTGCTTGCAGAGAATACCTTAATGAAAACTGCTTGTCATTTCCTTCTGCTCCTCGTTGGGTTCGACACTCTTACTTATCAAAAGGACTATGATAGATCCCCTATACTTGTGGGTCATCCAGACTCTTTTCAGCGCCGCTGTTGGGGAGTGAAGCGCCTCGTAGGTGGAATTTGGTAAGGAAAAATTTATATAGTGTGCTAAAATTTCATCGTCACTTGTTACAATGGAAAATAATCCTTTGAGGGGTTTGTTCGGGTATCTTCACCCTAACAAGAGAGCAAAGAGTTGCTCCTCAACCTACTGAACCTACTGAAAATGTTTACTTTGAAATTCCTTCGAGTATGATAGAGAAACTGCTAGCTAATCCTTTTACAGGAGATGGAACATTACATCCCGATATGCACCTAATCTATGTGGATGAAGTTTGTGGATTATTTAAGCTTGCAGGTATGCCCGAGGATGTTATCAAGAAGAAGGTCTTCCCTTTATCTTTGAAGGGAAAGGCATTGACATGGTTTAGGCTATGTGATGATATTTAATAATGGAACTACAACCGATTGAAATTGGAATTTTATCAGAAGTTTTATCCTATGCATCTGGTTCATCGTGATCATAATTATATATATAATTTTTGGCCTCGCGAAGGAGAAAGTATCGCTCAAGCTTGGGGGAGGCTTAAGTCAATGTTATATTCATGCCCCAATCATAAGCTCTCAAGAGAAATTATTGTCCAAAAAATTTATGCTCGACTTTCTCTCAATAATCACTCCATGCTCGATACTTCTTGCACTGGTTCTTTTATGTTGACGACTATTGAATTCATATGGATTTATTGGAAAGAATTAAACGCAACTCTGAAGATTTGGAACTCAACGAAGGTAAGGAGTCAGGTATAATACCTAAGTTTGATTGTGTTAAATCTTTTATGGATACCGATGCTTTTCGTGAATTTAGCAACTAATATGGACTTGACTCTGAGATAGTAGCTTCTTTCTTTGAATCATTTGCTACTCATGTTGATCTCCCTAAGGAGAAGTGGTTTAAATATCATTCTCCCATTGAAGTAAAAGTTGTAGAACCTATTGATACGTCTCCAACGTATCTATACTTTTTGATTGTTCCATGCTATTATATTATCTGTTTTGGATGTTTAACGGGCTTTATTATGCACTTTTATATTATTTTTGGGACTAACCTACTAACCAAAGGCCCAGTGCAAATTGCTGTTTTTTGCCTATTTCAGTGTTTCGCAGAAAAGGAATATCAAATGGAATCCAACCGGAATGAAATATTCGGGAGAGTGATTTTTGGAACAAACGCAATCCAGGAGACATGGAGTGGACGTCAAGGAAGCAACAAGCAAGCCACGAGGTAGGGAGGTGCGCCCAGGGCGGGGTAGGCGCGCCTCCCACCCTCGTGGATCCCCTGACCGACTTCTTTCGCCTATATATACTCATATACCCCGAAAATATCCAGGAGCACCACGAAACTCTATTTCCACTGCCGCAACCTTCTGTACCTGTGAGATCCCATCTTGGGGCCTTTTCCGGCACTGTGGCGGAGGGGGAGTTGATCATGGAGGGCTTCTACATCAACACCATAGCCTCTCCGATGATGTGTGAGTAGTTTACCTCAAACCTTCGGGTCCATAGTTATTAGCTAGATGGCTTCTTCTCTCTTTGGATCTCAATACAAAGTTCTCCTTGATTCTCTTGGAGATCTATTCGATGTAATTCTTTTTGCGGTGTGTTTGTCAAGATCCGATGAATTGTGGGTTTATGATCAAGATTATCTATGAACAATATTTGAATCTCCTCTGAATTCTTTTATGTATGATTTGATATCTTTGCAAGTCTCTTCGAATTATCAGTTTCGTTTGGCCTACTAGATTGATAATTCTTGCAATGGGAGAAGAGCTTAGCTTTGGGTTCAATCTTTATGCTGTTCGGTCCCAATGACGTATAGGGAAACGACATCGTATTGTATTGTTGCCAAAGAAGGATAAAAAGATGGGGTTTATATCATATTGCTTGAGTTTATCCCTCTACATCATGTCATCTTGCCTAATGCGCATTCGCTCTTATGAACTTAATACTCTAGATGCATGCCGGATAGCGGTCGATGTGTGGAGTAATAGTAGTAGATGCAGAATCGCTTTCGGTCTACTTGTCACGGACGTGATGCCTATATACATGATCATGCCTAGATATTCTCATAACTATGCTGCTTTCACAATTGCTCGACAGTAATTTGTGCACCCACCGTAGATTATTCTATCTTGAGAGAAGCCACTAGTGAAACCTATGGCCCCCGGGTCTATCTTCCATCATATAAGTTTCCAATCTATTTTATTTTGCAATCTTTACTTTTCAATCTATATGATAAAAATACCAAAAATATTTATCTTATTATCTCTATCGGATATCACTTTTGCAAGTGGCAGTGAAGGGATTGACAACCCCTTTATCGCGTTGGTTGCAAGGTTCTTATTTGTTTGTGTAGGTACTAGGGACTTGCGTGTAACCTCCTACTAGATTGATACCTTGGTTCTCAAAAAATGAGGGAAATACTTACGCTACTTGATAACCCACAAGTATAGGGGATCGCAACAGTTTTCGATAAGTAAGAGTGTCGAACCCAACGAGGAGCTAAAGGTAGAACAAATATTCCCTAAAGTTCTATCGACCACCGATACAACTCTACGCACGCTTAATGTTTACTTTACCTAGAACAAGTATGAAACTAGAAGTACTTTGCAGGTGTTTTCGGATAGGTTTTGCAAGAAAGTAAAGAGCACGAAAATAAAACTAGGGGCTGTTTAAGTAAAGACACAACTAAAGTAAATATAGCGAGTGTGGAAGAGTGATGGTAGGTGTGGCGAAATTGTCCCTTAAGCAATTGACTACCTTACTAGCCGATAGCAAGTTTTATGTGGGAGAGGCCAATCGCTAGCATGTCATCCCTTACTTGGAATTCTATGCACTTATGATTGGAACTATTAGCAAGCATCTGCAACTACTAACGCTCATTAAGGTAAAACCCAACGATAGCATTAAGATATATTGGTCCCCTTCAATCCCGTATGCATCAATTTCTATGCTAGGTTGAAGCTTCATTACTCTTGCCCTCCAAAAACATAGTCCTATCAACATACAACTAACCCTATGGTGTCATCCACGCACGCTACCATATGATGGGCACCAAAGGACAGCAACATAACCACAAGCAAATTAAATCATCATAGCAATTCATCAACCACCGATAGGACAACGAAAAATCTACTCAGACATCATAGGATGGCAACACATCATTGGATAATAATATGAAGCATAAAGCACCATGTTCAAGTAGAGGGTACAGCGGGTTGCGGGAGAGTGGACCGTCAGAGATAGAGGGGGGAAGGTGATGGAGATGTTGGTGAAGATGGAGGAGGTGTTGGTGAAGATCATGTGATGATGATGGCCCCAGCCGGTATTCCAAAGACCACCGAAGTGAGGGGAGTGAGGGAGTCCTGATTAGGGGTGTCCGGATAGCCGAACTATAACCTTTGGCCGGACTCTCGGACTATGAAGATACAAGATTGAAGACTTCGGCCCCGTGTCCGGATGGGACTTTCCTTGGCGTGGAAGGCAAGCTTGGTGATACGGATATGTAGATCTCCTCCCATTGTAACCGACTGTGTAACCCTAGCCCTCTCCGGTGTCTATATAAACTGGAGGGTTTTAGTCCCAGAGGACTAACAACAATCATACCATAGGCTAGCTTCTAGGGTTTAGCCTCTCCGATCTCGTGGTAGATCTACTCTTGTACTACCCATATCATCAATATTAATCAAGCAGTGAGTAGGGTTTTACCTCCATCGAGAGGGCCCAACCTGGGTAAAAACATCGTGTCCCTTGTCTCCTGTTACCATCCGCCTAGACGCACAGTTCAGGACCCCCTCCCCGAGATCCGCCGGTTTTGACACCGAAATTGGTGCTTTCATTGAGAGTTCCTCTGTGTCGTCATCTTTAGGCCCGATGGCTCCTACGATCATCAACAACGATGCAGTCCAGGGTGAGACTTTTCTCCCCGGACAGATCTTCGTATTCGACGGCTTTGCACTTTGGGCCAATTCGCTTGGCCATCTGGAGCAGATCGAAAGCTACGCCCCTGGCCATCAGGTAAGATTTGGAAGTTTGAACTACACGGCTGACGTCCGCGGAGACTTGATCTTCGACAGCTTCGAGCCACAACCGAGCGCCGCCAGATCACATGATGGGCGTGATCTAGCTCTCGCCGCCGACAAGGCCCTGGAGGCCGCACTCCATGTCCGGCCGACCCTTAGCTCGGAGCCGATTGCGCCGATCGAGGACGGGTGGCTGGACACCGCCTCGAGGGCTCCAATCTACGGCGATCGAGTCAACACCAGCCGTGTCCTCTGCGAAGCCCGTGACTCCAAGGTGCGACTCCTCTCCGGGACCAACCCTCCGCGCCCGCCAATCGAATCCGATTGGGCCGATCATGGAGTTCACCGCCATGACATCTTTCAAAGACTCGCCCTTTGGTGACATTCTGAATTCACTTAAGTCTCTCTCTTTATCAGAGAGCCTGGCGGACTATGGTCAGCAAGGTTGGGATGCAGACGACGAAGAAATTCAAAGCCCACCCACCACCCACTTCGTAGCCACTGTCGATGATTTAACCGACATGCTCGACTTCGACTCCGAAGACATCGACGGTATGCACGCCGATGTAGGAAACGACCAAGAACCAGCGCCTATAGGGCACTGGAAGGCCACCTCATCGTATGACATATACATGGTGGACACCCCAAAAGAAGGGAACGACGATGGAACAACGGAGGATGACCCCTCCAAGAAGCAGCCTAAGCGCCGGCGTCAGCGCCGCCGCTCTAAATCCCGCCAAAGCAAAAACGGCAATTCCGGCACGGGAGAAAATAACACTCCGGACAGTGCCAAAGACAACCCCCTCCAGCAGAATTCAGCACAGGAGGATGGATAAGCCAACCCTCATGAGAGAGCGGCAGACAAAGAGGTAGAGGACGATAATTACATGCCTCCCTCCAAAGATGAGGCAAGCCTCGACGACGATGAATTTGTCGTGCCTGAGGATCTCGTCGAACAAGAGCGTTTCAAACGCAGGCTTATGGCCACGGCGAGCAGCCTCAAGAAAAAAGCAACAGCTTAGAGTCGACAAAGACTCGCTAGCCGACAGATGGATCAAGTCCTTGCGTCAAGAGTACGGACTCGAACGCCTCCAAGAGCTACCCAAAGCGCAGGCTGCTACCCGATTAGAGGAGGAAGCACCTAAACCTACATCACCAGCGCATGACGCCGGCCGATCGCCACCTGCGTGGTCATGACAGAGAGGCCTCTCGGCCTTCACTCAGGCCGCACCCCGGCGTCGCTCAAAAAATACCAAGGCACGGGGAAACGCGCTAGACCTGTGAGATATATCGGAGGACAAGGAAAGGCAAACAAGATCGATCTACGGATCGCGTGGGCGCCCCACGACACGTGACGATAACCGTCACGCCGGATATGGCAAATCTGGCCGGGCCGAACACAGTAGACAAAGCTCATTTGAGCTACGTCGTGATATAGCCCAAGATGCAGGCGCGACACCCACTATGCTTCACAGACGAAGTAATGGATCATCAAATCCCTGAGGGTTTCAAACCCGTAAACATCGAATCATACGATGGCACAACAGATCCTACGGTATGGATCGAGGATTATCTCCTTCATATCCACATGGCCCGCGATGATGATCTACACGCCATCAAATACCTCCCACTCAAGCTTAAAGGACCAGCTCGGCATTGGCTTAACAGCCTGCCAGCAGAGTCAATTGGTTGTTGGGAGGACCTGGAAGCCGCATTCCTCGACAATTTCCTGTGGCACCTATGTGCGACCACCGACGCCGATGACCTAAGCCACATAATTCAAGAGCTGTGAGGAATCGCCGGACAATTCTGGACACGGTTCCTAACCAAGAAAAACCAAATAGTCGGCTGTCCGGATGCAGAGGCCCTTGCAGCCTTCAAACATAACATCCACGACGAGTGGCTTGCCCGACACCTAGGACAGGAAAAGCCGAAATCCATGGCAGCACTCACAACACTCATGACCCGCTTTTGCGTGGGAGAAGACAACTGGCTAGCTCGTAGTAATAACATGACCAAGAGCCCGGGTAATTCGGATACCAAGGACAACAATGGCAGGTCGCGTCGCAACAAGCACAAGCACCGCATTAACGGCGACAATGCTGAGGATACGACATTTAATGCCGGATTCAGAGGCCCTAAACCCGGTCAGCGAAAAAAGCCACTTAAAAGAAATACTCCGGGCCCATCCGGTTTGGACCGAATACTCGATCGCTCGTGCGGATACGGCACTTCGAAAAACTAGCCAATCACACCAACATGGATTGTTGGGTGTTCAAGCAGGCAGGCAAGTTAAATGCCGAAAACAGCGACAAGGGGCTACATAGCGATGACGAGGAAGAGCCCCGGCCGCCGAACAATAGGGGACAGAAGGGCTTCCCCCCACAAGTGCGGATGGTGAACATGATATACGCAACCCACATCCCCAAAAGGGAGCGGAAGCGTGCACTCGAGGACGATATGCGTTGGAGCGGTCGCCTAAAGTTCAACCCGTGGTCCTCCCGCCCGATCACTTTTGGTCAAGGGACCACCCCACTAGCATCCGCCATGGCGGATTCGCCAGAAGCGACCGACCTCAGATGGTCAAGTCTACGTGTTTCAAAGGTCATCCTGGATCGGTAATGCCGACACACACGATTACTCGAGGGATTTATAACAGTAGCAATCACACACTTATTACATCGAATGTCTCAAAAGAGAACTTATTACAATAATATGGCTTAAGGCCAACTAATGCGATAACAGCGGAAGGCTTGGAAGATAAAGTGAGTCCATCAACTCCAACGGCATGGCTGAGCTGCACGGCAACGACCTATAGAACCTTACTCCTCGTTCGAAAAGTGCGCAACATAATACGTTGCAGCCCGAGAACGGGTCAAGACATGGAATATGCTTTGGCAATATAACACAAGAGAGCAGGAATAGAATAATGCTATCACTACATGCAATATTTGGCTGGTGAAAAGCTCTATGGTTATAGTTTTCTAAAAGCCAATTTTCCCTACAACAAAGGAATAAATTTTAATTTAACTATCATGGTGGTTGAAACATCATTGAGAAGGTATAACCCCAACTCAATCCCAATTAAAGTAGTTAACAACCCAACAGTATTAATTAAGAGTGATGAGATACATGTGAATACTCAAGTACTAGATACTCAAAATTGTCCATAACCGGGAACACGGCTAACCATGATTAGATGGTACACTCTGCAGAGGTTTGCGCACTTTTCCCCACAAGACTCGATCGCCTCCGTTGATTTCTCGCACTACATGGTGTTTGAGAAACGGATGACCGAGACATAGTCTTTCAGAAACATTAACTCTCTACTCCGGGTAGACCATACCAAACCTACAAAACCCACTACCTGCTGATCTACCTCTTCAAGAGCTTCATGTAACTTACTCAACTATGCTAGAGCCCATAGTAGCTTGTGGCTGCACACGGAAGTTTCTAGCATGAATAATCTCAGTTCCTTTTGAGCCTGGGTGGCGGTCCATAGGAAGATCACACGTACCCCGGGATTTCAAAAATAAAACAGACAACACTGGTTCCCCAGGTGCCTCAATCCACCCAGATGTGTATTAAAGTTGCCACCTTAGATTAAACCATTAATTAACAATCTCACATCTGTCATGGATTCACTCAAACCCAACCACGTCTACGAGCAGAGCATAACAATATAAGTAACACGAGAAGTAACTCCCAAGGGTTTGATAGTAACAGGCAAGAGGTTCTACCTCAACTACTACTTCCCAACCCACAAGTTAATGACATCCTAATCATGCAATGTTTGAGGATTGGAACTAATGCATAAAAACTGGGTATGAAAAGAGTATTATCAAAGTTTTACTTGCCTTGCTGACGATCCTCGAATCCTAGAGACACTAAGTAACACGCTTCGCACTCCGGGAATTCTATCGCAAGCAAACAATAACATACATAAGCAACAAGCAAAGATGCACAGGCAAAACTTGAACTAAAGAGGCTGACCAGAAAGTTCAACTTAAGAACTCCGGTTCGCAAAAAGAATCAAACCAAACGAAGCAATAAAACTCAACGGCGAAAGAAATAAGATCCGATTACTAATCTGAACTAGGGTCAAATTTTACAGAGGCAAAAACTTGTTTGAGTTGGTTATTCGAAAAGAGGGTTTCGAGACGAAACTCTACGCGCTTGAATCGCCTGATTTCGATAAACGAGCGAAAAGTTATACTAGATCGAACATCGGATCAGAAATCGCAATCAGAAAATTGCGGAATAAATCCGATAAAAAGAAAAATGACGAACAGCTTAACGAACGAACGTTTGTTAACCGAACCTAAACGAAGAACACGTTCGTTAAAATGAACGAACGAGCGAACGCTCGCTAAATAAATAAACCAGAGAAAAACCGATCTATTTGAAAAAAACGAGAACTAGGGTTCCGAGAAAAAAATCGAACGGTTTTTTTAAAAAAACCAGTGATGCAGGATCCAGCGGATACCTCCATGAGTGGTCCGCGAGGCGGGGCTCGGCAGGCGTGGGGTGGCGCTGGCAGCTGGGCTCCGTGGCGGGAGGCGGCGGCGGCGACTCGGCGGCGGGCGGCGGCTCGGGCTCGGGCTCGGCTCCGGCTGGTGGTGGTGGTGGCGACGGGCTGGTATATAAAGGCGGGGGCTTGGCTTGGAGGAGGGGCAAGGCGGCGGCGGAGGCGGAGTCCAACTCGGACTCGTCCGAGTGGCGGGCGGGCGCTGCAGAGGCGGCGCGGCGGCTCGGCTGGGCCGGCCTGCTCGGCTGGGCCCTAGGCCCGGTCGGGCGCGGGGGGGGTTTTTTTAAATAGTTCCACCGACGGAAAATTCCTATAAAATAAAATAAAAATCTAAAAATGCCAAAACAAATTTTCACCGTCTAAATGAAATATTTAGAACGAGATGAACATTTTCTTGGCCCCTATAATGCAATTTTTTTAAAATGTTTCTAATTCAAATAAAATTCCAATAAACTCAAATAAAATCCCAATAATGATTTGAACATTTTTCCGCCAATATTTCAATTGTTTTGGAGAAGTCATATTATCTCCCCTCATTAATTTTTAGTATGAAATATTTTTCCGGAGAGAAAAATAATTAAAATCAAGTAATCCTCGTTTTCCAATATTTGATAAAATTCAAATATGAAACCGGAAAATCCCAACTCTCTCCGAGGGTCCTTGAGTTGCTTAGGATTTCGAGGATTGCAGAACGAAGATGCAATAAAATATGATATGCATAGATGACCTATGTATAACATTCCAAATTGAAAATTTGGGATGTTACAAACCTACCCACCTTAAGATGAATCTCGTCCTCGAGATTCGGGTTGGCTAGAAAATAGGTGCGGGTGGTCCTTGCAAATATCCTCTTCTTGTTCCCAGGTGGCTTCCTCCTCGGTATGGTGGCTCCACTGAACTTTGCAAAACTTGATAACCTTGTCATGGGTGACTCATCGTCGAAATCAAGAATCTTCACGGGCTTCTCCTCAGAAGTCAAATTACTGTCCAATTGTATCGCCTCTAGGGGCACTGTATCTCTTAACGGTATATCGGCCATTTCAACATGTCACTTCTTCAACTGTGATACGTGGAACACATCATGAACTCCTGACAATCCTTCAGGTAATTCCAGTTTGTAGGCAACTTCTCCCATCCGTTCCAAAACATGGTACGGTCCTACAAATCTTGGAGCTAACTTTCCTTTAACTCCAAAATGTTTCACTCCTCGCAAGGGTGATACTCGTAGATAGGCTCATCTCCAATTTCATAGGTTACCTCCTTGCGTTTAGAATCGCATAACTCTTCCACTCGATCGAGCAATCTTTAATCTGTCTCGGATCAGTTTAACCTTCTCCTCCGAATCTTTGATCAAATCTGGTCCAAACAACTGACGGTCTCCTAGCTCATCCCACATCAGAGGTGTTCTACATCTGCGTCCATACAGAGCTTCAAATGGTGCCATCTTCAAACTGGCCTGGTAGCTATTGTTGTATGAGAACTCTGCGTAAGGCAAATTGTCATCCCAACTAGATCCATAATCTAGCGCACAGGCTCTCAACATGTCCTCCAGAATCTGATTGACTCTCTCTGTCTGTCCATCTGTCTGCGGGTGAAATGATGTACTGAACTCCAATCTAGTACCCAATGTCTGGTGTAGCTGATGCCAAAACTTTGAAGTAAACTGTGTTCCTCTATCTGATACGATGGTCCTCGGAACTCCATGCAAACATACGATCCTGGACATATATATCTTGGCCAACTTTGCACTTGTGTAGGTTGTTTTGATCGGATAAAGTGAGCTACTACGCTGGTCAAGCGATCCACTACTACCCATATTGAGTCATATCCTGCTTTGGTTCGGGGCAATCCGGTGATAAAGTCCATGCCAAGCTTGTCCCATTTCCATTCGGGTATCGGCATAGGTCAGAATAGTCTTTGCTGGCTTCGATGCTCTGCCTTCACTCTCGACATACATCACATACAGCTACATATTCGCAATATCCTTCTTCATACTAGTCCACCGTAAACGTTCTTTCAAATCCAAATACATCTTGGTGTTTCCGGGGTGTATCGAGTATGGTGAGTCATGAGCCTCCTGAAGTATTAACTTCCTGATCTCTGAATTATTAGGCACATAAACTCGGTCATCAAACCATAAGGTATCATGCTCATCCTCGCGAAAACCTTTAGCTTTTCCTTTGCTCATCTTCTCCTTTATCTCAGCAATCTCTTTGTCTTCCTTCTGAGCTTCTCGAATCTTGTCCAACAATGTAGACTGAACCTCCATTGTCGCAATGAAACCTCTTGGAACAATCTCCACCAAGTTCCATGATATCCTCATTAACTCCTTCGCAATCCTTTACTTTCAAGGATGTTAGCATAACTCTTCCGCTCAAAGCGTCTACTACGACATTGGCCTTTCCCGGATGATAGTGTAGCTTCATATCGTAATCCTTTATAAGCTCCAGCCATCTCCTCCGCCTAAGGTTCAACTCATACGTGTGAAAATGTACTTCAAACTCTTATGATCCGTGTACACATCACAACGGTTACCAATGAGGTAATGTCTCCAAGTCTTCAATGCATGTACTACCGCTGCTAACTCCAAATCATGCGTGGCATAGTTCAACTCATGGGGCTTCAGTTGTGGTGAGGCATACGAAACAACTTTCCTGTCCTGCATAAGGACACACCCAAGTCCCAAGCGAGAGGCGTTGCAATTAACTTGGAACTCCTTATGTATATCTGGCAATGTTAGCACTGGGGCTGTAGTCAAACGTTTCTTCAACTCCTAAAAACTTGCCTCGCAATTCTCTGTCCATTTAAACTTAGTATCCTTCTTCAGCAATTCAGTCATTGGCTTAGCAATCTTGGAAAAATTCTCAATGAATCTCCGATAATATCCTGCGAGTCCAAGGAAATCATGCGGATCTCGCCAACTGAAGTGGGTGCCAACCATTCAAAGGATCGATCGAACCTTGCCGGGTCCACCGCTATACCTTCTCCTGATATAACATGCCCAAGAAATCCAACTTCCTTCAACCAAAACTCGCACTTGCTAAACTTTGCGTATAACTGGTGTTCCCTGAGCTTCTCGAGAACCGAACGCAAATGCTCCTTGTGCTCCTCTTCGTTCTTTGAGTATACCATAATATCATCAATGAACACCACAACTAACTTGTCCAAATACTCCATGAACACCTTGTTCATCATACTCATGAAATAGGCAGGGGCGTTAGTCAGTCCAAACGACATGACCGGATACTCATATAATCCATACCGCGTGGTAAACGCTGTCTTGGGTATATCCTTCTCTCGAATCTTCAACTGATGGTATCCCGATCGAAGATCAATCTTTGAAAACACCTTAGCTCCTTGCAACTGATCAAACAGATCATTGATCATCGGTAATGGATACTTGTTCTTTATCGTCACTTCATTCAAGGCTCGATAATCAACGACCATGCTCAGGGATTTATCCTTCTTTTTGACCAAAAGTACTGGTGCTCCCCAAGGTGATGAACTTATTCGAATATAACCTTTCTCCAATAACTCCTTGATCTGCTTCTTAATTTCCTCCAGATCATTCGAGGGCATCCGATAGGGTCTCTTGGATATTGGCCCTATACCTGGCAATAGCTCTATCAGGAACTCGATGTCTCGATCCGGTGGCATGCCTGGTAACTCCTCCGGGAAAACATCTTGAAAATCCTTTACTACTGGCACTTCCTCCTGTACAACTCCCGTGAGGGCATTCACTTGGCTCCTCCTAGGCACATGCCTAGATACATACTTAATCCTTTTTCCCTCCGGGGTGGTAAGATAAATTGATTTGCTAGCACAGTCAATGCTTCCTCCATACTTTGACATCCAGTCCATACCTAATATCACATCCAATCCTTGCGACTCCAAGATAATTA
Source organism: Aegilops bicornis (assembly GCA_021605145.1). NCBI lineage: Eukaryota > Viridiplantae > Streptophyta > Magnoliopsida > Poales > Poaceae > Aegilops > Aegilops bicornis. The sequence continues at coordinate 40,107,245 of CM038672.1, forward strand.
GGTCAGACGAAAAAACATGCGTGCCAATGGTTAGGGGTATCTGGTTGCACCATCGGCTAGCCATGTACTTTTCTCCAGGCGAGCTCACTAAAAGAGGGGTCCTAAGGGTTTGGGTTGGTAACTTAAACTTATCCGTAAATCCCCTTGATATGTATGAATGCGATGCACCAAAGATTTAAAAAGAACAAGAGCGGTAAATGACTTAACCAAAAACTTACCTATTACCGCGTCCGGCTACTCTTCAACTTCCTCCACGTTAACGTGGTTCACTTGTCATTTGTTGAATGGATTGGGCTTCTTCCCAGCGCTCCCATTTCCGTTTCCATTCCTTCCTTCAGGGCAGTCATTGGCATAGTGCCCAGTTTTCCCGCACTTAAAGCAAGTAACTTGACTTAGGTCCCTTTTGGCGGGTGTAGATGGGTTGGAGCGGTTCTGATTGTTATTAATGTTGGAAATATGCCCTAGAGGCAATAATAAAAGCATTATTATTATATTTCCTTGTTCATGATAATTGTCTTTATTCATGCTATAACTGTATTATCCGGAAACCGTAATACACGTGTGAATACATAAGACTACAATACGTCCCTAGTAAGCCTTTAGAAGACTAGCTCGTTGGTCAACAGATAGTCATGGTTTCCTGACTATGGACATCAGATGTCATTGACAACGGGATCACGTCATTAGGAGAATGACGTGATGGACAAAGACCCAATCCTAAGCATAGCACAAGATCGTAGTTCATTTTGCTAGAGCTTTTCCAATGTCAAGTATCTCTTCCTTAGACCGTGAGATCGTGTAACTCCCGGATACCGTAGGGAGTGCTTTGGGTGTATCAAACGTCACAACGTAATCGGGTGACTATAAAGGTGCACTACTGGTATCTCCGAAAGTGTCTGTTGGGTTGACACGGATCGAGACAGGGATTTGTCACTCCGTATGACGGAGAGGTATCACCGCCCACTCGGTAGTGCATCATCATATTGAGCTCAAAGTGATCAAGTGTCCGGTCACGGGATCATGCATTACGGACGAGTAAAGTGACTTGCCGGTAACGAGACCGAACGAGGTATTGGGATACCGACGATCGAAGTCTCGGGCAAGTAACATACCGATCGACAAAGGGAATAGAATACGGGTTGCTTGAACCCTTGACATCGTGGGTTCATCCGATGACAACATCGAGGAACATGTGGGAGCCAACATGGGTATCCAGATCCCGCTGTTGGTTATTCACCGAGATCGCCTCGGACATGTACGCATGTCTCCCGAACCCGTAGGGTCTACACACTTAAGGTTCGGTGACGCTTAGGGTTATTAGGAAGACAAGTATGTGATTACCAAATGTTGTTCGAGTCCGGATGAGATCCCGGACGTCACGAGGAGTTCGGAATGATCCAGAGGTAAAGATTTATATATGGAAAGTGGTTAAACGGACTCCGGAAAGTTTCGGGGTATACGGTAATGTCTGGGGCCACCAGAGGGTTCCGGAGGTCAACCGGAGGGGCCACCTCCTGGGGCCACATGGGCTAAGTGGAGAGGCAGCCAGCCCCGGTGGGCTGGGCGCGCCTCCCACCTAGGCCCATGCGGCTAGGGCATGGGAGGGAAACCCTAAAGGGGCGCCTCAGCTTGGGGGGCAAGCCACCCTCCCTCCTCCCTTTGGCCGCCCCCATCTAGGGTTCCCCTAGATGGCCGGCCCCTGCCCTCTCCTCCTATAAATAGAGGGGTGCGGGAGGGCTGCACACACCATTAAAGGCGCAGCCCCTCCCTCCCCAACACCTCTCTTTCTCCACGCGAAGCTTGGCGAAGCCCTCGCCGAGAACTGCCAGACCAACCGCACCACGCCGTCAGTGCTGCCATTGGAGTTTTCTTCCTCAACCTCTCCTTCATCCTTGCTGGATCAAGACGGAGGAGACGCCATCGTCCCGCACGTGTGTTGAACGCGGAGGTGTTGTCCGCTCAGCACTTGGTCATCGGTGATCGGAATCACGTTGGGAACGACTCCATCATCACCACTCCTCTAACGCCTTCCGCATCGATCTACAAGTGGTATGTAGATGCAAACTCTCTCTTGACTCGTTGCTTAGATGAACTCATAGATAGATCTTGGTGAAACCGTAGGGAAAAATTTAATTTTCTCGCAACGCTCCCCAACAAAGTGGCATCATGAGCTAGGTCTATGCGTAGTTCTCTATTGCACGAGTAGAACACAATATAGTTGTGGGCGTGGATCTTGTCAACTTACTTGCCGTTACTAATCTTATCTTGCTTCCGCGGTATTGTGGGATGAAGCGGCCCGGACCAACCTTACACGTACGCTTACGTGAGACCGGTTCCACCGACTAACATGCACTAGTTGCATAAGGTGGCTGGCGGGTGTCCTGCCTCTCCTACTCTAGTTGGAGCGGATTCGATGAAAAGGGTCCTTATGAAGGGTAAATAGAAGTTGACAAGATCACGTTGTGGTTATTCGTAGGAAAGAAAACGTTCTTGCTAGAACCCAATTGCAGCCACGTAAAAGATGCAACAACAATTAGAGGACGTCTAACTTGTTTTTGCAGCAATTGTCATGTGATGTGATATGGCCAAGTTGTGATGAATGATGAATGACATATTGTGATGTATGAGATCATGTTCTTGTAATAGGAATCACGACTTGCATGTCGATGAGTATGACAACCGCAGGAGCCATAGGAGTTGTCTTTATTTTGTATGACCTGCGTGTCATTGAAGAACGCCATGTAACTTACTTTACTTTATTGCTAAACGCGTTAGCCATAGAAGTAGAAGTAGTCGTTGGCGTGACAACTTCATGGAGGCACAATGATGGAGATCATGATGATGGAGATCATGGTGTCATGCCGGTGACAAGATGATCATGGAGCCTCAAGATGGAGATCAATGGAGCTTGATGATAATGGCCATATCATGTCACTACTATATAATTGCATGTGATGTTTATTATGTTTATGCATCTTGTTTACTTAGAACGACGGTAGTAAATAAGATGATCCCTTACAACAATATCAAGAAGTGTTCTCCCTAACTGTGCACCGTTGCTAAAGTTCGTCGCTTCTAAACACCACGTGATGATCGGGTGTGATGGATTCTTACGTTCACATACAACGGGTGTAAGACAGATTTACACACGCAAAACACTTAGGGTTAACTTGACGAGCCTAGCATGTACAGACATGGCCTCGCAACACGGAGACCGAAAGGTCAAACACGAGTCGTATGGAAGATATGATCAACATGAGAATGTTCACCGACGATGACTAGTCCGTCTCACGTGATGATCGGACACGGCCTAGTCGACTCGGATCGTGTAACACTTAGATGACTAGAGGGATGTCATATCTGAGTGGGAGTTCATTCAATAATCTAAGATGAACTTAATTATCATGAACTTAGTCTAAAGTTTTTTTGCAAAATATGTCTTGTAGATCAAATGGCCAACGCTCATGTCAACATGAACTTCAACGCGTTCCTAGAGAAAACCAAGCTGAAAGATGATGGCAGCAACTATAATGGATCGGGTCCTAACCCGAGGATCATCCTCATAGCTGCCAAGAAGGCATATGTCCTAGAAGCACCGTTAGGTGACCCACCTGCTCTCCCAAAGACCGCAAGACGATTTGAACGCTTTGGTAGGCACGCATCGATGATTACTCCTCGCTCAAAGGCGCCATGCTTTACTGACTTAGAACCGGGCTCCAAAAGCGTTTTGAGCAACACGGAGCATATGAGATGTTCCAAGAGCTGAAACTAGTTTTCCAAGCTCTTGCCCGGTCGAGAGATATGAAGTCTCCGACAAGTTCTACAGCTTGTAAGATGGAGGAAAACAGTTCACAAGGAGCACATACTCAAAATGCAGGTTGCCTGTACCGTCTCAAATTGGAGATTAACCTCCTGGACGAGGCGGTCATCGACAGAATCCTTGATCGCTCCCACCAAGCTACAAGAGCTTCGTGATGAACTACAACATGCAGGGATGGTAAAGACCATTCCTGAAGTGTTCTCTATGTCAAGTCGTGGAGGTTGAAATCAAGAAAGAACATCAAGTGTTGATGGTCAATAAGACCACTAAGTTCAAGAAGGGCAAGGGTAAGAAGAACTTCAAGAAGGACGGCAAGGAGGTTGCCGCGCCTGGTAAGCCAGTTACCTGGAAGAAGTCAAAGAATGGACCCAAGCCTGAGACTGAGTACTTTTATTGCAAGGGGAAGGGTCACTGGAAGCGGAACTGCCCCAAATACTTAGCGGACAAGAAGGCCGGCAACACCAAAGGTATATTTGATATACATGTAATTGATGTGTACCTTACCAGTGCTCGTAGTAACTCCTGGGTATTTGATACCGGTGTCGTTGCTCATATTTGTAACTCACAGCAGGAGCTGCGGAATAAGTGGAGAATGGCGAAGGACGAGGTGACGATGCGCGTCGGGAATGGTTCCAGAGTCGATGTGATCGCCGTCGGCACGCTACCTCTTCATTTACCTACGGGATTAGTCATGAACCTTAATAATTGTTATTTGGTGCCAAGTTTGAGCATGAATATTGTATCCGGATCTCGTTTAATGCGAGATGGCTACTCATTTAAATCCGAGAATAATGGTTGTTCTATTTATATGAGAGATATGTTTTATGGTCATGCTCCAATGGTCAATGGTTTATTCTTAATGAATCTTTGTTTAGTATTACACATATTCATAGCTTGAATACCAAAAGATGTAAAGTTGATAACGATAGTTCCACATTCTTGTGGCACTGCCGCCTTGGTCACATTGGTGTCAAGCGCATGAAGAAGCTCCATGCTGATGGACTTTTGGAGTCTTTAGATTATGAATCATTTGACACATGCGAACCATGCCTCATGGGCAAGATGACCAAGACTCCGTTCTCCGGAACAATGGAGCGAGCAACCAACTTGTTGGCAATCATACATACCGATGTGTGCGGTCCCATGAGCGTTGAGGCTCGCGGAGGATATCGTTATGTTCTCACTCTCACAGATGAATTGAGTAGATATGGGTATGTCTACTTGATGAAACACAAGTCTGAGACCTTTGAAAAGTTCAAGGAATTTCAGAATGAAGTAGAGAATCAACGTGACCGAAAGATAAAATTCTTACGATCGGATCGTGGAGGAGAATATTTAAGTCACGAATTTGGTACACACTTAAGAAAATGTGGAATCGTTTCACAACTCACGCCGCCTGGAACACCTCAGCGTAACGGTGTGTCCGAACGTCGTAATCGCACTCTATTGGATATGGTGCGGTCTATGATGTCTCTTACCGATTTACCGCTATCATTTGGGGATACGCTCTAGAGACAGCTACATTCACTTTAAATAGGGCACCGTCTAAATCCGTTGAGACGACACCGTATGAATTATGGTTTGGGAAGAAACCTAAGTCGCTGCTTTCTAAAAGTTTGGGGATGCGATGCTTATGTCAAGAAACTTCAACCTGAAAAGCTCGAACCCAAGTCGGAAAAATGCGTCTTCATAGGATACCCTAAGGAAACCATAGGGTATACCTTCTACTTGAGATCCGAGGGCAAGATCTTTGTTGCCAAGAACGGATCCTTTCTGGAAAAAGAGTTTCTCTCGAAAGAAGTAAGTGGGAGGAAAGTAGAACTTCGATGAAGTACTACCTCTTGAACAGGATAGTAGTGCAGCTCGGGAAAATGTTCTGTGATGCCTACACCAACTGAAGAGGAAAATAATGATGATGATCAAGGTACTTCGGATCAAGTTGCTCTGAACCTCAGAGGGTCCACAAGGACACGCTCCGCACTGCAGTGGTACGGCAACCCCGTCTCCGGAAATCATGTTGTTAGACAACGGTGAACCTTGAACTATGAAGAAGCGATGGCGGGCCCAGATTCCAACAAATGGCTAGAAGCCATGAAATCCGAGATAGAATCCATGTATGAAAACAAAGTATGGACTTTGGTGACTTGCCCGATGATCGGCGAGCGATAGAAAACAAATGGATCTTTAAGAAGAAGACGGACGCGGATGGTAATGTCACCATCTATAAAGCTCGACTTGTCGCTAAGGGTTATCGGCAAGTTCAAGGGATTGACTACGATGAGACTTTCTCTCCGTAGCGAAGCTTAAGTCCGTCTCAATCATGTTAGCAATTGCCGCATACTATGATTATGAGATATGGCAGATGGATGTCAAAACAGCGCCTTAACGGTTATCTTAAGGAAGAGCTGTATATGATGCAGCCGGAAGGTTTTGTCGATCCTAAGAATCTTGACAAAGTATGCAAGCTCCAATGATCCATTTATGGGCTGGTACAAGCATCTCGGAGTTGGAACATTCGCTTTGATGAGATGATCAAAGCGTTTGGGTTTATCTTGAGACTTATGGAGAAGCCTGCGTTTACAAGAAAGTGAGTGGGAGCTCTGTAGCATTTCTCATATTATATGTAGATGACATACTTTTGATGGGAAATGATATAGAATTCTTGGACAGCATTAAGGCCTACTTGAATAAGTGTTTTTCAATGAAGGACCTTGGAGAAGCTTCTTATATATTAGGCATCAAGATCTATAGAGATAGATCGAGACGCCTCATAGGTCTTTCACAAAGCACATACCTTGATAAGATTTTGAAGAAGTTCAAAATGGATCAATCCAAGAAGGGGTTCTTGCTCAGTATTGCAAGGTGTGAGATTGAGCTCAGCTCAATGCCCCACCACGGCAAAAGATAAAGAAGAGATGAGTGTCATCCCCTATGCCTCACCATAGGATCTATTATGTATGCCATGCGTGTACCAGACCTGATGTAAACCTTGCCGTAAGTTTGGTAGGAAGGTACCAAAGCAATCCCGCAAGGAACACCGGACAACGGTCAAGAATATCCTGAAGTACACGAAAAGGACAAAGGACATGTTTCTCGCTTATGGAGGTGATGAAGAGCTCGTCGAAGGGTTACGCCGACGCTAGCTTCGACACGGATCTGGATGACTCTAAGTCACAAACCGGATACGTGTATATGTTGAATGGTGGAAGCAGTTAGCTGGTGCAGCTGCAAGCAGAGCGTCGTGGCGGGATCTACATGTGAAGCGGAGTACATGGCTGCCTCGGAGGCAGCGCATGAAGCAATTTGGGTGAAGGAGTTCATCACCGACCTAGGAGTCATACCCAATGCGTCGGGGCCGATCAAACTCTTCCGTGACAACACCGGAGCTATTGCACTTGCCAAGGAGCCCAGGTTTCACAAGAAGACCAGCACATCAAGCGTCGCTTCAACTCCATCCGTGAAAATGTTCAGGATGGAGACATAGAAATTTGTAAAGTGCATACGGATCTGAATGTCGCAGATCCGCTGACTAAACCTCTTCATGGGCAAAACATGATCAACACCGTAACTCTATGGGTGTTCGATTCATCACAATGTAACTAGATTATCGACTCTAGTGCAAGTGGGAGACTGTTGGAAATATGCCCTAGAGGCAATAATAAAAGCATTATTATTATATTTCCTTGTTCATGATAATTGTCTTTATTCATGCTATAACTGTATTATCCGGAAATCGTAATACACGTGTGAATACATAAGACTACAATATGTCCCTAGTAAGCCTTTAGAAGACTAGCTCGTTGGTCAACAGATAGTCATGGTTTCCTGACTATGGACATCAGATGTCATTGACAACGGGATCACGTCATTAGGAGAATGACGTGATGGACAAAGACCCAATCCTAAGCATAGCACAAGATCGTGTAGTTCGTTTTGCTAGAGCTTTTCCAATGTCAAGTATCTCTTCCTTAGACCGTGAGATCGTGTAACTCCCGGATACCGTAGGAGTGCTTTGGGTGTATCAAACGTCACAACGTAATCGGGTGACTATAAAGGTGCACTACAGGTATCTCCGAAAGTGTCTGTTGGGTTGACACGGATCGAGACAGGGATTTGTCACTCCGTATGACGGAGAGGTATCACTGGGCCCACTCGGTAGTGCATCTTCATATTGAGCTCAAAGTGATCAAGTGTCTGGTCACGGGATCATGCATTACGGTACAAGTAAAGTGACTTGACGGTAACGAGACTGAACGAGGTATTGGGATACCGACGATCGAGTCTCGGGCAAGTAACATACCGACTGACAAAGGGAATAGAATACGGGGTTGCTTGAACCCTTGACATCGTGGTTCATCCGATGACAACATCGAGGAACATGTGGGAGCCAACATGGGTATCCAGATCCCGCTGTTGGTTATTGACCTGAGATCGTCTCGGACATGTTTGCATGTCTCCCGAACCCGTAGGGTCTACACACTTAAGGTTCGGTGACGCTAGGGTTATTAGGAAGACAAGTATGTGATTACCGAATGTTGTCCGGAGTCCCGGATGAGATCCTGGACGTCACGAGGAGTTCCGGAATGATCCGGAGGTAAAGATTTATATATGTAAAGTGGTTAAACGGACTCCAGAAAGTTTCGGGGGTATACCGGTAATGTACTGGGCCACCGGGAGGGTTCCGAGGTCCACCCTCCTGTGGGGCCACATGGGCTAAGTGGGAGAGGGAGCCAGCCCTGGTGGGCTGGGCGCCTCCCCACCTAGGCCCATGCGGCTAGGGCATGGGAGGGAAACCCTAAAGGGGCGCCCCTAGCTTGGGGGCAAGCCACCCTCCCTCCTCCCTTTGGCGTCAGCCGCCCCATCTAGGGTTCCCCTAGATGGCCGGCCCCCTGCCCTCTCCTCCTCCTATAAATAGAGGGGTGGGGAGGCTGCACACACCATTAAAGGCGCAGCCCCTCCCTCCCAACACCTCTCTTTCTCCACGCGAGCTTGGCGAAGCCCTGCCGGAGAACTGCCGTACCAACTGCACCACGCCGTCGTGCTACCATTGGAGTTGTCTTCCTCAACCTCTCCTTCATCCTTGCTGGACCAAGACGGAGGGGACGCCATCATCCCGTACGTGTGTTGAACGCGGAGGTGCTGTCCGTTCAGCACTTGGTCATCGGTGATCGGAATCACGTTGGGAACGACTCCATCATCACCACTCCCTCGAACGCCTGCACTCGATCTACAAGTGGTATGTAGATGCAAACTCTCTCTCTTGAATCGTTGCTTAGATGAACTCATAGATAGATCTTGGTGAAACCGTAGGAAAAATTTTAATTTTCTGCAACGTTCCCCAACAATTAACTCCGTTCCCATTCCCATTCTTCGCACCATTGTGGTTATGCGATCCTCCTCCAGTGTGGTTGTGACCACCATGGTTATGAACAAGTCCTCCCGGGTTCGGGGTTAAGCGAGGCTTCCGTGAGCTCCTGAATTGTACTTCCCTTGTCCATACTTCCTCTTACAGCTCTCAATTTGCTGCTGCTTTCCTTCATTCATAAGAGCCTTGTCTACCAACTCCTGGTAGTTGTTGAAAGTTGCCACCATCAACTGCATGTTCATCTCATCGTTCAGCCCTTCCATAAACTTATCCTGCTTCGCGGCATCTGTGGCCACATCATCAAGGGCATAGCGTGACAACTTACTAAAATCATCCACGTACTGAGCCACAGTACGGTTCCCCTGGCGTAAGTTGCGAAACTCACGCTTCTTCATCTGCATGGCTCCAGTTGAGACATGGGCCGTGCGAAAAGCTTGCTGAAACTGGTCCCAAGTGACATTGGCTATAGGAAAAGTAGCCGTGTAATTCTCCCACCATGCGGCTGCTGGTCCATCCAATTGATGTGCGGCAAAACGCACCTTCTCAGCATCCGTGCATCCTGCGGTGGTTAACTCCCTTCCAATACGGCGTAGCCAATCATCAGCAACTATTGGCTCGGTGCTACTGGAGAACACCGACGGTTGTAACCTCAGAAAATGGGCTAAATTGTCCACTGGTGGCGGGTTGTTGTTGTTGTTGTTGTTGCCCTGATTTTGAACTAGCAATTGCATCAAGGCATTCTGCTGCTGGATCAACTGGGTGAGCTCCGGTGGGAAAGAAAAACCGGTGTCACGTCTCGGAGGCATCTGAGGGTTTAGATGGAAGAGTTTAGAATAGAGAAACAAGGTCTAGTGAGAAAACACTACCGATATGCATATGAGGCAAACACAATCATTTCACTCAATCAAGCAAGCAAGGGCATACAAACGATCTAGGACTATCGCAAAAGTGCTCAACTACTACTAGTTACATGGGGAAATACTACTAATATATGGTGGTCATCTAGAAATTTTGATCGGTGGAAGACTCCATGATGTCTCGCCCACTTCATCTTCGTAGTCATCATCACTTGGATCGGAATCGGTGTCGCCGATGATGATGTAGTTGTCCGGCAAGTGGGATCTTCCTCCTCTTCTTCCGGTGCGGATCCTCCCATGAATACTCCGATCTTCTTGACTAGGTCGTCGTTCTTCTCCAGTAGTGTCTTGATTTCCTCATCATATCCGTCGCGTGTAAACTTGAGTTCTTCCTCTAGCTTGATGATCCTAGTCTTCGCCTTCTTCATCTCCATCATATCTGCGCACATATGGTTCTCCTGACGTCGAATGTGCTGGTTTAGCTCTTGGATGAAAGCTGCAATGGATCTATCCTTCTTGGTGTTGATTACTTCCCATTGCTCGTCTCCCACATATTTGATAAATGGTGTCTTTAAGCTCCCTGTTGTAGACTTCTCCAATGCGTCCCATGGTAATGTGAGCTGCCATACTCTTGCCTAGACTCCAGGTGGGTGCTTCGAAAGAAAAATCTATGGGCTTAGAAGTTGGCGAGAACGTCCTTCCTGGAACTTGTACTTGAACCATCCATCGTTCCTCTTCTGGTAAAGTGACGTTGTACGTCCCGGTGAAGCTTGGTATTCCAATGTTCAAGTACCTAGTGACTTCCTTCAAGTGGCGTCCAAAAGGTGTGTCTTCATCCGGTTGTGCAAACTTGTTCTTCATCTCCGTTATCCTAAAGAGTGGAAAAATGGAGAGGAGTCAGAAATGAGTAGAGATGAGTGACCTATGGTTTATCTTAGTCGTCGTGTCCTACACTCGGCGTGGTGCTCTGATACCATCTTGTAGCGACCCGACCTCGGATGGTCAAGTCTACGTGTTTCGGTGTCATCCTGGATCGGTAATGCCGACACACACAAAGACTCGAGGGATTTATAACAGTAGCAATCACACACTTATTACATCGAATGTCTCAAAAGAGAACTTATTACAATAATATGGCTTAAGGCCAACTAATGCGATAACAAAGGAAGGCTTGGAAGATAAAGTGAGTCCATCAACTCCAACGGCATGGCTGAGCTGCACGGCAACGACCTATCGAACCTTACTCCTCGTCTGAAAAGTCTGCAACATAATACGTTGCAGCCCGAGAACGGGTCAGCACATGGAATATGCTGGCAATATAACACAGTAGAGCAGGAATAGAATAATGCTATCACTACATGCAATATTTGGCTGGTGGAAAGCTCTATGGTTATAGTTTTGCGAAAAGCCAATTTTTCCCTACAACAAAGGAATAAATTTTAATTTAACTATCATGGTGGTTGAAACATCATTGAGAAGGTATAACCCCAACTCAATCCCAATTAAAGTAGTTAACAACCCAATAGTATTAATTAAGAGTGATGAGATACATGTGAATACTCAAGTACTAGATACTCAAAATTGTCCATAACCGGGGACACGGCTAACCATGATTAGATTGTACACTCTGCAGAGGTTTGCACACTTTTCCCCACAAGACTCGATCGCCTCCGTTGATTTCTCGCACTACATGGTGTTTGAGAAACGGATGACCGAGACATAGTCTTTCAGAAACATTAACTCTCTACTCCGGGTAGACCATACCAAACCTACAAAACCCACTACCGCTGATCTACCTCTTCAAGAGCTTCACGTAACTTACTCAACTATGCTAGAGCCCATAGTAGCTTGTGGCTGCACACGGAAGTTTCTAGCATGAATAATCTCAGTTCCCTTTGAGCATTGGTGGCGGTCCATAGGAAGATCACACGGGTACCCCGGGATTTCCAAAAAATAAAACAGACAACATTGGGTTCCCCAGGTGCCTCAATCCACCCAGATGTGTATTAAAGTTGCCACCTTAGATTAAACCATTAATTAACAATCTCACATCTGTCATGGATTCACTCAAACCCAACCACGTCTACGAGCATAGCATAACAATATAAGTAACACGTAGAAGTAACTCCCAAGGGTTTGATAGTAACAGGGCAAGAGGTTCTACCTCAACTACTACTTCCCAACCCACAAGTTAATGACATCCTAATCATGCAATGTTTGAGGATTGGAACTAATGCATAAAAACTGGGTATGAAAAGAGTATGATCAAAGTGTTACTTGCCTTGCTGACGATCCATGAATCCTAGAGACTCAGAGTAACACGCTCAGCACCGGAATTCTATCGCAAGCAAACAATAACATACATAAGCAACAAGCAAAGATGCACAGGCAAAACTTCAACTAAAGAGGCTGACCAGAAAGTTCAACTTAAGAACTCCGGTTCGCAAAAAGAATCAAACCAAACGAAGCAACGAAACTCAACGGCGAAAGAAATAAGATCCGATTACTAATCTGAACTAGGGTCAAATTTTACAGAGGCAAAAACTTGTTTGAGTTGGTTATTCGGAAAGAGGGTTTCGAGACGAAACTCTAGGCGCTTGAATTGCCTGATTCCGATAAACGAGCGAAAAGTTATACTAGATCGAACATCGGATCAGAAATCGCGATCAAAAAATCGCGGAATAAATCCGATAAAAAGAAAAACGACGACAACTTAACGAACATACGTTCGTTAACCGAACCTAAACGAAGAACGCGTTCATTAAAACGAACAAACGAGCGAACGCTCGCTAAATAAATAAGCCAGAGAAAAACCGATCTATTTAAAAAAACGAGAACTAGGGTTCCGAGAAGAAAAATAAATAAATAAATAAACCGAATGGTTTTTATTTTAAAACTGGCGGTCTGGGATCCAGCGGATACCTCCGGCGAGAGGTCCGGCGAGGCGGGGCTCCGGGGGGGCGTGGGGTGGCGCGGGCGGCGTGGCGGCGGTGACTCGGGCGGCGGCGGCGGGGCTCGGGCTCGGGCTCGGCTCCGGTGGGCGGCAGTGGTGGTGGTGGCGACGGGGGGGGTATATAAAGGGGGCGGGGGGCGGGGGGGGCTCGGCTTGGAGGAGGGGGCAAGGCGGCGGAGGAGGCGGAGTCCAACTCAGACTCTGGTCCGAGTGGCGGCGGCGGCTCGGCGGGGCCCTAGGCCCGGTCGGGCGCGGGGTTTTTTTTTTAAATAGTTTCGCCGACGGAAAAATTCCTATAAAATAAAATAAAAATCTAAAACTGCCAAAACAAATTTTCACCGTCTAAATGAAATATTTAGAACGAGATGAACATTTTCTTGGCCCCTATAATGCAATTTTTTAGAATGTGCAATTTTTTTCTAATTCAAATAAAATTCCAATAAACTCAAATAAAATCCCAATAATGATTTTAACATTTTTCCTCCAATATTTCAATTGTTTTGGAGAAGTCATATTATCTCCCCTCATTAATTTTTAGTACGAAATATTTTTCCGGAGAGAAAAATAATTAAAATCAAGAAATCCTCGTTTTCAAATATTTGATAAAATTCAAATATGAATACCGGAAAATCCCCAACTCTCTCTGAGGGTCCTTGAGTTGCTTAGGATTTCGAGGATTGCGGAACGAAGATGCAATAAAATAAGATATGCATAGATGACCTATGTATAACATTCCAAATTGAAAATTTGGGATGTTACATCGCCGCATTGGTTCTAGACCCAATCATTGACGGATTTCACCTCACTAGAGTCCTTATGGACGGCGGCAAAGACTGAACCTGCTTTTATCGTGATACGGCGCATAAAATGGTCATAGATCCCTCTAGGATTAAACCCACTAAGACGACCTTTAAAGGCGTCATACCAGTGTAGAGGCCAAGCTATGCAAGCTCAGTTACACTCGAGGTGGTCTTCGGATCCCGGATAATTTCTGAAGCGAGGAGTTAATCTTCGACATAGTCCCGTTCATGATGGCTATCACGCCTTTCGGGCGAACCGCATTTGCAAAGTTCAATGCGGTGCCGCACTACGCATATCTCAAGCTCAAGATGCCAGGCCCTCGAGGAGTCATTACGGTCAATGGAAACACCGAACGCTCTCTCCGAACGGAGGAGCATACGGCGGCCCTCGCGGCGGAAGTACAAAGTAGCCTCTCAAGGCAATTCTCCAGTCCGGCTATTAAACGTCCGGACACCGTCAAGCGCTCCCGGAGTAACCTACAACAAGACCGCCGGCACGCTCCGGAAAGCAAGCGAAAGCAATGCGGCCCCAACCCCAGCCCTCACGAAATTGCGAAACCAGTACTACGCGTACATAATTACGCTCTGGAAATACCTGTCTTACATACCATCCCGCAGCTCGCCCCTGGAGGGGGACATGTCAAATAATCCCATCTCTTGCTGATCGCACTATTTGTATCGTTCTGCTTTTACCGCAGCCTTTTCGAATAAACAATACATAGCTTTTGTCTATTATTGCATTCCTTTTTTCATGTAAATATGTTCAGTTATGACATTACGCAACCGTACACTTTGGTACGACCAATACACCAGGGGCTTAAGTACCCCGAATATGGTGTGAGAAGTCCGAACACTCTCACGAAAAGTGCACCCGAACTTATAGCATTATATGCATCGGCTCCGAATCATGTCTTGGGTCAATAGTTGGGTTTGCCCGGCTCCCATGTTTTGGTACCTTACGTTTCGTTATATCGGCTAAGGTAGCGCTGGGAGAACTACTACGATTGTGCCCCGGTTGAGCTGGGTTAAGCACCTCAGTAGAGAAAGCTAAAACTGACCGTCATGATAGGGCGAGAGCTGGTCGCTGTTCGAGAGGTTTCGAGTCCCTAAAGACTTATGCCGCTTAGAGTGAGGAGCCGGCTTTGTCCGGCCTAGGCGTGGATAGCGCCCGAACTCGGTCTTCCGAATACTAGGGGCTTCGCCGAAATTTAAAATTATAGAATTCTATGGCTAAGTGAGAGAGATAAAGCATTATAGTCCGATTGCCTTGTTCATTTGTCTTTGGCGCCTCCGTCGAAGGACCCAAGAATGGGAACAAGAGCACTCAGGTTTATCCCGAACACCCCAGCACTCGTGGCATGGGGGCAGATGCCGACGACTCGCCATCTCTCAGATTTAATAAACGGCCGCACAAAAGGTAATATCCTAAATTCAAAAAGCGTTGGTTAGCGCATATGAACAAGTTTTCAGCGCACAGGATAACACGAGCGAGTTTACTCAAAAATTACATCCGCCATACGGCCGCCCCCCTTCAGGATGCCCTCATAATACATCTCGGGCTTGCAATTCTCCTTCCCCTGCGGTGGCCCATCTGTCACCAGCTTCTCAGCATCCATCTTACCCCAGTGCACTTTCGCATGGGCAAGGGCCCTACGGGCGCCTTCGATGCATACAGAGTGCTTGATGACTTCAAGCCGTGGACAGGCATCCGCCAGTCGCCTCACCAGCCCAAAGTAGCTCCCAGGCCATAGCCGGACTATAAAGCCCTTCATGACCTGTTCGGCCACCTTGTGGAGCTCGACCAGTTGCTTCAGCTGGTCGCTCAAGGGCACCGGGTGTCCGGCCTCAGCATACTGAGACCAGAACACCTTCTCCGTCGAGCGCCCCTCCTCGGCTTGGTAGAATGCGGCAGCGTCGGACACACTGCGGGGAAGATCTGCGAATGCTCCTGGAGAGCTCCGGACTCGAGTAAGTAACAAGTAATTCACTTTCACATGCTTGCTTTGCATAAAGAATGCCTTACCCGCCGCTATCTTCTTCATCGCCTCAATTTCCTGGAGGGCTTTTTGGGCTTCGGCCTTGGCAGATTTGGCGCTCTCAAGGGCCGAGGCGAGCTCGGACTCTCGAGTCTTTGAGTCATGCTCCAAACTCTCGTGTTTTTCCACGAGAGCCTGGAGCTCTTGCTGCACCTCCGCCACCCGCGCCTCCTGCTTTTCTCGCTCGGTGCGCTCCACGGCCGCATTGTCTTCGGCCTTGGACATCGCTTTCTTCAGGGTCGCCACCTCGGTTGTGGCCCCTATAATACTCACGTTGGTCCTGTCATTTTTTGCAACCACATATTTTTTATATTTTTACATAAGGTATAACTTACCTTCCTTGTCCTCGAGCTGCTTCTTGGCAAGGCCGAGCTCGTTCTCGGACCGCTCGAGGCTCTGCTTCAATGCATCGACCTCCGCAGTCAGTGCGGCAGATGTCAGCAGCGCAGCCTGCATTCCCATATTGACTTACTTATGTTAGACTCCTCCGTATATCTTTTAGATCCTCAGTTCGGCTTTTCTTTCCGAACACCAAACTGAGCATCAGGGGCTACTGTCTATGCGGTAATATTTTTACATATCTTAAATGCATACCTCAAAGCCTGTTAGAAGGCTGGCACAGGCTTCAGTCAGCCCGCTCTTGGCGGACTGAACCTTCTGGATCACCGCACTCATAATAGTGCGGTGCTCCTCGTTGATGGAGGCGCCGTTAAGCACCTCCAGCAAATTATCCGGTGCCTCCGGTTGGACGGAGGTCACCGGCGTCGTAGGCTTGCCCTTCTTACTAGGGGGCCGCCTGCCGGACTCCGGAACCATTGAAGGTTCCAGTGCGGTGTCCCGCCCCGGGCCCGACATGGAGCCCGTGGGGGTTTTGTACCCGTTGCGCCGGGAGTCCGGGAGGTCGCCTTGCGGCGCCTCCAGGACCACCTCCTCCTGGCTTGGACCCTTTTGGGACTCCACCTCGGCATCATCCGCAGGGCGAGGGGAGGAGGCGGCCAAAAGTGAAGTGCTATTCACATCCGACGAACTTAAGGAGCCGCTCGACGACACGCCGACCTGGGCTCGGGGCGGACTGCATGATTATATTCGGCGTCAGAAGATACTGTGCAATAAAGGAACGCCATGAGTTATTCTGGTATCCGGATACTTACGATTTGGCCAGGGACTTGGCCCTGGTTGGCCACTCCTCTTCGCCGTCGTCGGCGTTGGTGGTGTAGTCCGGAGTATGGGTCCTTCCCCTCTTGGACCCTCCGCCCCCCAATGTTGGGGCGGCCTTCCTTTTCTTCTCTCCCCCGGCTGGGGGAGAGACCTCTCTTTCCTCCTCCTCGTTTTCGTGGGAGAAGTCCGCCTCGGAGTCATCGGACGATGAGTCCGACACCACCTGGCGCCGGGAACTCTTTCAAGTCCCCGTGGCTTTCTTCTTGGCCTTCTTCTCCGGCACCACGTAAGGTGCCGGGACCAGCAGCTTCACCAGGCGGGCATCTGTTGGGCCTTCGGGCAATGGAGTCGGACAGTCGATCTGTCCGGTCTTCTTCTGCCAGCCCTGTCAAAGGAATGGGAGTTTAGATCCCGCATAGAGTCAAACTATGAAAAACAAGTATCCCGTAAAGGGTAGAACAAGCTTACTATGCTGGCTTGGCGCTTCGCGCAGAATCCGCGATCCTCGGTAATGGGAGGGGGAACCTCGGCGCCCTTGAAGAGCACCTTCCAGGCATCCTCGTGCGTCGTGTCGAAGAGCCTGGTCAGAGTTTGGTGCTGGGCCGGGTCGAACTCCCACAAGTTAAAAGCCCGTCGTTGACACGGGAGGATCCGGCGGATGAGCATGACCTGGATTACGTTGATGAGTTTAACCTTCTTGTCCACCAGGTTTTGGACGCAGGTTTGGAGTCTGGTCAGCTCTTCCAAATTACCCCACGACAGGCCCGTCTCTTTCCAGGAGGTGAGCCGTGTGGGGATGCCAGATTGGAATTCGGGGGCCGCTGCCCATTCAGGGTCACGCGGCTCGGTGATGTAGAACCACCCCGATTGCCACCCTTTGATGGTTTCCACGAAGGAACCCTCGAGCCATATAACGTTGGGCATCTTGCCCACCATGGCGCCTACGCACTGGCTTGCTGGCCGCCCACTACCTTCGGCTTGACATTGAAGGTCTTCAGCCATAAGTCAAGTGGGGCTTGATGCGGAGGAAGGCCTCGCACACGCATTTATAAACACCGATATGTTGAGGATGAAGTTTGGGGCCAGATCGTGGAAATCCAGGCCATAGTAGAACATGAGCCCCCGGACAAATGGGTGGAGTGGGAAGCCCAGTCCGTGGAGGAAATGGGGGAGGAACACCACCCTCTCATGGGGCCTAGGGGTGGGAATGAGCTGCCCCTCGCCTATAAGCCGGTGCGCAATGTCTTTGGACAAGTATCCGGCTTTCCTCAACTTTTTGATGTGCCCCTCCGTGATGGAGGAGGCCATCCACCTGCCTCCCGCTCCGGACATGGCTGGAGAAGGTTGAGGTGGGAAGTGCGGACTTGGGTGCTGGAGCTCGAGTCTTGGAAATGGATAAGCGAAGGAGGAAGAAGGCGTAGATGAAAAGGTGGATCCTTACCCCTATATGGGCGGACGAAACTATGTGCACCCACCAGCTGGTAAAACTCGCTTATCTCCCAAGCTACCAGTAATTAATGGCACGGTTGGGTTACCCACGCCTTATTGATAAGAATCCCGAAATAAGGGACACGATCTCTGCTTCGACAAGGCGTGCCAAGGAAACCGCCTCGCTAAGTCTTATTTGAGGTGGGACAAGAAAACGATTCGAATAAAGGCTTGGCCGTGGTGTGATGTCACGCGGAATACGCCGCCAGATTGGATTTGTGTAAATATTATTCTCTCTACGGTGGTATGTGGAACTTATTTTGCAGAGCGGACACTACCCTTGTGTTCAAAATCTTCTATGAAGTATTCGAGGAGGAACCCGCCTTGCAATGTCAAGACAATCCGCACGGACTCGTCGTCATTGAAGCCTGGTTCGGGACTACCGAGGGAGTCTGGATTAGGGGTGTCCGGATAGCCGGACTATAACCTTTGGCGGACTCTGGACTATGAAGATACAAGATTGAAGATTGTGTCCCGTGTCCGGATGGGACTTTCCTTGGCGTGGAAGGCAAGCTTGGCGATACGGATATGTAGATCTCCTCCCATTGTAACCGACTCTGTGTAACCCTAGCCCTCTCCGGTGTCTATATAAACCGGAGGGTTTTAGTCCGTAGGACGAACAACAATCATACCATAGGCTAGCTTCTAGGGTTTAGCCTCTCGGATCCCGTGGTAGATCTACTCTTGTACTACCCATATCATCAATATTAATCAAGCAGGAGTAGGGTTTTACCTCCATCGACAGGGCCCGAACCTGGGTAAAAACATTGTGTCCCTTGTCTCCTGTTACCATCCGCCTACACGCACAGTTCCGGACCCCCTACCCAAGATCCGCCGGTTTTGACACCGACAGGGAGAGAGCCCCCCTCCTTCTTATTCTTCCTTGACCTTCTCCCTAGATGGGATAAGGGTTTCCCCTCTGGTCCATGGTCTCCATGGCGTGGGAGGGGCAAGAGCCCCTCCGAGATTGGATCTATCTCTCTGTTTCTGCGTTCTGTCCTGGCTCTGTTTCACCGTTTCGCGTATATATGGAGATCTGTAACTCCGATTGGCCTGAAACCTTCGCCGTGATTTTTTTTCCGAATATTAGCTTTCTTGCGGCAAAAGAAGAGCATCAACCGCCTTACGGGTGGCTCAGGAGGGTAGGGGGCGCGCCTAGAAGGCGGCGCCCTGCCTCGTGACCACCTCGGGCACTGGTTCGCGTTGATTTTCCTTCCAAATTTTCCATATTTTCCAAAAATAAGTGATACGTCTCCAACGTAACTATAATTTTTTATTACTCCATGCTACTTTGTCTACTGTTTTGGACTATATTGGGCTTTATTTTCCACTTTTATATTACTTTTGGGACTAACCTATTAACCGGAGGCCCAGCCCGTAATTGCTTGTTTTTGCCTTTTTCAAGATTTCAAGAAAGCAGAATATCAAACGGAGTCCAAACGGAATGAAACATTCGGAATCATGATTTTCCAACCGAACGTGATCCAGGAGACTTGGACCCTACTCCAAGCAGCGCCAGAGGCGGTCACGAGGGTGGAGGGCGCGCCCAGCCTCGTGGGCCCCTCGGAGCTCCACCGACGTACTCCTTCCTCCTATATATACCCACGTATCCCCAAACGATCAGAACAGGAGCCAAAAACCTAATTCCACCGCCGCAACTTTATGTATCCACGAGATCCCATCTTGGGGCCTGTTCCGGAGCTCCGCCGGAGAGGGCCGTCATCATGGAGGGCTTCTACATCATCATAGCCCCTCCGATGAAGTGTGAGTAGTTTACTTCAGACCTTCGGGTCCATAGTTATTAGCTAGATGGCTTCTTCTCTCTTTTTGGATCTCAATACAATGTTCTCCCCCTCTCTCGTGGAGATCTATTCGATGTAATCTTCCTTTTTGCGGTGTGTTTGTTGAGACCGATGAATTGTGGGTTTATGATCCAGTATTATCTATGGAAAATGTTTGATTCTTCTCTGAATTCTTTTATGTATGGTTGAGTTATCTTTGCAAGTCTCTTCGAATTATCTTTTTGGTTTGGCCAACTAGATTGGTAGTTCTTGCAATGGGAGAAGTGCTTAGCTTTGGGTTCAATCTTGCGGTGTCCTTACTCAAGGATGTAAAGAGTTGCAAGGCACGTATTGTATTGTTGCCATCGAGGATAACAAGATGGGGTTTTTATCATATTGCATGAATTTATCCCTCTACATCATGTCATCTTGCTTACGGCGTTACTCTGTTTTACTTAATACTCTAGATGCATCTTTGGATAGCGGTCGATGAGTGGAGTAATAGTAGTAGATGCGTAATCGTTTCGATCTACTTGTTTTGGACGTGATGCCTATATACATGATCATTGCCTAGATATACTCATAACTTTGCTCAATTCACAATTGCTCAACAGTAATTTGTTCACCCACCGTAGAATACTTATGCTCTTGAGAGAAGCCACTAGTGAAACCTATGGCCCCCGGGTCTATTCTCATCATATCAATCTTCATCACTTTTATACTTGCTTTCACTAGTAGAAAAGGGGGCAATGGCCCAGGCAGGTTCAGCCCATTAGCCCCGGTTCTGCCACGAACTAGGACAAATGGAGGTATTTGTCCCGGTTCGTGAGCCCAGGGGGCCGGCCGGGCCACGTGGGCCATTGGTCCCGGTTCGTGCGGACCTTTTGGTCCCGGTTGGAGGGACGAACCGGGACCAATGGGCCGGGCTCCTGGCCCACCACTATTGGTCCCGGTTGGTGGCATGAACCGGGACCAAAGGCTTCCCTTTAGCCCCGGTTCATGCCACCAACCGGGACCAATGGTGGTGCCTATATATACCCCCTCGCGCAAGAGCAGAGCACAGTGCTCTGTTTTTTCTGGCCGAGGGGGAGAGGGCTTGGTGGTGCTCTAGCTCACCTCCTATGCACACAAGGTGTTCGATGGAATGCCCGAGCCGCACTACTTAAGGTTTCTCCTCTCCAAGCTCGACCGCCAAGCTCCATTTTCCTCAAGATTTATCTAGGTTTAGCGGTCCATCACGCCCCGTCCCCATCTTCACCGCCATCGATCACCCGCGCCGATCTCATCGCCGACACCACCGTGGTGAGCCTCTTGTTCTTATCTTCTTTCTGAAAGGAAAAACATTCTTACTTGTATGTTTAGATAGATACTTGTATATTTTCTTACTTTTATTATTGCACCTTATAGAGTGCGATGGTTTTGGTATCCGCCCCCGTCGGCCCTCGTCCTATCTATGATTCGGATGTGGTATATATTATCTTTTCATAACTATTGGTTCATTTATTGTTTATGAAAATTATGCCGACCAACGTGACATAGATTTTATTTATCTAGGAGGTTGTTGAACTGGGAATTCCAACCGACCCTATTGTCGAGAGGTTAAATTTAGTTGAAGAAGAAAACAATTTCTTGAAGGACAAATAAAAGAACTTGAGGAGGAGAAGATGATATTGGAGTTGCATGTTGCGGATGTCGTCGATGATCACAAGATCAAGATGGATGCAATGTGCTTGAAGATGAGAAAGATTAGAAAATATGCCATTCATATCGAGGCTTGGTATCATTATGCCGTTGGATCGATTGTTACCTTGGTTGCGATTATGATCGCATTTGTTTTCGCATTGAAATGTTTTACATAGTTTCAATGTATGGTTTAATTAATTTAGATGCTCTGCAGAGCTTTATGTTGTTAGATGAGAACTATGTATGTACTTTGGTTTTTATGTGCTGATGAACTTCTATTAATTTGGTCACTTAATTATCTATTCATGATGTTACGTAATGATTTTTGACACACTTAATTATATATAATGCACGCAGATGAACCGCAATGGATGTACGGTGACAGACACACCTCCGAGTACATTAAGGGCGTGCATGATTTTCTCGAAGTGGCTGAGGCAAACAAGTAGAATGGTTTTATGTGTTGTCCATGCCCTATATGTGGGAATCTGAAGTCTTACTCGACCGGAAAATCCTTCACACCCACCTGCTTTACAAGGGTTTCATGCCACACTATAATGTTTGGACGAGGCACAGAGAAATAGGGGTTATGATGGAAGACGACGAGGAAGAAGAGTACGATGACAACTATGTGCCCCCGAATACGGTGATGCTCTTGAACATCAAGATGCACTGACAATGTGCACGATGGTGCTGCAACGGGCGAAGCTGCTTGAAGATCAAGAGGAACCAGACGATGTGCCCGATGATGATGATCTCCGCCGGGTCATTGTCGATGCAAGGACGCAATGCAAAAGTCAAAAGGAGAAGCTGAAGTTCGATCGCATGTTAGAGGATCACAAAAAGGGTGTACCCCAATTGTGAAGATGGCAACACAAAGCTCGGTACCGTACTCGAATTGCTGTAGTGGAAGGCAGAGAATGTTGTGCCTGATAAAGGATTTGAGAAGCTACTGAAAATAATGAAGAAGAAGCTTCCAAAGGATAACGAATTGCCCGACAAAGACATACGCAACAAAGAAGGTCGTATGCCCTCTAGGATTGGAGGTGGAGAAGATACATGCATGCCCTAATGATTGCATCCTCTATCGCGGTGCATACAAGGATCTGAACGCATGCCCGGTATGCGGTGCATTGCGTATAAGATCAGACGAGATGACCACAGTGATGTTGACGGCGAGCCTCCGGAAGAGAGTTCTGTGAAGGTGATGTGGTATGCTCCTATAATACCACGGTTGAAACGTCTGCTCGTAAACAGAGAGCATGACAAGTTGATGCGATGGCACTGTGAGGAAGGACCGTAAGAAAGGCGGAAGTTGAGAGCACCACGACGGGTCGCAGTGGAGAAAAATCGAGAGAAATCTCGGGATGAGTTTGCAAAGGACCCAAGGAACGTATGGTTTGCTTTAAGCGCAGATGGCATTAATCCTTTCGGGAGCAGAGCAGCAATCACAAAGACCTGGCCCGTGACACTATGTATGTATAACCTTCCTCCTTGGATGTGCATGAAGTGGAAGTTCATTATGATGCCAGTTCTCATCCAAGGCCCTAAGCAACCCGGCAACGACATTGATGTGTACCTAAGGCCATTAGTTGAAGAACTTTTACAGCTGTGGAATGGAAACGGTGTGCGTACGTGGGATGAGCACAAAAGGAGGAATTTGACCTAAAGGCGTTTACATTCGTGACCATCAACGATTGGCCCGCTCTCGGTAACCTTCGTGACAGACAAACAAGGGATACCACGCATGCACGCATTGTTTACTTGACACCGATAGTATATACCTAGGAAGCTGCAGGAAGAATGTGTACCTGGGTCATCGTCGATTTCTTCCGACCAACCATCAATGTCGAAAGAAAGGGAAGCATTTCAAAGGCGAGGCAGATCACCGGAAGAAGCCCGCCATGCGTAACAGTGATCACGCATTTGCTATAGTCAATGATTTACACGTAATCTTTGGAAAGGGTCGGCGGACTAGCTGTTCCGAATGACGCCGAGAATCACGCACCCATGTGGAAGAAGAAATCTATATTTTGGGACCTACCCTCTTTGGAAAGACCTAGAGGTCCGCTCTTCGATCGACGTGATGCACGTGACGAAGAACCTTTGCGTGAACCTGCTAGGCTTCTTGGGCGTGTATGGGAAGACAAAAGATACACACGAGGCACGGAGGACCTGCAACGCTTGCACGAAAAGAGGGCATGCCTCAAGGCAAAGATGAAGGTCCCGCTACCACGCTCTTACAAAAGAAGAGAAAGAAATCTTCTTTTAATGCATGCTCAAGATGAAGGTCCCGACCGGCTTCTCGTCGAATATAAAGGGAATAATAAATATGCGGAGAAAAAGTTCCGAACCTAAATTCTCATGATCGCCACGTGATTATGACGCAATCGCTTCCGGTTGCATTGAGGGGCTTCTACCGGGAAAACGTCCGATTATCCATTGTGAAGCTATGTGCATTCCTCAATGCAATATCTCGGAAGGTGATCAATCCAGAAATCGTACCAACGCTAAGGAGTGATGTGGGCGCAATGTCTTGTCGATTTGAGCTGGTGTTCCCACCATCCTTCTTCAATATCATGACGCACGCCCTAGTTCATCTAGTCGACGAGATTGCCATTCTGGGGCCCGTATTTGTACACAATGTGGTCCCCTTTGAGAGGTTCATGGGAGTCCTAAAGAAATATGTCCGTAACCGCGCTAGGCCAGAAGGAATCATCTCCATGGGCCATCAAACAGAGGATGTCATCCGGTTTTGTGTTGACTTCGTCCCTGACCTTAAGAAGATAGGTCTCCCTAAATCACGGTATGAGGGGAGACTGACTGGAAAAGGCACGCTTGGAAGGGACTCAATAATATGCAGGGACGGATATTCTTGGTCTCAAGCACACTACACAGCTTCTACGTAACTCTACCTTGGTGACCCGTATGTCGATGAACACAAGAACGATCTGCGCCCAAACACCGGAGTAGTCGACGGTTGGATTACATGTGAACACATCAGGACTTTTAGCAGTTGGTTGGAAACACGTCTCAGAGGTGACAACACTGTTTGTGATGAGCTGTACTTGTTGTCCAGGGGACCATCTTCGATTGTAATGATTTGGAAAGGATACGAGATAAATGGGAATACATTTTACACGATTGACCAAGATGAAAAGAGCACCAACCAAAACAGCGGTATCCGCTTTGATGCAGCAACCGGCGGGGAAAGGACACATATTATGGTTACATAGTAGACATATGGGAACTTGACTACGGAGTAGGTTTTAAGGTCCCTTTGTTTAAGTGCAAGTGGGTCAATCTGCCGAGGCGGTGCAGGTAGACCCACAAAGACGGAATGACAACAGTGGATCTGAAAAATCCTGGGTACACTGACGAACCGTTCGTCCTAGCCAATGATGTGGCACAGGTTATCTATGTGAAGGACATGTCTACCAGACCGAGGGAAAGAAAAGATAAGGAAGCGAATACATCATACGATGAGCCAAAGCGCCACATAGTTCTTTCGGGGAAAAGGGACATCACAGGAGTGGAGGGCAAGACAGACATGTCTGAAGAGTATGAAAAGTTTCATGAAATTCCCCCCTCCAAAGTCAAGGCTGACCCAAGCATCCTGATAAATGATGAAGATTATCCATGGTTACGGAGCAATAAGCAAACGGCACAAGCGAAGAAAAAGTGAAGACTTTCTCTCGCAACTATTATGATGATACCATGCCAACTTTGTAACAGATGAGTATGATACCATTGTCCGTTTTGTACATGCACATGCTATGCCAACTTTTTCAGAGTTCATTTGAAAACTATGAATTTGAAAACCTCGCCAACCGAAGGGCGCTCACACCGGTTTATAAGCCCGTCCCTCTACGCCTTTGTTGAGCTCACAAACTTGTGATTCACACAAATTTCAAAGAATTCAAATTTTATAAAACTAATGGCACAAACAGAAAGTTTATAATTGTTCTAAAACAAATGGCACTAACAGAAAGTTTATAATTTTGCTGACCTAAAAGCAAAAAGAATTAAAAAATAAAGCAAAAACCAAAAGAAAATAAATAATGCAGAAAACAAAACAAAAAACTTGAAAAAATAGCAACAATAAGTATTTTGTTGTAAGTAGAAACAAAATAAAATAAATAAAGCAACAAAGAAAACAAAAAAAGTGTTTTCAATTTTAAAACTAATGGCACTAATGTAAATTTTATATTTTTCTAAAACTAAAAGCACTAACAGAAAGTTTATAATTTTGCTGACCTAAAAGCAAAAAAGAATTAAAAAATAAAGCAAAAACCAAAAGAAAATAAGTAATGCAGAAAAAAACCAAAAAACTTGAAAAAATAAAAATAGCAACAATAAGTATTTTGTTGTAAGTAGAAACAAAATAAAATAAATAAAGCAACAAAGAAAACAAAAAAATGTTTTCAAATTTTAAAACTAATGGCACTAACAGACAGTTTATATTTTTTCTAAAACTAAAAGCAAAAATAAATAAAAAATAAAGCAAAAAAACGTGCCACCTACTGGGCCCCCACGACCTGAATACGACTAGAAACCCTATGGGCTGTGATTTAGGCCCGCTGAAGGCCCAGAGGCCCACAGCACAGATGGCGAGTTAGGCCCGAAAGCCTGCTTTAGAGAGGAGCTCGAGAGGAGGCCGCACCGCACCTTATAAACAAAAGTGCGGCTCCTCTCAACTAACGAGGTGGGACTAAACTTTGGGCCAAGGCAGCACAAGGCCTTTGGTCCCGGTTGGTGGCACCAACCGGGACTAAAGGGGCATTGGTCCGTTGGTGCATTAATGCCCCTTTGGTCCCGGTTGGTGCCACCAGCCGGGACCAAAGGCCGCCGCTTCCCGCCCTTTGGGCTGCTGAAAATTGGCCTTTGGTCCCGGTTGGTGGCACCAACCGGGACTAAAGGGGGGCATTAGTCCCGGTTCGTGCCACGAACCGGGACCAATGGCTTTCCTATATAACCAAACACTTTGCAAAAATTCAGAATTTCATCGCCAGTTGCCCCGACGCCGCCCGTCGCCCCCGCCGTCGTCGTCGCCGCCGCCTGCGTCACTGTCACCGTCGCCGCCGCCCAAGGCCGCCTCGAGCGCCGCCTCAGCCCGCCGCCCCCGCTGGCGCGCCCGCTGCCCACCTCGCCATCGCTCACAAGACCGCCTGCCCGCCATCGCCGTCGCCCGCGCCTCTGCCGCGACGCCATCCTCGCCGCCGACCCCCTCAGCTTGGTCCGGCCGCCGGCGCCCTCCCTTTGCATTTTTTTTCATATATATGCTTGTTTTATATATATATATGCTTGTTTTTATATATATATATATATATGCTTGTTTATATATATATATATATATATGCTTGTTTTTTGTATATATGTAATGATTTTTTATAGAGTATGATGTTTTTTTCATAGATGATCACATATATGATGTATGCCCGAATGTGGCTGAAATATAATGTTTTTTTGTTCATAGAACATTATGTTTTTTTACTTCACAGATTTTTTGTTCATGAGAGAGGCGGGACGTTGAGGGATCATAGATGTATTTTTCAGAATTTTCTATCGTGCATAGACGGGTGTTAGACCACGGAGCACCCTCCCTATCGTTGCAAAATTTGCTAAGTGATATTAAGAAAGGAAGGAAAAGACGGATAGGAAAGAAGAAAATAAGAAGAGGAAAGAAAGAACAAGAGGAGAGGAAGAAAAGGAGAAATAAATAAGAAGAAGTAAAAATAAGAAAAAGAAGAGGAGAAGAAGAAAGGAATAGTGGAGAATAAGAGAAAGGAATAGTGGAGAAGAAGAGAAAATAGAATATTCTATTTTCTCTTCTTCTCCACTATTCCTTTCTTCTTCTCCTCTTTTTTCTTCTTCTTTTTTTCTTCGATCTTCTCCTCTAGCTATTCCTTTCTTCTTCTCCTCTTTCTTCTTCTTCTTCTTCTTCTTCTTCTTCTTCTTCTTAATTTTTATCGGGAACGAGGGTGTCGAGGATCGCCGAGGGGTCGAGGGTCGGGAACTAGGGTAGAGGGTCGAGGGTCGTTAAGGGGTCAAGGGTCGAGGGTTCCAGGGTCGTCTAGGGGTCGAGGGTTCCAGGGTCGTCGAGGGTTCGAGGGGTCGAGAGAGGTTTCATAGTGTCAAAGTATTGAAGAAATCCATGGCTTCATCATTAGCCGAGTAAGAGGCATGATGGTGAAGTCCTCCAAAGTTATTCTAGAATGGAGTCCGGATAGGATAATTTGCCTTTTGTATGCAATTTCAGCAAAGGCCTTCCAAATAAAGATATTCGGAAGGTTCTTGCTGAACTTTGTACCAAAAAGCTTAATTATCCTATCTGGGACTCCGCTTCAAAATAACTTTGGAGAGCTTGCACCATCATGCACTGCTACTTTCGCCTAATGATGAAGACATGGTTTTGTTGAATCCTTTGACACTAGGCAACCTCCCGACCCTCGGCGATCCTCGACCCTTGACCTCGACCGGCGATCCTCGACCCCTTGACCCTCGACCCCTCGGCGATCCTCGACCCCTTGATAAAAAAAAAGAGGAGAATAAGAAAGGAATAGTGGAGAAGAAGAGAAAATAGAATATTCTATTTTCTATTCTTCTCCACTATTCCTTTCTTCTTCTCCTCTTTTTTTTCTTTTTTTTTCTTCGATCTTCTCCTCTAGCTATTCCTTTCTTCTTCTCCTCTTTTTTCTTCTTCTTCTTCTTCTTCTTCTTCTTAATTTTTATCGGGAACGAGGGTGTCGAGGATCGCCGAGGGGTCGAGGGTCGGGAACTAGGGTAGAGGGTCGAGGGTCATTAAGGGGTCAAGGGTCGAGGGTTTCAGGGTCGAGGGTTCGAGGGTTCTATTGGGTCGATGGATCGAGGGTCGAGGGTTCCAGGGTCGTCGAGGGTTCGAGGGGTCGAGAGAGGTTTCGCAGTGTCAAAGTATTGAAGAAATCCATGGCTTCATCATTAGCCGGAAGTAACCAGGGCATGATGGTACGAAGTCCTCCAAAGTTATTCTGGAATGGAGTCCCGGATAGGATAATTTGCCTTTTTGTATGAATTTCAGCAAAGGCCTTCCAAATAAAGATATTCGGAAGGTTCTTGCAGAACTTTGTACCAAAAAGCGAATTATCCTATCTGGGACTCCGTTCCAAAATAACTTTGGAGAGCTTCGTGCCATCATGCACCAAGCATTTTTGCCTAATGATGAAGACATGGTTTTGTTGAATCCTTTGACACTAGGCAACCTCCTGACCCCTCGGCGATCCTCGACCCCTTGACACGTGGGGGGGGGGGTCGATATTACCCCCTCCTTGAAGCGTTCTCGAGGCCACCCCTAACCCTTGAAGCGTTGTCGAGGCCAATTCGAAACCCTAGAGAAGCAGCATCGAGGCCACTAATTAATATGATTCCTTATTGTGATTAGCTAGCTAGTTCTATGTTTGCCACTAATATATCCATATCTGTCATGTTTGAATAATAATTGCCATGTTGTAAATATTTGTAGAAACTATGGACACCCATACGAGACGAAGCACAAGAAGCGTTGTTGAGGGACATAATCGCAGAAGGAAGTGATGCCTGCGCTCGTTGATGTTTCTCAACGACAATGATGGTCTGGAAGGAGAAGGTGAAGAAGCAGCTGGCTATGATTTACATGGCTCCAAGGACCCAATGCCGGTGCAAGAAGGAGAGGGTGAAGATGTAGACCGTGAGGACGGCTCCGGTGATCACCGAACCGAGTCCGGCCAGGTATATATATTAGTTAAGCCTGTGTTGACTAGGGTTTTGATGCATTCATTGTTTTGGTATGTACACATATTAATTAACTCTTGTCTTTGTTCTTTTTTCTAGCCCTCCGGATCGAGCACAACTTTGGTAAAGAGACGAGGCCCGAAGAAAAAGTTGAGCTCGGATGAAAAGTTTGAGATCATAGAAATCGCATGACGGCCAACCGATTGAACCCTGCCGGACAAAGAAGGCATTTGTTGCTCGGTGTGGGGTTACGGTTAGGGACAAGATCGATCAGCATCCACCAATGGTATAAGCCTAAGAACGAAGACCATGAGGTGTCTTATGTCAATGATATGCAGAAAAATGATCTTTGGACTGAGCTGAAGTCAAATTTCACCCTACCGCCAGAGGATGATCCGGAGAAGCCAGTTATAGAGCCATTAATCAAGTCTTTTGCTCTTAATAAGATGGCAGACCTATTCAGGAATTGGAAGAAAGACCTAAATAGGTATGTCGATAAAAATGAGACACTAGAATTCAAGGGCAAATATGAGAAGGTCAGAGATGACTGGCCCGCATTTGTGGCCCACAAGACATCGGAAAAGAGTAAAAAGATGTCGGCGACAAACAAGCAAAATGCTGTGAAGAAGAAGCTTCACCATCGCACGGGGTTAGGTGGCTACCTCGTAGCCCGGCCTAAGTGGGCCAAGGCTGAGAATGATCTTCTTGATAAAGGGATCAAACCAGAGACAATGAACTGGCCAGACCGTTGCTGAACTTGGTTCTTTGGGGCTGGCGGAACCTTGGACCCTGTAACAGGGAAGTGCATTTGGACGGATGAACAATTGGAAATACCAGTCAAGAGGCTTCGACACTATATCGATGCATCGCAGCAAGGGACGTTCGTTCCAAACAGGGAGAAGGACGAGCTCACAATGGCCCTCGGGAATCCTGAGCACCCTGGACGGACACGAGGCACGCCAGGCTCCGTTTCGTGGAAGGCTGGATTTCCGGACGCAGGGGGTTACAAAACCCAGGAGAGGAGGAAGAAGCGGGAGCAGAGCCCGCTGCAGGCGTTACGAAAGGGTAATGGGGCTAGAGGAACGAAGCAGATCGCAGCAACGACTGCCGAAGCTTCCCCGGCTACCCCGCCATCTCAGCGGAGA
The DNA here is from genome assembly GCA_021605145.1 of Aegilops bicornis. NCBI lineage: Eukaryota > Viridiplantae > Streptophyta > Magnoliopsida > Poales > Poaceae > Aegilops > Aegilops bicornis. The sequence goes on from CM038672.1 coordinate 40,138,077, forward strand.
AGCGGCGTGGCTTCCACCGAGCTGCTTCGCCGGAGCATGCCTTGACGGCTCGCCAGCTATCCCGTGGATGCTATCACGAGTCTCAAAATTGCCACCTTATGGCGGAATGGAGCAATTTGAAGGTCAAGGCGGCTGTTGGCTCTGTTTATCCTACTCAACCCGACTCAACTTTTCACCGCCGCCGATTCGGAAGGATATCCTAAGGTGATGGTGGATGAAATAACGGAGGGATTTGAGGACCTCCGGCTTGACCACCCTACCGGTGAAGGGGAGTATCGGCTGAGTTCTGCTCTGAAGACTCCATGCCTATGGCGGAAGGATCTCATCAACCTTCCGAACTGGACGCCTCCGCCTCCTCCTCCTTCTCTGGCGAGCCAGGGCACTCCGCCTCCTCCACCGCCTCCTCCACCGCCTCCTCCTCTGGAGAGTGACGATCAGGGCACTCGGCCGGCTCCTTCTCCGGCGCGTGGCGGCACTCCGCCTCCTTCTCTGCTTGCGCCGGCGCGCCCGAGCAGCCAGCCTCCTCCTTCTCCGCCTCGTCAGCAAGGGCGGAAGAGACCCGCCCGCTCCGGCTGCTCCAGTAGCGTCGTAGTCCTTCTCCTCCGCCTCGTAAGCAAGGAAAGAAGGCATCCGCTCCGTCTGCTCTGCCGGCGTCTAGCAAGACAGCCAAAGGCGGGAGGAGATCTGATTCGGTCCTTCTCTGAAGACTCGGAGAAGTTACCGTCTGAGAGGAGCGAGGAGGAAAACGTGAAGATCACGCAGATCAAGTGGATGACTGGTTTCAAGGGTTGAAAGCAAAGAGACATCCACCTCCGGAGGAGAAGGTAGATCCGGTGAAAGCGAAGCGCACTGCTGCCCCGACAAAACCACCCAAGTCTCCACCGAAAGGCAACTATGAGCGCATTATTAGAAAGGCATTTGCCGAAGCGGAGAGGTCGGGAAGTACAAAAAGTGATCAAAGGATGAAAGAACGACGAGCTGGGAAACAAATTGCCCAGCTCGGCGAACAAGCCGGGCAATCGTGCCCCCGCTCAAGGTGCTGCTAGGGACATCGTCGATCCGAGGATGGTGCCCGGTTATGGCAATCCTGCAGATTACCTGCCCGACGATGTACATTATGATTTCTTGGAGGTGCAGATACAAAGATACGAGTCTGGAAGCCTCTCGTCAAAGATGAAAGTTCTCTATCAATGATGATGCGAAGATTGCATGATTGGTACATGAAAACCTGCAGAGAGTCTGAGGGGAGGAGTACTTTGTATGTGAGAGTTAAAAAGGAGCATGACCTCCTTGGAATTGAACTGTTGCCTATTCCATTTGAGGAGTTCTATCAGTTTTCAATCAATTGGCCCTCGATAAAGCAACGGTCACATCGCTCTGTAAGTAGTACTACTTACATCATTAAGTCTCTCTATATAACTCAGCTCTTTCATTGCATGTATTTATAATTATCCTCACTATATTATGCAGATTGAAGATCGCTGAATTGAAGAAAAGACAAGTGGGTGATATTGGGTTCATTAACACGTATCTCATAGATGCAACTGAGGTTAAATATCATGCCGAAGAAACCGATGCCAACTTGATACGATCGTTGGAAATAAATGAACACAAAAATATAATACTCTTTCCTTACAACTACAAGTGAGTGTTACTGTCTTGTGGCATATTCGGTTTCCCTTATTAGTCCAGTTACTGATAATGTAATTGATGAGTTATGCATGCGTGCACAGGTTCCACTATATTCTCCTAGAGATTAAGCTTGAGCAGGGAGTAGTAACTGCCTTAGACTCGAGACGAAAAGATCCCAAGGAGTATGCGGACATGACTGAAATGCTCGAGAAGTAAGTTAAATCGATCATTATCCACCATATCAGCAACTTTGTTCATTTCTGATATCAAGTAATTGTTTTCTTTGTATGGCAGGGCTTGCAGAAAATTCACCAAAAAAGCTCCGGGACTGCCGAAGAAGCTGGAATTTAGACACCCGAAAGTAAGTACTACAGTAGCATGTTCCACGCATCTCCTAGTGATTCAAGCGCTAGTTTCATCAGTACCATTTGACATTCTTGCTTATCAGTTTGATTGACCTCTATTTCTTGTAAAGTGGTTGTGGCAGGCACCAGGGAATGATTTCTGTGGATACTACGTTTGCGAGTCCATCCGCCACCACGACCTGTGAGCGGGCTACTCGACGAACAATATGAAGTGCGTAAATAACAATATTCACAATTTTATTTTATTACCATCATTTGTGTTGACTTTCATTCATTCATTCATACATATATATATATATATATATATATATATATATATATATATATATATGTATGTATGTATTGACCCCCTTCTTAAAATTAGATGTTTCGGATGCGGGATGAACTCCTAGCACCAGATCGCCTGCGAGCATATCAAGAGGAATTGGCGGCATTCTTTCTTGACCACGTGATCGCTGAAGACGGAGAATACTATGTGGACCACACGTCCGTATGTTAGGAGATGATATTTGTAAAAGATAATTATTGTATATATGTAGCTTTGTAGTGTCGGATAGATATACGAGAACTTGTTGTTCGACCAATCTCTCGGAGAAGGAGAGGTGGTCGATACCACTTCTCTCTGTATGCATATATGTTCATGACGATCTTCTGTTTGCTTACTAGCTAGCTAGCGTGTCTAGCTAGTCCTCTCTATACGTATGTATAGTACGTAGCACGGACAAAAGTGAGGACACTTCTCTCTATTAATTAGCTAGCCCACACAATATATGAAACACCTAAATTAAACCCCAAAACCCCCAACCCCCCTTAAAAACAAAACCCCAGCCACAGAAATCTTGACGCGTGGATGCCTATTGGTCGCGTTTGGTGCCACCAACTGGGACCTAAGGCCCTCCTGCACAGGCTCGTGGACAGGCCACGTGGAGGCCCATCTGTCCCGGTTCTAGATTGAACCGGGACTAAAGGGTCAGGGCATTAGTACCGACCCTTTAGTCCCGGTTCATGAACCGGGACTAAAGGCCCTCACCAACCGGGTCTATAGGCCCTTTTTCTACTAGTGTTTGTTTTACTTTGCCTTTTACTTTTCACTTTGCATCTTTATACCAAAAATACCAAAAATATTATCTCTATCAGATCTCACTCTCGTAAGTGGCCGTGAAGGGATTGACAACCCCTAATCGCGTTGGTTGCGAGTAGCTATCGCTTTGTGCAGTGCACGAGGGACTTGTGCGTGGTCTCCTACTGGATTGACACCTTGGTTCTCAAAAACTGAGGGAAATACTTACGCTACTGTGCTGCATCATCCTCTCCTCTTCGGGGAAAACCAACACAAGCTCAAGACATAGCAAGAAGGATCTCTGGCACCGTTGCCGGGGAGGCTCACGCAAGCAAGTCAACCATACCAAGTACCCATCGCAATCCCTATCTCTCGCATTACATTATTTGCCATTTGCCTCTCGTTTTCCTCTCCCCCACTTCACCCTTGCCGTTTTATTTGCCCTCTCTTTCCCAATCTCCTCCTCTCTTTTCTGTTTGCTTTTTTTCCCCGTTGCCTTTCTGTTTGCTTGTGTGTTGGATTACTTGTTGCCATGGCACAAGATAATACCAAATTGTGTGATTTATCGAATACCAATAACAATGATTTCCTTAGTACTCCGATTGCTCCTCTTAATAATGATGAGTCTTGTGAAATCAATACTTCTTTGTTGAATCTTGTTATGAAAGATCAATTCGCCGGCCTTCCTAGTGAAGATGCCGCTAGTCATCTAAACAAATTTGTTGATTTGTGTGATATGCAAAAGAAGAAAGATACGGATAACAATATTGTCAAATTGAAGTTATTTCCGTTTTCACTTAGAGATCGTGCTAAAGTTTGGTTTTCATCTTTGCCTAAAAATAGTATTGATTCTTGGAACAAGTGCAAAGATGCTTTTATCTCTAAGTATTTTCCTCCCGCTAAGATTATCACTCTTAGGAACGATATCATGAATTTTAAACAACTTGATCATGAGCATGTTGCCCAATCTTGCGAAAGAATGAAGTTAATGCTTCATAATTGCCCTACTCATGGTTTGAATTTATGGATGATCATACAAAAATTTTATGCGGATTGAATTTTGCTTCTAGAAATCTTTTAGATTCGCCGCGGGAGGCACTTTTATGGAAATTACGTTAGGGGATGCTACCAAATTGCTTGATAATATTATGGCTAATTATTCTCAATGGCACACCGAAAGATCCTCTAGTAAAAAGGTGCATGCTATAGAGGAAATCAATGTTTTGAGTGAAAAGATGGATGAACTTATGAAGATGTTTGCACCTAAAAATATTCCTTTTGATCCCAATGATATGCCTTTATCTACCTTGCTTGAGAATAATAATGAATTTATGGATGTGAACTTTGTTGGAAGGAATAGTTTTGGAAACAACGCGTATAGAGGGAATTTTAATCCTAGGCCTTATCCTAGTAATCCTTCTAATAATTATGGAAATTCCTACAACAACTCTTATGGAAATTTTAATAAGATGCCCTCTGAATTTTAAAGTAGTGTTAAAGAGTTTATGAATTCTCAAAAGAAATTTAATGCTTTGCTTGAAGAGAAATTGCTTAAAGTTGATGATTTGGCTAGGAACGTTGATAGAATTTCTCTTGAAATTGATTCTTTAAAGCTTAGATCTATTCCTCCTAAGCATGATATCAATGAGTCTCTCAAAGCCATGAGAATTTCCATTGATGAGTGCAAGGAAAGAACCGCTAGGATGCGTGCTTCCAAAGATGCCTTTATTAAATCGTATTCTTCCAATCCCTATGAAAATCAAGATGAAGATCTAAAAGTTATTGATGTGTCCCCCATTAAATCTTTGTTTTGCAATATGAATCTTGATGAATCTGAAAATTATCTTCCTTTACCTAGAAGGCGTTCTAAGAATTAGGAGTTTCGAGATCTTGATGATGAAATTGATGAAAGTGGGATTGAAATAAATAAAAACCGTGATGTTGCTAAACCCACTATTTTGGACTCAAGGAATTTAATTATGAAAATTTCTCTTTGAATAGTTGTATTTCCTTATTGCAATCCGTGCTAGATTCTCCTCATGCTTATAGTCAAAATAAGGCCTTTACCGAACATATTGTTGATGCTTTGATGCAATATTATGAAGAAAAACTTGAGTTGAAAGTTTCTATCTCTAGAAAACTCTATGATGAGTGGGAACCCACTATTAAAATTAAAATTAAAGATTTTGAGTTTTATGCTTTGTGTGATTTGGGTGCTAGTGTCTCTACTATCCCCAAAACTTTATGTGATTTGCTAGATTTCCGTGATTTTGATGATTGCTCCCTAAACTTGCATCTTATGGATTCCACTATTAAAAAGCCTATGGGAAGAATTAATTATGTTCTTATTGTTGCCAATAGGAATTATGTGCCCGTAGATTTTATAATTCTTGATATAGATTGCAATCCTTCATGTCCTATTATTCTTGGTAGACCTTTCCTTAGAACGATTGGTGCAATTATTGATATGAAGGAAGGGAATATTAGATTCCAATTTCCCTTAAAGAAGGGTATGGAACACTTCCCTAGAAAGAAAATAAAATTACCATATGAATCTATCATGAGAGATACTTATGGATTGCCTATCAAAGATGGCAATACCTAGATCTATCTTCGCTTTTATGCCTAGCTAGGGGCGTTAAACGATAGCGCTTGTTGGGAGGCAACCCAATTTTGTTTTGTGTTCTTTGCTTTTGTTCCTGTTTAGTGCTAAATTTTGTTTCTACTTTCTGTTTAGATGTGGTTTTATCTTTTAATTAGTGTTTGTGCCAAGTTGAACCTATTGGATCTTCATGGATGATAGTTATTTGATCTTGCTGTAATTTCCGGAATCTTTGTGCTCAGTGCCCGAATTGTTAAAAATCACCATAACGTGATAAAATACTGATTCCAATTGCTGCTTATCAATAAACAAATTTTCCAGGTCGTCTCAGTTTGGTAGAAGTTTTTGGGTTCCAGAAGTTTGCATTAGTAACAGATTGCTACAGACTGTTCTGTTTTTGACAGATTCTGTTTTTCGTGTGTTGTTTGCTTATTTTGATGAATCTATGGCTAGTAAATTAGTTTATAAACCATAGAGAAGTTGGATTACATTAGGTTTAACACCAATATAAATAAAGAATGAGTTCATTACAGTACCTTGAAGTAGTCTTTTGTTTTCTTTCTCTAACGGAGCTCACGACATTTCTATTGAGTTTTGTGTTGTGAAGTTTTCAAGTTTTGGGTGAATTCTTTTGATGGATTATGGAACAAGGAGTGGCAAGAGCCTAAGATTGGGGATGCCCATGGAACCCCCAAGATAATCCAAGGACACCAAAAATTCAAAGCTTGGGGATGCCGGAAGGCATCCCCTCTTTAAATCCACTTCCATCGGTAATTTACTTGGAGCTATATTTTTATTCACCAACATGATATGTGTTTTGCTTGGAGCGTCTTGTATTATTTGTGTCTTTGCTTGTTAGTTTACCACAATTATCCCTGCTGTACACACCTTTTGAGAGAGCCATACTTGATTTGGAATTTGTTAGAATACTCTTTGTGCTTCACTTATATCTTTTGAGCGTGATAATTTTTGCTCCAGTACTTCATTTAGATCTTTTAGAGCACGGTGGTGGATTTGTTTTAAAGAAACTATTTGATCTCTCATGCTTCACTTAGATTATTTTGAGAGACTTTAATAGCATGGTAATTTGCTTAATGTTAATATACTTGGTGTTGAAGATATGTGAAACTTTCTTTTGAGTGAATTGAATACTAAGATAAGTTTGATGCTTGATAATTGTTTTAAGATATGGAGGTGATAATATCAAAGTCGTGCTAGTTGAGTAGTTGTGAATTTGAGAAATACTTGTGTTGAAGTTTGCAAGTCCCGTAGCATGCACGTATGGTTAAAGTTGTGTAACAAATTTGAAACATGAAGTGTACCTGGCTTGTGCATCCTTATGAGTGGCGGTCGGGGACGAGCGATGGTCGTTTCCTGCCAATCTATCCCCCTAGGAGCATCCGCGTAGTACTTGAATTTTTGATGACTTCTAAATTTTTGCAATAAGTATATGAGTTCTTTTGACTAATGTTGAGTCCATGGATTATACACACTCTCACCTTTCCACCTTTGCTAGCCTCTTTGGTACCGTGCATTGCCCTTTCTCACCTTGAGAGTTGGCGCAAACTTCGCCGGTGCATCCAAATCCCGTGATACGATGCGCTCTATCACACATAAACCTCCTTATATCTTCCTCAAAACAGCCACCATACCTACCTATTATGGCATTTCCATAGCCATTCCGAGATATATTGCCATGCAACTTCCATCATCATCATCATCATCATGACATACATTACTTTTGTCATATTGCCATTGCATGATCATGTAGTTGACATCGTATTTGTGGCAAAGCAACCATGCACTATTTTTCATACATGTCACTCTTGATTCATTGCACCGTCCCGGTGCACCGCCGGAGGCATTCATATAGAGTCATATCTTATTCTAAGTTTCGAGTTGTAATCCTTGTGTTGTAATCAATAGAAGTGTGATGATCATCATTATTAGAGCATTGCCCAAAAAAAGAGAAAGGCCAAAAAGAAGAAAGGCCCAAAAAAAGGGCAATGCTACTATCTCTTTTTCCACACTTGTGCTTCAAAATAGCACCTTGTTCTTCATGTAGTGAGTCTCATATATTGTGCTTCAAAGTAGCACCTTGTTCTTCATGTAGTGAGTCTCATATATTGTGCTTCAAAGTAGCACCCCGTTCTTCATGTAGTGAGTCTCATAAGTTGTCCTTTTTATACTAGTGGGAATTTTTCATTATAGAACTTGGCTTGTATATTCCTAAAATGGGCTTCCTCAAATGCCCTAGGTCTTCGTGAGCAAGCAAGTTGGATGCACACCCACTAGTTTTCTTTTGTTGAGCATTTATAGCTCTAGTGCATTCGTTGCATGGCAATCCCTACTCCTCATGTTGACATCAACTGATGGGCATCTCCATAGCCCGTTGATTAGCCTCGTCAACGTGAGACTTTCTCCTTTTTGTCTTCTCCACACAATCCCTATCATCATATTCTATTCCACCCATAGTGCTATATCCATGGCTCACGCTCATGTATTGCGTGAAGGTTGAAAAAGTTTGAGATTATTTAAGTATGAAACAATTGCTTGGCTTGTCATCGGGGTATAGAAGTTGGGAACATCTTTGTGTGACGTAAAATGAAGCATAGCCTAACTATATGATTTTGTAGGGATGAACTTTCTTTTGCCATGTTATTTTGAGAAGACATGATTGCTTTGATTAGTATGCTTGAAGTATTATTATTTTTGTGTCAATATGAACTATTGTCTTGAATCTTCGGATCTGAATATTCATATCACAATTGAGAGGATTTACATTGAAATTATGCCAAAGTATCACTCCGCATCAAAAATTCTTTTTATCATTTACCTACTCGAGGACGAGCAGGAATTAAGCTTGGGGATGCTTGATACGTCTCCAACGTATCTATAATTTTTGATTACTCCATGCTACTTTGTCTACTGTTTTGGACTATATTGGGCTTTATTTTCCACTTTTATATTACTTTTGGGACTAACCTATTAACCGGAGGCCCAGCCCAGAATTGTTGTTTTTTGCCTTTTTCAGTATTTCGAAGAAACAGAGTATCAAACGGAATCCAAACGGAATGAAACCTTCGGAATCATGATTTTTCAACCGAACGAGATCCAGGAGACTTGGACCCTACTCCAAGCAGCGCCAGAGGCGGTCACGAGGGTGTAGGGCGCCCCCCTGGGCGCGCCCCCCTACCTCGTGGGCCCCTCGGAGCTCCACCGACGTACTCCTTCCTCCTATATATACCTACGTATCCCCGAATGATTAGAACAGGAGCCAAAAACCTAATTCCACCGCCACAACTTTCTGTATCCACGAGATCCCATCTTGGGGCCTGTTCCGGAGCTCCATCGAAGAGGGACGTCATCACGGAGGGCTTCTACATCATCATAGCCCCTCCGATGAAGTGTGCGTAGTTTACTTCAGACCTTCGGGTCCATAGTTATCAGCTAGATGGCTTCTTCTCTCTTTTTGGATCTCAATACAATGTTCTCCCCCTCTCTCGTGGAGATCTATTCGATGTAATCTTCCTTTTGCGGTGTGTTTGTTGAGACCGATGAATTGTGGGTTTATGATCCAGTATTATCTATGGAAAATATTTGATTCTTCTCTGAATTCTTTTATGTATGATTGAGTTATCTTTGCAAGTCTCTTTGAATTATCTTTTGGTTTGGCCAACTAGATTGGTAGTTCTTGCAATGGGAGAAGTGCTTAGCTTTGGGTTCAATCTTGCGGTGTCCTTACTCAAAGGATGTAAAGAGTTGCAAGGCACGTATTGTATTGTTGCCATCGAGGATAACAAGATGGGGTTTTTATCATATTGCATGAATTTATCCCTCTACATTATGTCATCTTGCTTACGGCGTTACTCTGTTTTTACTTAATACTCTAGATGCATCTTTGGATAGCGGTCGATGAGTGGAGTAATAGTAGTAGATGCAGAATCGTTTCGATCTACTTGTTTTGGACGTGATGCCTATATACATGATCATTGCCTAGATATACTCATAACTATGCTCAATTCTGTCAATTGCTCAAAAGTAATTTGTTCACCCACCGTAGAATACTTATGCTCTTGAGAGAAGCCACTAGTGAAACCTATGGCCCCCGGGTCTATTCTCATCATATCAATCTCCATCACTTTTATACTTGCTTTGTTTTACTTGCCTTTTACTTTTCACTTTGCATCTTTATACCAAAAATACCAAAAATATTATCTCTATCAGATCTCACTCTCGTAAGTGACCGTGAAGGGATTGACAACCCCTAATCGCGTTGGTTGCGAGTAGCTATCGTTTTGTGCAGGTACGAGGGACTTGTGCGTGGTCTTCTACTGGATTGATACCTTGGTTCTCAAAAACTGAGGAAAATACTTACGCTACTGTGCTGCATCATCCTCTCCTCTTCGGGGAAAACCAACGCAAGCTCAAGACGTAGCAATAAGCTCCGTCCGTTTTTATCCCGTTTGGACTCCGTTTGATATGGATATTCTGCGAAACCAAAAACATGCAATGCATGTGAACTGCACCGGCAATCGGATCAATATGTTAGTCCCAAAAATAGTGTAAAAAGTTGCCAAAAAGTATATGGAAGTTGTAGAATATTGGCATGGAACAATCAAAAATTATAGATACGACGGAGACGTATCACTACTTTGCTGCATCACCCTTTCCTCTTCAAGCGAAAACCAATGCATGCTCAAGAGGTAGCAAGAAGAATTTCTGGCGCCGTTGCCGGGGAGGTTACAAGTCAAGTCAAGATATACCAAGTACCCATCACAAACTCTTATCCCTCGCATTACATTATTTGCCATTTGCCTCTCGTTTTCCTCTCCCCCACTTTACCCTTGCCGTTTTATTCGCCCTCTTTTCTGTTCGCCTCTTTTCGCTTGCTTCTTGTTTGCTTGTGTGTTGGATTGCTTGCTTGTCACAATGGCTCAAGAAAATACTAAATTGTGTGACTTTTCCAATACCAACAACAATGATTTTCTTAGCACTCCGATTGCTCCTATCACCAATGCTGAATCTTGTGAAATTAATGCTGCTTTGCTGAATCTTGTTATGAGAGATCGATTCTCTGGCCTTCCTAGTGAAGACGCCGCTACCCACCTAAACAACTTTGTTGATTTGTGTGATATGCAAAATAAGAAAGATGTGGATAATGATATTGTTAAATTGAAGCTATTTCCGTTTTCGCTTAGAGATCGTGCTAAAACTTGGTTTTCGTCTTTTCCTAAAAATAGTATTGACTCATGGAATAAGTGCAAAGATGCTTTTATCTCTAAGTATTTTCCTCCCGCTAAGATCATCTCTCTGAGAAACGATATGAATTTTAAGCAACTTCATCATGAACATGTTGCACAATCTTGGGAGAGAATGAAATTAATGATACGCAATTGCCCTACACATGGTTTGAATTTATGGATGATTATACAAAAAATTTATGCCGGATTGAATTTTGCTTCTAGAAATCTCTTAGATTCGGCCGCGGGAGGCACTTTCATGGAAATCACTTTAGGAGAAGCTACTAAACTCCTAGATAATATTATGGTTAATTATTCTCAATGGCACACCAAAAGATCTACTAGTAAAAAGGTTCATGAGATTGAAGAAATTAATGTTTCAAGTTTTAATATGGATGAACTTATGAAATTGTTTGCTAATAAGTGTGTTTCTTCCGATCCTAATGATATGCCTTTGTCACTTTGATTGAGAATAATAATGAATCTATGGATGTGAATTTTGTTGGTTGGGAAGATTTAGGTAACAACGCGTATAGAGGAAACTTTAATTCTAGGCCGTTCCCTAGTAATTCCTCTAATAATTATGGTGATTCCTACAACAATTCTTATGGAAATTTTAATAAGTTGCCCTCTGATTTTGAGACTAGCGTTAAAGAATTTATGAATTCACAAAATAATTTCAATGCTTTGCTTGAAGAAAAATTGCTTAAGGTTGATGAGTTGGCCAAGAACGTGGATATAATTTCTCTTGATGTTGATTATTTGAAGCTTAGATCTATTCCACCTAAGCATGATATCAATGAGTCTCTCAAAGCCATGAGAATTTCCATTGATGAGTGCAAAGAAAGAACCGCTAGGATGCGTGCTAAAAAGGATTGCTTTGTGAAAGCGTGTTCTTCTAGTTTTCATGATAATAATGATGAAGATCTAAAAGTGATTGATGTGTCTCATATTAAATCTTTCTTTTGTAATATGAACCTTGATAATGATGGGACTGGAGATGAGTCAACTTTAGTTAGAAGGCGTCCCAATGATTCGGAGTTTTTAGATCTTGATGCAAAAATTGGTAAAAGTGGGACTGAAGAAGTCAAAACTTTAGATGGCAATGAACCCACTATTATGGCTTTCAAGGAATTTAATTATGATAGTTGCTCTTTGATAGATTTAATTTCCTCATTTCAATCCGTGTTAAATTCTCCTCATGCTTATAGTCAAAATAAAGCTTTTACCAAACATATCGTTGATGCTTTAATGCAATCTTATGAAGAAAAACTTGAATTAGAAGTTTCTATCCCTAGAAAACTTTATGATGAATGGGAACCTACTATTAAATTAAAACTAAATATCATGAATGCTATGCTTTGTGATTTGGGTGCTAGTGTTTCCACGATTCCAAAAACTTTCTGTGATGTGCTAGGTTTATGTGAATTTGATGATTGTTCTTTAAACTTGAATCTTGCGGATTCCACCATTAAAAAACCTATGGGAAGAATTAATGATGTTCTTATTGTTCAAAATAGGAATTATGTGCCCGTAGATTTTATTGTTCTTGATATAGATTGCAATCCTACATCTCCTATTATTCTTGGTAGACCTTTCCTTAGAATGATTGGTGCAATTATTGATTTGAAGGAAGGGAATATTAGATTCCAATTTTCGTTAAGGAAGGACATGGAACACTTTCCTAGAAATAAAATTAAGTTACCTTATGAATCTATTATGATATCCACTTATGGATTGCACACCAAAGATGATGATACTTAGATCTATTCTTGTCTGTATGCCTAGCTAGGGGCGTTAAACAATAGCGTTGTTGGGAGGCAACCCAATTTTATTTTTGTTCCTTGATTTTTGTTACTGTTTAGACATAAATATTTCATCTAGCCTCTGGTTAGATGTGGTTTTATGTTTTAATTAGTGTTTTTTCCAAGTAAAACCTATAGGATCTTCTTGGATGACAATTATTTGATCTTGCTGAAAAAGTCAGAAACTTTCTGCTCACGAAAGCAATTGTTAAAAATCACCAGAACGCGATAAAATACTGATTCGAATTGAAGTAGATCAATAATAAAATTATCTAGGTCGTCCTGTTTTGCTAGATTTTTCTGAGTTACAAAAATTGCGTTTGATACAGATTACTACAGACTGTTCTGTTTTTGACAGATTCTGTTTTTCGTGTGTTGTTTGCTTATTTTGATGAATCTATGGCTAGTATCGGGGGGTATGAACCATAGAGAAGTTGGAATACAGTAGTTTTAACACCAATATAAATAAATAATGAGTTCATTACAGTACCTTAAAGTGGTGGTTTGTTTTATTTCGCTAACGGAGCTCATGAGATTTTCTGTTTAGTTTTGTGTTGTGAAGTTTTCAAGTTTTTGGGTAAAGATTTGATGGATTTTGGAACAAGGAGTGGCAAGAGCCTATGCTTGGGGATGCCCAAGGCACCCCAAGGTAAAATCCAAGGGAAACCAAAAGCCTAAGCTTGGGGATGCCCCGGAAGGCATCCCCTCTTTCGTCTTCGTCCATCGGTAACTTTACTTGATGCTATATTTTTATTCACCACATGATATGTGTTTTGCTTGGAGCGTCTTGTATGATTTGAGTCTTTGCTTTTTAGTTTACCACAATCATCCTTGCTGTACACATCTTTTGGAGAGACACACATGAATCGGAATTTATTAGAATACTCGGTGTGCTTCACTTATATCTTTTGAGCTAGATAATTTTGCTCTAGTGCTTCACTTATATCTTTTTAGAGCACGGTGGTGGTTTTGTTTTATAGAAATTATTGATCTCTCATGCTTCGGTGGTGGTTTTATTTTATAGAAATTATTGAACTCTTATGCTTCACTTATATTATTTTGAGAGTGCTTTAGAACAGCATGGTAATTTTCTTTGGCTATAAAATTAGTCCTAATATGGCAGGCATCCAAGATGGGTATACTAAAAACTTTCATATAAAGTGCATTGAATACTATGAGAAGTTTGATACTTGATGATTGTTTTGAGATATGAAGATGATAATATTAAAGTTGTGCTAGTTGATTAATTGTGAATTTGAGAAATACTTGTGTTAAAGTTTGCAAGTCCCGTAGAATGCACGTATGGTAACCGTTGTGTAACAAATTTGAAACATGAGGTGTTCTTTGGTTGTCATCCTTATGAGTGGTGGTCGGGAACGAGAGATGGTCTTTTCCTACCAATTTATCCCCCTAGGAGCATGCGCGTAATGCTTGGTTTTTGATGACTTGTAGATTTTTGCAATAAGTATGTGAGTTCTTTATGACTAATGTTGAGTCCATGGATTATACGCACTCTCACCCTTCCATCATTGCTAGCCTCTTCTGTACCGTGCATTGCCCTTTCTCACCTTGAGAGTTGGTGCAAACTTCACCGGTGCATCCAAACCCCGTGATATGATACGCTCTATCACACATAAACCTCCTTATATCTTCCTCAAAACAGCCACCATACCTACCTATTATGGCATTTCCATAGCCATTCCGAGATATATTGCCATGCAACTTTCGACCGTTTCATTTATTATGACACGCTTCATCATTGTCATATTGATTTGCATGATCATGTAGTTGACATCGTATTTGTGGCAAGGCCACCATGCATAATTTATCATACATGTCACTCTTGATTCATTGCCCATCCCGGTATACCGCCGGAGGCATTCACATAGAGTCATATTTTGTTCTAGTATCGAGTCATAATCATTGAGTTGTAAATAAATAGAAGTGTGATGATCATCATTATTAGAGCATTGTCCCAATAAAAAAATAAGAAAGGCCAAATAAAAAAAGGAAAGGCCCAAAAAAAAGAAAAAAATAGAAAAAATAGAAAAAGGGACAATGCTACTATCCTTTTCCACACTTGTGCTTTAAAGTAGCATCATGATTTTTATGATAGAGAGTCTCTTATTTTGTCACTTTCATATACTGGTGGGAATTTTTCATTATAGAACTTGGCTTGTATATTCCAACAATGGGCTTCCTCAAATGCCCTAGGTCTTCGTGAGCAAGCAAGTTGGATGCACACCCACTTAGTTTCTTTTGTTGAGCTTTCATACATTTATAGCTCTAGTGCATCCGTTGCATGGCAATCCCTACTCCTTGCATTGACATCAATTGATGGGCATCTCCCTAGCTCGTTGATTAGCCGCGTCAATGTGAGACTTTCTCTTTTTTTTGTCTTCTCCACACACCCCCATCATTATATTCTATTCCACCCATAGTGCTATGTCCATGGCTCACGCTCATGTATTGCGTGAAAGTTGAAAAAAGTATGAGATTACTAAAGTATGAAACAATTGCTTGGCTTGTCATCGGGGTTGTGCATGCACTACTAGAAAAACCACTACTAATGGCGCACCTAATTTGGCTATTAATGGCGCATCTGTGGTGCGCCATTAATAGCACGCCATTAGTAATTTTTACTAATGGCGCACTGTGGTGCGCCATTAGTATTCGGTATACTAATGGCGCACCACCCGGTGCGCCATTAGTATATGCGATGGTGCGCCATTAGTATGCCTCCTGGGCATGTATACCAGTGCTTTAAGATACTAATGGCGCACCACCTCTGGATGCGCCATTAGTAACCGCGGCATACTAATGGCGCACTACCAAGTGATGCGCCATTAGTAACCATGGCATACTAATGGCGCACTGACAAGTGATGCGCCATTAGTATGCTTTGTCATACTAATGGCGCCGTCATGTGATGCGCCATTAGTATGAATATTAGGTTTTTTATTTTTATTTTCTGTTTTTGCACAGGTTACAAAATGTATAATTTGACAAAATATAGACAGCACACATCAACAATAGATTCATCGATACAATAGAAGATTAGTCTTTGAATACAATTCATCATATTAGTCTCCGAATACAATTCATCATATTAGTCTCCGAATTGAAAAGACCGAACAAAGATAGAACATTATATTACAAGTCTCAAGACCGCGAGTAGCGAGTTTGTCTTCACATTACAAGTCGATATCGATCATCTAAACTACCATCACATAGAAGAGAGCTGCGGTCATCACGATGAGCATCATCACGATGAAACTCGCCTTCATCCGGTTCCTCCAGCGCTTCCCTCTCCCGCTAGATAGCGGGCGATTCTAGATTCGCCTCGGCCCTAGTGGTGTACCCTTTGTAACTGTTACCGCTAAATCGGTGAACCTGTCTCCGACACTCCTCACAGTCGTCTAGACTCCGGGAACCTTAACCTTGTACACCACATACGTCGGCATCGCTATGCACTATCCAAACGAAACCTTAGTACCAATTCACGCACAATACATAAGCAATATATAAGTATGCAACAGAACGATCGGAAGAGAAAAGCAAGATATTAATAGCATCGATTACATCTAAGTTGAACGACTCAAAACCAAAGAGACATACTACAAGTTCATTAAAGTTTAATTACAACATGAGCCAATCGATGTTTCAGAACTAGACAACTCGACTCAAGGGATCGGAGCGTGGATGAAGCCGCCGTCTATCGTGGGAGTCATGAAAGAACGGGCGTTGTCATCCTGCATTTGTAGCATTGTGTCGATGTCACCGTTGGACGGTTGATTTACGAGGTAGAACTGCCCCGAGGTACGAAGCGACATCTTGATGGATGATTTACGCAAACTCCATTTGGATGCGAAAGAATTCTTGTCGGAGGTCCGCGCCCTGGATTGCCGACACGCCGCGCCCAATCTTGGAGTTTACTCGGTAGCGAAGTTGATGATGGTCCCGCACGATCGCCCGCATGTGATGGATGGTGTAGTAGGCACCTTCCGACCGCCAGCGTTGCTTGACGCAGCGTAACGTCAGATTGTGGGAGAACACGTGCTTGCCGTGACTTACGAATAGGCCCGGTGAAGGTGCCTCCAGATTTGGCGTAGCCGGGAGAACATCATCAAGAACCTTCTTGACATTTGTGTAGTCTACGTCGATCGACGGTCCGGGTCGAAATACGTGGCCATGGAATATTTGGGGCATAGGAGGATGAGCGTGCAACGTGTGTCACTGCAGAAAACACGGAATGTTAAAAGAAAAATGATCGAAATGTAAGAATTCATATGTTACGGGCGGTTGAGGAGGACTTACTCGGAAAGTAAGGCACGAGGAAGTTATCCTTATCTTGGTTTGCCGAATGACGCCTTCGAGGTAAGAACTCGCGACTTGCGGTCCCCAGCGCTGCCCAAGAACTTGGCACGCATGTAGAAGGGGTCGACTATCGCGATGTCCGGTCTTGTCGCGAATGATCCGCATCTCCATACTCAAATAAAATAGCCGAACGAAGGTGTAGTGCAGCGGATGAAGGTTCAACATAGCATGGATGTCATCAAACGCAGGACGATCAGACGCCCGATGGAGTTATCCACAAAGCCCTTGCCCTCCGGCACCTTGGCCGCGAAAACCGGTATGCCACATCCTTCTCCCCGAGACGCAGCTTCTCCAAAGAAAGAACAACATCATGCAGACTCCGCATAGCACCGGTTGCAGCATTGAGCATATTTGTCGGTAGCATCGCCCTACCCGCCACATGCACCCTCCTCGAGATATCCTGCGGTGAAGGTGGCCCGCCCCGAGCACGGATCGCATTTCGTGCCGGGCTGGCTCGCACCCTTCTTAGTCTTTCTTTTGTGTGCCTTCTTCTTCTCACCGTAATGGGACCGAGTTTTGCTCACAGACCGCCTTCTTGAGTGTGTTGGGGCTGATAATATTCGCACCTCGCCTCTACGAGGCTCGGTGAAGTCGGCAGCCGGAGGCGTCTCACGAGAGCTGAACGCAGCGGGCGGCGCTGTTGCAACTTGGCTTCTCCGCTGCACGAGCTAGATCGCACACGCCTTTTGTTGGGTTTGGTTCTTGAGAAGGAGGCCCCATGAAGTCGCCATCGCACCCATGCTCGGCAAAGTACTGATCGACGTTGCCAAATGTATCATAGTCGTCGTCGCCGTTGCTCGATCCCGTGCCATATGCATGTTTGGATCCAGTGGCATAGGGATGTCCGCACCGTTACGGGCGGTCTTGCCATGGGGCCGACTTGGCGCCGCACGATCGGGCGGTGTTGTCTTTGGGGTGGTGTCCCCGCCCCAAACGAATCTGGCTCTTCGCCAAAGCAGGGCCAGCTCAGCAGCGCCGAGGGTCATCACGTCATCATCGCCGCCCCGACGGGTCGATTCGGAGGTAACAAGTCGTCGCAGCCTGGCAGCACCCGAACCAGTTGAACCCTAAACAAGTTGGGTGGCATCCGGGTACCGTGGAACAAGGTTGCCCGTTGAACGATTTTGCCCTTGGCGACATCGACCAACTCGTTGTTCACGTAGTGGAGGAGAGTGCACGGAACGTCGGCGGCGCCTGCGAAAACATGTAGGGCGTCAGGATGCCCACCAAAGGCAAGGAGATGAAGTCCTCGGCCGAGAGAGGCTTAATTAGTTACCGTGATGATGGCGTCGAGCTCGGCTAATGTAGAGGCACCGCCAACGGCGGGCGCGGCAGCTGATTTGAGGGGCCGCTTGTCGCAGAGGTGCTCGCCGGCGTACACCCGGTGCATTAAGCTCCCGTGCGGCCGGAGACACCAATGCCGCCTCGCCGGAGGCACCAATGGCCCCGCCATCGCATTATGCGAGTTCTTGGCTGTGAAGCTAGGAATCGGGCGGCCCGTTGGTCAGCCCGCAATCCACGACTCAACCCCGAGATCAAGGTAGGCACAAGGGCGGTGATCGTCGCCCGAGTCGTTGTTCCACTTGCTCTTGGACAATCTCCGAATCCGCGCCACCTGTGCCTTGAGTTCTTGAACCTCTCGCTACCGGCTTTCCGAGCTGGTCTTTTCTCCTTCCACACACCGGTATAGTATGACCCCATTTTGTCGACAAGCCTTTGCCGCCACATCACCACCGACGCCGGCCATCGAGCTTATCCTTGTTCTTCATTACATTCAACCCCCTATTTAGAGTGGTGTCCCAAGGGTTGCTCTGAGTCGACTCGGCCATCGCTTTCGATGCGCTGCGGAAGGAATGTGAACCATTTAGAAATTCGGCTTCATTAATTAGAATGCAACCATATGGAGCTAATTACGCTGGGTGTATTCCTTACGAGAACAAGTTGAAGCTGCCCGGTCTTCGGATCCGTGGTAAGCTCCTTTGTTTTCGGGTCCTTCTTGTACCGGGCCCCGACAAAGTTCCTGGTCCGCTTGTCACCGTATGTATCGAAGAGGGCGGTAGGCCTTGCTCGCACGCCCGCCTCCTCCTTGTCCCATATAGGCTCCGCCACTCAGAACCGGGACCGAGTGTGTGTTCCCCATGTTCAGCTCCTGCATTTGTTTCCCCCACTCACTTGATTGGGAGCTTGCGGTGCTCGAGCAATTGATCTTGAAGTCGTTGTAGTCATCTTCGGTGATCGAAGGATTTTTCTCCTTGATCTTCTGATAACTCTCACCTTTCTCGATCATTCTCTTCACATTGCTTTTCCAAGTAGACAGGGCCTTGCTCATCTTCGTGAGGGCAGCATTGTTCACTTTATTCCCTTTGAGGCTTGTGTTTTCAAATTCAGCGGGAACTTGTATCGCTCGTGCAGCTTCGTGAAGAGGAGGTTGCGCAAATTCCCTCGGTCGGGATGCCTCGTGTTCTCGGTGTAGATCGAGACGGTGCTCGGAGAATGCACCCGAGCTGAAGCGAGTACCCCTTGACTATTCGCTCGGGCGCCGTTGGATTCCCGTTGGAGTCCACTTCAAGAACTTCCTCCTTGAGGGTGCGGAGCACGATCGGGCGCCGTCCTTCCGTTGCCTCTTCGGTTGGCTGCCATCCGTGCGGCGCCGCCATCATCGATGGTGGCATCCTCGGCGGCACCATCGGTGGTGGCATCGGTGGGGTCATCCTCGGCGGTACCATCGGTGGTCTCAGATCGGTGGGAAGGCGGCGGCCTCATACAAGTGAGGTTGTTCCTCCATCTCCGGGACAGCTCCTGAATGCCTTGCCGCTCAACCCCGGCCTCATCGTTGTGGGCCATGTTTCTCTCTAAATAGAAACAAAGTTTGGTCAAAAGTTGGTTATTGTCAAGGAACAAGATCATGGTCTCATCATTTAGGGTTTGTCGACACCGAGGCATCCTAAAATCTAAGCTTTTATCATTGAGGGTTTTTCACGCCAAGGCACCCTAAAAGCCTAACCTTTCATCATTTCGGTTTTATCGACACCGAGGCACCCTAAAAGCCATGCATTAGTCACAAGTACGCCGGGCACTTGATCCTACTTAATTAACTACTAAGATACCTGCCCATGCATTAGTCACAAGTACCCCATATGTCCTAGTTTTAGCAAAGTCATGCTAAAATTCACGGAAAATTTCAGCATGACCTTTGCTGAAAATAGGACATATGGAGTACCAATTTGCCGGAACGGAAGTTAATCGACATTCCGCAAACTCAAGGGCCTCTCGGGTACCTGCAAAATCATCACGACATGATGGTCGGAGACAAAACCCAAAGCAAACTAGCACCACAATGTGCCTCTACTTTCATATGGTTGAAAAGGCCATGCACCATATGGTCCTCTGCTTTCATATGAACAAAAATCAGCTCAACTTATGTGAGCTTCCATTCCAGATCTAATAGGTCACCCAACAAAAAATCATCAATAGTTTTAGCTGAAAAAATCATGGATTGTCGTTAATCGAAAATTAGTGAAAGAAATCAAGGTCGATCATGGAGCAGTTGTACACTACACATGCTTAAACTCGAGCAAGTGTAATTGTTATGGTCAAAACTGAATGTTGATTGCTTGCATCATCTACTCTGAATGATATTTTCTCTCACAACTCAGATTGCTCACTGTCTTGTTCTGCTACATATTAATATTCAAAATTAGTTGTTGCAAACAGAAATAATTCATGAGATCCTTTTTGTTCTTCTCTAATCCTTCAATTTCAGGTCTGTTCTTCAGGCACGATTTTGCTTCCGTGAGAGGTATGGTTGTGTTTTCGCCAGAGGCACGGCCGTGCCTCCTCGAAAACGGCAAAATACGCGTTTTTTCTTTTTTTTCCGCGAGAGGCACGGTCGTGCCTCTTTCAGAAAGGGAAAAACCCTGTGCTTCCGGTTCGGTTTTTTGTTTGGTTTTTTCATGAAAAAATCGTCAAAACCTATCAACATGGGATCTAGTTTTGAAGATCTCGATGCGAGGAATCCAACGGTGAAAACGGTTCGAGATTTGGACACACGGTTTAAGAGATAAAACGTTTTCAATAAATGAATCTAAGAAAAAAGGGAAAACTCCCAGCGCGCCACTTGTCGCAGCCAGTGGGAGTGATCTTTTCAACGAGTACTCCTTAACCGAGAAGACTCCTTCACGCTCGGCCGTTGCAACGAGCGAAACCAATCCAGCGCAAGACTTCAGCCGACCAGATTTTCTATCAAGGCCCACCACGTGAGACTTTTGTGCGCCAGACACATGCGAAGTTCGAGTCGGCCCCACCCCAAATCAACACTAATCGCCCCTCCCTTTTTAATGGGGCAGTGATAGGCGCCGCGACCGCCCAACTTTCGACCGGTCGCTGGCAGCCATCTGAGCCGGCAACCCCAACGGGCAGATTCGCCGTGTTCAGCCAAAAACCCACCGGCTTGAAGCACTGGTAGATCTGCCGCCGCGTCCGTCGATGTAGCTCTCCGGCGTCCGCCACGTCCGTCGCCGCAGCTCGCCGGCGTCCCCCATGTTCTGTCGCCGCAGCTCGCTACCCCTCACCAGCTCGCCGCAGCTCAACGTCGCCGTCGTCACATGCCCTTCCAATCTCACCGTCATTCCCAAAGCCTAATGGCGCTTGCGGCCAAAGCCGGTTCCAGCAGCTCGCACACCCCATTCAAAGTACGGTGTCGCCGCCTCCGGCTCACCGCCGTTGTCGATTTTGCAACACTATATTTCAGAAAAAAAATAACCTCCGCACGATCTTCACGTTTTCCTCCTCGGTCCTCTCGTACGGTAACTTCATGTTTTCAACCCTTCAAAGAAGTCCTTTTCAATGAAGGACCTTGGAGAAGCTGCTTACATATCAGGCATTAAGATCTATAGGGATAGATCGAGACGCCTCATAGGTCTTTCGCAAAGCACATACCTTGATAAGATATTGAAGAAGTTCAATATGGATCAGTCCAAGAAAGGGTTCAATGATGCAATCCGAATCATGTAGAGATAACTCCACTCCTCACTGTAATGTTAGGCCTTTGGCTGCACACTGGTTAGTTTGGTTCTATTAAACCAAAGTACACTAGGAAACTTCACTGTTAGTCTTGAAATTGCATACCGAATTCGGATCATGTTGATTTTATTTTATCAGTTTGGTGACATTCAGTTTTTTTCCTTCCTCTTTCTTTCTTTCCAATTTGAACGTGCTCAGATCCTTGAGTCACAAGGTAGCTTTTATTAATTAATTTGATTGAAAACTGCAGTTCTTCAGTTTGTAAGAACATTATGTTTTATTTGATGATAAGTGTTTGCTACCTGACTGATATTGACAATTAGTGCTCTGGTTCAGCAGCCCATATACTAGTGCTAGATGCAAGTTGCTAATTAAATTTTGAAACTGGCTATTCAGTTTAAGAACCCTCTGTTTTTATCTCATGATGATAAGTTGCACATTGAATCCTGCTTGCTACCATACTGATGTTGAAAACTGCTCTGATGTTGAAAACTGCTCTTGTTCAGCCCATATATACTAGTGCTAGACTAGATGTAAACTGCACATTAGTAATGCTACCTGACAGATGTTGCCAAGCGTTCTGATTCAGCCCATCATATTGTGTTAAACTTTATCACACCAAACTAGTATGGTATACTTCTCTTCTGTTTAAGTTGTACACTGAATCCTCCTGCTACACTGCATTTGTTGTTGCATTAAAATGTTTTGGCGGTAGGGGATTGTCGACAACAACTCATCAACGGCTCATTTTGGCGGCAGTAGTGGTCGTTGAGTGGTCTCAAAATTTCGATCTAATTTTTATTATGTTTGAGATACTTTATACTTTTGGTGAACTTTTTTCATGACTTGCAAAAAGTGGAAAGGGTACATGTGTCCCTTGACAATCATGCTCGACTTTTTCCATCCCCACAAGTAACATAATCTTACAGCCAAGGCCTTAAGATTTTGCAGATAACACCCTAAAGTTTTTGCCTGGTGACAAACAAGGCCAAAATTTTGACATGTCGTGCGAAATTTAGCAGAAAATTTCGGCAGCATAACGCGTTCACACGAACAAAAACAATTCATGTCACTAGACAATTCAGCCATGCATAACCGCCTTAATTTTAGATGATCACTACAAATGTGAAGCATGCAAGCTTTCCACGTAGTGCTTCTATCTGTACAACTGTCGCATACAGCTACGCCAGCATGCTTCACCCACTACAAAGATAAAATATACAGCTAAGAATTCAGACCCCTTGGATTTGAAAACTTGGGTGAAAACACGGCCAAAATAACAATGGTATAGCACCTGAGATGTCGTGAGGGACTATTAAAAATGCAAAGTGTAGATTGAAAATACAATAGGTGAGTTTTTCTTTGTAATCGGACAATTTCTAACCAAAATCTCCTATATATACCAGCGAGGAAGGAGGATTTCTGAAGGCAAACTTCTTACAGAAATAGAGCAGAGCAGGTCAAGTGTAATTTTCATTTCAGAAATTCATTCATTCATTCACGCACTACAACTACAAATCAAAGGCATACTGAGACCAAGAGAGAGGGACACACAGAAAGAGAGAAAACATGTGACAAGTCACAACCTTGCTTTCACCACGTACATATAGATGCAAACTTTACATTTTGCTACTCTTGTTGTAGTTGATAGCGCACACATACATACACTTGAGTGTGGCACCAAACCAAGCTACCAACTGCATAAGGCAAAGCTTAACGATTTCTCTCATGTCATACAATAAAAGCTACTGCCAAGGGGGGATGAGATCGATGAGCATGTGAACATATATTTTGAGTTGGAAAACACTAGCTATAGTTGCCCTGCTATAGAAGTCGACATACATGCATGCTCAAAACCATCTTCTTGGCTAAAAAACATATCATCCTCATTCAGAATCACGTATGTACGTACACGTGCGTATAGGAAAAAGAAGAAAGGGCCATGCATCTATGTCCATTTTCAGCACCCGGAAGAAATAAAGCACAACCCCATTCAGGAAATGGAGTTCCTTAAGTTTTGGTGGACTAGATAGGCAGTAGACAAAGAAAACATCTCTAGTGCCTAGCTATGCTTGCCACTGCCATATCTTACCTTTCAGCCTTACTTTCCCTCCTCTTTCCGCATCCTATCAACTTCCTGCAATGCTCTCTCTACCTGCAGAATCACCAGCAAACATCAGTTCTACAGATCACAAACAAAACGTTTCTCCTCCATTGCTAAAACAGCCAAGCATAACACTCGAGAGTCCCCAGGAGAACACTTACATAGCTAGTCATTCCTCTACATCTTTCGTTTCTTCCTTCAACTCAACAGAGAAAACCTTTCTCCTCCAGGGACACCAACAAAGCTTTTGACGCATCATTGCACAAGCACCTACACATCAGTCCGGTAAACATCACTACCAGTGCATCTTCCATTTATGACAGCAGCAGATATCATCATATAAAAACACATCTCAAAAAACAACATTCCATTGCTAAAACCTACAACATGGAAGCAAAACTAATTGCTCTACAACTTCAGTTTCTTGCTCACCTTCACCAGTCAAACCTTTCTCTCCCAAGATGGGGATAGCCTCTTGCCAAAGCACCGGCACAACAATCCATTTATGTGATGCCAACAGGACAGCAGCTGCACAAAAATCAAGTTGTATTCTAATCAGCACATCCTTTTTACCTATCTCTGGTTATGCCCAATTTACGGACTACAACACCAAATGCCAAACTGTAGTAATAGCAACACTAACCATCCCCTAAATGTTTCTGCCGATTTGAGAAAACAGAGTAGGTTCATAGAGACTTATAAAGCCAAAGAATCATCAACTTAATGTATATGACAAAACTGAGATGTATATTGTGAGTTCAAGAACCAAATATAGAAGACCTAAGACAACAATCATGTAGAACCAGCACCAGAGGATCACAAAACAGGTGAAACTGAAAATTTTCTGTTCTCTGAAACAAACATACAAACAGAACATGCTAACCCTTCTGGCCTTTACAAATACCGAGCACAACCAGCATATCCACTCCTTTTAGCTTAGATAGTAGAGAAGGACCATGGCCAGATGACCAATCACAAACAAAACACAAGAAACTGCATCAACGTGATGGCCACAACGAGCTCGGAGCAAACCTAAGGCGAGGAGTAGAGGAAGGAGAGAAGCTGGAGGAGCTCACCATGCCAGTTTTGTAAAAGACGCCTAACAGCGCCGCCGGCGCCACATGGCAGCCGGGCCAATGAAAGACGCCAAGGCCGAAGACCAAACCTACCACCGCACACCATGCCTGGCTTGATGAACACTTTCTCCTTCACAAGGACAAAACACATAACAAATCTTGAGATCAAATGCAAAAGCCAATGAACAAATCATGGGGATCCAGATAGAAAGGAGCAGCTACGTCACTTGTCCTTGACCAGGAGCAGAGCTCCATGGACTCGAGCTTCACGGCGACTTGTCCATGCAGCCATCGTTGGCCTTGTTGAGGTACACCAATGGTGTGTTCCCGATCAGCAGCTGCACACGCATCGCAACACAGGAAAACAGAAGTCAAACAGCTGCACACACATGGGCTAGATTGCAAAAGTAAGCATGCATGGGACAAAGGAGTGTCAACTACACAGAGCAGGACAACGCAATGTTCCATTTTCCAGAAAAATAAAGGATACAATCAGGGTAGTATCTCTTCTCAGATTTAGAGGAAATAGTCAACAAAGATAAGAAAAGAGCATGTGGTCATATATAAGAACTAGGTGAATATTAAGAATGTACAAACTCCGACAACGACAAAATGCACTGACTTGGCAAGTCCGAACATTCGATATGTTGCTAGCTAAACATACCAATAGCTTTGATTATTTCACCTCCTCTATTTTTCTTTGTTTTATCATTGATACCAATGGGGTGGTTTATTTCATCTATTCATCCACAAATCTATTTCCGGCATCAATACTACAATTGTGATCAGATTGGGAAACATATTTCCAGGCCATTTCATCAGGCAATACTATATTCATTCTATGAATGGATTGATGATCTCATCTTCCATCTGACTAAATCCATGCACAAAAATGGAAGACAGAGAAACCAATAGCATAACACAAGTAACTACCTTCTGTTTCTTTTATCACATTACTTACTTTTACATTAGTAGTATGGAATAACAAAAAAATCAAACATAAGAAAAACCTTACCTGGCCTGAGTAACCTTGCTACTGCCGCTCCAAGCACTCGTTGAGGCCGCCGAAGCTGCTGGAGCAGCGTAGTTAAGCCCCACGATCAGCAAGCAGATCACCACCTCTGTACCTCTCCCGGTCGGCAAAGTAGGGCGTGTGCAGCAGCCAGCAGCAGCACCACGACATTCTAGAGAATATCCCTCCATGCTAAAAGTGCTACTCCCTCCGTTCCTAAATATTTGTCTTTTTAGAGATTTCAAATGGACTACCACATACGGATGTATATAGACATATTTTAGAGTGTAGATTCACTCATTTTGCTCCGTATGTAGTCACCTGTTGAAATCTCTAGAAAGACATGTTGGGGAACGTAGTAATTTCAAAAAAAATCCTACGCACACGCAAGATCATGGTGATGGCATAGCAACGAGAGGGGAGAGTATTGTCCACGCACTCGTGAGACCATAAGCGGAAGCGTTATGACAACGCTGTTGATGTAGTCGCACGCCTTCACGATCCGACCAATCCAAGTACCGAACGACGGCACCTCCGAGTTCAGACACGCTCAGCTCGATGACGATCCCCGACTCGATCCGGCAAAGTGTCGGGGATGAGTTCCACAAGACGACGTGGCAGGACGATGA
This sequence comes from Aegilops bicornis, assembly GCA_021605145.1. Lineage (NCBI taxonomy): Eukaryota > Viridiplantae > Streptophyta > Magnoliopsida > Poales > Poaceae > Aegilops > Aegilops bicornis. The sequence goes on from CM038672.1 coordinate 40,165,004, forward strand.
TGATGCTCATCACGCAGGCTTCGCCTAAACTCCGCGACGATATGACCGAGGTGGAATATGGTGGAGGGGGGCACCGCACACGGCTAAGGAACGATCCGTAGATCAACTTGTGTGTTATAGGGTGCCCCCTGCCCCCGTATATAAAGGAGGGAGGGGGAGGTGCAGCCGGCCCCAAGGGGTGCGCCTGGAGGAGTGATACTCCCACCGGGAGTAGGACTCCCCCCTCTTGCCTTGTTGGAGAAGGAAAGGGGGAGGGAAAGAGGAAGGCGCTGCCCCCTCTCCTTGTCCTATTCGGACTAGGGGGAGGCGCGGCCTGCCCCGGCCGCCCTCCTCTTCTCCCTCATGGCCCACTAAGGCCCATTATCCCTCGGAGGGTTCCAGAACCCCGGTGTTCCGCAGAAATCCCGATTTCACCCGTAACCATTCCGATATCCAAATATAGGCTTCCAATATATCCATCTTTATGTCTTGACCATTTCGAGACTCCTCGTCAAGTCCGTGATCACATCCGGACTCAACAAACTTCGGTACATCAAAACTTATAAACTCATAATAAAACTCACATCGTAACGTTAAGCGTGCAAGCGGACCCTACGGGTTCGAGAACTATGTAGACATGACCTAGAACTATTCTCGGTCAATAACCAATAGCGGAACACGGATGCCCATATTGGTTCGTATATATTCTACGAAGATCTTTATCGGTCAAACCGCATAACGACATACGTTGTTCCCTTTGTCATCGGTATGTTACTTGCCCGAGATTCGATCGTCGGTATCCAATACCTAGTTCAATCTCGCTATCGCAAGTCTCTTTACTTGTTCCGTAATACATCATCTCGTAACTAACTTATTAGTTGCAATGCTTGCAAGGCTTATGTGATGTGTATTACCGAGAGGGCCCAGAGATACCTCTCCGACAATCGGAGTGACAAAACCTAATCTCGAAATACGCCAACCCAACATGTACCTTTGGAGACACCTGTAGTACTCCTTTATAATCACCCAGTTACATTGTGACGCTTGGTAGCACCCAAAGTGTTCCTCCGTAAACGGGAGTTGCATAATCTCATAGTTACAGGAACATGTATAGGTCATGAAGAAAGCAATAGCAATATACTAAACGATCAAGTGCTAGGCTAACGGAATGGGTCATGTCAATCACATCATTCTCCTAATGATGTGATCCCATTAATCAAATAACAACACATGTCTATGGTTATGAAACATAACCATCTTTGATTAATGAGCTAGTCAAGTAGAGGCATACTAGTGACTATATGTTTGTCTATGTATTCACACATGTATCATGTTTCCGGTTAATACAATTCTAGCATGAATAATAAACATTTATCATGATATGAGGAAATAAATAATAACTTTATTATTGCCTCTAGGGCATATTTCCTTCAGTCTCCCACTTGCACCAGAGTCAATAATCTAGATTACACAAGATCGATTCTAACACCCATGGAGTCTTGGTGTTGATCATGTTTTGCTCGTGGAAGAGGCTTAGTCAACGGGTTCCGCAACATTCAGATCCGTATGTATCTTATAATCTCTATGTCTCCCAATTGCATACTTGGTCCCGGATGGAATTGAAGGCGTCTCTTGATATGCTTGGTCCTCTTGTGAAATCTGGATTCCTTTGCCAAGGCAATTGCACCAAGATTGTCACAGAAGATCTTCATTGGTCCCGATGCACCGTGTATGACACCTAGATCGGAAATTAACTCTTACATCCAGACTCCATCATTTGTTGCTTCCGAATCAGCAATCAACTCCGCTTCACATGTAGATACAGCCACGACGCTTTGTTTAGAATCGCACTAACCGACAGCTCCACCGCTTAATAAAAACACGATCCGGTTTGCGATTTAGAATCGTTCGGATCGTTGTCAAAGCTTGCATCGACGTAACTATTTACGACTAGCTCTTTGTCACCTCCATATACGAGAAACATATCCTTAGTCCTTTTCGTGTATTTCAGGATGTTCTTGACCGCTGTCCACCGATCCACTCTGGATTACTTTGGTACCTTCCCGCCAAGCTTATTGCTAAGCATACGTCAGTCTGGTACACAAAGATTGCATACATGATAGAGCCTATGGATGAAGCATAGGGAACATCTTTCATTTTCTCTCTATCTTCTGCTGTGGTCGGGCATTGAGTCCGACTCAATTTCACACCTTGTAATGTCTGGTAAAATCCTTTCTTTGCTCGATCCATTTTGAACTTTTTCAAAACTTTATCAAGGTATGTGCTTTGTGAAAGTCCTATCAAGCCGCCTTGATCTATCTCTATAGATCTTGATGCCCAATATGTAAGCAGCTTCACCGAGGTCTTTCATTGAAAAACTTTTATTCAAGTATCCTTTTATGCTATCCAGAAATTCTATATCATTTCCAATCAATAATATGTCGTCCACATATAATATCGTAAATGCTACAGAGCTCCCACTCACTTTCTTGTAAATACAAAGGCTTCTCCAAAAGTCTCAGATAAAACCATATGCTTTGATCACACTATCAAAGCGCTTATTCCAACTCCGAGAGGCTTGCACTGACCATAAATTGATCATTGGAGCTTGCACACTTTGTTAGCACCTTTTGGATCAACAAAACCTTCTGGTTGCATCATATACAACTCTTCTTCCAGAAATCCATTCAAGAATGCAGTTTTGACATCCATTTGCCAAATTTCATAATCATAAAATGCAGCAATTGCTAACATGATTCGGACAGACTTAAGCATCGCTATGGATGAGAAAGTCTCATCGTAGTCAACCCCTTGAACTTGTCGAAAACCTTTCGCAACAAGTCAATTTTATAGACAGTTACATTACCATCGGCGTCGGTCTTCTTCTTAAAGATCCATTTATTCTCAATGGCTTGCCGATCATCGGCAAGTCAACCAAAGTCCATACTTTGTTCTCATACATGGATCCCATCTCAGATTTCATGGCTTCCGACCATTTTATGTAAATCTGGGCTCACCATCGCTTCTTCATAGTTTGTAGGTTCGCCATGGTCAAGTAACATGACTTCCAGAATAGGATTACCGTACCATTCTCAGTGCGGATCTTACTCTAGTTGACCTCACGAAGTTCAAGAGAAACTTGATCTGAAGTTTCATGATCAATATCATTAGCTTCCTCACTAATTGGTGTAGTTGTCACAGGAACCGGTTCTTGTGATGAACTATTTTCCAATAAGGGAGCAGATACAATTATCTCATCAAGTTCTACTTTTCTCCCACTCACTTCTTTCGAGAGAAACTCTTTTTCTAGAAAGGATCCGAATTTAGCAACGAAAATCTTGCCCTCAGATCTGTGATAGAATGTGTACCCAATAGTCTCTTTTGGGTATCCTATGAAGACACATTTCTCCGATTTAGGTTCGAGCTTATCTGGTTGAAGTTTCTTCACATAAGCATCACAGCCCCAAACTTTAAGATACGACAACTTTGGTTTTTTGTTAAACCATAGTTCATAAGGTGTCGTTTCAACGGATTTCGATGGTGCCCTATTTAACGTGAATGCGGCCGTCTCTAAAGCATAACCCCAAAACGATAGCGGTAAATCAGTAAGAGACATCATAGATCGCACCATATCTAGTAAAGTACGATTATGACGTTCGGACACACCATTTCGTTGTGGTGTTCCGGGTGGCGTGAGTTGCAAAACTATTCCGCATTGTTTCAAATGCAAACCAAACTCGTAACTCAAATATTCTCCTCCACGATAAGATCGTAGAAATTTTATTTTCTTGTTACGATGATTTTCCACTTCACTCTGAAATTCTTTGAACTTTTCAAATGTTTCAGACTTAAGTTTCATCAAGTAGATATACCCATATCTGCTCAAATCATCTGTGAAGGTGAGAAAATAACGATACCCGCCGCGTGCCTCAACATTCATTGGACCACAAACATCAGTATGTATGATTTCCAACAAATCGCTTGCTCGCCCATAGTTCCGGAGAACGGCGTTTTAGTCATCTTGCCCATGAGGCACGGTTCGCAAGTACCAAGTGATTCATAATCAAGTGATTCCAAAAGCCCATCAAGATGGAGTTTCTTCATGCTTTTACATCGATATGACCCAAACGGCAAAGTGCCACAAATAAGTTGCACTATCATTATCAACTCTGTATCTTTTGGTTTCAACACTATGAATATGTGTATTACTACCACCGAGATTTAATAAAAATAGACCACTCTTCAAGGGTGCATGACCATAAAAGATATTATTCATATAAATAGAACAACCATTATTCTCTGACTTAAATGAATAACCGTCTCGCATCAAACAAGATCCAGATATAATGTTCATGCTTAACGCCGGCACCAAATAACAATTATTTAGGTCTAAAACTAATCCCGATGGTAGATGTAGAGGTAGCGTGCCGACCGCGATCACATCGACTTTGGAACCATTTCCCACGCCAAGATCGTCACCTCGCCCTTAGCCAATCTTCGCAATCCGTAGTTCCTGCTTCGAGTTGCAAATATTAGCAATGTAACCAGTATCAAATACCTGTGTACTCTGCGAGTATTAGTAAGGTACACATCAATAACATGTATATCACATATACCTTTGTTCACTTTGCCATCCTTCTTATCCGCCAAATACTTGGGGCAGTTCCGCTTCCAAAGTGTCGATGCGCTTGCAGAGAAGCATTCGGTCTCGTGCTTAGGTCCAGACTTGGGTTTCTTCTCTTGAGCAAAGAACTTGTTTATCGCTCTTCTTGAAGTTCCCTTCTTCTTCCCTTTGCCCTTTTTCTTGAAACTGGTGGTCTTGTTAACCATCAACACTTGATGCTCCTTTTTGATTTCTACCTCCATGATTTTAGCATTGCGAAGAGCTCGGAATAGACTTGTCCATCCCTTGCATATTATAGTTCATCACGAAGCTCTTGTAGCTTGGTGGCGTTGATTGAAGAATTACATCAATGACACTATCATCGTGAAGATTAACTCCCAGCTTGAATCAACTGATTATTATACCAGACATTTTGAGTATGTGTTCACCGACAAAACTATTCTCCTCCATCTTGCAGCTATAGAACTTATTGGAGACTTCATATCTCTCAATCCGGCATTTGCTTGAAATATTAACTTCAACTCCTGGAGCATCTCATATGCTCCATGACGCTCAAAACGTCGTTGAAGGCCCGGTTCTAAGCCGTAAAGCATGGCACATCGAACTATCGAGTAGTCATCGCCTTTGCTCGCCAGACGTTCTTAACGCCGCTGGTTGTATCAAGCAGTTCGGCACCCAGCGGTGCTTCCAGGACGTATTTCTTCAGGCAAAGAATGAGGATAATCCTCAAGTTACGGACCCAGTCCGTAATTGCTACCATCATCTTTCAACTTTGCTTTCTCAAGGAACGCATTAAAATTCAACGGAACAACAAAGACGAGCAATCTATCCGCGAGAAACATAGACAAGCAAAATACTATCGGTACTAAGTTCATGATAAATTTAAGTTCAATTAATCATATTACTTAAGAACTCCCACTTAGATAGACATCTCTCTAGTCACTAAGTGATTACGTGATCCAAATCAACTAAACCATGTCCGATCATCACGTGAGATGGAGTAGTTTCAATGGTGAACATCACTATGTTGATCATATCTACTATATGATTCACGCTCGACCTTCGGTCTCCGTGTTCCGAGGCCATATCTGTATATGCTAGGCTCGTCAAGTTTGACTCGAGTATTCCGCGTGTGCAACTGTTTTGCACCCGTTGTATTTGAACGTAGAGCCTATCACACCCGATCATCACGTGGTGTCTCAGCACGAAGAACTTTCACAACGGTGCATACTCAGGGAGAACACTTCTTGATATATAGTGAGAGATCATATTATAATGCTACCGTCAATCAAAGCAAGATAAGATGCATAAAGGATAAACATCACATGCAATCAATATAAGTGATATGATATGGCCATTATCATCTTGTTCTTGTGATCTCCATCTCCGAAGCACCGTCGTGATCACCATCGTCACCGGCGCGACACCTTGATTTCCATCGTAGCATCGTTGTCGTCTCGCCAACTATTGCTTCTACGACTATCGCTACCGCTTAGTGATAAAGTAAAGCAATTACATGGCGTTTGCATTTCATACAATAAAGCGACAACCATATGGCTTTCGCCAGTTGCCGATAACTCGGTTACAAAACATGATCATCTCATACAATAAAATATAGCATCACGTCTTGACCATATCACATCACAACATGCCCTGCAAAAACAACTTAGACGCCCTCTACTTTGTTGTTGCAAATTTTACGTGGTCGCTACGGGCCGAAAGCAAGAACCGTTCTTGCCTACGCATCAAAACCACAACGATAGATTGTCAAGTTGGTGATGTTTTAACCTTCGCAAGGACCGGCCGTAGCCACACTCGGTTCAACTAAAGTGAGAGAGACACACACCCGCCAGTCACCTTTAAGCAACGAGTGCTCGCAGCGGTGAAACCAGTCTCGTGTAAGCTTACTTTTACATTAGTAGTATGGAATAACAAAAAAATCAAACATAAGAAAAACCTTACCTGGCCTGAGTAACCTTGCTACTGCCGCTCCAAGCACTCGTTGAGGCCGCCGAAGCTGCTGGAGCAGCGTAGTTAAGCCCCACGATCAGCAAGCAGATCACCACCTCTGCATTTCTCCCGATTAAGCAAAGTAGGGCGTGTGCGGCAAGGTGAAGACACCACGACATTCTAGAGAATATCCCTCCATGCTAAAAGTGCTACTCCCTCCGTTCCTAAATATTTGTCTTTTTAGAGATTTCAAATGGACTACCACATACGGATGTATATAGACATATTTTAGAGTGTAGATTCACTCATTTTGCTCCGTATGTATTCGCTTGTTGAAATCTCTAGAAAGACATGTTGGGGAACGTAGTAATTTCAAAAAAATTCCTACGCACACGCAAGATCATGGTGATGGCATAGCAACGAGAGGGGAGAGTATTGTCCACGCACTCGTGAGATCAGAAGCGGAAGCGTTATGACAACGCGGTTGATGTAGTCGACGCCTTCACGATCCGACCGATCCAAGTACCGAACGTACGGCACCTCCGGAAGTTCAAAGACACGCTCACTCGATGACGATCCCCTGACTCGATCCAAAGAAAGTGTCGGGGATGAGTTCCACAAGACGACAAATGGCAGTGATGATGATGATACTCTACCGTCGCAGGCTTCGCCTAAACTCCGCTGACGATATGACCGAGGTGGAATATGGTGGAGGGGGCACCACACGGCTAAGGAACGATCCGTAGATCAACTTGTGTGTTATGGGGTGCCCCCGCCTGTGAGATATAAAGGAGGGAGGGGAGGTGCGGCCGCCCCAAGGGTGCGCCGAGGAGTCCTACTCCCACCGGAGTAGGACTCCCCTCTGCCTTGTTGGAGAAGGAAGGGGAGGGAAAGAGGAAGGCGCGCGCCCCCTCTCCTTGTCTCTATTCGGACTAGGGGAGGCTGCCCCGCCTGCCGGGCCGTCCTCTTCTCCCTCATGGCCCACTAAGGCCCATTATCCCTCGGGAGGGTTCGGTAACCTCGATGTTCCCAGAAAATCCCGATTTCACCCGAACCATTCCGATATCCAAATATAGGCTTCCAATATATCAATCTTTATGTCTTGACCATTTCGAGACTCCTCGTCAAGTCCGTGATCACATCCGGACTCGAACAAACTTCGGTACATCAAAACTTATAAACTCATAATAAAGCTGTCATCGTAACGTTAAGCGTGCGGACCCTACGGTTCGAGAACTATGTAGACATGACCTAGAACTATTCTCGTCAATAACCAATAGCGGAACTCGGATGCCCATATTGGTTCGTACATATTCTACGAAGATCTTTATCGGTCAAACCGCATAACGACATCGTTGTTCCCTTTGTCATCGGTATGTTACTTGCCCGAGATTCGATCGTCGGTATCCAATACCTAGTTCAATCTCGTTCTGCAAGTCTCTTTACTCGTTCCGTAATACATCATCTCGTAACTAACTTATTAGTTGCAATGCTTGCAAGGCTTATGTGATGTGTATTACCGAGAGGGCCCAGAGATACCTCTCCGAGCAATCGGAGTGACAAAACCTAATCTCAAATACGCCAACCCAACATGTACCTTTGGAGACACTGTAGTACTCCTTTATAATCACTTTCAGTTACATTGTGACGCTTTGGTAGCACCCAAAGTGTTCCTCCGGTAAATGGGAGTTGCATAATCTCACGATTCATGGGAACATGTATAGGTCATGAAGAAAGCAATAGCAATATACTAAACGATCAAGTGCTAGGCTAACGGAATGGGTCATGTCAATCACATCATTCTCCTAATGATGTGATCCCATTAATCAAATAACAACACATGTCTATGGTTAGGAAACATAACCATCTTTGATTAATGAGCTAGTCAAGTAGAGGCATACTAGTGACTATATGTTTGTCTATGTATTCACACATGTATCATGTTTCCGGTTAATACAATTCTAACATGAATAATAAACATTTATCATGATATGAGGAAATAAATAATAACTTTATTATTGCCTCTAGGGCATATTTACTTCAAGACAAATATTTAGGAACGGAGAGAGTAGAAATTAGTTGCTCATACATCAAGATTAGCTACTGCTAAACATCCCAGAGAATGAGAAAAATAAAAAAGGAATATGACAAAAATATTCAAGACAATCCATAGTTATGCATAATCTAGCATTGGTTTTGTACTAACTGGGGGTAAATCAACGCTTGAAACACATAATGACTTTACGCAGACATCATTCCTCACACTTCAACTACACACTGCGCACATCAGCTACGCACATACACCACAAGCCCAAAGCATGCAAAGTTATTTCTTGCATAAGTAGATCGAGGTAAATAAATTCTTCTCATGGAAGCTGCTGGTATAACCATTTACTCATATGCAACAGAGATAGACACATCTAATGTAAGAAGCGGTGACTTTTCGAGTAAGGGATCCCATCATAGAAAATCAACTCGATACTCTAACTCCAGGTGCAATAATTAAAACTGAAGATACGCACAGGCTTCAACTATGTGCCTCAAACAGAACATAAAACCCCCAGCAAAATTACTCTTTCTAGTTTACAGCACATGGCTGCTTTCTTTCTCCGACTCCTGGATTAATAAAACGCTCAATCTATCAATACTAGCAAAACCAAAAAAATCCTTCAGATTTGTCAAGAACGAATAAACCAACACTGAATGAAAGAAAAATCAGGGGTGGAGTGTGTTCATGATCCTTGCATGGTCTCCAGGGTAGTTGGAGATCACAAGGTGAAGAGATGAAGAAATTTGATTTGGCACAAACATTGAGCTCAAAAGGCCTTTGGATAACACCTAGAAAGGCTTCGATATGTGCAAGCAAGCAATCAAAATGAAACATCCATCTATAAACACAAATAGAGAAACCACAAAGACAAGAAAAAAAATCCTACCTTTGAAAATGGCGGCTCGAAGAAGGGCGGAAGATGAAGGGAGCCAGATGGAGAAAGGTGGCTGGGTGGGGGATATAAAAATGGATCGATCCTCCATTGCTGTAGTAGAAACATGACACAGTACAGGGCTCAGTCAATAGGATGCTTGATGGATTCACGCTCAAAGATGAGTTCATTTCTCTCTGGTAGCCCAACACACAGCAAAAATGCCAAACCAAAAAATGCTCCTACTTCCCACGTCATCATATTTCACAACAAATGATGTACTCTGCCACATATAAAAAAATCTACTCTTTTCGGTTTCACTTTTGCCCTAAAAACATGATTGATTGATAGCTAACACTAGACAGATAACACTATAGAATTACTTGTTTGGTTCCAAGAAAAGCTATGCTAAATCCTACAATACACAACATCACTACACAATCAACAATCATTTAGTTCTATTTGATAGCCATTCACAAGTCATAGGGATCCTATCAAACAAAACATGAAACATTGCCATCAACAGTAGCATGCGAGTACAAAAAAGAGTCCAACATTGAATTACCAGAGACCAATATCGCCAATAATAGCAAGATTGTGGTGATTGCAAGACCACAACCACAGATCCCAACACTTAATCATTGGCCTGATGGTCAGAACCAGAATCGACCATGGCTCAATGGCCAGAACATCTCAAAGAGAGAGAGAGAGAGAAACTCGCCATGGTCCAAGGCTGTACAAACCGTATATCGAGGATCAGCTACCAATCGATGCATTCAACACTGTATAGTGGGCAGTTCATCCTGCTGCACAAGCAGAAAAAGGCAAGTACCAGATCAGACAAAAACAAGCTAAGCAAACTATTCCACTAGTTGGGAGACAAGCTTATACATTCACATCAACTTGAATCAAGCGGATGGAACTTGGTTACATGATGTTTGAGAGCTGAGCAAACTAGCCCACTTGTTGGCAGACAAGCTTATACATTCACAACAACTTGAATCAAGCGACTGTAACTTAGTTACGTGCTCTCTGAGATGCTGAGCGGTGGTTTCAAAGCTCAAGATCAAGTCCACTATATATAACAAAACCCACACTGCAATTTAATATTATGTTTATATAAATAATGAAAATTGAAACAATATTGAATCATCATAGCATGTCAATCACTAAAGTGGTAGCCTATAATTTGTTACAGCCATCTTTAAGATTAGCTAACACTAAAGTGAAAAGGATGTTTCCATGGTGTTAAGTTTTAGAATGAATAGTTGTGAGACAACAGTTGCGTGAAATATTTGTTCATCGTAAAGAGCAAAAGATGTTTCCATGGTGTACTGTAGGCAGTCTAGAATTCACATATAAAATACAAGGTACTAACAAGCAGCCTCCCAAAGCTCATTGGCTCGATGGCCAGTACCACAATATCAGCCACAGCTTGATGGCTTGACCATCAGGGCACAAGGAGAGAGCAAGGAGACCATGGACTCACCAGAACTAAGGAATGGGCGGCACCACCACCACTATTGTAGAAAGACCGCTGTCATGAAGCGGCAGGGGAAGCCGAGGTAGTCAACGAGGAGGATGTAGTATGTCGAACCATAGCAGCAGGACAAGGAGATTAGGACACAGCTGAACATGATAATCACAAAAGCAAGTAAGAGATGATTAACTATAAGATACTACAGAAACATTAATTTATCTTATGATTCCCTTGTAAGGGGGAGGTTGATTTGAGAAACACATGATGTACACATAGATACATTACAACTGCAGACCGATCCACCAAACACACCATTCTCATTAAAAAATGTTAATTTGATCTCGATTAACATCTTGATGTCATAAAATAAGGCAACCAGCCAATAGCAAAACAAAAGGCAGGCCGGTGCATGTAGCTCCCGCTTGTGCAGGGTCCGGGGAACCAGCCAATAGCACCCGATTAAAAAAAAGTAGTAATATGAGGTTAAACTGGTAAGAAAATAGAAAAAAAATAAAGCATGCCATATTTACAGTAAACATATAAAAGACGTTTGGTCACGATCTGTAGCAAAAGCATGCCATATTTACTACTCCCTCCGTAAAGAAATATAACAACGTCTAGATCACTAAAGTAGTAATCTAAATGCTCTTATATTTCTTTACAGAGGGACTACAAAAGAGCCAACCTGGCAAATTGTGATCCATGGCACAAAAATAAGGTAAAATAAATGAAATCAAACATATTTACAAAAAATCTCCTATGCCATCATATCTAACCTGCATACAAGAGTGTACTGGTAACATCTGTCAGAGCGTGATCCTATGCCATTATATCTAACACATGTCAATTAATTATCTTACTAAAAGACTAGTCTATATCTTGGGAAGACAGGCAGGCAACACATGCATGGCGGGAAGGAATGTTCCACACATTGTGAGATAGCATTCCATTCCAACATTGCACACTATGCCACAGTATAACACCATGTGCAAAAGCTGGCTGTTTTACAGTTAGCGACACAGAAGAGTTAGATTCAGATGAAAATGCCAAGAATTCTGTATCGCAACGTGGCCCTCATATTTGAGTTTCATCATAGACTAATGCAGCGGGCTCCAAAGCTGGCACTGGGCCGTGTCTGGGTGAACCGAAAGAGGAGGCAAGGCCATGGCAGTGATGACAACAAGGAGAAGGAAGCAGAGGTAGACCAGCACATAGGTCAGTGGCAGAGCTTCACCAGAACCAATGGCTGACCCAGACACATGCCTCAACGCCCAGATCAGACAAGCTATCCCCTCATTAGCCATTTCAGGGGCTTCAACCATGTAACACACGGCTGACCCCATTTCGAGCTCAAACCTGAGCCAATCTATCTATCTATCCATCCTCGCATGGGGCTTTATACCTAACCATCATCGGGCCAAGGGAAAATCCATGCAACAAGCGAAAATATAGTAATGGACCAAACAACCTACGAAATTAAATCTGTACCGAGATCGATCAGAACAAAGAATCAAACCAATGTAAAACCAAGTAATCAAAGAGGAATATAGCTATAGGAGACTTGTTGTCCCAGCAGCAGCAGTAGAAATGAAGGAGCTACTGAAGGACCATCACATTAACATTCAAGAGCAGAAAATGGAAAGATTATGATTCCTCAGTATATTCTACAACCCGAGGAAACAGGACTCCAATACTGACTACATACGGATGTATATAGATATATTTTAGTGTAAATTCACTCATTTTGCTCCGTATGCAGTCCATATTGGAATCTCTAAAAAGGCTTATATTTAGGAATGGAGGGAGTATAACTCAAAAAGTAGCATATCCATGATCAATTAATAACTATACCAGGCATAAGTATCACCAGCTACTTAAGGACATAAACCCCAATTTATCAACATCAGGAAGCAAACAACGAGACCAAGACTAAGCATCTGGATCTGTTAGTGTCAACTGAGTGCTACTATTTTGCACCATAGTTGAGAGGCAACATTGTATTAGTTGGGGGCTTAGTTTTCACATTTTGAATTCAATTAAGCCCTTTGTTGCCCAACATCCTCAGCATTTCAAAATAATCCAGTCAGCCAGATCATAAGGACAAAAATGCATCTTTTAAGCCAACAAATCGGTGCTAGAAAGGAAATAAAGCTCCAACTATCAACCCATGTTGCTGAGGCAGTAAGCCTAATCTACAAAACCACCAACTGCTTACAAATTGTTTGTGTCGGCCCAACTTGGCACTTCACACAGAATAGAGGAACCATATCTTACCTATGCCAGAACAGAAGCAGCCATCAGAGGGGAAGGGCAGGAGGTATCGGAGTGAGCGCCGGCGGAGGCAAAAAACTTGCTGGTCATGTTGGGCGTATTCTCCCTTTGCACACCAAACGGCGGCCTCTTGTGCACCTGCATCGGAAAACACATCAGGAAAGAAAAACAAACCAGCCTAGAACAACAACACGTCAAGTAAGCATTCATTTACCAAATGTATTGCAAGTTCTGTGGTTTCTGAGGTTATGTAGTGCTACAGAAACATATATGAAGGTATGGACATAGAAAAATACTCTCGAGGAAGATACATCCTTTGCAAAAATAATATATAAAAATTTGATCAATTTTTTGACACTTCATTCCAGTCATATAAAGGCTCTCACAAACATAGAGTTTAAGAGAGCTATTCCGGAGTTAATGGACAAGCGAATATTATTAGTTCTGTACCATTGTACTAACAATTTGCATTGTCATTCAGAGTAAGCACAACAAGCAATAAATTAGACAAGACAAACAATAATTCAAGCAAGCATGATTTAGGTGGCACCACTATTGATGGGAAGATGAAACCTGTCTGAGCACCAAGAAAAATCATGTCTTTCTTTTCTTAATTTTAAAAATCATGTCTTCCTTTCGATACAGCAACAACAACAACAAAGCCTTTAGTCCCAAACAAGTTGGGGTAGGCTAGAGGTGAAAGCCATAAGATCTCGCAACCAGCTCATGGCTCTGGCACATGGATAGCAAGCTTCCTTTCGATACAGCAAGTTGAAGGGGAGCCTTGGCGCAGTGGTAAAGCTGCTGCCATGTGACCTTGAGGCCATGGGTTCAAGTCCTGGAAACAGCCTCTTGCATAAATGTAGGGAAAGGCTGCGTACAATAGACCCAAAGTGGTCGAACCCTTCCCCGGACCCTGCGCAAGCAGAAGCTACATGCATCGGGCTACCCTTTTTTTATGTATTAGCAAGCTCTATTATCATGTTGCCCATAAGATGGTAAGAGCATCTCCAGGCGTTGGCACCCCCAAGAACACCACCGAACCAAAAAAGTTGGTGTCTTGGGGGTCATCCCGCGAAATCCGGTGAAATAAAGAGGGCATCTTCCCAGTCACACCCCACCCCAAACAAAAGTTTGTGAGGAGAATGATTAAGTGGGCCAAGAAAAAGGACATGTGGTGAGACACGATTCGCCGAAACATCCGCCAGCGCCCCCAATAGACCCCCAACGCGCCGGGTTTTGCTTGGGTTTGCCAGCGCTATTTTGACGTCCTGGGGGGCGTTGGGGGCGTGGCTGGGCCGTTTTTCGGCGAAAAGCACCATCCGAGCCTAAAAAGGTGTCATGGGGGGTGAGTGGAGATGCTCTAAATCCGACAGAACAGAACTAGTCAACTAGAAGTATGGTTACGTGACGCTGTATGCAATTACATAAGGTTCATTCTACGCCTTAAATAGTAGCATATGTCAAAATCCTAAATAAGTATCAAAACCCAACAAAACAACATATACAGTACCACAGGGGCCTAACCAACACAAGGAGCAATTTCAACAGTAAGATCATCACACTCTCAAGATTATGGTGGCCGGAAGACCACCAGTCAACATGACTACAGAACCAAGCAAATGCTAACTGATAATTCAACACAAACTATCTTTCATCCAGGATTATACATCACTGTTTTAATCCTCAAATGCTAACTGATAGTTCAACTAAAACTATCTTTCATAAAAACTAGCAAAGAAGCAAATACATGTAGAAGTAGTCGGGTAACAGGAACATATGCTTGTGAATTTCTACTGTTGTACACTAGTGCATTATTTTCTTTCGTTCAGGATAGAACTTGTTACTACAAAAAAGCCGAGGTCTTACTGAAAAGGAAAACTGCATAGATAAATTGAGCTTCTGAAGATCACATCATCAACCACGGCTAGATGACAGGCACACAGAGCAACCATGGCTCAAAGGCTGGGTCAGAGCAAGAGGGACAGAGGGGAGGACCAAGGAAAATCAGTAACTTACCAAAACAGTTGTAAAACCGTACCACACCGCCACCACCACCTCGCATGGCAGAAAGCCTACACAGACGAGGCCACAGGCACCAAACCGAGCCTTCAACCGCACAAGAACCGGAGGCTACGGCTGGCTCCCAGAAACCTTCGCCGTGGAGACCATGACGACAACCATCATGTTACGCCAACAAGAGCCGCAGATCCGCGTGCATGCGAGGGCACAATGCCAGGACCAACCTGCTCATACATCACCAGAATTGCTGACACACGAGTTATAACTAGTTGGAATAAATTTTAAAGCATATACTTTGGTTAGACATGATAACATGCATCTGCACAACACAGACTCTGTCAAAAAGGGAATCCCGGGAATTGCAATTGCACAGGATTAAGAAAGAACCACTCAAACTACATTTACTTGTTTCAAGAAGCAATAGAAATAATAATTGCATCAGGAGCTCAATGCAAGTGGTTCAAACAAGTCAAATCAAACACTAAAGGAAAAGCAGTGCTTCAAAGATAATTGTAGTGCTGAAAGCTTACGATTACAACATGAAGGTAAAATAAGAAGATTGTGTATCTACCAAGTGCAATCCTTGTAAAAACGTATCCGTACATAACATGAGCAAAATCATAGCAAAATGATTTATCTTGGAACCACAAATTAAATGAACTCGCAGGCAACATGACTGCAAGGATTACTATTTGTCAAGACTTATTATATAGACTGCAACAGATAATTTTCTTCACGTCAAAGCTACATCACTCTGTTACTAATTCAAGTTGTGAGCAATTTGGCTCAAGACTAGAATTTTCCACCTGTGTCTATAGTAAGAAAATGTAGCCTATTTGACATCTCAAGCTCATTCCGTCAACATGGTAAGCAAACAATGGGTGCATCCACTAATATAACATCAGCCTTCCAGACACCCCTTGCCCCTGGATCCTGGTGACTAACGTGTACCGTCCAGTACTAGTTCAGACACAACCATGGCTTTGCTTGGTAGCAGCCCCAAGCTAGTTCCTACATGATACATCATGCCATACTTAAAGCTGTCAAATTCCATATCTCGTTGAAACGACATGGGTCTCTTACTCATCAAACAATAACACACACTGTGAAAATTGGTAACTTACCAGAACAGTTTTGCCGAGGCCATACAGCACCACCACCACCGTCGTATGGCGGTAAGCCCATGCAGACGAGGCCACGGGCGCAGAACTGAGCATTCAACCACCAGGTCGCGTCGACAAGAGCAACAGGTCCGCATGCAAGCAAGGTCACAATGAAGACCAACTTGCTCATTCATCAACAGAAGTCGTTGTCACAATCGTAACTACTTGGTAAAAAAATAGAGCATACATTCGTTCAATATGATATCATGGACTAGCAGAACAATAAACATATCAAAAGGGAAATCCCAAGAAATGCAGTTTCACAAGATTAAGAACCACGCAAATTATAGATTTCAGAAGCGGCCTAAATAATAATTGCATCCGGAGCTCAATGCAAGTGGTTCAAACAAGTTTTTGATTTGTGTGTGGTGTGAGCATGAACAGCATGACAAAATAACAATGTTAAAAAGCAAGTCCCTTTAGACTGGCTTTCCAACTTTTTGTTTCTACCAAGTCTAAGATGAAAATTCAGATATAGAGATGCAGCATTTTAATTTAAAGGCAAAGTGAACCAAGTACAATCATGTGGCTGTTTCAATCATGCGTAGCCTCTACAGAATTGGGACCCCTGCACACGACCAGACCTAAACCTGAAGAGACACAGGAGGGAGGAAGAGGATGCCGCAGTGCTTACCCCTGTCTGCGTTCGAGGTGGAGGGTGCTCTCCTCTTCTCCTCAAGCTTGTTGGTCGTCAAGGTGGGATCGTCCTCCTCCTCCTCGTCAAGGTGGACAGATGGACGGGGAGAATGGAAAGACGAAGAATGAGAGCGGATCGGGCCTTGGCCGGCGGCTGCTCTAGGGAGTTGGTGGGGTAGTCGCGGAAGGAGGCGAGGTTGGGGGCAAGCAGAGGAGCACCGGCGTTTGTCGCCGCTGTACTCGAGCAGGACAAGGTCGTCACGCTCGTCCTTCAGCTTCGGGGGCTGCTAGTGGTGGGGGGAGGGGAAGACGGCGGCTGCAGGTGCGCCTCCTACGAGAAGAGGGGCTCCGCGCCACCCCGTTGTCGGATCCGCCGGCCTCCTGGCCTCGTCGCCGGCCGACGCTCGATCCGACGGCGCCATGGGTGGCTGCGAGAGGAAGAGGGGTGGGAATGGGGACGGCGCCTAGGGGGTGCAAAGAGGAGGATGGCCCGGTGGCGGTGGCGGTGGCGGTGGGAGGAGGAGGACTCCTCTGCCGGTGCTTGGTTGTGGAGAAGGAGCTCCGTGACGCTGCGAATCTAGCCGCGGCGTGAGCTGCTCGGGTGGATCTGAGGCTGGCATCGGGGGAGAAAAGACGTCGCCGACGGGGTTGGGGGAGACGAGGTCGGCGGCGGCTGGTTTGGGGGGAGATGTGGAGGAAGACGGCTGATTTGGGTTTGGTTGGGGTAGGAGGTTGGGTGGGGCTCTCCATTCTCTCTTTCCTTTGAACTCTATTTGAAATACCAACCCAAATACTCGGGAGAGAAGAGCGGGAACCGCGAGACTGAAACAATTCGGAAAGAAGAGCGGGAGCCGCGCCACGAGCCTGAAATACTTGCGAAAGATGAGCGGGAACACACACGCAAGCCCAAAAATACTCGGAGAGAAGAGCGGGAACACCCGACTAGCAGACTGAAATCCATATGAATTTTGTACGACCAGACTCATCTGGTGGTGTGGGCCCAAACCTCGTGGAACATGCCTATGTCTTGTCGAATGAAAATTGTATGAAAATTCATCGTACACAAGGCAGTTTCGCAAGGTTAGTTACGCACAAGGCAATCATTATAAAAAAATTAATAAGACCCGCACCATATCTTTTAATGTTTTCACCCCTCTTGCATGCACGGGTTGGTTGGCGTGCTAACTTTTCCTGGGCTAGCATGTCTTATTTATTTAGCTAACCATTCATGTTACGTCGTGCTAACTTTGCTTAGAGCATCTCCAATAATGGCTTAAAGCGCACAAGAAAACTCACATACACAAGGCTATGGTTTTATATATCATCAAGGCCCAAAGAACACATTGAACAGAATACAAGGCCAGCTTCCAAAGAAATACATGAGACTAGAAATGTATGCATTTTTAAAAGTTAAATTTTTTTAAAAAACTAGATAGATTGCATAGATTAAACGATACAAAGATATTTTACATCCGAAACATAGATTGCATAAAATAAAAACGACAAACGATAAACATAGATTACATTAACAAAAAAAAACTACTCTAAGTCGCTATCATCATCACCACTATCATCCTCGGCGGTGTCGTCCGAGGTAGATAGCCAGATGTCCAGCCACCGCTCATCGCTCGGGCGTGAAGAACGACCACCACCGCAGAACGAGGTCGGATGCGCGATTCGCTAACGCTCACGACGTCATTCAACTGCGACGGGCGCCTTTGCGTGTTCTCCTCGCGGTGCCTTGCCCAGTAGGCTTTGTGACGCCCTCGATTCAATCATACACTAATCATACACGCAAATGTGTACGATCAAGATCAAGGACTCACGGGAAGATATCACAACACAACTCTAGACACAAAATAAAATAATACAAGCTTTATGTTACAAGCCAGGGCCTCGAGGGCTCGAATACATAAGCTCGAAAACACAAGAGTCAAGAAGAAACAATATCCGAGTACAGACATGAGTTAGACAAGTTTGCCTTAAGAAGGCTAGCACAAAAGCAACATCGATCGAAAAGGCAAGGCCTCTCGCCTGGAGCCTCCTAACTACTCCCCGGTCATCGGGCGGCCTCCACGTAGTAGTATGCATCGGCGGTGGCATCCGCCTCGAGCACCGCTATCCGTTGCATCAACCGGAAAGAAGAAGAAAGGGGGAAAGGGGGAGCAAAGCAACCGTGAGTACTCATCCAAAGTACTTAAAGCAAGGATCTACACTACATATGCAACATTATCAAAGGAAGGTTGTATATGTGGACTGGCCGCAGAAATGCCGTAATAGAGAGAAGGCCTAGTTCTATCAAGACTAGCATCTTCCGGAAACCACCATCTTGTAGCAAATAGGAGGGAATAGAGTAGCGCAAAGTAAGGTAGAAGTAGTGTTATCAACCTCGCCAGAGATCCTTTCTCGACTCCTCGCGAGAAAGCAATCCTGCAGCCATACTATCCGAGCTTAGCATCACAATCCAATTCTCATCGCAATCCATTGCTCATATCCATGTCTCATCTCAAGTATCCGATTCTAGTTGTATCGATCGGGATACAACTCCAAGTGTCCGCTATCAGAGGACAAAGCTATCGATAGATGTTTTCTTCACCGCAGGGTGCACCAACTTACCCACCACGCCGCTTAACTCCGCCGGACACACTTTCTGTGGTCATGCCCGCCTCGGCCAAACAATACGCCGCAACCCGACCTAGGCTTAATAGAGAGGCCAAAGACGCCGGACTAAACCTGTGCCCCTGTGGGTCATGGGCCATCTCCCGAACTCCAGACGCTATGCGGGCGGCCGGTGAGCAGACTCTAGCTACCTCCTTCAACAAGGCAGCGCCACGCAGTCCAACCCGGCGCTGCTACCGCCGGCCGACGCCTATTAAGCTTCTACCGATGTATACGACGCAGTAACGCCCATACTATGCCCACGTGATGGTTAGTGCTATCGTGCCGAGGCCCCGGATCAAATATCCAAATCGTAGTGGATTAGGAACGCAGCGGTAACAAGCAGAGACTCACGAAAGACGTGACCCGTTGCCCGCCTCGAGGACTTGCGGCAAGGGCTAGGAAGGCCCGCCACGCCTCGTAATTATCTCGCGGCACCCTCCGTGTCAACCTGCTCCACATCACTGCAATTAAGCTCGCGGGTACCCCTCGTGGTCGCACCCGCCTTTCCAAGTAACAGGTAAAGTCCAAGTATCCGTGGTGTCCAAACATCAAGGGAAAACACGAGCAATCACCCCGATGAATTCCACTAGATGTAATCATCAAGGTGAACGTAAGAGGAATCACCCCGAGGTTCACACTTGAGGGTTGCACGGCAGTCGTATCGTAAGTGGTTAAGGAGGAAATCACCATCGATGACCACGACCGGATAGCTATACTACAGTGGTTAATATCGGCGTCAGAGAGGTTTCACCCTCGGTACTGGAGATAGTAACCCAAAGAGTGTCGAGCAACTAAGGGAAGTGATGTGCGGTGTCGGGGCCTGGTCTTCGATCCCGTTGATCGGGTCTTCAATGATGAAGCAGGGGCAACAAGGACAAGGTGGGGGGTCACTGATGGATCACTAACCAACCTATACTAAGCAGTTTAGGATAAGCAGATAAGGTACAAAAGCAGATACAAAAGGTGCTATGCATCGTAATAGGAGCAAACAATAATAAGAGTAAAATCTAATGCAAGCATGAGAGAATGGAATGGGTGATATCGGGATGGTCAAAGGGGGGGCTTGCCTGGTTGCTCTGGCAAGGAGGAGTCATCGGTGACGTAGTCGATCACCGGGGCATCAACGGCCTCGGGGTCTACCGGAGAGAAGAGGGGGAAGAAACAGTAAATACATAGCAAGCAAGTGCATAACAGGACAACAGGCATAGCTAGACGTGTTCTAACGCGGTCCTATACGTTATAGGTGAATGGGGAATTCAACCGAGAAGGTGTTCCTGTTAGGACCAGACAGATGTATGACCGAGGAGGAATGTTTCATGTTCATATAGTTATAGGCATCTGACAGGTAAACGGACCGTGTTTTCGGATTCGTATCATCGTTCTGAGCATGTTTCATGTATAAAACTTTTCATCCGACTTACGGTTTATTTTCTATTAATTTTTAAAGTTTTAAACAATTTGTAGAATTTATGCAATTATTTTAAATTCGAAAATAAATAGACAAAAGTTATGTGTACACATTGTGAGCTAGCCACGGTGGCTTACAGATGGGGTCAGTGGCCCTGTTGACCGCCCAGTCAACATCCAGTCAGCAGTCAAATAGTTTGACTGTTGACTTGGTCAAACTGGCAGGAGGGACCCGCATGTCATGGACTGCTAGCTTAAAGCAATTTAATTATTTACTTAACTAATTGGGAGGGTCCACATGTCATTGGAACATAGGCAAAAGTATTTTAACTGACTTAATTAGGAGTGGAGGGGTTAGCACTGACGGTGGTTAGCCCCAAAGCAAAACAAGGGCCGGCTCACACACACCTACGCACACACACATGCTCACGCACACACTGTGCCATGGCCAAGGCCATGGCCAGCCGCAAAGGCTGAGCAGCAGCGTAGTGGCAAGGCAGAGCATGCGAGCAGCAGCAGGGCCATGGAGCAGCAGCAGGTAAGGTAAAGCAATACGTGGAGCAGCGGGGAGCGGCCACGGCAAGCAGCCGCAGCACCTAGGCACGGTGCGGCGCTAGCAGCAGAAGCAGTGCCGGCAGCGGTCGCATGAGGAGCAGCCAGCAGCGACCACAGTAGCAAGAAGCAGTAGTAGGAAGCCGACATTAGCAGCAGAGTTCAGCAATAGCAGCAGTTACAGGCACGCACGGCCAAGAACGGCTGCGGGCGCAATGCACGATGACGGGAGCGGCGGGGTGCGACCAGGGGATGGCCGGCGCGCGGCCGGTCGTGGCCGGAGGCGGGCGCAGGTGCAGTGGCGGGCGGCGCGTGAGCGGGAGACCGGGGACGCCGGGCATGCGGGGTGGCTCACCGGGGCAGCCGAGAGCAGTGGTGGACGCGGCGAGGTCCAGTGGTGGTGGTGACGAGTGGTTGAACGCGGCAGCACTACAGCTCGGGATCGAGCAAGACGATGGGCTAGGCGACACCTACACGGCTCCTAGAGCACGCACGAATTACCAGAGGAAACTAGGAAGCCATACAAGCTGGGGTTCTCAAAATCCATGGCGAACAAGAGTGCTTGGACTCATGGAAACGGCGGCTATGAACCGAGTTTAAGCTTGGGGAGAGAGGGGCGAGGCGCCATCTCACAGTGGTGGTCGAGGCAGTCTTGGGGAAGCCGGGGGAGGTCGTGGTCGGGCGAATCGACGCGGAGGCAGTGGCGACCGTGGCAGAGAAGACGGCGAACAAGGTGATGATGCGATGCATCCCTGCTCGATTCGGAGTACCCAGGCGATGGAGACGTCGACGGTGAGGCTCTTGGACGCGGCGCGGGACGGCTCCGGAGCACGAGATCGACGACGTGTGCGGCGGCGCGGGGTCAGGCGTGTGCAGGAGCAAGAGCTACGGCGCGAGGGAGAGGGAGGAGCGGCTAGGGTTCGGCCGAGGGGGTCGAGAGGTACTTGTAGGTCGCCAGGGAGATGGTGGATGCCCGGCACGTGGCCGATTTGCGTCGTGGACGGGCGGACGACGACCAGCGCGCCCTCTGTGAACAGAGGTTGAAGGCAACTGGTGGAAGTTGGGCTGGGGTGGATTTGGCCTGTTACTGTGCACTTGTGGCCCAAGTGCACAGTGGGGCCTTTTCCTTTTCCCTTTTCCTTTTGTTTTCTTGTCTCTGTTTTGCATTTTCTTTTTGTACCAAAAGAGTTTTATTTTGAACAAAACTTGGCACATAAATCTAACACAATACCTTGAGATGGAACAAAAAGTTTGGGGTCAAGAGGAGTTGTCTAACCAATTTTAGAAATTGAAAAGGCCAATTTAAATGTGGTTGGACCATTAAATTAATTCCCAAGGGCATTTTGGGAAATCAAATGAGGCTGGTTTCAACTTGACAAAGATCAGGGGAATTTATAGGATAAGGTGAACATTTTAGTTTTACTGAACGAAGAAATAAATATTTGACTTGCATTTTAAATCTAAATTTGAGTTTGGTTTGAAACAAAGTGAGGGTTAGCAACTTAAATATGATGACATGGCATCATTAGGCATGGGACTGCTGTAGCATGATTATCCGGGCGTCACAGGCTTGCTCGTAGGCGACGTCCTCCGGGTGGCGCTGGCGCCAGTCCGCCATGACCCTCTCGTCCTCCTGGGCGACGAGGAGGCGGCGTTGCCGCTCGGCGTGCTCCGCACGGTCTTCCGCCGTGTTCAGACGAGGCAGAGGGGCGAGGTTGAGCGCTTGCTCGAGCGTGTACACATCTTGGAAGTTCATCTGGCCGCGCGGCCGGCCTAGGCGCCACGCCGCCGAAGTCGTCTGGCGGGCGGCTGTCGCGCCGTCCAGATGCGTGCCGAGGGCGAGCCGGAGTTCGCCAGAGCGTATCTCCGCGTGTAGCTGCCGTTAGCATGACGCGCCGTAGCCGGACGCTTGGCGGCTGGGCGGCATGGCGGCGGTGGCGGGCCGGAGCGGGCGTGGCGAAGAGGGAGAGAGAGGGAAGAGATGTGTGTGCGAAAGCGCGTGGCGCAGCTTTATAAGCGCGCGGCGGCCAAATCTTCTGCTGGCGCCTTACAAGAACGGTTCCTCGCTTGTTTCCATGCCGGGCGCGGCAAACCACCCGGCGCGCACTAAAAGCTGCGTTTACTGCGCGCGCACGTCGTTTGAGTCGACTGTTGGAGATGCTCTTAGAAAATAGGCTGGCTTGTCCGCTAAACAGTTCTTGTGTGTACGTGTGCAACAAAGTTATTTTTGTCGAGAAATCAAGATAGGTAAAAAGTGGAGGTCAGTAACACATGTGTCTATGATTAGCTTGTTTTTCTTTTAGCATCAGTATAGACACAAGCGCTCATATACACGCGCATACACTCACCCCTATGAACGCACGCACGCACACCTTATCCCTATGAGCACCTCCGAGAGACTGAGCCGGCATATCATCTTGAAATTTACGAAGTCACCGTAGGCGCCTCGTCGTCGACGGGAACGTCTCCTCCCATGAAATCAAGATCGCCGGAAATCCTGAAATAAATCCAGGAATAATGCGAGCATCGGGATTTGAACCCTGGTGGGTTGGGGATACCACTGTCCACCTAACCAACTCAACCACAGGTTGATTCGCTGATTAGCTTGTTGATATTCACACCGTGGTCATTTAAAGTTTTGGAAATACAATTTGCTAGTTAATTTTAAACCATAGATTAAAGTTGTGTGTACGGGGAGGGAGGGCAATGTTGTATTAAGCACAACTTTGAGTTTAGGTTTAGTGTATGACATTGTCACCAAATCCTGAGGGCATGTCAGTTGCTTGGCCAGGCCTCGCCTTGCACTTCCTGCTCCTTCTCGTTATTTGAATTGAACTCACTTCCTCGCTTAATTGCCCGGGGTTGACCGTCCATTTTTTTTTCATTGTCGGTGACAATCCAATTGCCCAACTAAGTGACTGGTGTCTTTTCGTCCAATCAACCACGCTTCTCCACAATATGTATGTGAAAAAGGTTAATAAACATAATTAAATAATAATGAGACCACAACTAAACTTAACAAATGGAATGCACATGGAAAATGTTAGCCATTATCCATCTTGTCACATAAAAATGACGATTTATTCTAAATCGCGCTTTGTATGAGGAGGATATTAAGAAATGTCAGTTAGCAAATGTTGTTTCTTCAGTGCCTTTGATGTACACGACAGCTCTTATCATGCGAACACTATAATGTCTGGAAATAATTTTGAACGGTTATAGGATTTGTGCCATAGTACTATTTCTCTCAAACCAACCATATTATATGATATTAACTTACAAAACCGTATTACATTGTGGGGGTGGAGGGGCTAGCTAGGCTGCATGTGCACTGTGCATCGTGCACCGTACGTACTACCAAGTGTACGTGAGACCGCTACGGATGGATCGGAAATCGAGACACCACGCATGGCGGCGGGTGGCCACTCGTACATGTACCCTATGCTAGGGTTTCTCCTGCCACCCACTGGCGCCGTCGCCGGTCTACCTCATCTCGTGTGGTCTTAAGACCATGGAGGCGCGGTGGATCCCGGCACTTCCCGGCGGGAGGTCTTCATTTTCTGATACTTTTTTGAGTCCTACTCGGAGATGCGAGGCGGAGGCGGCTCTCTGCAGATGGAATAAACTTCTCTGCGCCTAGCCCCCATTCCGGTGGTGTTTCTAGCATCGTCGGAGAGTGTGTAGAGGTTTGTCTTCGGTAGATCTCATGGAATTCGGTTGGCGTTTGTTCTTCAGTGGATCCACGTGGATCCAGTCTGTGTCCGTGTGTCTAGAGGTTGGATACTTTCGATCTATGCTTCTCTTCATCGGTGGCGGTTATTGTTCTGGTATACTGATCCTATGGGACCTTAGCACGACGACTTCCCGACTGTCTACTACAATAGGGTTTTTCCGGCTCCGATGAGGGAGGGGCGATGACGCCGGAAAAAAACCCTATCCCGACTGTCCTTCGGCTCCCTTCAGTGCTTGTAGTCGTCGCTAGGTGGTCTACGGACACACTCTCTTTAATTGCGCACGTGTGGGAACTCCCTTTTGTACCATCTCCCTCCATGTTGAAAGGAAGCGGATCCAAAATTAGTTTTGTGCGGAGTAGGTGGTTAAGTTTTCCAAACATGAATATTGTGTTGTTTGTATAGCTAGCGTGATCATTCTTTTGACAAATATAATTATCATGCGTCTCAATGAATAAGATGGATATGTAGTAGTGGTGTTCTTGCTTTTTTATTGATTACGCGGTCTTCTCTTAAATTTGTTCTTGGAGAAGCATCGGCGGTACATGGCCGGTCTTTTCATGTGCGGAAGCCGCCATCGCCTTGCCGTATGTTTGGCGTGTCGATCGTGAGTCAACTAACAATAATCGCTTTTACTACGTAAAATCATCACGTAGGGTTTCGTACATGTAGCATTATAAGCAGTCGAATCAACCTATAGCTAGCATGCATGCGTGCATTGCTGAGTGAGTGAACGTGCACGCACGTACTACCCATGAAACATTCCATTCATTCATGTGGTGAAACCGGTCACAGTGGATGCCAGGCCAAAAAAAGGTCAAAGCTTTATTAAGAAAGAAAAGGGAGAAAACAGAGCACGTAATAAGAATTATAATAAGTACATCAAAAAGTTTTGGTGAGTTCCAACTGAGATTCGTTGTTTTGGCGAATTATATAGTATTAGTGATGAGAGATGGAATCTCTGTGCGTGACGTGAGTTTTCCTCTAGCGAATAGTACTCTCTTCATCCGAAAAAACTTGTTTTAAGTTTGTCCTTTAAATGAATGTATCTAGCACTAATTTGATGCTAGATACATCCATTTGAGGAACAAGTTTTTTCAGACGAAGAAAGTAATTTGGTTGAAATAATAGTAGTTTCCTTAATTTGACAGGCCTCACTCAATAATACGTACGAGGGAGGAGTGTTTCATTGACACACATATCCACAAAATCACAGAAAGAAGAGAAGAAAAGAACGTTTTTTTTGTCTTGTCAACAAAAAAGCGGTATTTTTTCAGGCGTAGGAGGAGTTTTGCTTGCATGCATGCATCAATATCATCTCCCGTGAATGGAGTGACAAAGCCTAATCGTCTGTATAAACTACGCTACATGAGTTGAGTTACATATATAGTCCCTCCGTTTTAAAATAGATGGCTTATACTAATTTTGTACTAAAGTTAGTATAAAGTTGAATCATCTATTTTGGAACGGAGAGAGTAGATATGAGGTCGATCGATCGGAAGCAATTACAGTAGTTAGGCCCTGTTTGGTTTATAAGTCCTAGGACTTTTTTTAGTCCCAACTTATAAGTCACAAGTCCCTAAAAAGTCCCTACCTGTTTGGTTCCTGGGACTTATAAGTCCCTATAAGACCATATTACAACTATAAGTCCCTATAAGTCCCTCCTTGAGAGTCTTATTTCATAAGTCCTAAATGCCCACTTTAAGTCCCTCATGTTAGGTTTAGATGGGATTTATAGGGACTTTTTTAAGTTCCTAAGTCAACAAGTCCCTGGAAACAAACACCCTCTTAGTCAGCGATGGCGGCAGCTACAACTAGGTAGCTATAGCTAGGATCAAATTAAGCTCCGGCCGGGGAGCAATGAATCGGGGACGTACGGCAGCACCAACAGCTCGTTCATGGTGATGGAGATGGAGATCGCTCGTACTCGCCCGGTAGTCTCTGTGGAGGAGCGACCTTTGTTTTTTCTCTTACTTTCTAAATAAAGGAAGAGCACCGTTGCTTGTTTGGGTGCTTCCTTTTTTTCATCTTGTTTTAGCCTGTGTTGTGTCGCGTTGTGTTGAGAAGGAAAGATTCAGAAAGGTCAAGAAGAGGTGCACGACGACACAGGGCAGGCGACCCGCTCCCGTTCCTGGCGATGACGCCGCAAGAGGAGCATGTCAAGCATGCATGATGCTGGCGAAGACGTACGTAGGAGAGATGGCCACATGCGCGTCGTGGGCTTCCCGTCATCCTGCCGCAAGCGAGGTTGTCCCGACGTAGGCGACTCGACGGATGCCGGCGGCAAGTCTCCGGCGCTCGTGCCATTGCACGCATGCATGGCATGACATGCTGGGCGGGCGTGGTAAAGGAAGGAGGAAAGAGATGCTGGGCGGGCATGGCAGGGCATGAAATGCTCCCGACGATCGAGCGCCGGACTTGCCTGCGGCGCTCCTCCAGTTGCTGGGCCGGCGCGGCGTGGCGTTGGAAACGGAGGAGAAGGACGAGAGAGGATAGCTACGGAAAAAAAAAGCGACCTTTTTTCGTCTTGTTTTTGTGCTGTAGTATTGTGAAAGAGAGAAAGAAAGGAAGAAAGGAAAAGTCAATCAACAAGGCACGGCAAGGACGGGACGCTGGATCGTAAGAATACGAAGGAAAAGAAAAAGAGAGAGGTTGATTTTGCACGGCGCGATGGCTGGGTCTCAGGCGCACAACATTTCCATGTTTTTGATTTTTCAACGCTCCGGACGGCATGCATGAGTCGTTTGTTGGCGTCGGTTGTTAATTAATGGGAGCCATCTTGTTAATTACTGTTGCTTGTTTGGGCGCTTCCTTTCCTTGGGCTTCGGCTTCGGCTTCGGCTTCGGGAGACACGCACGCATGCACGCCGACACGACACGAGCACACGTGTAGCGTTGACCACCGAGACGCGTATGCCCCGGCCGGCATAGATGGACTGATTGTAATTGTGTACTGTATGCAGGCGCTTGCACCAGTTTTCGCCCTGATTGCACCGAGGTACCAGTTCACGAGGTCGAGCAAGAACGGGCCGGCGGTGTCGCGCGACCCGGAGGCGCTGAGGGTCAAGTACTCGGACCCGCTGGTGTTCACGGGCTCCATCCGGGTGCGCACCGGCTACGAGATCCTTCGGCTCACGGCCTACCTGCAGCAGCACCTGCGCAGGGTCACGGTGCCGCTGCTGGTGCTGCACGGCGCCGACGACATGGTGACCGACCCGGAGGGCTCGCGCCGGCTGCACCGGGAGGCCTCCACCCCCGACAAGGACATCCGGCTCTACGACGGCCTGCTGCACGACCTGCTCATCGAGCCCGAGAAGGAGGTGGTGCTCGGCGACATTGTCGACTGGCTGAGCCCCAGGATCTGACACATCCGCGCCGCCCGGCCGGTCCATGGGCTGAGGCAGGCGGGTTGGACCACATCCGCCGAGCTCGTCGGGGACGGGAGAAATCCTTCGTCCGTCCCCGGCGGTGATGACGCGGTCGGTCCGATCGCCTGCGCCCTGAGAGCGAGGACGGCGAGGATGATGATGATCTTCTTCATCCTACCTCCCGGCGGAGGAGGCAGTTTTGCGAGAGCGGGAAGCTGCATTAAGTAACTACCACCACTACTAGTACGTGTGGTGCTGCTGTACGGGGCGATGGCTGCCAGAGATTGCTCTGCTCCCAGTGTGCTCCCAGTGTACCTCTGTCTCGCTCGGCGCACAGCGTTCTCACGATTTCTCTGGCTCAACTCGCGCGTCTGTCCAGAGATGTCGCGCTCGACTGCTTCACGACGGCGAGAGCTGAGAGGGCAAAAATCGGCCCGGAAATGGGGGTGCGGCCAAGGGTCGTGATTCCCCGATCTGATCTACGAGTGGATGGCCCGCTGCCGCTTTCCATGGCAGCTACCGGCATCGGCTAACTCTGCCGTGACGTGCGAGGTCGGCTACCGTATATTGACTGATGATTAGCTCAGCTTCTCGATGCCGCAACCGCAGCCGTGTGCCGTCTGTCCTTGTCGGAATGCTTCAATGGCACCACACGTTTTGATTGAGTTTCAAACACACGCAACACCCATGTTCCGGATCGAACTTTTTCCTTTTCTGGAGAAGGGTTTCCTTCGATTTCTGTCACCATAAACCATAGACTTGAGAACACTGGTACCTAACGAGCAAAACGGTAACACAAAAGGAAACAACATCCATCAGCAATCTAACCAGCCTTCCATATCAAGTTAGCGAGGACATCAGCAAAGCCAGGGTCGCACTTGATGTCCATATCGAAGCTCTCGTCGTCCTCTTGGGACATCTGCAACGGTTGTGAGCTTGTCTAGACTCCAGAGAAAACATTGTTTCATATAAGATGATGCAAAAAAAAAATCTGAAAAGAAAAACCAAAATAATAAACAAATTTGCCATGGTGTAAAAAAGAATGTACCACGATTTGTTCAACAAATGTCTACAAAAAAGGAATTTACCATGGTTTGTTCAACAAACTTGCCATGTTCCAAAAAGTTATTGACCGTGGTCCAACAAATAAATTATCAACTTTTCTTTTTTATCAGCTCGTTTGTGATGTGCGTCGCACGTTCCTTTCAACGGCTCGTCATAGTGGACGGCGACCCGGCCAGCCGGCAGCTGCACTTGTAGTTGTAGTCCGGAGCGGATAAAACCCACGGAGCTGCCTTTGCCTAGCGCCGCCGCGGTGAAAATCTGGGAGCTCCGTTGGACGTGAGCGAGTCCGCTCCGGCGGCGGCGGGCTCGTAAAGTCAGAGGCCTGCCGACGGATCCATCATCGGAAGCTCGGACGGAATAACGCACTAGGCTTTGTTGGATGAGGACTTGACGAGGCAAAACTGCGTTGCGTTTTCGAGGTGTTGAGTATATAATTATTAGGAAATATAAGATAGATTAGGATTTGGTTCTGCCTTGTCTTATATTATTTTAAGTTGGTCATTGTATTTTTATTTATATGCCTATGAGGCTCAAGCAATACAATTGACTATTCCACCAAATCATTCTTTACATGGTATCAGCCTAATCACGATCCAAACCCTAGCCGTTGCCGCTTTCGCATCTGCGCGCCGCCCCCGGGTAGTCGGCCTCTATGGCCGTCGCCGGGGGCCGCGCCGCCCGTACCTAGGGTTCGTCCGCCGGCCGTGTTGCCGACTGCCCTAGAGAGTCTTTTTCTCGAGCCCTTGCTTCGGGTTTTTTTTGCTCTCTCGTCAGTCGTTTTGATAGACATTTTTCTTTTGGTTTTTCGATCTAATCTTGATCGGTTTCCGTCACACGACGCCGCCGTCGACCCCGTGCGCCTCTACTCCAACATCGGCGTGATCAGCCGGCTTCTTCATCGATCAGGTGGCCTCATGGCGTCGTCCGTAGCGTCTGCCGCTTCGCCCGACCAGCGGCCTCGTAGCGTCGTCCACGCGTCTGCCGCCCGGTCGTCCCGACCCAGCGACCTCGCGTCATGTGGCGGCCCTTCATCGTCGCCGTTCGCGCGCGGCCCGCCCGTCGATCTACGCCGGCTGTCACCGCCCTGCTCTGATCGGGACTCCTGCATCACCCCGACCCGGCGGCCTCGCGCCATGCGGCGGCCAATCATAGCCGCCCTGCCTCCCGCCGTCGCCGGCTTCATCTTGAACTCCGCCGCCACCACGCCTCCACCGAGCGGCGTCCCTGACCTCGGGCACGATCGGATCGATCACCCGCTCGCCGACGCGATCCGCTTCATCTACGTCGCGACCGGTAGCCCGTCGATTCTGCGGCGCCTCCGCAGTCCCGTGAAGATCGTCCCCGAGTTCAGCGCGCCCCTCCACCGATCGAGCAACGGGCTGCCGCTGCGTCGCCCCGTCGGGCCGCAGCGCCGCCTCCCCGTGGTTCTTTTCTCGGCTGCACCGACTCGCGTCACCGCTGCATCGCTCCCTCGGGCCGTAGTGTCGCGGCCCGCAGTCTCCCGCCGCCCGAGGCCGTACGCTCCAGGCCGTCCCTTGGCTGCACCGACCCTCGCGCCGCCGCTGCGTGGCCCCATCCGCCCGTAGTGACCGTGGCACGCGGTCCATGTTGCCGTCCTAAGGCCGTCCCCGCGCTCCTCCGCCGCCGCCCTGAGGTCTTCCCGCCATCGCCCCGACCTGCCCGCCGCTGCTGCATTGCCCCTTCGGGCCGCGGCTCGGTGGCCCGCGGTCCACTTCATCGTCCCCGAGCGTCGACTTCCTGTGGTATGCGACGCGCCGCCTCCTGGCGGCGAAACGCCGCCGTCGCGCTTAGTCTTCGTCATCTTTGTTGGGTTCTTCGCTTTCGCCGAAACCTTTGCCGCGCTCCTAACCTAGCCGTCGCCGCCGTTTTTCTTTGGCTACCTCCGCCGCTACCCACGTAGCCACCGCCGCCGCCCGTCCACCTCCTTCGTCTTCGTCCAGCACCAGCCCGTCGCCAGCGTCGCCGTCATCTACCCCGACCACTTCGTCTACTCCGATAACCGCGGACGGCATCGGCCTCACGCCGATTGGCGCCGCAACCGTCGTCGAGTTCTTCTTTGCTGGCCCATCCTATTTCTCCGACATGGCGTACAGCTCGTGTAGGTCCCTCATCTACGCATGCCCGGTGCTGGCAACACCGATGCGTGCCTTCGTCCACGACGTGTCCCCGGGCCTGGCAAGCCTGATGCGACGCTTCGTCAACTTCTTCTTCATCCATGTACGCATGCCCGGTGCTGGCAACACCGGTGCGTGCCTTCGTCCATGATGTATCCCCGGGCTTGGCAAACCCGCCGCGACCCGTCGTCAACAACATCTTCTTTCCGGCACACCACTACTTCGACACCATTGCGCCATGCTAACTCGGCGCTTCCTTGCGCCCGCGGCTCCACGGTGACATCCTCGACACCGGCTCCCTGATTCGACATCTACCGCAGCATTCTTCGCACGGCTACCTCGACCACGGCTACACCCCCATCCGCTCTCGGCTACATCGACAAACGGCACAAAAGGCTACCGCCTTGCTTGAGCAACCTCGTCAGTTTCCACTCCAGCCACGACTCCGCGATGCATCGACCGTTACGACTGTGGGAGGGGGGGTGTCCGTCGGCTTGCCTTCGGATTATTCTCCAGTCTCACCGTCTACGTCGCTACCATTGTGACTGCGGGGGATGTTGAGTATAAGATTATTAGGAAGTACTCCCTCGGTCCCGAAATGTAGGACGGTTTTTTGATACTATCATAGTGTTTAAAAACGTCTTACATTTCGGGACAGAGGGAGTATATGATAGACTAGGATTTGGTCCTGTCTTGTCTTATACTCCAGGTTGATCATTGTACTCCTATTTATATGCCCACAAGGCTCAAGCAATACAATCGACTATTCCATCAAATCATTCTTTACACGAGGCTCCCGAGTAGCCATGAAGATATATATCGAGGCAGGCAGAGCGGCTGCGAGTAGCACGCCACTAGTACGAGGGAGTAGTACTAACTGGCGGCGGCCGCCAACAAGTCCATCCTCAAATGGATCGGTCCGTCGCGCCACTAGTTATTATGTTACGTGCACAAGCCTAGGACACGCCGTATGTTTTACATGGAGTGGAACACGTGCCTAGCTGACGGACGGAGCGGGATAGATCAGGCCGTCCCGGCGTTGGACTGGACCCGTCGACCGGCCGGCGAGGCTGCCGTCCCGCGCGAACTGGTCCGTCCGGCTAGGTGGACCCGTCATTATTTTATAGAGCTTAAGGCTGGTCGGGTTTGAATGGACACTTCGCTTCAAGTCGAGACTTGGGCCGTGTCTGGCTGCTGCCTGCAGGCAGCGATTGCGTCTCAAAACTCCAACCATAGGGATTAGTCCCGTTGCAAAAGGACTGATTAAGATAGCCAGCCACTACACAAACACATGGAAAAAGGTACATGACATAAGATGATGATATTTATTACTCCCTCTGTTCAATTTATAAGACGTTTTAGACAGCTTAAATTAAACTGTTTCAGGTGTTGTCTTAAATGTTTAAACGGTCTTATAAAAGTGAACAGAGTAGTACATAGAAATGCAAGCACGAGAATAAGGATCTCACAACAGTATCTCACTCGGGGACTGACTTGAGCCAGAGAAACATCTTGTTGATATAAATAGGCAAAATAGAAAGATAATCAAACTTCATGATTCCTGATACTTGGTCTGGTGCTTCCATATCGCCCTTCCGTGCCAAACAAACCAATTTAAAACTTAAAAGAACTGGATGTATTGTTGTAAAATCACCTAACTAACATGACATGGCTTCAGAAGTTGGCTTGGCTGGAAGTCCAAGGCATTGCTAGACATAGCAAGAAGACAGCCAATGCTGGCGTCCGTGAGAGAGATAGGCGTGCAGTTAAAAGTCTTGCTACTCATATCAACACAGACCCAGAAGCTCGGCGTGGATGGAAAGCAGAACTCCGGGTCCTGGTACATGTACTCACCCAGTGCAAAGTAGATGACACGGTCTTCCTGCATGCTGAGGAAGGGGTACATGGGCGCCATGGAGGTCGGAAGGTGGTTCCCTTTGAAAGCCCCCGCCTCTTCACGCAGGCTCCCAAACTTGAGCTCGTAGTCTAAATCCCAACTCATATCTTCTTCCTTGAGTCTCCAAACTTTCACCATGCGCTCATCCGCAAGATCCACACGCTCAAGGAAGCCAGTGATAGATGCAAACTTGATAGAGTCCCCAACACATCCCACGGCTCGAAAGGCCCTCGGGTGTGGTATGTCGTCTCTGTTGCCGAGGTACCTCTCACACCCCACAGGCAGGTCTAAGGAGAGTACTTCCACGGAACGCTTGCCAGATAGCAGATCAGCGCAGTCACAGTACATGCCACCGAGCAAGAGATCCACCCAGTAACCACGGCCACTGTGCGAGAACACCTCTTCGGCGACGAAGTCGCTATTCTTCGCGAGCAGGTGGTCGGGGAAATCGGCGTGCTTGGCTATCTCCCACTGCGAGTCGGTTGAGGACGGCGACACGAAGAGAACGGGCTCCTGTCTAGAGCCTACGCCGCGGACGGACCCCGGGAAGGCTGTAAGACATATCGTCGCCCCGGCGGCGCGCGACGAGGAGACGGGCGGTAAGGACGGTGGTGCGAGGGGGCGAGCTGGGCGGAGACGGGATCATGTGGAGCGATCTGTCGATCATGTTGTAGACGAGATAGATGTCCCGGGGGTAAACCTCGGGAAAGGACGTTATCATGAGGATCAGGTTCTTGTCGACGGCATGGATGCAGGTGGACAACGGGGGCACGCCTCGGAGCGTCATGCGGCACAGATCCGGCGCGCCGGCGAGGTATGCCTCTAGCGCCAGGCCCCGCATGAGCGCGTCGCAATCGAGGTCCGGAGGGAACCCGAATGCCTCCTTGGCTGACAGCAAATTCTTCGGGTCGTCGGTTGTTTTGTCGCCGGGGCGGTACGTGCCCACGAGGGGATGCAATAGGAATAGGGAAGGCGAGGGCGGAGTCATCGTGACTCGGCGGATCGCCGAATCGCCGAAGCCCACAAGGCCACAAGGCGAGGCCGAACGTTCTCCGACTTGTGCAACGAACGAACCAACCAAACAACCAAGGAAGAACCGCGTTTTGTAGAGAGAGAAACAAAGAATTCCTTTTCTTTCTTTCGATTTTCCGAAAAAACAAAGACGAACAAATCCCGTCCCGTGGGATTGGGAGTGGGGCCCAGCCAAGTTTCCACATAGAATTCCACCCTCCATCGTCTCGTCTGTCTCCTCCAAGTTTCCACCATAGTCTTGCAGACGCATATACGACCCTCCGTCTTGTCTCGTCTCTCCATCGTCTGCTAGCTGCGGGAGCGCACGCAGAGTGTTAGGCCGAATGCGCTCCTTCTCAGCCATGCATGCATGGAGCAAGCACATTAATTAATACGCCCATGCCTATATGGTGCTCTCGTCTCGTCTTCTGCGTGCACGCACCGGCCAAATGGTGCTCCACGCCGTCGACGGCCGCCATGCTCCGGCTCGCCTCGCCATGCCGGCCGCGCGCTTATTACAAAACATGCATATCACGGTCACCATGCTCTTATTGGGCCGCGCGCACCCGCATGGTGCACTCGTGCCCAACAACCCAAGTGGGCGACAAGGCTCCGGCCAGCGAGGTCGAGGAGTGGAGTCTGCCTGCGACGGTCAGGACCAAGGCGAGAATAATTAAGGCCAAGCTAGCTACTAGTTGGCGAGGACGGAGCGACGTGCATGCAATCGCCTGGAGCTGCGATGAGCACGTACGCGTCTCCTCATCCTGCACCTGCATTGCATGCTTGGATACATACGCCTCAATCAAAGGACGATGATCCAAAGCCCACAACGTCGGACGTGCCAAGACTCGTCGTCGCGCTCGCCGCCGGCGTCCGTCCACTGCTAGCTAGGGCCCCAATCGACCTCTTCTCCTTCCTCTCCTCCGGTCCGCTCTGCATGCGCCGTCCTTGACTCCGGCGACTCAGCACTCCTCAACTGCAAATGCCGATCGGCCAGCTCCGTCCGCCTGTGCCTCTTGTCGCCACCCCTGCTGCGTCAGCTCCTTCCTCTCCGGTCAGTGCCGATTCCGCGCTACGCCTTCGGGATCGTCCATATATAGAGCCCGGCTGGAGACTGGAGAGCACGAATTAAAGGCCACATCTTTCTCCCTTAGATCGCCGGCGACGAGAGAACCGGCCTAGGCCTGCAACGCCCGGAACTTCGGACGGCTCTGCCGGTGCATCTCCTTCTCGTCGACTCCACTGCAGCCACCAGATCGCGCTCCACCCTCACCTCTTCTCCTTCCTCTCCGGCCGTCGTCCTTGACTCAGCCCTCAACTGCAATACCGACCGATCGAGGGGTCCCCGCGCCGGTTAATCGATCGATCGGCGTCCGCCTGCAACTGCATGCAGCCTCGCACGCTCCGCCTCTCGTCTCTCGTCGCCTGCACTGGTTGAGCTCCCCGCCGACACGGCCGGCAGGGATCTTCCCTTTTTCCTCAAATAACAATCCATCTCGATCCGCGACCTCGTCGGTTTTACTTGCTTTCCTCCGGTCACACTGCCGACGCCGCGCGCCACGGGATCGTCTCGTCTCGTTGTCGATTACAGCGACTCACTTCCTTCCTTGCCATCTCGATCGATCTGTAATCGGCGGACGCGCGAGTACCCTTTTTTTCCTCAAACAATCATGCGTCTCTGCGTGCGTTTGAGAGCGGCCAGGGAGCACAAAGGCCACGTCTTTCTCCTCGATCGTTCCTTCCTTAATTACCACGCCGGCCGGCGACGAGAGAACCGGCCTACAACGCCCGGGACTTGGACGGCTCCCGCCAATCCCCAGCCTCGTATGTGCTAGCAAATACTAGCAGCCTCCTCGATCGAGGCTCTTTCCTCTCTCCTCATCAATCTTCTTCTTTTCCGCACGCCAATTTCAAATTTGCGAGAGGTGTTTTTTAGGACCATGGTTCACCCAACCTATGGTCCACGCCGTAGGATGTACCATCCCCTATGTGTGGATCTGTGTCCTGTTTGGAATTCAAAATTTTGTGTTAAACCCTAACTGGTCAAAGCCCAGGGTTAACCCTGGTACTTATAAGTCCCCCTTAGGCCTGCATGGGAAGTAGTTTTTTTTCCTGTGCTCGCACATGTCTCTAGGTACGGTAGCACTTTTGCACACGTGCTACAGTATCTATGAGCATGATCTGGATATATAAGAAAAGGAAGAATTCACTGTGACTATTGTAAAAATATCAGGACAAAAGAACCTTCTCAAACTTGTCGCGCAGACTCTAAAACTTGTGTACAAATTATACAAAATATTGAGTCAATTACACCAAAGGTGCTTGAACTTGGCGTGAAAAATCACTTTAATGCTAAAACTTGTGGTGTACATTGAATCGGTGCAACAACTTGGCTTTCTTGTACAAATACGATTCAAAATGTAATTGAATACGCCCACAAGAATGACTAGGCGTGACAGGGTGGCATGGGTTTCTTGTCGGGGCTTAAGATGCAGGGCGTGTGCCCTGTTAATTTGCATAAATACCCTCAAATTGTTTTTCACAAGAAAGCCCCAACGAGCTGGGTCCCCCTGTCAGTAGTACAAAGTGTAAATAATCACAAAAATTAGTCCTGCACTCTGTCGAACACAAGAACTGCAGCATGAACGCGGAAGGTACTAGCCACTGCAGCCACAACATTTCCCACGGACGTATTGATAGCCTAAATATCTTATAACAATGACGCTCACTGGGCATGGACTGCAATTAGTGCGGCTCATTTTATGCTGTGATAATTGTTTTTATGATATTTGCAAAATACATGTAGTAAGTAATAAAATAATGTTCAAATATTATTATGCTATAAATATTATACAAGAAATTTATGGTTAGTAAATAAAAGCATTCAAAATGTTTAATGAATACAAACATTTTTGTACACTCGTGGCTCATATTTAAATTATACAAAATATTGAATACAAACATTTACTAAATATTTATGACCATCAACTTCTGTATAATTTTCACTTGTGACCTATATTTTTTTTACATAACTTAAGTATTACCACTATTGAATATTCATATCAACATTTTATTTTCTAAATTATGAATATTTCTTTTATACAAACATTACTTTAAACGACATACTATGAGTTATAAAATTATGTGTAATTGTTTAAACGTTTCTATAATTTATTCATTATGAGTTATAAAATTATGTGTAATTGTTTGCGACATGACATCAGTACAGATGCTCACAAGCATCAATGAATAAATTACACCACTGGTGGTTGAATTTGGCGCGAAAAGTCACTTTAGTGCTAAAACTTGCGGTATACATTAAACCGGTGCAACAACTTAGCTTAGGTGTGCAAATACGGTGCAAAATGCAACTGAATACGCCTACGGGGCTGACTAGGCATGACAACATGGCGTGGGTCCACTGTCAGTGACCCAATGTTGGAGACTTTTGGCCCGCTTCTTTGCGATAACAACCTCAACATTTCTCTCCTCATAAAAAAGCCAGTGACATGGGTAAACATAATTAGTTGTCTCAGCATCCTACATACATTATATGAGAAAAAGCAAAATTGGTCAACTGCAGACTAAATCCGAGGACCTGTTGGTACAGGGCGTGCGCAACTAGCCACCGCAACCTTGGGAATTTGTTGTCTCATATGAATAAATATCTTTTATACAATTTTCCTTAAAGATTGTAAATTAAGATTTTTGATACGTACAAGTTAAAAAAGATGGCTTAGGAACTCGAACTAGTGACCGCATAAAGACCTGTAACCGATCTTTCCACTCCAATTATAAAATTTCCATCTAATTTCATAAAATACTCAATTGTCAATTTTATACTGTACATATTAAATAAAGAAATATAGAAATATTTGTATAAGTCAGTTCGTATATATTCTAAATGCCCATATAAGTAAAACAAATCACAATTTTATTAAAACTAGTCATCCTTTAGAAAAAAAATTATGTTGGTTCAAGAAGTTGTTTTAATAAAGATTGTGTGTTTTCTAAAAAAGCATGTATTAACACACAAATAGAAAAATATATACTGGTGTGTTATATCGGCGTGTTATAAATATTATATACATAACAATGAAATAGCTTACTCAAAAATTGTCAAGTATTATTTTGAAATATTCATGTACTTATTTTAAGAATTATAAAAAAATGTTTGTATAATTAAAGAATACGAATATTTCTTAAATTAGGATTCATAAATATTATTATTTTAAATTATAGAAACGTTTAAACAATTACACATAATTTTATAACTCATAGTATGTCGTTTAAAGTAATGTTTGTATAAAAGAAATATTCATAATTTAGAAAATAAAATGTTGATATGAATACTCAATAGTGGTAATACTTAAGTTATGTAAAAAAAATATAGGTCACAAGTGAAAATTATACAGAAGTTGATGGTCATAAATATTTAGTAAATGTTTGTATTCAATATTTTGTATAATTTAAATATGAGCCACGAGTGTACAAAAATGTTTGTATTCATTAAACATTTTGAATGCTTTTATTTACTAACCATAAATTTCTTGTATAATATTTATAGCATAATAATATTTGAACATTATTTTATTACTTACTACATGTATTTTGCAAATATCATAAAAACAATTACCGCGTACAAAATGAGCCGCACTAATTGCAGTCCATGCCCAGTGAGCGTCATTGTTATAAGATATTTAGGCTAGCTATCCAATACGTCCGTGGAAAATGTTGTGGCTGCAGTGGCTAGTACCTTCCGCGTTCATGCTGCAGTTCTTGTGTTCGACAGAGTGCAGGACTAATATTTGTGATTATTTACAATTTGTACTACTGACAGGGGGACCCAGCTCGTTGGGGCTTTCTTGTGAAAAACAATTTGAGGGTATTTATGCAAATTAACAGGGCACACGCCCTGCATCTTGCGTCCTGACAGTAAACCCATACCATCCTGTCACGCCTAGTCAGCCTTGTGGGCGTATTCAATTGCATTTTGCACCGTATTTGCATAAGGAAGCCAAGTTGTTGCACCGATTCAATGTACACCACAAATTTTAGCATTAAAGTGATTTTTCACGCCAAGTTCAAGCACCTTTGGTGTAATTGACTCCTTTGATTAATCAAAGGAAAAAAAGTTACTGTCCACCATGCATATGCTGCATGCTAGCTCATCCAGAGGTTGTGTCCCCGCATCGGCATGCATTGATCAAGGCCACTTGTATTCATCAAACCAAAACCCCCATTTTCAATCTAGCTCAATGAAACCAATGAGAAAACCCAAACCTGTGTGAATTTTTGAGAGTTTAAACCCGATGATTAACATGACAGGTAGTATACCTATATATAACCATGCATGTGATTGCCGCTCTACGAGACGTGCGAATATGAGTCTTTTGGCGACATAAATTGTACCACAAATACTCCACTCGATCATTTTTTGCTTTGCATATAAGATTTGTGTCAAAACAAACTTTGCAAATGAGAGATATTTTAGCTCCAAACAAAAATTATATGCAAACTAAAAAACACAGGAGGAAGTATGAGTTGTCGCTCTAAGACTTGGACCCAGGTGCCGACGGACATAAAGAACATCGGTGGAGAGGTGGTGGAGTTTGCCGATGGCACACCACTTCGACACCAATTATGCTAAAATGTATTTGTACACATCGGAGATCATTTCAACATAAGAAAATAAATATGTTAGTTACATGGGGCAAGTTTATGCCCTCTCTTTCTTCTTGCAGTATATATAACACACCAGTATAAGAAAATAAATATGTTAGTTACATGGGGCAAGTTTTGCGTATCACTCAATGTAAAATGCTCAT
Organism: Aegilops bicornis; assembly: GCA_021605145.1. Lineage (NCBI taxonomy): Eukaryota > Viridiplantae > Streptophyta > Magnoliopsida > Poales > Poaceae > Aegilops > Aegilops bicornis. The sequence goes on from CM038672.1 coordinate 40,205,704, forward strand.
TAGGTAGCAGCTAGTTATGTACCTGGTGATGGTAAATGTTGATAAGTGTTATATCTGAACCCCATGCATAATTAACAATTCTGGACCCTCCATTTTGGATCTGGCATCTGATATGGTGTGACTTCTCACATTATGTTTTTGTTATACAGAAAAAATATTTGGAGCTAAGTTAGCTTCCGTTATCTCGGAACTTGAATTTTCACGAGTTGATACATCAATAATTATTAGTTTTCTTCTTAACATAAAGCACTGCGGTCTAAAAGAAAGACAACGGTAGTGCCAAAGGACAACGACTGATACATACATAGGAGAGGAGAGGTGAGGTGAGGAAATGGAATGAGGAAATGAAGCAGAATATATTAAATCATGGAGCATTTTCTTCTCTGTGTAACCTATGTAATGTACGCACTGCCAGTTGATGTAGTTTCAAGCAACAAGCATGGAGCACTTTCATCTCTATGTAGTGTCACTCAGGTATAAACCTGATAAAGCCAATTTGCTTTGGGTCTCTCTGCCATTGATATGTTCAATGATGCAATCCGAATCATGTAGAGATAACTCCACTCCTCACTGTAATGTTAGACCTTTGGCTTCACACTGGTTAGTTTGGTTCTACTAAACCAAAGTACACTAGGAAACCTCACTATTAGTTTTGAAATTGCATACTGAATTCGGATCATGTTGATTTTATTCTATCAGTTTGGTGACATTCAGTTTTTTCCCTTTCTCTTTCTATCTTTCCGATTTGAACGTCCTCAGATCCTTGAGTCACAAGGTAGATTTTATTAATTAATTTGATTGAAACTCTCTTCTTCAGTTTATAAGAACCTTCTGTTTTTATCTAATGATAAGTGTTTGTTACCTGACTGCTGTTGACAATTAGTGCTCTGGTTCAGCAGCCCATATAATAGTGCTAGATGCAAGTTGCTAATTAAATTTTGAAACCGGCTCTTCAGTTTAAGAACCCTCTGTTTTCATCTCATGATGATAAGTTGCACATTGGATCCTGCTTGCTACCATACTGATGTTGAAAACTGCTCTTGTTCAGCCCATATATACTAGTGCTAGACTAGATGTAAGCCGCACATTAGTAAATCCTCGAGTGCTACCTGACCGATGTTGCCAAGTGTTCTGTCAGCCCATGATATTGTGTTAGACTTTATCGCACCAAACTAGTATGGCAAACTGCTCTTCCGTTTAAGTTGTACGCTGAATCCTCCTGCTACTTCACTCATGTTGACAAGTGCTCTTGTGCAGTCCATATGCTAGTCTTGTCGCGCGACCGGATTCGTTGCTTGCCTTGTCGCGCGACCCACCCAAGCGCGGCTAACTCTATCCACCACAGCGGATGCTGGCATCTGAAGGAGATCTTCCCCGACCTCCTGGTGGCTGAGGTCTCGGCTCCACCACGGGAACGGCATGGTTCGGCCTCCGCTACAGACATCAAAGGTGCTTCTCTTCTTCCACTTGCTCTGGGCGTATATATAGCTAGCTATGCACATGGTGGTCATGGCCTGGCTGCCACGCTACTTAAAACCAATCTATGTTACCTAGTAACTCAATTGACTAATTCTTAATTCTAGTGGTCACATGGTAAGCATATGAAATTTCCTTTATTTTTTTCAAGATAATGCGGGACCTTGAAACTGTTTTTGACGTTTTGGCTTTGACTCCCTTGAATCATCTGATCAAGCAATAGATGCAATGTCATTCTCGCAGTACTACACTATATTTTGGCCTATTGTGGTTCTGCTATATGTTTGAACTATTACCTTTGTTGTAATTTCCCAGGTCATGAACAACCATCATTTATGTAATCGACCAATCACTTTCTTGTATGCTTGCAAGAAAGGCACGAAAGGAGAGCGCCAGGGCACACCAGCAGGTATAGTATTTTGAAATATATGTTGAGCTAGTTGGTTGGCTTCTTGTACAATGACATGGATCAACTCTTTCTTATGTTGAAAGAATATTGAAGTTGGTTGTCTAGTCTTAATTAGGCTGTTACATGTGTCAAACTATATTCGGGATATGGGCTCTGGACTGCTATACTATCTAAATCCTGCATTTGAAAAAAAAATAGACCAACAGTGACTAACCCATGTTGCATTATCATTAATAAGAAACGACTCAGACACACACCCTGTGGAGCCCAAGGCTCGAACATGGGTGGCTAACTGGTTGACTGCCTTTTCTTCTGCTCAGTCCGCAATGTCATTCGTCCCTAAAATGTATAGTTAGTTATAAAACTAACTCATCTTTATTGACAAAAATAAGTTTTTTCTTTCTATTTTCTCAAATTATACTATTCACTCTCCATGCATATGCATTTGGGATCAGAATGACACCTTTGAACCATCATCTTATATATTATTTTTCGAGAAACCATAATATCATATTTATCCCATGGTCCTAACCATAGTCTCTTATTTTTCTTACTTGGAATGTGTGGGTTGATCGCTGAAAGAGGCAGCCGTGGGCCCTGCCTACATGTCTCAAAATCGGACAGTGCACCTGGTTACACGTGGGCTAGCTTTCCTTGAGGCTAGTGTACGGTCTCATTTTTTTATAGCCTTTCTGTATAGCGGCCTCACCGCTTTTCCTTTCTGGCAGTGGCCGCCACCTGACATGGGAGCAAGAAGGCTGTTCGACCAAACGCGAAACCCTGTAGCTTGGAATGTTGGATTACCAAATCAGATGGTAGATATTTGTCCATATTGGTTCACAGTTAAGGCAATTCAATATGAGCCATTCAATTTAAAAGATCCAATGGTACACTATGTAGTAGTATAGTATATATATATGTCTCTTTTCCGTTCTCCATGTTATCAATTTCCTGTAATCTGTTCCGAAAATCATAACTCACTATAAATGAATGTAGTGGCTCGTTGCCATCTAGCCTATGAACATTTGAATCTTGTGTTACTTCTCTGTAACTGTCCCGTATATATAGGAGGAATTAATTCATTTGCATGTCCGCTGCATGAACCAGGAGGGTTAGAAGTAGAGTTCGGTTTAGCTCGAAGTGATGTACATTTGTTCATTTTCTAGACAAACCAAAAGGAGTGTACTATTTTTATTTCCAACTTCACATGACTGTTTAAACTGAGAATAACACTGTTTGTGATCTATCCAGAACCTCATGATGAGGAACTTTTGCATTGTTTACCACTAGAAAGAGTGGACTATAGTTAACTAAATCTTCATATTTGTGTTTATGTCTTGAGTAGTACTGTACATTTTTTTAGGGGAGATAGATAAAGGATCCTTGGATGGTGGTTGTTTGTTTGATGAGAATTAACAGCAATTTTTTACTTATTCATATAGGACCATGTTTGTTCTGGCTGAACCTTATAGGAGAAGGAAGGGGGCGCCCCCTCCCTAGTCCAATTCGTACTAGTCAATGGGGAGGGGTGCGGCCACCCTTTGGGGCCTTTTTCTCCTTTCCCGTATGGCCCATTAAGGCCCAATACGAATTCTTGTAACTCTCTGTTACTCCGAAAAATACCCGAATCACTCGGAACCTTTCCGATGTCCGAATATAGTCGTCCAATATATCGATCTTTATGTCTCGACCATTTCGAGACTCCTCGTCATGTCCCCGATCTCATCCGGGACTCCGAACTCCTTAGGTACATCAAAACTCATAATATAACTGTCACCGAAACCTTAAGCGTGCGGACCCTACGGGTTCGAGAACTATGTAGACATGACCGAGACACATTTCCGGTCAATAACCAATAGCGGAACCTGGATGCTCATATTGGCTCCTACATATTCTACGAAGATCTTTATCGGTCAGACCGCATAACAACATACGTTGTTCCCTTTGTCATCGGTATGTTACTTACCCGAGATTCGATCGTCGGTATCTCAATACTTAGTTCAATCTCGTTACCGGCAAGTCTCTTTACTCGTTCTGTAATACATCATCCCGCAACTAACTAATTAGTTGCAATGCTTGCAAGGCTTATAGTGATGTGCATTACCAAGAGGGCCCAGAGATACCTCTCCGACAATCGGAGTGACAAATCCTAATCTTGAAATACGCCAACCCAACATGTACCTTTGGAGACACCTGTAGAGCTCCTTTATAATCACCCAGTTACGTTGTGACGTTTGGTAGCACACAAAATGTTCCTCTGGTAAACGGGATTGCATAATCTCATAGTCATAGGAACATGTATAAGTCATGAAGAAAGCAATAGCAACATACTAAACGATCGAGTGCTAAGCTAACGGAATGGGTCAAGTCAATCACATCATTCTCCTAATGATGTGATCCCGTTAATCAAATGACAACTCATGTCTATGGTTAGGAAACATAACCATCTTTAATTAACGAGCTAGTCAAGTAGAGGCATACTAGTGACACTCTGTTTGTCTATGTATTCACACAAGTATTATGTTTCCGGTTAATACAATTCTAGCATGAATAATAAACATTTATCATGAAATAAGGAAATAAATAATAACTTTATTATTGCCTCTAGGGAATATTTCCTTCAGTCTCCCACTTGCACTAGAGTCAATAATCTAGTTCACATCACCATGTGATTAACACGCATAGTTCACATCGTCATGTGATCAACACCCAAAGGGTTTACTAGAGTCAATTATCTAGTTCACATCGCTATGTGATTAACACCCAAAGAGTACTAAGGTATGATCATGTTTTGCTCGTGAGAGAAGCTTAGTCAACGGATTACATCATATTCAGAGCCGTATGTATTTTGCAAATATTCTATGTCTACAATGCTCGCATGTAGCTACTCTAGCTAATTGTTCCCACTTTCAATATGTATCCAGATTGAGACTTAGAGTCATCTGGATCGGTGTAAAAAGCTTGCATCGATGTAACTCTTTCTGACAGTGCTCTTTTATCACCTCCATAATCGAGAAATATTTCCTTAGTCCTCACTAAGGATGTTCTTGACCAATGTCCAGTGATCTACTCCTAGATCACTATTGTACTCCTTGCCAAATTCAGAGCAAGGTATACAATAGGTCCGGTATATAGCATAGCATACTTTATAGAACCTATGGTGAGGCATAGGGAATGACTTTCATTCTCTTTTCTATTTTCTGCCGTGGTCGGGATTTGAGTCTTACTCAATTTCACACCTTTGCAACACAGGCAAGAACTTTTCTTTGACTGTTCCATTTTGAACTACTTCAAAATCTTGACAAGGTATGCACTTATTGAAAAACTTATCAAGCGTCTTGATCTATCTCAATAGATCTTGATGCTCAATATGTAAGTAGCTTTACTGAGGTCTTTCTTTTAAAGAACTCCTTTCAAATAATTGAACATTGAAAAGATTAGTTGACAACAGTCAATCAAAAGATGGGGCGCCAAATTACTAAACAATAGGGGTCTTTCTGTGCAAGTCAGCTGAACACCGTAATTGATGAGTGAGTAGGTGGGTTAGGTGCACCCTCGCCCGATTGGGAAGTCATGAGGCTAGCACCCCGAATGAAGAAGTAGTGGGGCCCCTGCCCACGTATGCGCCTTTATTTAGATTCTAACTAAATATTATACTGAACTTTATCCGGGAATCTTTCTAAAGAATCCATCTGGCAAAACGCAATTTGTCGATCTCCTTTATGCTTTCCAGAAAAATTCTACATCATTTCTGATCAACAATATGTTACTCACATATATTTATCAGAAAGGCGGTAGTGCTCCCACTCACTTTATTGTAAATACAGGCTTCACCGCAAGTCTGTATAAAACTATATGCTTTGATCAACTTATCAAAGCGTGTATTCCAACTCGAGATGCTTGCACCAGTCCATAGATGGATCATTTGGAGCTTGCACATTTTGTTAGCTCCTTTAGGATTGACAAAACCTTCTGGTTGCATCATATACAACTCTTCTTTAATAAATCCATTAAAGAATGTAGTTTTGACATCCATTTGCCAGATTTCATAAAATGTGGCAATTGCTAACATGATTCGGACAGACTTAAGCATCGCTTCTGATTGAGAAAATTTCATTGTAGTCAACACCTTGAACTTGTTGAAAACCTTTTGTGACAAGTCGAGCTTTGTAGATAGTAACACTACTATCAGTGTCTGTCTTCCTCTTGAAGATCCATTTATTTAACATGGCTTGCTGATCATCGAGCAAGTCAATCAAAGTCCAGACTTTGTTCTCATACATGGATCCTATCTCAGATTTCATGGCCTTAAGCCATTTTGCGGAATCTGGGCTCATCATCGCTTCCTCATAGTTCGTAGGTTCATCATGGTCTAGTAACATGACTTCCAGAATTGGATTACTGTACCACTCTGGTGCGGATCTTGCTCTGGTTGACCTACGAGGTTCGGTAGTAACTTGATCTGAAGTTTCATGATCATCATCATTAACTTCCTCACTAATTGGTGTAGGAATCACTGGAACTGATTTCTGTGATGAACTACTTTCCAATAAGGGAGAGGGTACAATTACCTCATCAAGTTCTACTTTCCTCCCACTCACTTCTTTAGAGAGAAACTTCTTCTCTAGAAAGGATTCATCTTAGCAACGAATAACTTGCCTTCGGATCTGTGATAGTAGGTGTACCCAATAGTTACCTTTGGGTATTCTATGAAGACGCATTTTTCCGATTTGGGTTCGTGCTTATCAGTTTGAAACCTTTTCATATAAGCATCGCAACTCCAAGCTTTATGAAACGGCAGCTTAGGTTTACTGCTAAACCATAGTTCATACGGTGTCATATCAACGGATTTAGATGGTGCCCTATTAAACGTGAATGCAGCTGTCTCTAATGCATAACCCCAAAAACCGATAAGAGACATCATAGATCGCACCATATCTAGTAAAGTACGATTACGACGTTCGGACGCACCATTACATTGTGGTGTTCCAGGTGGCGTGAGTTGCGAAACTATTGAACATTGTTTCAAATGAAGAACAAACTCGTAACTCAAATATTCGTCTGCATGATGAGATCGTAGAAACTTTATTTTTCTTGTTACGATGATTTTCCACTTCACTCTGAAATTCTTTGAACTTTTCAAATGTTTCACACTTATGTTTCATCAAGTAGATATACCCATATCTGCTCAAATCATCTGTGAAGGTCAGAAAATAACGATACATGCCACGAGCCTTAACACTCATCGGATCGCATACATCGGTATGTATTATTTCCAATAAGTCAGTAGCTTGTTGCATTGTTCCGGAGAACGGAGTTTTAGTCATCTTGCCCAAAAGGCACGGCTCGCAAGCATCAAATGATCCATAACCAAGTGATTCTGAAAATCCATCTTTATGGAGTTTCTTCATGCGCTTTACACCGATATGACCCGAACGGCAGTGCCACAAATAAGTTGCACTATCATTATTAACTTTGCATCTTTTGGCATCAATATTATGAATATGTGTATCACTACGATCGAGATCCAACAAACTATTTTCATTGGGTGTATGACCAAGGTTTTATTCATGTAAACAGAACAACAATTATTCTTTGACTTTAAATGAATAACCGTATCGCAATAAACATGATCAAATCATATTCATGTTCAACGCAAACGCCAAATAACATTTATTTAGGTTTAACACTAATCCCGAAAGTATAGGGAGTGTACGATGATGATCATATCAATCTTGGAATCAATTCCAACACACATCGTTACTTCACCCTCAACTAGTCCTGTAACTCCTGTTTCGAGTTACTAATCTTAGCAACCGAACAAGTATCAAATACTCAGGGGCTACTATAAACACTAGTAAGGTACACATCAATAACCTGTATATCAAATATACCCTTGTTCACTTTGCCATCCTTCTTATCCACCAAATATTCAGGGCATTTCCGCTTCCAGTGACCATTTCTTTTGCAGTGTAAGCACTCAGTTTCAGGCTTTGGTCCAGCTTTGGTCTTCTTCACGGGAGTGACAACTTGTTTGCCATTCTACTTGAAGGTTCCCTTTCTTTCCCTTTGCCCTTTTCTTGAAACTAGTGGTCTTGTCAATCATCAACACTTGATTCTCTTTCTTGATTTCTACCTTCGTCGATTTCAACATCACGAAGAGCTCGGGAATTGTTTTCGTCATCCCTTGCATACTATAGTTCATCATGAAGTTCTAGTAATTTAGTGATGGTGACTAGAGAATTCTGTCAATCACTATCTTATCTGGAAGATTAACTCCCACTTGATTCAAGTGATTGAAGTACCTGACAATCGAGCACATGCTCATTAGTTGAGCGATTCTCCTCCATCTTTTAGCTATAGAACTTGTTGGAGACTTCATATCTCCCAACTCGGTATTTGCTTGAAATATTAACTTCAATTCCTGGAACATCTCATATGGTCCATGACGTTCAAAACGTCTTTGAAGTCCCGATTCTAAGCCGTTAAGCATGGTGCACTAAACTATCAAGTAGTCATCATATTGAGCTAGTCAAACGTTCGTAACGCCCGTGCATCTGCTCCTCGAATAGGTCTGTCACCTAGCGGTGCATCAAGGACATAATTCTTACGTGCAGCAATGAGGATAAACCTCGGATCACGGATCCAATTCGCATCATTGCTACTAACATCTTTCAACACAATTTTCTCTAGGAACATATCAAAATAAACATATGAAAGCAACAACGCAAGCTATTGATCTACAACATAATTTGCAAAATACTACCAGGACTAAGTTCATGATAAATTTAAGTTCAATTAATCATAGTACTTAAGAACTCCCACTCAGACAGACATCTATCTAGTCATCTAAGTGATCACGTGATCCAAATCAACTAAACCATAACCGATCATCACGTGAGATGGAGTAGTTTTCAATGGTGAACATCACTATGTTGATCATATCTACTATATGATTCATGCTCGACCTTTCGGTCTCCGTGTTCCGAGGCCATATCTACATATGCTAGGCTCGTCAAGTTTAACTCGAGTATTCGGCGTGTGCAAAACTGGCTTGCACCCGTTGTAGATGGACGTTGAGCTTATCACACCCGATCATCACGTGGTGTCCGGGCACGACGAACTTTGGCAACGGTGCATACTCGGGAGAACACTTCTTGATAATTTAGTCGAGATCATCTTAAAATGCTACCGTCAATCAAAACAAGATAAGATGCATAAAGGATAAACATCACATGCAATCAATATAAGTGATATGATATGGCCATCATCATCTTGTGCTTGTGATCTCCATCTTCGAAGCACCGTCATGATCACCATCGTCACCGGCGCGACACCTTGATCTCCATCGTAGCATCGTTGCTGTCTTGCCAACTATTGCTTCTACGACTATCGCTACCGCTTAGTGATAAAGTAAAGCAATTACAGGGTGTTTGCATTTCATACAATAAAGCGACAACCATATGGCTCCTGCCAGTTGCTGATAACTTGATTACAAAATATGATCATCTCATACAATAAAATATAGCATCACGTCTTGACCATATCACATCACAACATGCTCTGCAAAAACAAGTTAGACGTCCTCTACTTTGTTGTTGCAAGTTTTACGTGGCTGCTACGGGCTGAGCAAGAACCGTTCTTACCTACACATCAAAACCACAACGATAGTTCATCAAGTTAGTGTTGTTTTAACCTTCGCAAGGACCGGGCGTAGCCATACTCGGTTCAACTAAAGTTGGAGAAACTGACACCCGCCAGCCACCTGTGTGCAAAGCACGTCGGTAGAACCAGTCTCGGCGTAAGCGTCTGGCGTAATGTCGGTCCGGCCGCTTCATCCAACAATACCGCTGAACCACGGTATGACATGCTGGTAAGCAGTATGACTTGTATCGCCCACAACTCACTTGTGTTCTACTCGTGCATATAACATCAACGCATAAAACCTGGCTCGGATACCACTGTTGGGGAACGTAGTAATTTCAAAAAAATTCCTACGCACACACAAGATCATGGTGATGCATCGCAACGAGAGGGGAGAGTGTGTCCACGTACCCTCGTAGACCGAAAGTGGAAGCATTATGACAACGCGGTTGATGTAGTCGTACGTCTTCACGATCCGACCGATCCAACCACCGAACATACGACACCTCCGTGTTCTGCACACGTTCAGCTCGATGACGATCCCCGGACTTCGATCCAGCAGGGTGTCGGGGATGAGTTCCGTCAGCACGACAGCGTGGTGACGATGATGATGTTCTACCGACGCAGGGCTTCGCCTAAACTCCGCGACGATATGACCGAGGTGGAATATGGTGGAGGGGGGCACCGCACACGGCTAAAGAACGATCACGAAGATCAACTTGTGTGTCTATGGGGTGCCCCCTTCCCCGTATATAAAGGAGTGGAGGAGGGGGAGGGCCGGCCCTCTCTATGGCGTGCCCTAGGGGAGTCCTACTCCCACAGGGAGTAGGATTCCCGCTTTCCTAGTAGAACTAGGAGCCCTTCCATGTAGTAGGAGTAGGAGAGAAGGAAAGGGAAGGGAGAAGGAGAAGGAAGGAAGGGGGCGCCCCCCTCCCTAGTCCAATTCGGACTCGTCAATGGGGAGGGGTGCGGCCACCCTTTGGGGCCTTTCTCTCCTTTCCCGTATGGCCCATTAAGGCCCAATACGAATTCCCGTAACTCTCTGGTACTCCGAAAAATACCCGAATCACTCGGAACCTTTCCGATATCCGAATATAGTCGTCCAATATATCGATCTTTACGTCTCGACCATTTCGAGACTCCTCGTCATGTCCCGATCTCATCCGGGACTCCGAACTCCTTCGGTACATCAAAACTCATAAACTCATAATATAACTGTCATCGAAACCTTAAGCGTGCGGACCCTACGGATTCGAGAACTATGTAGACATGATCGAGACACGTTTCCGGTCAATAACCAATAGCGGAACCTGGATGCTCATATTGGCTCCTACATATTCTATGAAGATCTTTAACGGTCAGACCGCATAACAACATACGTTGGTCCCTTTGTCATCGGTATGTTACTTGCCCGAGATTCGATCGTCGGTATCTCGATACCTAGTTCAATATCGTTACCGGCAAGTCTCTTTCCTCGTTCTGTAATACATCATCCCGCAACTAACTAATTAGTTGCAATGCTTGCAAGGCTTATAGTGATGTGCATTACCGAGAGGGCCCAGAGATACCTCTCCGACAATCGGAGTGACAAATCCTAATCTCGAAATACGCCAACCCAACATGTACCTTTGGAGACACCTGTAGAGCTCCTTTATAATCACCCGTTACGTTGTGACGTTTGTAGCACAAAATGTTCCTCCGTAAACGGAGTTGCATAATCTCATAGTTATACGAACATGTATAAGTCATGAAGAAAGCAATAGCAACATACTAATCGATCGAGTGCTAAGCTAACGGAATGGGTCAAGTCAATCACATCATTCTCCTAATGATGTGATCCCGTTAATCAAATGACAACTCATGTCTATGGTTAGGAAACATAACCATCTTTAATTAACGAGCTAGTCAAGTAGAGGCATACTAGTGACACTCTGTTTGTCTATGTATTCACACAAGTATTATGTTTCCGGTTAATAAAATTCTAGCATGAATAGTAAACATTTATCATGAAATAAGGAAATAAATAATAACTTTATTATTGCCTCTAGGGCATATTTCCTTCAGGTTCTGCTCGGGTGATGACGCGGGCGTGCGATTCCGTGTGAGGATAGGCTCGGTTGCTACATGCCCAAGGTCTCCTCTCCCCCTCTCTCACGCAACTGCTCCTCTCTGCGCCACTACCCTGATTTGATTGGTTTCCTCACGCAAGTGGACAGAAGAACCTCATCACCATGCCATGGCAGTTGCTTGCCAGCCGACTGGCCGTCCATGGTGGCAAAAACCACCGACGTCAACGACTTTCTACGACGTCAGCCTCCAAATGCCAATGCCACTGGAGGTACTCTCTTTACATTATCATGAAATCCTCAAATGGGTTCCTAAGAGAAACAAGCTTGATGAGATATAGCTGTTGGAGAGGCTCGTTAACATCTGCGGTCGGTTTCTTTGAGTCTCATGGACACGGTTAACGAGGAGTGTGAGAGGTTGTTGAAATCTGCAGTTTCCAACACCATTACGTGTTTTGTATGTATGTGTCTCCTTTCCATTCTCCATGTTATCAGTTTCATGTAATATGTTCAGGAAAACCATAAATCACACTGCAAATGAATGTTCAGAAAGACCATAACTCACACTGAAAATGAATGTAGTTAGTACTCCCTTCGTTTGGAATTACTCGTCCAAGAAATGAATGTATCTACATGTATTTTAGTTGTAGATACATCCATTTTTTGACAAATAATTCCGAACGGAGGGAGTATCTGTCTGAGTGCAAGTATGCCTTGGTATTCAAACTGTTGTACAGTTGTATAGAGCTGCCGTTTTGATCACCATGAGTCGAGTGTGTGTGTCTCCTCTGCAAATGCAAATGTGGTTGGTTGGTTCCCATCTAGCAGCTTAGAATGCTCTAATTAAGTTGCATATTCAGCAGCAACCAATAATTAATCTACAAGCACATACACATGGCAGAAGAACCACGGCCAAACTGTACTACATAAAATGATGAATTACTTTTAAAAAATAAGTGTTCTTTTTTAACTTATAAATTTCAACTCTTTAATGGCTAGTCTTGCACCAAGTGAAAACTTGAGTATCCACTGATGATGACTTTTTTTATTGAGCAGCGTGACACCAAGGCCGGTGACATGCTGGTGGCCGAGCTGCTACATGCATGGGGGCTGGACAAAGCCTGCCGGAAGCTGGAGCGCCACCTCGCCGCCGTCTGGTGCATCCTTCGAAGCGGACTCCAGGAGTTGCACCAACCTGGCTGTCCGCCGCTGGATGGCGGAACTCAAGACACTACCTACCAGGCAGACGACATCCTTGATAACTTTCGATACGAGCTTCTGTGCCGCCGCCCAGATCTGCCGCCCCTCCACCACACACAAGGTTCGCCCTCGTCCTAGGTTCCCTTCCCACTCCGCCTGCCTCTGTAAATTCTCATGCACTGCAAGTATGAACATGCTGAGCTACTAAACCTCATTACAGGCAGCAAAACAGAGGTTAACTAGTCTGACAAGTTTGAACAAGCACTTGAAATATTTATTTGTAGTACACGTTCTCATTCAGGCTAGCTCTGTTTTCAGTTTACATTTTATTTGTAAATGGAGCCTTTTTAATTCAGTTAATTTGTTTTCAATTGGTGATGGAAGCCTTTTATTTTCAGTTTGACTTGTGTTCGTGTTAGGTTCTGAACTACAATTTTTGTGAGCTCCAGTTTATTGCCCTGTTTTGGGAGCTCCGTAAATGTCTATCCACTACAGATACACTGTATATAAGTGAATACATTTCTTCCTGTACAATGGTGTTTCGTTAGATGGTAAAACTTGATGTGCTAGCAGACCTCAATGGCCGTGCTGATGATCTCATTCACATAAGAACACAACAGCAGGACGATCTTGCTTGACAGAATACGCCGATACGCCACCATAGTTGGTACTTGGTATTCCCTCCGTTCCAGAAACATGGCACTTGTATTGGAACGGAGGGGGTATCTTTTATATCCAACCAACCTGCTGTTCAGTTTATCCCAGTTTGATCTATTGTGCAACTAAATGATGCTTAAAGCCTTCATATGTTTCAGTTACGGATTTTTCGAATCCACCTCTCGCCCATCAGCTCCTCTCTCCGCCGCCGCCCCAATTTGATGCGGTTTTCTCATGCAGGTGGACAAAAAGGACCTCGTCTCCACTCCATGGAAGTTGCTCGCCGGCCGACCGGCCGTCCATGCTGCCAAAGATCACCGGCGTCAGCAGGGCCACCAACAACATCAAATTCCGCTTCTTCCTGTCCTGCGGCGTCCTCCTCCGCTACTGAAGGTACTCGCTCGTTCACCTCTCCTTGTTGCCCCCGAAATGCCCACCCTTTTCTCCCTTGCACTTCTTTACATTATGACGAAATCCTCAAATGGGTTACTAATAAAGCAATGGGTGAGATGAGAAGCTCGTTAACCTCTACGGTTGTTTCTTGGAATGCCATGGACAGTAATGGAATCAAACAGTTTTGTGTGTGCGTGCATGCGACACCCAGTACCCTAAACCCCCACATTTGTGCTTTGACGTTTTAGGCCCTGTTCGGTTCACAACTTTTCTACAGGAAGCGTATGGAAATTTTTACCAAACGGGGCCTTGTTGTTCTACTTTGTTCAAAGTGTTTTCCTTCTGAGTATTTCATCATTTGGTTAAACATGAGGATCTTGATCTTATGTGTTGAAATGTGGAGGCATTTACTACACTCTCTGTTCCTAAATGTAAGATGTTTTTTGCAGTTCCAAAATTTTGCTTCCTCTGCTATGCTCTAACTCAAGCCTTGTGTTGGTACTTGAACCAGCTCATTGTGATTACCTAAAATTGATGATACTAGGTACAGATTGTTTGGTTCTGATCAAAGCTTTGCCTCTAGAGGAATTGCTCTCTTTATTTGACAATGATTGATTGATGTTGTATAGGACAATCATGAGGTAGTAGTGATTTAATATCGAACATCAGTTTGATAAGATGATTATTTTTCTATTTGGAGTAGCAGGCGCCCTCCAGTTCAATGGATGATATCGACGACCGGGACATGCGCCCAAGCTGACAAGGACATCGTCGAGTCCGACATCAATCTCTACTATGAGGTCGTCCACCACGACTCCCCACAGAAGGTCGATCCCTCTTTACTGTGAGGTTTTTGTTCAAGTTATCGCGCCTCTGTTGCAACCTAGTTTTTGAACTAAACCAGATGCAGAAAATTATCACCTTTGGCAAAGAAAGTGTCACATTTGACAACTTAATTCACAGACTAGCTCATGTAGTGTTTTTTCTAAGAACCAATCCTGCTTTCTAAATTGGGTCTATGGTCTTTGGGGGTGTCTATTCGTTCCTTCCCTTGTTGATGTTATCCGTTTGTGCAGTTTTCTCATAACCTCTTGCTCAACAAGGTTGTTAATGATCACTGATGAGTTGTACAGTTTTCTAGTATTTTTATATATGTTGTAGCAATAGATTTCCCCTACAAGCAATTCTATTATGCTTCAGAAACGCTACTGTTTCTTTCTTTTGATCTTGTAGTAGTGTAGGTCTGGTTATGCATGATTTGCTTTTTGTTCATGGGAGTGTTTTTTCTTAGGCGTGGGGTTAAAATTATGCTAGGCAATGCATGTGTAGAAAAGGTGCTATCGTTTTCTTTGAATATATCTATATATGTGTTGTGCTTTAGTGCAAGAGTAAATTCCCTAGTGTTAAGCATGTACCTTAGGGGCTTATATTTGTTCACGTTGGTCGTTGCTTAAAAGAGTCCTTGCACCTGCAGAGGCAAACAATGTGCCTTCTAGCACCTTATGCTCTACAACCTTCGATACCCAGCCATGATGTAAATAGTCCCTGCACTTGGCCTTAGAAGAGCTCTTGCCTCGCATCATTTGTCATTCTGTAGAGCCTTCAGTTAGGACTTCCAGGCTGACGACAAATCATGACTTTTTTCTTTCTTTAATATATGCCATGGTTTTGCCATTCTGTAGAGCGCTCTATTAAATGAATTGACGAATGAAAGTTCCCTGCTGTAGGTAGGACCAGTAACTGACGCTAGCACCTTATGCTCTGTTTTAGCTCAGCTCCTTTGGACAGGTGGTCACAACTCACAATTTAAAGAATTCTTTTACCTGTAGAGGCAAGCGATGTGCTTCAGAACACGGTGTGATGACTTGTGCTCCCATGGCTGCCTCCTAGGCTACAACTACATTAGGTCAGTCCCTGGCTTCGCCTTCCTCTTCATGCTCTGTAAACTAGCTTTAATGCTCTGGCCATTATGTGCGCTGCTCTGGCTGTCGAGCCGATAGATATAGTGCTGGTGGTCTGTGGTGGTGGTCAGTCGCCTATTGTGCTTTGTTTTTACTACTGACATGTTCAGGCTTAGTAATATGGTATCTTAATGGTCATGGCTTTGGTTTGTGGACGGTTAGGCCCTGATTAACTGGAGGTTTATCATCTTTGTTCCCAGTTTTTGCTTGCTCTGCTCTGCTCTAACCCCGTGCTTTGTATTTGTACTTGAAGCAGCTCACTGTCATTACCTAAAATTGATGAGCTAGTTGGTTGGCTTCTTGTACAATGACGTGGATCAACTCTTGCTTATGTTGAAAGAAAGAATATTGAAATTGGTTGTCTAGTCTTTATTCGGGTGTTACATACTCCCTCCCTTCCTAAATATAAGTCCTTTTAGAGATTTCAATATGAACTGCATATGGATGTATATGGACATATCTTAGAGTGTAGATTCACTCATTTTGCTCCGTATGTAGTCCATATTGAAATCTCGGAAAAGACTTGTATTTAGGAACAGAGGGAGTATATCTGAAGTCAAACTATATGGGCTCCGGACTGCTATACTTCTCCAAATCCAGCATTTGAAGAAAAAAACTAGACCTTGCGGAGTCTAAGGCTCAAACATGGGTGGCAGGCTGGACCTGTTGTGTGTCACTGGCTAACTGGCTGACGTCCAGTTTCCTAAACCCCCACATTTGTGCTTTGATGTTTTAGGCCCTGTTCGGTTCACAGGTTTTCTACAGGAATCCTACAGGTTTCCCATGGGAAATTTTCATGTGAAGTCTGTACGGTTTCCTTAGGAAAGGGAAGGTTTCCTACGTGTTTTTAGGGCAGCGGTGCTATGCAGCCGACGTTTCTGGCCGATGCGTGCACGACAGAAGCCAATCACCGTTAGATGAAATCCCTTCATAAATAAGGAACGTGAGATCTTAGTATCGTCCACGTGACGTCCATAAAACATCGTGTGTGAAGCTATTCCGTTTTTAGGGGAAACGTAACATCTATTAAGACCAAAGGAAGCCTGTAGGGTTTCCAGTTTGCATTCCACCTTTGGCTTTTTCCGTTCCTTTGTTTTGCACTCTCATGTACCAAATGGGGCCTTATTGTTTCAACATTGTTCAAAGTGATTTCCTACCGAGTCTTTCATCATTTGGTTAAACATGATGGATATTGATCTTATGTGTTGATTGAAACTTTCACTGGAGGCATTTTTAGTGCACCCTCTGTCCTAAATGTAAGATGTTTTTGCAGTTCAGTTTGAACTGCAAAAATATCTTACATTTAGGAACGGCGGTAAGCCGGTAGTATTATATCACATAGTTGTCACCTGTAGACGGTTCTCTTGAACTGAAGATCTTATTTTACTACCTTTTTTGAGTTGTGACTTTCTTCCTTCACGGATAGTTTTATTAACTCTGTTATTATATGTGGCAGAGAGGTTGCTTGCAGCGAACAAGCCAGCATCTTCGAAGCATAGGCTTTTTGCCACTGCTCCGCCAACCCAAGGGCTTCAAAACGGTGGTTTTGGCCTTTTGCCAGTGGGAACGTCTGAGGACAGATGCAACATGTTAGCCGCTGCCACCTGTTGGCCAATACATGGACAGGCTGCCTGGCCTGGTCCTCCATAGAATATGCAAGTACCACCTCCAATGCAACAACACCTTCAATACAGGCTTCCAGGGATGCCCCCACCGCAAACGGTGAGTCGATGCCTGTGCTTGATTTTGGTCCATGTGCGTGTCCTCATTGTTGATTCTTAAGTGCTTTTGTACGTCTTGATGGATGCTCAGAAAAATATCTCTCTGATGTTCACTACTAGGAGGGTGAGGGTTGGATTTAACTATTCACTTATTAGTTTATTGGTTAAAATTTGCTATTATGCCATTGTGTATCCTCCTCAAGCAGTAGAAAAAGCTTGTGTCCAGTCCTTGTTACCCGCCTGCTGAGTCCTCTACATGATTACTAGTACTAATTACCTAAGCAATCATTATTTACTTCATCATCATGTATCTTCTGTTCGCGCTAAAAGTATACACACGACCAAGTGTTGTTGCTTCCTTTACTGTGAAGGTTAATTTGGAGGTGATTTGTTCTGTTGTTGGCTCGCCGACGGTTAAGTTTCAAGAACACTTTTAATGGAGTGGACAACCAGAATTTCTCATTTTTTACACGGAGCTTGCTTGTGTTGCTTGCGGTATACTACATTTGGAGCTTGGCTGTGTTGTCGTACTAGATTTTATTTTACACATACACCTAGTATTTTTCATGGCACTGCTGTTAAGTTATTCCACTCTCGATACTCTCTAGAACATGTTTCTTGAATTGCAGGCTCTCAATTTGCAACTAGATTATGGTACTGTCATGTTTACTGAATTCCTTGCCTTGATTTGATTTTTTCCCAGAAAGTGGAACAAAGGAACCAGGCATATGCTCCTCGTTGTCCTCGACCTCCAAGGACGCAGGCCCCCAGCCTTGGCTTCTTCCGCGACTACCGCACCAACCTCGGCACCCAACCCCCTAGAGCCGCCGCCAGCGCCGATTGCCAAGGTCTGGTTTGCCTCACGTCCTTCCTGCTTCGATTCTCTTTATATTATATTAACCTTGCTGGGCAGTCGATGAGATGGAGGGTTACATTAATACTAAAAAAAGTCTTGTTCGGAACCTGTGTTTTTCTCTTTAGATTAAGCTTGAAAAGAAACAAGTATGTGCAATCAACAGTCAGTAGGTTCTTGGCCATGTTTCACTATTACAGATATTGAATTTTCATGGTACTCACATGGCTTATGTATGTCGATGCTTCTTTCTTGGCAATGTTTCATTATTGCAGATTTTGTTTCTCATGTAATCTATCGACCAAAACATAGCTTGATGCTCCACGGATAAAATTATGAGATCAGATGATTTATCATGATGATATTTCTGCCATTTCAGATCTCTTGTCGGGATACGTTGGTCAGCCTTGAGCGCTGGATGCAGAAGTTCTTCGCCAACACGGTCGTGCCCACCACAGAGTGCTTCAATCTGAAGGCATCTCGAAGGCGTCAAGATGGTACAGTTACATGTACTGAATCTACAGGTTAGGTTTAGTTTGCTTTTACCTGATTATTTTCCATTTGCTTTCATTTTATTCTCAATATCTCGGAGATAACACCGTGTTATGGTAAAAGAGATCAAGATTAGTTTTCTCCACACCATCTTAAGATAGATATGCCACCATGTTTGTTAAATCCAAGAGTAAACTGAATATGCTCTTCTTTATTAATCTTTTTGGAAGAATCAGACACAAAATATGTTTAGATTTTCAGAAGTATCTAAGAATCAGTCAACGATGATTATTGGTTATTCTGAAGTTGCACTCTCTAAAATTGGACAGTAAGGTCTATATTTGTTGAGATTCAGAAAGTTGGCTTATCTTATCTTATCTTTGTTAGCTATGTAAAACTGTGTTCAGAAACAGCATATTCCTTTTTATTTCTTCCAAAATATAGCTGATGCTATTCCATATCAATATACTATGGCATATGTATGTCGATGCTTCTTTCTTGGCAATGTTTTGTTATTACAGATTTTGGATTTTCATGTGATTAACAAACAACACATAGCTTGAAGCTCCATGGATAAAACTATGAGATCAGATCGTTCATCATGATGATCTTTCTGCCAATTTTGATAACTGCAGTCCGCTAATATTTCAGTTATATCAATCATGCATGGGTGTGAGTGAGTGGTTTCTATTTGGCTATGGGGCATTTTTATTTTCTTGTCGTTCACCGTACAAGGATGATCACTAGTGCAAGTAGTGGGTATATTATGTTGTACTGATTTGTGCATCAAATTTGTTAAATCCCTAGCTCTCAGCATACATAATCGTTTTTCATACATAATTAAATCTGTTTGGGTTGCTTGCAGCGAACAACCCAGGATCTCGGAAGCATAGGCCTTTTTCCACTGCTCCGCCAACCCAAGGGCTTCAAAACGGTGGTGTTGGCCTTTTGCCACTGGGAATGTCTCAGGACAGATGCATCATGCTAGATCGCCACCGCCACCTTTCGGTCAATACACTCTGATGCAGATGCATGGACTGGCTGCCTGGCCTGGTCCTCCATGGAACATGCAAGTACCACCCCCGATGCAACAACGGCTTAAATACTGGCTTACAGAGATTCCCATGCCACAAATAGGGCGCATGTGCTGTGATCATTCATTCAAATAAAAGAAGAATGACAAGGCAAGGAAGGAATGGCCAACAGTGAGTACTGGAAGCTGTTAGATTCATCTGTGAGCTATCTTTATAGTTTGTGGTGCTGTTAGGGAAATGGTTTGGTAGGATGATATGTAATGTTTCATCCAGTGTATTGACTGACTTGCACTTGGAGTGCATGAATGGGTTTTGGAATGAACAACAATGTTGCACCATTTTTGTTGATTTGGATTCTATCCAACGCGTTATGCTGCCGAAAATTAGAGCGCCACAAGTTCGCGTGCGCAACGCATCACTCGGCAGGGTCGGCCTCAGGCGTCGGTGGAGTCAGCGTGCGCGGGCTTGGCGGTGTCGGAGCTGCTTCTGTCCTGGGCGGTGTCAACGCGACTTTGGTGCTGCTGGGTGTCGTGGAGGCGTCATCACTCGGGCTTGGCGGCGGCGTGGGCGTGGGCGCGGGAGTTGGCGTCACCGTCGTCAGCAGCTGGTTCAGGATGAGGCCGCGCTCCGCCATGTACCACGCCTTGAGCTTCTCGTCGGTGCTCTGGAGCATGTCCGCCCCGCCCATCAGAAAAGCCAGGTCGGTGTTCCTCTTCTTCGCGGCGACGTTGGTCCGGAGCAGGTCGAGCTTGATGGCGCTGTTCGTCATCAAAGACGACCACCGCGCCGCGGTTTTCTCTTCGCGAAGGACGGCCCGGGCCTGTGCGTCGGTGAGGCAATGCTCGATGGACTCCTGTACTCGAGCGGTGGCGGCGTCCGCGTGTTTACCCTTCTTGGCACCTTTGTTGCCGTCCGGCCACCCCTCTGACGCGCCCGGAGTCGGCGCGTCCGGCTTGTAGGTCTCCTTCGCCTTGTCGAGGGTGCGCCGGACTTCTGCCCACTTCTCGCACTTGTCAATGCGCTTGTAAACGTGGAGGTACTTGAACTCGGCGTCGCTGTTGCTCTGCTAATACAGGGCAAACATGCGCAACAACTGCGCGGAGGAACAAACAGTTGGCGGGCGTACACGGCGAAGAGAGGAGGGAGGCCGGCGTGGCATACCTGATCCTCAATGCTGGCGCCGCTCTCCGGGCGAGCCGCAACCTCCTCGACGACCCCATGCCATTTGTTGCACGCCCCTGGATACGCCCCCAATGGTTCGCCATCGCCTTCGACCCGCGCTGCATGTAGACGCCTTTGAAGTAGGGGTCGACGAGCTTGCGCTCGTCGAACTCAGCCTTGATGCGCTCCCAGTACGTCTCGATGCTCTGGTTCGTGCCGGTGGTCGGATTGAGGCAGATGACTTTCCATGCTTCGGTGAGGCATTCCTCCTCCTTGGATGCCCACTTGATGCGCGGCTCGCCTGACACTACTAGAAAAAGGGCTATAGATGGGATTGACACTAATGGCGCACCAGAAAGTTGGTGCGCCATTAGTATATACTAATGGCGCACCACATGCTAATGCGCCATTAGAGTTGAAACTACTAATGACGCACCATGCAAAGGGTGCGCCATTAGTATCAAAATTTTTTTTGAACTAGTGCGCCTGTCCAAACATACTAATGGCGCATCCTGCTTAAGTGTGCCATTAGTAGTTGTAACTACTAATGGCGCACTGCAGGGTGCGCCATTAGTATAGAATTTTTTTGAACTAGTGCGCTTTGTTCAAACATACTAATGGCGCATCCCGAAGTGCGCCATTAGTAGTTAGAATTACTAATGGCGCACCATGCAAGTGGTGCGACATTAGTATAAATTTTTTTTGAACTAGTGCGCCTGTCCAAACATACTAATGGCGCATCAAGATAAAGTGCCATTAGTAGTTGTAACTACTAATGGGCGCACTGCCAAGTAAGTGCGCCATTAGTATTTTTTATTTTGCAAATCTACTAATGGCGCACCGCTGGAAAAGCGCCATTAGTAAGTGGGCAGCAACAAGATATTTTGGACAGCCTCTCCTACCCACACTCACTTTCTCCCCACTTCATTCTCTCCACCTCCTCCTTGTCTCGGGTGCCTCCTCTTTTTCACCTCATTTCCACCATAGATTCATTCAAATTAAGTGGTTAAATTACCTTGTTTTAATAGGTAAGTAAGGGGCGAAGCTATATTTATGTTGTTCTCCCTACAACAATGTGCACATGCACTTTTTACGGCCTAGCTAGATCTATGTATGTTCGTGGTGTTGCATATGTTTGTGGTGTTGCATATGTGTTTGTGTTTGGAGGTGTACGGTATTTGAAATGCGATAGTTGCCAATATTTTGCCGGAATGTTGATTCATTTCCGTTTCAAGTGAGAATTTTGGCATTAAGCATTCTTTTGGTCCTATTTTTAGGAAAGTCATGCCAAATTTTTGTTTGGTTCTAAAATATCGTTTTGCTCTACTCGCATGACGACCATGGTCCGCATACGATGACCGAAGGCATCGTGAATAGGTTTTGAGGTCCTGAAGGCCGAGATGCTTCAAAAGAACGAGACGGAGATAAGATGTCCGTGTCGAAGATGCAAGTGAAGAGCCTTATTGCGGACCCGGATTCCGGCAGGTGCGGGAACACCTGCTCTTGCGTGGTTTCATGGATGGCTATCGGTGGCAAGGTGATGAAGATGACTACGAAGTCGTCCATGGGGGCCGGGCAAGAAATGAGGAAGGGCGGCAAGACAACCACCGCGGCTCGGGCGGGCGAGAAGACGAAGAATCCCCAGGAGATGATCACGACTGTAATGCTGTACACAGTCATCATGTAGAAGATGCAGGACATGATGATGAGGAAGATGTCGGAGCAGGCGACGGGCATGATCATGAAGATGATGATGCCGGCGGAGCGCATTTACTGGACCATCGATGGGCTGGGTGCGGGACCCTCATATTCAAGAGCTGCTTCTCAAGCGAGACGGATAACGCCAGAGCTGCCGCCGAGAGAAAGCCAAGATGGATCAACTTGAGTTAGACGCGGTTACTCCATTGTATGAAGGATGCAGGCCGAGGATACCCGCTTTGAAAGTAACGCTCATGGCTCTGGAGATGAAGGTAAAACACAAAATGATCGACGCATGCTTCGACGAGAACATGTCATTCTGGCACGAACGTCTTCCCAAGGGGAACAAGTGCCCGACTAGTTTGGAGGAGGCGAAGAAAATCGTGTGTCCTCTCGATTTACCGCACGTGAAATACCATGTGTGCATGAACAATTGCATCATTTATCGGGACGAGCACGCGGAGTCTACCATATGTCCGGTGTGCGGCGTCACTTGATACAAGAAGAGGAAGAAAGCTCCTCGAAAAGTGGTGTGGTACTTTCCGATCACTCCTCGTCTGCAGCGCTATTTCGCGGACCCTAAGGTAGCAAAGCTCCTGCGTTGGCACGCGGATAGGGAGGAGAAGAAGCGAGAAGATGACGCAAATGATCCGGAGATAGATAAAAAGACAAGATGCCGAGTCACCCTAAGGATGCGAGCCGGTGGCAAGCGTTGAACTTCAAGACTCGGAATTTGGGAACGATCCAAGGAACATCGTCTTTGGGCGCGAGCATCGATGGAGTCAATCCGTTTGGCAGCCGTGAGAAGCACACATAGCACCTGGCCCGTGTTTGTGTGGATGTACAACCTTCCCCCTGGTTGTGCATGAAGAGGAAGTACATTCACATGAGTATGCTAATTGAAGGACCGAAACAACCAGGAGCGACATCAATCAGTATTCGGGGCTGCTGAAAGAGGAGCTTGACACGCTGTGGAAAACGCCCGTGTACGTGGGGCGCCGCAGAAAGAATATTTCCCTATGAGAGCCGCCTTTGCTCACGGCGGTGCACGACTATCTCGATTACGGATATCTCGCAGGCGGGTAGTCCATGGATTTTACGGATGCGTAAGGTGCATGGATGACACAACGTATCGCCAGACTAGATAGAGATCCGGGTCTTGAAAACCGTGTTCATGGGACATCGAAGGTGGCTTCATGACGATGACCCGTGGAGGAAACGCAAGGATCTGTTCGATGGTGAAACCGAACCCAAAAACGCCTGTACGAGGAGCGGCGAGGAAATAGACAAGCTGTTGAAAAATTGGAAAGACTGCCCACCGCCGAAAGAAGCAAAAGGCGCCAGAGCTGGGAAAGAAGCGAAAGGCGCCAGAGTCATCTTGAAGGTATGGAAAACGAGGTCTGTTTTCGGGACTTGCCCGTCTTTGGAAGATCCACCGTGTGCCTCACAGCCTTGATGTCATGCATATCACGAAGAACGTTAATGCGAGAGTTGCTTGGTACCCTACTCAACATGCGGAGAGGACCAAAGATGGGCGAAAGCAAGGGAAGACTTGAAATCAATGGGCATCGTGCAGGAGCTTCACGCTAATGATGATGATGATGAGGCGAAGGGACACGAAGAAGTCGCCGCAAAGGCAAAAAGGCCAAGAAGACCGGAAATGACTACCCTCCCACGTGCTTCACTCTAAGTCGGGGAGGAGATCGAGCAGTTTTCACCGCCTCCTAGGAGTAAAACTTCCTTACTGATTCTGTGGGAAGATAAGCAGATACCTAGACCCAGTGACGAAGTTCAGCGGGATGAAGTCTCACGGTATCACGCGGCCGATGACGCAGATACTTCCGATTGCAATCCGGTGGGATCATGGACACGCACGTCCGTGAAACGCTATTTGGCCTATGCAACTTCTTCGACGTCATCTCTCGAAAAGTCGATTGGCGTGAGGCAACTCGAAGGCTCTGAGGAAGAGATCGTGGTGATACTATGCGAGCTTGAGATGTACTTCCCGCCCGCATTCTTCGACGTTATGGTGCATCTGCTGGTCCATATAGTGGAGGATATCATCCAACCCGGCCGACGTTCTGCCTGACGGCATGATGCTGTTCGAAAGGATGAATGGTGTCATCAAAGGATACGTTACGCAACATGTCACGTCGAGAAGGAAGCATAGCCAGGGCTTTCGATCAAGAGTGCATCTCCATCGCATTTAATTATCTAGGCATCGAGAACCCGTTGGTCCGCCTGTCAACAGGCACCTCGGCGGGCTCATTTGGATGGGGTTACCGTGAGGGTCGCCACGAAATGCATGTCGACTTCGATGGTCGACTCGCCGACTTTGAAAGAGCAAACCTAGTCGGCGCTACAACACATAGACGTGGTCGATCCTTGGGTGGTACAGCACAAAACCTTTATTAAGAAGACGATACAATGACCGAGGCCAGCGAGAGGGCGGACGGAGATATACTCAAAGAGCACAACTCATGTTTCACGCGTTGGTTCAAGCGAAGCTTCGTCGTACCCTTTACATGAGGATTCTTCCGGCGGAAGAACAACTCATATTCGCCTTGTCACAGGCGCGAGCACAACCTGATGACCTATGAGGCGCATTTATATCAACGACTACACATTCTACACCGAGGCCAAGGACATGAAGAGCGATGGTTATCAGAACTCCGGGGTAACGATGGAATCCTACACCGTAACGACAAGGACAGATACTACGGAAGGATCGAGGAGATCTGGGAGCTGAGCTACTGGAGAGAAGGTCCCGATGTTCCGTGTCGAGATGGGCCAAGAACGTCATAAAAGAAGACCGGTATTTCACCACCATGGTTATACCCGAAGCCAAATCCAAGATCATGGTATAAGCGTCACCCATGAAAAATGAGCCATGGGTACTGGCTTCCCAAGTGGACCAATGCT
Organism: Aegilops bicornis; assembly: GCA_021605145.1. Classification (NCBI taxonomy): domain Eukaryota; kingdom Viridiplantae; phylum Streptophyta; class Magnoliopsida; order Poales; family Poaceae; genus Aegilops; species Aegilops bicornis. The sequence continues at coordinate 40,231,391 of CM038672.1, forward strand.
TCTTCATTACCGACCCGCCAAAGCCCGGTCGTGTTGTCGTGAGGAGAGGCAAAAGGAAGATCATCGGAATGGATGGAGTAGCCAATGAGCAAGACTTCGACAAGTACGGCGACCGAGGATCGAACATGGCAGCGATGATGAAGTAGCAGCATACACCACAAGAAGAAGCAGGACCACCCTACCTAAAGGACGTCTGTTTCATAGAAGAACTCCATTTGCGAAAAAGAAGGGCAAGAAGATTGTGAAGAGATAGCTAGCTAAGATCGATTGTATTTAAATCGTGAACTTCATTTCTCGATTGTATTTCATGGGCACTTTTTGAACTATCATGAATATTTTTAATTTCATGGACACTCGATCCCCTCCATCTCGATCGCTATCCCACCTCGCCAGATCCGGTCCACTGCCGCCGGCCACCGCCCGCACCCTCGATTCCCCTACTCAACCGCCGCCGACCCTCCGCACCTCCCTACTCAACCGCGCCGCCGACCCCCGCACCTCCCCTACTCAACCGCCACGCCGACCCCCGCACCTCCCCTACTCAACCACACGCCGACCCCCGCACCCTCCCTACTCAACCGCCACACCCCGCACCCTCCCTACTCAACCGCCACCCCCGCACCTCCCTACTCAACCGCCGCCACCCCCGCACCCCTTCCCTACTCAACCGCCGCCGCCGACCCCCCGCACCCCACCCCAAATATTACTGTCTTATAAAAAAATATTACTGTTATGATTTAAACAAGTTTGAACATATTTAAACACAAGTAAGTATCAAACAGCATTTTTAATGCATAAAAAAATTGTGGAGCACAGGAATCGAACCCGGGACCTCCTGTGAGAACTAGCTGACCGGTCGAACTAGTAGAGAAGACTTGATGTGTATCAGTGTCCGGTGGTAGATAACCCTGTTGGCTCGGGCAGTAAAAAAAAATACTAATGGCGACTTTGGGTGAGGTGCGCCATTAGCATGTATGTACTTATGGCGCACCGAGGGGTGGTGCGCCATTAGTATTGTGCCGCCCCTACCAGACGATCCCTCTCTCTCCCTCGCCCTCGCCCGCGATCCCCTTCCCCTCTCCTCTCCCGAGGCCGCCGCCCCGCCACCCTCGACGCCGCCCCGACACCCGCGCCGCCCCGTCCCCACCACACCACCGACGCCTCCTCTCCCCATCCTCCCTTCCTCCCTCCGACCCCACCCCACTCTCGCCGAGCAGCACCGCCCGTCCCACACCACACCACCGACGCCTCCTCTCCCCATCCTCCCTTCCTCCCTCCGACCCCACCCCACTCTCGGGAGCAGCGCCAAGAGGCCGACACCAACCTCGCCCTCGCCCGCGCGCGCCGCAACCTCCGCCTTGCCAAGTCCGGAGCTGCTCGTGGAGGAGACGTGGCTGGAGGCGATCTCCGTGGCTGGAGGCGATCGCCGGCCCACCGCCGGATCTCCCTGACGCCGGCCGACCGCGGCCTGCCTGGTGCCTGCCCCCTACCTCCCGGCGGGCTGTTATCCGCGTAGGCGCGCACGGCGCACCACCGCGCACAGGGCCCCCTGCCGCGCTGCTAGCCAGAGCTGCCCAGTCCGGTCAGGCGCTCAGCAGGCAGCAGTTGATACCCCTCATCCCCTGATCAAGCCTTCTTTAGAGAGAGATAGTGAGGTACCTCATCCCCTTCTGTATTTTACACTACACATACACATAATTTTGCAGTATATCAATGTGATTTTCCAGTACATCTCCATCCATCTGAATTTGACTCATATGCATAATTTTGCAGTACATTATGATTTCGGCTAGATGCGTATGAGTTCATAATTTTGCAGTACACATTACCGGGCTTCCTTCTCTCACTAGATGTAGTGCACAAGTAGATGAACTGATGAACTCATACACATAATTTTGCATATAATTTGTTCAACTATGTCATTATGATTGATAGAATGTAATTATCCTGATTGAAATTTGATACCGCAGTAACCCGAATACTACCCTTGAAACCACCCAATCATGGATTTGCTTTCGGATATATACGTAATAACAAACTGTTTCTTTTGTCAAAGTTGTTGACTATGCTACACCTGTATCATTAATGCCAGTTTCTTTTTGTCAATGGCCATGTCCATCTTGCTGCCCGCTGCCTCCATATGCCATCCGCACCTTGCATCATGCATCAACAGAAACAACAACTAAATTTGGGCGATGGCTGTTTTAAAGTGCCATTTCTGTTTCCAGTCACCAATTGCATGTGTCATCACCGGGATTTGATTGGTACCAAAATTCATAAGATGGGATTAGGACAGACGGATGGTAGTTAGGCAATGATGTGATTTGATTGCACTTCCTACATCCCTGACCACCCAATCAATGGCTTGTGATCCAGTTGACAGTTGCACCCTCCTCCTAAAAAAATTAGTCTGTTGATGTCAGTTAGCCAGAATCAACATTATTGTTCGGTTTGCTCAGAAAAATATTCTCCAAAAGTCTCTAATTACATTGCTGCACCTGCTTAAAATTAGTATGTTGATGTCGGGTTGATGTCAGTTAGCCAGCATCAACATTATTGTCAGGTTTGCTCAAAAATATTCTTCTATGATCCACACATTATAAGAAGTACTCCTGCATCTTACACAATGATAGGTCTAATTTATGCTACTCAACGAAAGAAGAAGAAAAATGCACTGGACATACACTGAAGAAAAATGCACTGTATCATCGGGTAATTGTCCATGGTTTATACCTGAAAATAAGTTTATCTCACGGCATGAATGTAAGTATCTGTTCCGCATTCATGGGCTATCTACCCAAGGTAAACCTAGAAAATGAGTTATATCCAGGACAAGCCACTGTCAATTAACACTATATACACTGCCAACTGTATTTAGTTAACATTACACTGCCACTACTATTCAGCACAAACGTTTGATCATCTCACTCTACTTACTGTCAATTGACACTGTATAACTGTCAGCTCCATTCACTAGCAGCAGCCAGCACTAATCTTTCTTGGGCAAGCTCGGCTACTTGTTGTTAGTCATTCACTAAAAGATCCTCAATAGACTGCATGCATCTAGTATTAAATTTCTTGGACGGATCATCTCTTTTAGCAAAGGACTGTAATAATTAACTAACTGAAAATTTGACATTCTGGACTATGCTTGGCTCTGGTCATGAATTTTATTTTACTTTCCCCACTTTATAACATTCAGAAATTGTTTACTAGCTCAAGCTTCTCCTTTGCACTTTATCACTTCAATCTGCTGCTACCTCAAGCTTCTCGTTTACACTTGTGCCAAGTAGCATTTTTTCCTTGTATAATTATATGGTGGTTGACTGAGCTGCTACTTTTTCCTTGTAGAAGATCGCAGGTCGAGTGGGAGGGATCCAGTTGCGACGACACTGAATCACTAGCAAGGCAGCTGCCTAGAATAATAGGTTGACTCACCTATATATACTACTATCTTGCATCTCTCTCTTGTTTCTTCTTCTACTACAATACAAAGAGAGTCATTTCAGTTACTTGTCTTAGTGTGTGGTGTGGCTGTTTATTGTTCAACACCAGCAGCTAGCTATATTTAGGTCCAGTAGAAACGACATGGCTCTCCAATTTTTAAGTAATCTTGCATATGTTAGAAACTACATATATGGTCTCCGGTTTTCTTACCTCTACTCTAAAACACCAACGCATCAACAAAAGAAGATGGTATTTTTGTTACGCTTTCAGTTCGTGTCAGCAGGGAGATATAATGTTTTACAATCTTTCTGGTTATATTGGAGTTAGGTTTTTTGAATATGAGTAGCAGTGACTTGGATATACCTTATGGAGTAGTAAGATAATTTTAACAACTGTAGAACATGTTGAGATTAGCAATTTTTTTGTGACATCAACCAACAGTCCTGTCACTGGGTTATCCTATTTTATATTTTTAATTACTAACTTAAGTTTGAGTAAACAGTGGCAGTGAAGTCCTCATAATAATCAGGCGGATGTTAACTTTATGATGTCCCCAGAAGTTAACTAAGATTGTGGTGCTAGTAGAGGCACATTGTGGCCTTTTCATCCATATGAAAGTAGAGGCACATTGTGGTGCTAGTTTGCTGGGTTTTGTCTCCGACCATCGTGTCGTGATGATATTGCAGGTACCCGAGAGGCCCTTGAGTTTGCCGGAATGTCGATTAACTTCCGTTCCGCAAATTCGGGTACTCCATATGTCCTATTTTCAGCAAAGGTCATGCTGAAATTTTCCGTGAATTTTAGCATGACTTTGCTAAAAATAGGACATATGGGGTACTTGTGACTAATGCATGGGCCGGGTATCTTAGTAGTTAATTAAGTAGGATCAAGTGCCCGGCGTACTTGTGACTAATGCATGGCTTTTAGGGTGCCTCGGTGTCGATAAAACCGAAGCGATGAAAGGTTAGGCTTTTAGGGTGCCTCGGCGTGAAAAACCCTCAATGATAAAAGCTTAGATTTTAGGATGCCTCGGTGTCGACAAACCCTAAATGATGAGACCATGATCTTGTTCCTTGACAATAACCAACTTTTGACCAAACTTTGTTTCTATTTAGAGAGAAACATGGCCCACAACGATGAGGCCGGGGTTGAGGCGGCAAGGCATTCAGGAGCTGTCCCGGAGATGGAGGAACAACCTCACTTGTATGAGGACGCCGCCTTCCCACCGATCCCGAGACCACCGATGGTACCGCCGAGGATGACCCCATCGATGCCACCACCGATGGTGCTACCGAGGATGCCACCATCGATGATGGCGCGACGCAGATGGCAGCCAACAGGAGAGGCAACGGAAGGACCGGCGCCCGACCGTGCTCCGCACCCTCAAGGAGGAAGTTATCAAGTGGACTCCGACGGGAATCCAACGGCGCCCGAACGAATAGTCAAGGGTACTCGCTTCAGCTCGGGTGCATTCTCCGAGCACCGTCTCGATCAACACCGAGAACACGAGGCATCCCGACCGAGGGAATTTGCGCAACCTCCTCTTCACGAAGCTGCACGAGCGATACAAGTTCCCGCTGCTTTTGAAAACACAAGCCTCAAAGGGAATAAAGTGAACAATGCTGCCCTCACGAAGATGAGCAAGGCCACATCTACTTGGAAAAGCAATGTGAAGAGAATGATCGAGAAAGGTGAGAGTTATGAGAAGATCAAGGAGAAAAATCCTTCGATCACCGAAGATGACTACAACGACTTCAAGATCAATTGCTCGAGCACCGCAAACTCCCAATCAAGTGAGTGGGGGAAACAAATGCGGAGCTGAACATAGGGGAACACACACTTGGTCCCGGCGGTTCTGAGTGGCGGAGCCTATATGGGACAAGGAGGAGGCGGACCGTGCCGAGCAAGGCCTACCGCCTCTTCGATAAATACGGTGACAAGCGGACCAGGAACTTTGTCGGGGCCGGTACAAGAAGGACCCGAAAACAAAGGAGCTTACCACGGATCCGAAGACCAGGCGCTTGAGGTTGTTCTCGTAAGGAATACCACCCCGGGGTAATTAGCTCCATATGGTTGCATTCTAATTAATGAAGCCAAATTTCTAAATGGTTCACATTCCTTCCGCAGCGCATCGAAAGCGAGCTGGGTCGACTAAGAGCAACCCTTGGGACACCACTCTAAATAGGGGTTGAATGTAATGAAGAACAAGGATAAGCTCGATGAAGCCGGCGTCGACTAGTCGTGGTGGCGGCAAAGGCTTGTCGACAAAATGGGGTCATACTATATCATTTGGTGTGCGGAAGGAGAAAAATACCAGCTCGGAAAGCCGGTAGCGAGAGGTTCAAGAAATCAAGGCACAGTGGCGCGGATTCGGAGATTGTCCAAGAGCAAGTGGAACAACGACTCGGAGCGACGATCACCGCCATTGTGCCTACCTTGATCCGGGGTTGAGTGCGTGGATTGCGGGCGGCCAACGAGGCCGCCCGATTCCTAGCTTCACGGCCAGCAACTTCGCAGAATGCGATGGCGGGGCCATTGGTGTCTCCGGCGGGCGGCATTGGTGTCTCCGACGCCGCACGGAGCTTAATGCACCGGGTGTCGCCGGCCGCCACCTCTGCGACAAGCGGCCCTCCGTCAATCGCGCCCGCCGTTGGCGGTGCCTCGACATTAGCCGAGCTCGACGCCATCATCACGGTAACTAATTAAGCCTCTCTCGCCGAGGACTTCATCTCCTTGCCTTTGGTAGGCATCCCCGACGCCCTACATGTTTTCGCAGGCGCCCGACGTTCCGTGCACTCTCCCGCGCCGTGAACAACGAGTTGGTCGATGTCGCCAAGGGAAAAATCGTTCAACCGGGCAACCCCTTGTTCCACGGTACCCAGATGCCACCCAATTTGTTTAGGGTTCAACTGGTTCGGGTGCTGCCAGGCTGCGACGAGTTGTTACCTCCGATTCAACCCGTCGGGGCCGACGATGATGACGTGATGACCCTCAGCGCTGCTGGCTGGCCCTCGCTTTGGCGAAGAGCAGATTCGTTTGGGGCGGGGACACCACCCAAAAGACAACACCGCCAGTCGTGCCGCCAAGTCGGCCCCATGGCAAGACCGCCCGCAACGGTGCGGACATCCCTATGCCATCGATCCAAACATGCATATGGCACGGGACCGTAACGAGCAGCGACGACGATACATTTGCCAACGTCGATCAAGATTTTGCCGATCATGGGTGCGGTGGCGACTTCATGGGGCCTCCTTCTCAAGAACCCAACCCAACAAAATACGGCGCGATCTAGCTGGTACCGGAGAAGCCAAGTAGCAACAGCGTCGTCTGCCGTTCAGCTCTCAGGAGACGCCTCCAGCTGCCGACTTCACCGAGGCTCAGATAGGCGAGGTGCGAAATATTATCAGCCCCAACACACTCAAGAAGGCGGTCTGTGAGCAGAACTCGGTCCCATTATAGGAGAAGAAGAAGGCACGCAAAAGAATGACTAACAAGGGTGCGGGCCAGCCGGCACCGAGTACGATCCGTGCTCAGGACGGGCCACCTTCACCGAGGATATCTCGAGGAGGGTGCATGTCGCGGTAGGGCGATGCTACCGACAAATATGCTCAATGCTGCAACCGGTGCTATGCGGAGTCTGCATGATGTGTTCTTTCTTTGGAGAAGCGGCGTCTGAGAGAAGGATGTGGCATACCCGGTTTCGTGGCCAAAGGTGCGGAGGGCAAGGGCTTTGTGGATAACTCCATCGGGCGTACGATCGTCCTGCGGTTTGATGACATCCACGCTATGTTGAACCTTCATCCGCTCCACTACACCTTTGTTCGGCTATTTTCGCTGAGTATGGAGATGCGGATCATTCACGACAAGACCCCGGACATCGTGATAGTCGACCCCTTCTACATGTGTGCCAAGATCTTGGGCAGCGCTGGGGACCGGCAAGTCGCGAGTTCTTACCTCGAAGGCGTCATTACGGCAAACCAAGATAAGGATAACTTCCTCGTGCCTTACTTTCCCGAGTAAGTCCTCCCTCAACCGCCCGTAACATATGAATTCTTAGATTTCGATCGTTTTCTTTTAACATTCCGTGTTTTCTGCGGTGACACACATTGCACGCTCATCCTCCTAAGCCCCAAATATTCCATGGCCACGTATTTCGACCCGGACCGTCGATCGAACGTAGACTACACAAATGTCAAGAAGGTTCTTGATGATGTTCTCCCAGCCACGCCCAATCTGGAGGCACCTTCACCAGCCTATTCGTAAGCACGGCAAGCACGTGTTCTCCCTGTCTGACGTTCTGCTGCGTCAAGCAACCGCTGGCGGTCGAAGGGTGCCTACTACGCCCATCCATCACATGCGGGCGATCGTGCGAGACCATCATCAACTTCGCTACCAAGTAAACTCCAAGATTGGGCCGCGGCGTGTCGGCAATCCAGGGCGTGGACATCGGACAAGAATTCTTTCGCATCGATCGGAGTTTGCGGAAATTATCCATCAAGATGTCCTTCGTACCTCGGGGCAGTTCTACCTCGTAAATCAACCGTCCAGCGGTGACATCGACACAATGCTACAAATGCAGGATGACAACGCCCGTTCTTTCATGACTCCCACGATAGACGGCGGCTTCATCCACGCTCCGATCCCTTGATTCGAGTTGTCTATTTACGAAACATCGATTGGCTCATGTTGTAATTAAACTTTAATGAAGTTGTAGTATGTGTCTTTGGTTTCGAGAGTCGTTCAACTTAGATGTAATCGATGCTATTAATTTCTTGCTTTTCTATTACGATCGTTACATTTGCATACTTATATATTGCTTATGTATTGTCTGCGTGAATTGGTACTAACGTTTCGTTTGGCTAGTGCATAGCGATGCCGACGTATGTCGTGTACAAGGGTAAGGTTCCCGGAGTCTCGATGACCGGGAGGAGTGTCGGAGACAGGTTCACCGATTCAGCGGTATAGTTACAAAGGGTACACCACTAGGGCCGAGGCGAATCTAGATACGCCCGCTATCTAGCGGGAGAGGGAGGAGCGTTGGAGGAACCGGATGAAGACGAGTTTCATCGTGATGATGCTCATCGTGATGACCGCAGCTCTCTTCTATGTGATGGTAGTTTAGATGATCGATATCGACTTGTAATGTGAAGACAAACTCGCTACTCGCGGTCTCGAGACTTGTAATATAATGTTCTATCTTTGTTTGGTCTTTTCAATTCGGAGACTAATATGATGAATTGTTTCGGAGACTAATATGATGAATTGTTTCGGAGACTAATATGATGAATTGTATTCAAAGACTAATCTTCTATTGTATTCGATGAATCTGTTGTTGATGTGTGCTGTCTATATTTTGTCAAATTATACATTTTGTAACCTGTGCAAAAACAGAAAACAAAAAATAAAAAACCTAATATTCATACTAATGGCGCATCACATGACGATGCGCCATTAGTATGACAAAGCATACTAATGGCGCATCATTGGTGGGTCGCGCCATTAGTATGCCATGATTACTAATGGCGCATCTCGTGGTGATGCGCCATTAGTATGCCAAAGCACTGGTATACATGGCCTGGGAGGCATACTAATGGCGCATCAGTAGCCTATACTAATGGCGCACCTGTGGTGTGCCATTAGTATACCAGATACTAATGGCGCACCACTGGTGCGCCATTAGTAAAAATTACTAATGGCGTGCTAGTAATGGCGCACCAGTGATGCGCCATTAATGGCCAAATTAGGTGCGCCATTAGTAGCGGTTTTTCTAGTAGTGTGACCTGGCCGCCCGCTTCTTCTTCTTCTTGCGCCTCCTCACCGGAACAGTCGCCAGCTCCTCCTCCTCCTCCTCGTCGTCGTCCTCCTCCTGCTCCTCCTACTCCTCCTCGCCATAGACGTAGCCGAACTTGCCATCCATGCCGCCGTTAAGATCCACCGTCTCGTCCGGGGTGATGAACCCGGGGGACGGGGCGGCCGCGGCTGAACCTACCGCGATGATGCTGTCCATGTCGGCCTCGGTCTCGTTGGTGTCGCTGAGGTGCGAGAAGGGCAGCGTGCAACGGCAGAGAGTGGGCGTCGGGGAGGATGCGTAGGCCGGCGGTGAGTAGTTGTATGGATGGTACTGCACGCCGGTGAAGGCGGGCGAGGGCGTGCGCTGGGCCGGGTTGTTGGGGAATGTAGTAATTTCAAAAAAATTCCTACGCACACACAGGATCATGGCGATGCATAGCAACGAGAGGGGAGAGTGTTGTCCACGTACCCTCGTAGACCAAAAGCGGAAGCGTTAACTGCAGCTTGATGTAGTCATCGTCTTCACGATCCGACCAATCAAGTACCAAACGACGGCACCTCCGGAAGTTCAAAGACACGCTCAACTCGATGGCGTCCCTCGAACTCCGATCCAGCCGAGCTTTGAGGGAGAGTTCCGTCGACCTGACGGCATGGTGACGATGATGATGTTCTACCGACGCTGGGCTTCGCCTAAGCACCGCCACGATATTATCGAGGTGGATTATGGTGGGGGGGCACCGCTGCAGCTAAGAGATCAAGAGATAAATTGTTGTGTCTAGAGGTGCCCCCTGCCCCTGTATATAAAGGAGCAAGGGGGGGAGAGGCGGCCGGCCAGGAGGAGGTGCGCCAGGGAGGAGTCCTACTCCCACCGGGAGTAGGACTCCCTCCTTTCCTAGTTGGAGTAGGAGAAGGGGGAAGGAGGAGGGAGAGAGGAAGGAAAGGGGGGGCGCCGCCCCCCTCCTTGTCCAATTCGGACTAGAGGGGGAGGGGGCGCGCAGCCTCCCCTGGCCGCCCCTCCTCTTCTCCACTAAGGCCCATCTTGGCCCATTAAACTCCGGGGGGGGGGGGGGGGGGGTTCCGGTAACCCCCGGTACTCCGGTAAAATCCCGATTTCACCCGGAACACTTCCGATATCCAAATATAGGCTTCCAATATATCAATCTTTATGTCTCGACCATTTCGAGACTCCTCGTCATGTCCGTGTACACATCCGGGACTCCGACTATCTTCGGTACATCAAAACACATAAACTCATAATATAACCGTCATCGAACTTTAAGCGTGCGGACCCTACAGGTTCGAGAACTATGTAGACATGACCGAGACATGTCTCCGGTCAATAACCAATATCGGAACCTGGATGCTCATATTGGCTCCTACATATTCTACGAAGATCTTTATCGGTCAAACCGCATAACAACATACGTTGTTCCCTTTGTCATCGGTATGTTACTTGTCCGAGATTCGATTGCCGGTATCTTAATACCTAGTTCAATCTCGTTACCGGCAAGTCTCTTTACTTGTTTCGTAATACATCATCCCACAACTAACTCATTAGTTGCAATGCTTGCAAGGCTTATAGTGATGTGCATTACCGAGTGGCCCCAGAGATACCTCTCCGACAATCAGAGTGACAAATCCTAATCTCGAAATACGCCAAAGCAACAAGTACCTTTGGAGACACCTATAGAGCACCTTTATAATCACCCAGTTATGTTGTGACGTTTGGTAGCACACAAAGTGTTCCTCCGTAAGCAGGAGTTGCATAATCTCATAGTCATAGGAACATGTATAAGTCATGAAGAAAGCAATAGCAGAATACTAAACGGTCGAGTGCTAAGCTAACGGAATGGGTCAAGTCAATCACATCATTCTCCTCATGATGTGATCCCATTAATCAAATGACAACTCATGTCAATGGCTAGGAAACATAACCATCTTTGATCAACGAGCTAGTCAAGTAGAGGCATACTAGTGACACTCTGTTTGTCTATGTATTCACACAAGTATTATGTTTCCGGTTAATACAATTCTAGCATGAATAATAAACATTTATCATGATATAAGGAAATAAATAATAACTTTATTATTGCCTCTAGGGCATATTTCCTTGATCTCCCACTTGCACTAGAGTCAATAATCTAGATTACACGAATGATTCTAACACCCATGGAGCCTTGGTGCTGATCATGTTTTGCTCGTGGAAGAGGCTTAGTCAACGGGTCTGCAACATTCAGATCCGTATGTATCTTGCAAATTTCTATGTCTCCCACCTAGACTTGATCCCGGATATTGTTGAAGCGTCTCTTGATGTGCTTGGTTCTCTTGTGAAATCTGGATTCCTTTGCCAAGGCAATTGCACCAGTATTGTCACAAAAGATTTTCATTGGACCCGATGCACTAGGTATGACACCTAGATCGGATATGAACTCCTTCATCCAGACTCCTTCGTTTGCTGCTTCCGAAGCAGCTATGTACTCCGCTTCACACGTAGATCCCGCCACAACGCTTTGTTTAGAACTGCACCAACTTACAGCTCCACCGTTCAATGTAAATACGTATCCGGTTTGTGATTTAGAATCGTCCGGATCAGTGTCAAAGCTTGCATCAACGTAACCATTTACGATTAGCTCTTTGTCACCTCCATAAATGAGAAACATATCCTTTGTCCTTTTCTGGTATTTCAGGATGTTCTTGACCGCTGTCTAGTGATCCACTCCTGGATTACTTTGGTACCTCCCTGCTAAACTTATAGCAAGGAACACATCAGTGCGGTACACACATTGCATACATGATAGAGCCTATGGCTGAAGCATAGGGAACATCTTTCATCTTCTCTCTATCTTCTGCAGTTGGTCGGGCATTGAGTCTTACTCAACTTCACACCTTGTAACACAGGCAAAAAACTTTCTTTGCTTGATCCATTTTGAACTTCTTCAAAACTTTGTCAAGGTATGTGCTTTTTGAAAGTCCAATTAAGCATCTTGATCTATCTCTATAGATCTTAATGCCCAATATATAAGCAGCTTCACCGAGGTCCTTCATTGAAAAACTCTTATTCAAGTATCCCTTTATGCTATCCAGAAATTCTGTATCATTTCCAATCAGCAATATGTCATCCCCATATAATATTAGAAATGCTACAGAGCTCCCACTCACTTTCTTGTAAATACAGGCTTCTCCAAAAGTCTGTATAAAGCCATATGCTTTGATCACACTATCAAAGCGTTTATTCCAACTACGAGAGGCTTGCACCAGTCCATAAATGGATCGCTGGAGCTTGCACACTTTGTTAGCTCCCTTTGAATCGACAAAACCTTCTGGCTGCATCATATACAACTCATCTTCCAGAAATCCATTCAGGAATGTAGTTTTGACATCCATTTGCCAAATTTCATAATCATAAAATGTGGCAATTGCTAACATGATTCAGACAGACTTAAGCATCGCTACGGGTGAGAAAGTCTCATCGTAGTCAATCCCTTGAACTTGTCGAAAACCTTTTGCAACAAGTCGAGCTTTATAGACAGTAACATTACCGTCAGCGTCAGTCTTCTTCTTGAAGATCCATATATTCTCAATGGCTTGCCGATCATCAAGCAAGTCAACCAAAGTCCACACTTTGTTCTCATACATGGATCCCATCTCAGATTGCATGGCCTCAAGCCATTTTGCGGAATCTGGGCTCACCATCGCTTCTTCATAGTTCGTAGGTTCGTCATGGTCTAGTAACATAACTGTTGGAAATATGCCCTAGAGGCAATAATAAAATGGTTATTATTACATTTCTTTGTTCATGTTAACTGTCTGTTATTCATGCTATAATTGTGTTATCTGGAAATCGTAATACACGTGTGAATACATAGACCACAACATGTCCCTATTAAGCCTCTAGTTGACTAGCTCGTTGATCAACAGATAGTCATGGTTTCGACTATGGACACTGGATGTCATTGATAACGGGATCACATCATTAGGAGAATGATGTGATGGACAAGACCCAATCCTAAGCATAGCTCAAAGATCGTGTAGTTCGTTTAGCTAGAGCTTTTCCAAATGTCAAGTATCATTTCCTTAGACCATGAGATTGTGCAACTCCGGATACCGTGGGAGTGCTTTGGGTGTGCCAAGCGTCACAACGTAATCGGGTGACTATAAAGGTACACTACGGGTATCTCCGAAAGTGTCTCATTGGGTTGTACGAATCGAGATGGGATTTGTCACTCCGTATGACGGAGAGGTATCTCTGGGCCCACTCGGTAATGCATCATCATAATGAGCTCAATGTGACCAAGTGTGCGGTCACGGGATCATGCATTATGGTGCGAGTAAAGTGACTTGCGATAACGAGATTAAACGAGGTATTGGGATACCGACGATCGAGTCTCGGGCAAGTAACGTACCGATTGACAAAGGGAATTGTATACGGGATTGATTGAATCCTCGACATCGTAGTTCATTCGATGAGATCATCGAGGAGCATGCGGGAGCCAACATGGGTATCTAGATCCCGCTGTTGGTTATTGACCGGAGAGGCGTCTCGGTCATGTCTGCATGTCTCCCGAACCCGTAGGGTCTACACACTTAAGGTTCGGTGACGCTAGGGTTGTAGAGATATGAGTATGCAGTAACCCGAAAGTTGTTCGGGGTCCCGAATGAGATCCCACACGTCGTGAGGAGTTCTGGAATGGTCCGGAGGTGAATAATTATATATAGGAAGTGCAGTTTCGACCATCGGGAAAGTTTCGCCGGTATTGTACCGGGACCACCGGAAGGGTCCCGGGGGTCCACCGGGTGGGGCCACCTATCCCGGAGGGCCCCGTGGGCTGAAGTGGGGAGGGGAACCATCCCCTGGTGGGCTGGTGCACCCCCCCTTGGGCCCCCTAGCCTAGGGTTGGAAACCCTAGGGTGGGGCGCCTCCACTGCCTTGGGGGCAAGCCTCCCCTTGGCCGCCCCCGGAGATCTCATCTCCCGGGGCTGCCCCCTAGGGGGCCTATATAAAGGCGGGGAGGGCAGCCGCACCCGTGCCATAGGCGCCTCCCTTCCCCCTTGCTACACCTCTCCCTCTCGTAGAAGCTTGGCGAAGCTCTGCCGAGATCACTGCTGCATCCACCACCACGCCGTCGTCTTCTTTGGATCTCCGTCAACCTCTTCTCCCCTTGCTGGATCAAGAAGGAGGAGACGTCTTCCTCAACCGTACGTGTGTTGAACGCGGAGGTGCTGTCCGTTCAGCACTAGGATCATCGGTGATTTGGATCACGTCGAGTACGACTCCCTCAACCCCGTTCTCTTGAACGCTTCCGCTCGCGATCTACAAGGGTATGTAGATGCACTTCTTTCTCTCGTTGCTAGATGAACTCCTAGATTGATCTTGGTGAAAGCATATAATTTTTTTATTTTCTGCAACGTTCCCCAATAGTGGCATCATGAGCTAGGTCTATGCGTAGTTCTCTTTGCACGAGTAGAACACAATTTGTTGTGGGCGTAGATGTTGTCAACTTTCTTGCCACTACTAGTCTTATTTTGCTTCAGCGGTATTGTGGGATGAAGCGGCCCGGACCGACCTTACACATACGCTTATGTGAGACAGGTTCCACCGACTGACATGCACTAGTTGCATAAGGTGGCTAGCGGGTGTCTGTCTCTCCCACTTTACTTGGAGCGGATTCGATGAAAAGGGTCCTTATGAAGGGTAAATAGAAGTTGACAAATCACGTTGTGGCTTTTACGTAGGTAAGAAAAGCGTTCTTGCTAGAACCCTATTGCAGCCACGTAAAACATGCAACAACAATTAGAGGACGTCTAACTTGTTTTTGCAGCATGTGATTGTGATGTGATATGGCCAAAAGTTGTGATGAATGATGAATGATATATATGTGATGTATGAGATTGATCATGTTCTTGTAATAGGAATCACGACTTGCATGTCGATGAGTATGACAACCGGCAGGAGCCATAGGAGTTGTCTTAATTATTGTATGACCTGCGTGTCATTGATTCAACGCCATGTAATTACTTTACTTTATTGCTAAACCGTTAGCTATAGTAGTAGAAGTAATAGTTGGCGAGCAACTTCATGGAGACACGATGATGGAGATCATGATGATGGAGATCATGGTGTCAAGCCGGTGACAAAGATGATCATGGAGCCTCGAAGATGGAGATCAAAGGAGCTATATGATATTGGCCATATCATGTCACTACTATTTGATTGCATGTGATGTTTATCATTTTTTTGCGTCTTGTTTACTTAGAACGACGGTAGTAAATAAGATGATCCCTCATAATAATTTTAAGAAAGTGTTCCCCCTAACTGTGCACTGTTGCGAAGGTTCGTTGTTTCGAAGCACCACGTGATGATCGGGTGTGATAGATCCTAACGTTCGAATACAACGGGTGTAAGCCAGATTTACACGCAATACACTTAGGTTGACTTGACGAGCCTAGCATGTACAGACATGGCCTCGAAACACGGAGGACCGAAAGGTCGAGCATGAGTCGTATAAAAGATACGATCAACATGGAGATGTTCACCGATGTCGACTAGTCCGTCTCACGTGATGATCGGACACGGCCTAGTTGACTCGGATCATGTTTCACTTAGATGACTAGAGGGATGTCTAATCTGAGTGGGAGTTCATTAAATAATTTGATTAGATGAACTTAATTATCATGAACTTAGTCTAAAATCTTTACAATATGTCTTGTAGATCAAATGGCGCACGTTACCCTCAACTTCAACACGTTCCTAGAGAAAACCAAGCTGAAAGGTGACGGCAGCAACTATACGGACTGGGTCCTAACACGAGGATCATCCTCATAGCTGCCAAGAAAGATTATGTCCTAGAAGCACCGCTAGGTGAAGCACCAATCGAGAGAACCAAGACGTTATGAACGCTTGGCAGCGGTCTCGTCTTGATGATTACTCCCTCGTTCAATGCGGCGTGCTTCTGACTTAGAACCGGGGCTCCAAAAGCGTTTTGAGCAACACGGAGCATATGAGATGTTCAAGAGCTGAAAATGGTTTTCCAAGCTCATGCACGGTCGAGAGATATGAAGTCTCCAACAAGTTCTTCACTGTAATATGGAGGAAAATAGTTACATCGGTGAGCACATACTCAAGATATGCAGGTTGCACAACCGCTTGACTCGGTGGAGTTAATCTCCGGATGACGCCTTGATCGATGTGAATCCTTGATCTCTTCCACCGAGCTACAAGAGCTTTGTGATGAACTTCAATATGCAGGGGATGGAAAAGACCATTCCTGAGGTATATTCAATGCTGAAATCAGCGGATGTACAGATCAAAAAGGAACATCAAGTGCTGATGGTGAATAAAACCACTAAGTTCAAGAAAGGCAAGGGTAAGAAGAACTTCAAGAAGGACGGCAAGGGAGTTGCCGTGCCCGGTAAGCCAGTTACCGGGAAGAAGTCAAACAATGGACCCAAGCCTGAGACTGAGTGCTTTTATTGCAAGGGAAGTGGTCATCGAAGCGGGCTGCCCCAAGTACTTAGCGGACAAGAAGGCCGGCAAAACCAAAGGTATATTTGATATACATGTAATTGATGTGTACCTTACCGGTGCTCGTAGTAGCTCTGGTATTTGATACCGTGCGGTTGCTCATATTTGTAACTCAAAGCAGGAGCTGCAGAATAAGCGAAGACTAGCGAAGGATGAGGTGACGATGCGCGTCGGGAATGGTTCCAAGGTCGATGTGATCGCCGTCGGCATGCTACCTCTACATTTACCTACAAGATTAGTTTTAAACCTTATTAATTGTTATTTAGTGCCAGCTTTGAGCATGAACATTGTATCTGGATCTCGTTTAATATGAGATGGCTACTCATTTAAATCCGAGAATAATGGTTGTTCTATTTATATGAGAGATATGTTTTATGGTCATGCCCCGATGGTCAATGGTTTATTCTTAATGAATCTCGAACGTGATGTTACACATATTCATAGTGTGAATACCAAAAGATGTAAAGTTGATAACGATAGTCCCACATACTTGTGTACCGCCGCCTTGGTCACATTGGTGTCAAGCGCATGAAGAAGCTCCATCTTGATGGACTTTTAGAGTCTCTCGATTATGAATCATTTGACACATGCGAACCATGCCTCATGGGCAAAATGACCAAGACTCCGTTCTCCGGAACAATGGAGCGAGCAACCAACTTATTGGAAATCATACATACTGATGTGTGCAGTCCAATGAGCGTTGAGGCTCGCGGAGGATATCGCTATGTTCTCACTCTCACTGATGACCTGAGTAGATATGGGTATGTCTACTTGATGAAACAAAAGTCTGAGACCTTTGAAAAGTTCAAGGAATTTCAGAATGAGGTAGAGAATCAACGTGACCGAAAGATAAAGTTCTTACGATCAGATCGTGGGGGAGAATATTTAAGTCACAAATTTGGTACGCACTTAAGAAAATGTGGAATCGTTTCACAACTCACGCCGCTGGAACACCTCAACAGAACGGTGTGTCCGAACGTCGTGTCGCACTTTATTGGATATGGTGCGTTCTATGATGTCTCTTACCGATTTACCGCTATCATTTTGGGGATACGCTCTAGACAGCTACATTCACTTTAAATAGGGAACCGTATAAATCCGTTGAGGCGACACCGTATGAATTATGGTTTGGAAAGAAACCTAAGCTGTCGCTTTCTAAAAGTTTGGGGATGCGATGCTTATGTCAAGAAACTCCAACCTGAAAAGCTTCGAACCCAAGTCGGAAAAATGCGTCTTCATAGGATACCCTAAGGAAACCATTGGGTATACCTTCTACTTAAGATCTGAAGGCAAGATCTTTGTTGCCAAGAACGGGTCCTTTTTGGAGAAAGAGTTTCTCTTGAAAGAATTAAGTGGGAGGAAAGTAGAGCTTGATGAAGTATTACCTCTTGAAACGGTAAGTAGCGCAACTCAGGAAGATGTTCCTGTGGTGGCTGCACCGACAAGAGAGGAGGTTAATGATGATGATCAAGATACTTCGGATCAAGCTCCTCTTGAACTTGAAGGTCCACAAGGACACGTTCCGCACTGCAGTGAATGCGGCAACACTGTCTTGGAAATCATGTTGTTAGACAACGGTGAACCTTCGAACTGTGAAGAAGCGATGGCGGGCCCAGATTCCAACAAATGGCTTGAAGCCATGCAATCCGAGATAGGACCCTTGTATGAAAACAAAGTATGGACTTTGACAGACTTGCCCGATGATCGACGAGCAATAGAAAACAAATGGATCTTTAAGAAGAAGACGGACGCGGATGGTAATGTTACCATATATAAAGATCGACTTGTCGCTAAGGGTTATCGACAAGTTCAAGGGATTGACTACGATGAGATTTTCTCTCCGTGGCGAAATTTGAAGTCCGTCCGAATCATGTTAGCAATTGCCGCATACTATGATTATGAGATATGGCAAATGGACGTCAAAACGGCATTCCTTAACGGCCATCTTAAGGAAGAACTGTATATGATGCAGCTGGAAGGTTTTGTTGACCCTAAGAATGCTAACAAGGTATGTAAGCTCCAGTGATTCATTTATGGGCTGGTGCAAGCATCTCGGAGTTGGAACATTCGCCTTGATGAGATGATCAAAGCGTTTGGGTTTATGCAGACTTATGGAGAAGCCTGCGTTTACAAGAAAGTGAGTGGGAGCTCTGTAGCATTTCTCATATTATATGTAGATGACATACTTTTGATGGGAAATGATATAGAACTTTTGGACAACATTAAGGCCTACTTGAATAAGTGTTTTTAAATGAAGGACCTTGGAGAAGCTGCTTACATATTAGGCATCAAGATCTATAGGGATAGATCGAGACGCATCATAGGTCTTTCACAAAGCACATACCTTGATAAGATATTGAAGAAGTTCAATATGGATCAGTCCAAGAAAGGGTTCTTGCCTGTATTGCAAGGTGTGAGATTGAGCTCGGCTCAATGCCCGACCACGGCAGAAGATAAAGAAGAGATGAGTGTCATCCCCTATGCCTCAGCCATAGGGTCTATTATGTATTCCATGCTGTGTACCAGACCTGATGTAAACATTGATGTAAGTTTGGTAGGAAGGTACCAAAGTAATCCCGGCAAGGAACACTGGACAACGGTCAAGAACATCCTAAAGTACCTGAAAAGGACTAAGGATTTTTTCTTGTTTATGGAGGTGACGAAGAGCTCGTCGTAAAGGGTTACATCGATGCTAGCTTCGACACAGATCTGGATGACTCTAAGTCACAGACCGGATACGTGTATATTTTGAATGGTGGGGTAGTAAGCTGGTGCAGTTGCAAGCAAAGCGTCATGGCGGGATCTACATGTGAAGCAGAGTACATGGCAGTCTCGGAGGCAGCACATGAAGCAATCTGGGTGAAGGAGTTCATCACCAACCTATGAGTCATACCTAATGCGTCGGGGCCGATCACACTCTTCTGTGACAACACTGGAGCTATTGCACTTGCCAAGGAGCCCAGGTTTCACAGGAAGACCAGGCACATCAAGTGTCACTTCAACTCCATACGTGAAAATGTTCAAGATGGAGACATAGATATTTGTAAAGTACATACGGATCTGAATGTAGCAGATCCGTTGACTAAACCTCTCCCTAGAGCAAAACATGATCAACACCAGAACGCTATGGGTGTTCGATTCATCACAATGTAACTAGAATATTGACTCTAGTGCAAGTGGGAGACTGTTGGAAATATGCCCTAGAGGCAATAATAAAATGGTTATTATTATATTTCTTTGTTCATGATAATTATGCATTATTCATGCTATAACTATGTTATCCAGGAAATCGTAATACACGTGTGAATACATAGACCACAACATGTCCCTAGTAAACCTCTAGTTGACTAGCTCGTTGATCAACAGATAGTCATGGTTTCGACTATGGACATTGGATGTCATTGATAACGGGATCACATCATTAGGAGAATGATGTGATGGACAAGACCCAAGCCTCCGCCGAGCTCCACGCTCGTGTAGGTCGTTTAGCTAGAGCTTTTCCAAATGTCCCGTCTCATTTCCTTAGCCCATGAGATTGTGCAACTCCCGGAGACCGTCGGGGTGCTTTGGGTGTGCCAAAGCGTCACAACGTAATCGGGTGACTATAAAGGTACACTACGGGTATCTCCGAAAGTGTTTGTTGGGTTGGTACGAATCGAGATCGGATTTGTCACTCCGTATGACGGAGAGGTATCTCTGGGCCCACTCGGTAATGCATCATCATAATGAGCTCAATGTGACCAAGTGTCTGGTCACGGGATCATGCATTACGGTACGAGTAAAGTGACTTGCCGGTAATGAGATTAAACGAGGTATTGGGATACCGACGATCGAGTCTCGGGCAAGTAACGTACCGATTGACAAAGGGAATTGTATACAGGATTGATTGAATCCTCGACATCGTGGTTCATCCGATGAGATCATCGAGGAGCATGTGGGAGCCAATATTGGTATCCAGATCCCGCTGTTGGTTATTGACCGGAGAGGCGTCTCGGTCATGTCTGCATGTCTCCCGAACCCGTAGGCTCTACACACTTAAGGTTCGGTGACGCTAGGGTTGTAGAGATATGAGTATGCAGTAACCCAAAAGTTGTTCGGGGTCCCAGATGAGATCCCGGACATTGCGAGGAGTTCCGTAATGGTCCGGAGGTGAAGAATTATATATAGGAAGTGCAGTTTGACCATCGGGAAAGTTTGGGGTCACTTTGGTATTGTCTGGGGACCACGGGTGGGGCCACCTATCTGTAGGGCCCGTGGGCTGAAGTGGGGAGGGAACCAGCCTGGTGGGCTGGTGCGCCCTCCTTGGGCCCCCACGCCTAGGGTTGGAAACCCTAGGGTGAAGCGCCCACTGCCTTGGGGAGCAAGCCTCCCCTTGGCCGCCCCGGAGATCTCATCTCCCAGCCCCCCTAGGGGGCCTATATAAAGGGGGAGGAGGGCAGCCGCACCCATGCCATAGGCGCCTCCCTTCCCCTTTCTACCTCTCCCTCTCGTAGAAGCTCGTGAGCTACTGCCGAGATCCTTCTTGCATCCACCACCACGCCGTCGTGCTGCTGGATCTCCGTCAACCTCTCCTCCCTCCTTGTTGGATCAAGAAGGAGGAGACGTCTTCCTCAACCGTACGTGTGTTGAACGAGGAGGTGCTGTTCATTCAGCACTAGGATCATCGGTGATTTGGATCACGTCGAGTACGACTCCCTCAACCCCGTTCTCTTGAACGCTTCCGCTCGCGATCTACAAGGGTATGTAGATGCACTCCTTTCTCTCGTTGCTAGATGAACTCATAGATTGATCTTGGTGAAAGCGTAGAAATTTTTTATTTTCTGCAACGTTCCCCAACAATAACCTCCAGAACAGGATTACCGTACCACTCTGGTGCGGATCTTACTCTGGTTGACCTATGAGGTTCAGTAACAACTTGATCTAAAGTTTCATGATCATCATCATTAACTTCCTCACTAATTGGTGTAGGTGTCACAGGAACCGGTTTTTGTGATGAACTACTTTCCAACAAGGGAGCAGGTATAGTTACCTCATCAAGTTCTACTTTCCTCCCACTCACTTCTTTCGAGAGAAACTCCTTCTCTAGAAAGGATCCAAATTTAGCAACAAAAGTCTTGCCTTCAGATTTGTGATAGAAGGTGTACCCAACAGTTTCCTTTGGGTATCCTATGAAGACACATTTCTCTAATTGGGGTTTGAGCTTATCATGTTGAGCTTTTTCACATAAGCATCGCAGGCCCAAACTTTAAGAAACGACAACTTTGGTTTCTTACCAAACCACAGTTCATAAGGCGTCGTCTCAACGGATTTCGATGGTGCCCTATTTAACATGAATGCAACCGTCTCTAAAGCATAACCCCAAAACGATAGCGGTAAATCAGTAAGAGACATCATAGATCGCACCATATATAGTAAAGTCGATTATGACGTTCGGACACACCATTACGCTGTGGTGTTCCGGGTGGCGTGAGTTGCGAAACTATTCCGCATTGTTTCAAATGAAGACCAAACTCATAACTCAAATATTCTCCTCCACGATCAGATCGTAGAAACTTTGTTTTCTTGTTACGATGATTTTCTACTTCACTCTGAAATTCTTTGAACTTTTCAAATATTTCAGACTTATGTTTCATTAATAGATATACCCATATCTGCTTAAATCATCTGTGAAGGTGAGAAAATAACGATACCCTCCGCAAGCCTCGACATTCATCGGACCACATACATCTGTATGTATGATTTCCAACAAATCATTGCTCGCTCCATAGTTAGGAGAACGGCGTTTTAGTCATCTTGCCCATGAGGCATGGTTCGCAAGTACCAAGTGATTCATAATCAAGTGGTTCCAAAAGTCCATTGGTATGGAGTTTCTTCATGCGCTTTACACCAATATGACCTAAACGGCAGTGCCACAAATAAGTTGCACTACCATTATCAAGTCTGCATCTTTTGGCTTCAATATTATGAATATGTGTATCACTACTATCGAGATTCAATAAAAATAGACCACTCTTCAAGGGTGCATGACCATAAAAGATATTACTCATATAAATAGAACGACCATTGTTCTCTGATTTAAATGAATAACCGTCTCGCATCAATCAAGATCCATATATAATGTTCATGCTCAACGCTAGCACCAAATAATAATTATTTAGGTCTAAAACTAATCCCGAAGGTAGATGTAGAGGTAGCGTGCCGACCGCGATCACATCGACTTTGGAACCATTTCCCACGCGCATCGTCACCTCATCCTTAGCCAATCTTCGCAATCATAGTCCCTGTTTTGAGTTGCAAATATTAGCAACAGTAACCAGTATCAAATACCCAGTGCTACTGCGAGCATTAGTAAGGTACACATCAATAACACATTATATCACATATACCTTTGTTCACCTTGCCATCCTTCTTATCCGCCAAATACTTGGGGCAGTTCCGCTTCCAAAGTGACGGTCTGTTTGCATTAGAAGCACTCAGTCTCGGGCTTAGGTCCAGACTTGGGTTTCTTCTCTGAGCGACAACTTGTTTGCTGTTCTTCTTGAAGTTCCCCTTCTTCTTCCCTTTGCCCTTTTTCTTGAAACTGGTGGTCTTGTTGATCATCAACACTTGATGCTCCTTCTTGATTTCTACCTCCGCAACCTTTAGCATTGCGAAGAGCTCGGGAATCGTCTTATCCATCCCTTGCATATTATAGTTCATCACAAAGCTCTTGTAACTTGGTGGCAGTGATTGAAGAATTCTGTCAATGACGCTATCATCCGGAATATTAACTCCCAGTTGAATCAAGTGATTGTTATACCCAGACATTTTGAGTATATGCTCACTGACAGAACTATTCTCCTCCATTTTACAGCTGTAGAACTTATTGGAGACTTCATATCTCTCAATCCGGGCATTTGCTTGAAATATTAACTTCAACTCCTGGAACATCTCATATGCTCCATGAAGTTCAAAACGTCGTTGAAGTCCCGGTTCTAAGCCGTAAAGCATGGCACACTGAACTATCGAGTAGTCATCAGCTTTGCTCTGCCAGACGTTCATAACATCTGGTGTTGCTCCTGCAGCAGGTCTGGCACCTAGCGGTGCTTCCAGGACGTAATTCTTCTGTGCAGCAATGAGGATAATCCTCAACTTACGGACCCAGTCCATGTAATTGTTACCATCATCTTTCAACTTTGCTTTCTCAAGGAACGCATTAAAATTCAACGGAACAACAACACAGGCCATCTATCTACAATCAACATAGACAAGCAAAATAGTATCATGTACTAAGTTCATGATAAATTTAAGTTCAATTAATCATATTACTTAAGAAATCCCACTTAGACAGACATCCCTCTAATCCTCTAAGTGATCACGTGATCCAAATCAACTAAACCATGTCTGATCATCACGTGATATGGAGTAGTTTCAATGGTGAACATCACTATGTTGATCATATCTACTATATGATTCACGCTCGACCTTTCGATCTCAGTGTTCCGAGGCCATATCTGCATATGCTAGGCTCGTCAAGTTTAACCCGAGTATTCCGCGTGTGCAACTATTTTGCACCCGTTGTATTTGAACGTAGAGCCTATCACACCGATCATCACGTGGTGTCTCAGACGAAGAACTTTCATAGCGGTGCATACTCAGGGAGAACACTTATACCTTGATAATTTAGTGAGAGATCATCTTATAATGCTACCGTCAATCAAAGCAAGATAAGATGCATAAAAGATAAACATCACATGCAATCAATATAAGTGATATGATATAGCCGTCATCATCTTGTGCTTGTGATCTCCATCTCGAAAACCTTTGTCATGATCACCATCGTCACCGGCGCGACACCTTGATCTCCATCGTAGCATCGTTGTCGTCTCGCCAACTTATGCTTCTACGACTATCGCTGCCGCTTAGTGATAAAGTAAAGCATTACAGGGCGTTTGCATTGCATACAATAAAGCGACAACCATATGGCTCCTGCCAGTTGCCAATAACTCTGTTACAAAACAAGATCATCTCATAAAATAAAATATAGCATCATGCCTTGACCATATCACATCACAACATGCCCTGCAAAAACAAGTTAGACGTCCTCTACTTTGTTATTGCAAGTTTTACGTGGCTGCTACGGGCTGAGCAAGAACCGTTCTTACCTACGCATCAAAACCACAATGATAGTTTGTTAAGTTAGTGTTGTTTTAACCTTCTCAAGGACCGGGCGTAGCCACACTCAGTTCAACTAAAGTTGGAGAAACTGACACCCGCCACCACCGTGTGCAAAGCACGTCGGTAAAACCAGGTCTACAGCGTAAGCGTCTGGCGTAATGTCGGTCCGGACCACTTCATCCAACAATACCGCCGAACCAAAGTATGACATGCTGGTAAGCAGTATGACTTATATCGCCCACAACTCACTTGTGTTCTACTCATGCATATAACATCTACGCATAAAACCTGGCTCTGATACCACTGTTGGGGAACGTAGTAATTTCAAAAAAATTCCTACGCACACACAGGATCATGGCGATGCATAGCAACGAGAGGGGAGAGTGTTGTCCACGTACCCTCGTAGACCGAAAGCGTAAGTGTTAGCACAATGCGGTTGATGTAGAAGTACGTCTTCACGATCCGACAGATCAAGTACCGAACGCACGGCACCTCCGAGTTCAACACACGTTCAGCTCGATGACGTCCCTCGAACTCTGATCCAGCCGAGCTTTTAGGGAGAGTTCTATCAGCATGACGGCGTGGTGACGATGATGATGTTCTACCGACGCAGGGCTTCGCCTAAGCACGGCTACGATATTATCAAGGTGGATTATGGTGGAGGGGGGCACCGCACACGGCTAAGAGATCAAGAGATCTATTGTTGTGTCTAGAGGTGCCCCCTTCCCCCGTATATAAAGGAGCAAGGGGGGGGGGGGGAGGCGGCCGGCCAGGAGGAGGCATGCCAGGGAGGAGTCCTAAACCCAACGGGAGTATGACTCCCTCCTTTCCTAGTTGGAGTAGGAGAAGGGGAAGGAGGAGGAGAGAGGAAGGAAGAGGCGCCCCCTCCTTGTCCAATTCGGACTAGAGGGGGAGGCGCGGCCTGCCTGGCCGCCCTCCTCTTCTCCACTAAGGCCCATCTTGGCCCATTAAACTCCCTGTGTGGGGGTTCCGGTAACCCCCGGTACTCCGGTAAAATCCTGATTTCACCCGGGACACTTCCGATATCCAAATATAGGCTTCCAATATATCAATCTTTATGACTCAACCATTTCGAGACTCCTCGTCATGTCCGTGATCACATCCGGGACTCCGAACTATCTTCGGTACATCAAAACACATAAACTCATAATATAACCGTCATCAAACTTTAAGCGTGCGGACCCTATGGGTTCGAGAACTAGTCTCTTTACTCGTTCTGTAATACATCATCCCGCAACTAACTCATTAGTTGCAATGCTTGCAAGGATTATAATGATGTGCATTACTGAGAGGGTCCAGAGATACCTCTCCGACAATCGGAGTGACATATCCTAATATCGAAATACGCCAACCCAACAAGTACCTTCGGAGACACCTGTAGAGCACCTTTATAATCACCCAGTTACATTGTGACATTTGGTAGCACACAAAGTGTTCCTCCTGTAAACGGAGTTGCATAATCTCATAGTCATAGGAACATGTATAAGTCATGAAGAAAGCAATAACAGAATACTAAACGATCGAGTGCTAAGCTAACGGAATGGGTCAAGTCAATCACATCATTCTCCTAATAATGTGATCCCGTTAATCAAATGACAACTCATGTCAATGGCTAGGAAACATAACCATCTTTGATCAACGAGCTAGACAAGTAGAGGCATACTAGTGACACTCTGTTTGTCTATGTATTCACACAAGTATTATGTTTCCGGTTATACAATTCTAGCATGAATAATAAACATTTATCATGATATAAGGAAATAAATAATAACTTTATTATTGCCTCTAGGGCATAATTCATTCACGGGTGTCCATGGGGAAAGGTGACGTTTGTGTTGAACCCACCGTGCGCGTCCCCGTCGGCGTAGCCCGGCAAGGGCGATCCCCATGGCTACGGCGACGGAGAGCCTACGCCTTGCTGGCCCCAGGGCGCGTACTGGGCGTGGCTGCCGGGTGGATTCATCATCCCCGTGCGAGTCGCCTGTGCCTCGGCTTGGTCCGCCGAAGCGGCTGCCGCAGCCGCGCATGCTGCGTTGTCACAGGCCTTCTTGGCGATGGCCCTGTTCCGCCGGTCGGCGGTGACAGCCTCTCGTCGCTGAACTTCCGCCCTCCACTCGGCGTTTGAAATGTCGGTGGCTTGGATGGCGGCGCCCTCGGCTTCCTCTGCTTCGGCTGGTCGACGGACGCGGTCGAGCTTGCCGCAACGCGGGGAATGATGTACTTCTTCGGTGGCATGGCGGCCGGCTGAGGGGCGAGCCGGAGGGAGATTGGCGGGAGGAAAGGAGAAAATGGAAGGGAAGTGAGGAAAAGCGGGAAGAAACGGCGGGAAGAGGCGCTCGACTTCGCCCGGCGAAGCGGACCCACGCGTCCTTTTAAACGTGCGGCGCCCAGGCGCCCAGGCGCCGGGTTACGCTGGTCCGCCCGGCACCAGTTTGATCTCGGTGACGAAAAACGGGCTGGTGGAGGGAGAGGTGACTGCGCTGTTTTTTCGACGCCGGTACGGCAAATACGTCTGGAGAAGGTCTATTGGGGACGCGGCTGGAGATGCTCTGATGAATCCATCGTCGGGAGCTCGGTTGGCTCGACGCAGCAGGCTTTGTTGGATCAGGAGGCAAAACTGCGTTGCGTTTCCAAGGCTTCCGAGTCCAAAGCCATGAAGATATCGAGGCAGGCAGAGCGGCCGCGAGTCGCACGCCACAACCACGAGGTACTACCTGGCGGCCGTCGCGCCACTAGTTAAGTACGTGCATGAGCCTAGGACGCGACGTAGGCCAAAATCCTACACCTACGAAGACAGCGTACGCAAGGTTACGTATAGGGCTGCAAGAAAAGCTCTAGGTTCGTGAGCCGTTTGAGATCGACTCGTTTTTTGACTCGATTCGAGATCGACTCGAAAAAAATAAGTTAAGTTTGAACATTTTATGTAGCTCGACCGAGAAATGAGTCGATCTTGAGCCAATATTGGCTCGCTCGATTTTAGCTCGGTAGCTCGACAAAAAATCATTATATTAAATGATCATGCCATATATTAAATGAAAATAAGATAATTTATTAACATATATGTTGTCCATAATGTTTCTCCATTTTATTTACCAACGAACATGAAAACTTAATTAAGTAGAGAACATTTAGACCTAATTATGGCACGTGGTCGACTATGTGTTAAATATCTTATATTTTTTGCTAAGGTTCCCAGCATATTCACCTTAATTTTTTTTGTTTTTCATCCATAGATTTATAATTTTTACCATCTCATTTAGCTCGAAACTAGCTCGAGATCGACTCGAGATCGTTACAAGCTGAAACGCAGTCATGTTCAACAGCTCGATCATGAGCTTCACTTAGTTTGAGCTCGCTCGAATTTTCATATGAGTTGAGCTGAGCCAACTTCAACTCGCTCGAGCTCGACTCGTTTGCAGTCCTAGTTACGTACCCAAAGGCCAATCCTAACTATCCAATATCCATGCCAGTTAATACGTAGATTACGTACCTAGCTTTAAGTAAGTCTACCATTGCTCCGACATAGCTTCCTGAAAATCAGGGGGAAAGAGAATTATGGTTAGGAGGTTACGTTACTTTACATAGCTTCCTTCGTAGACGGAGCATTATTGGTATATATATGGAGTTGACCACTTGCCTAGCTGGCTGATGGAGCGGGATAGATCATCAAGCGATGAGATGGCCGTTCCGGCGGGCCTTGGACTGGACCCATCGACCGGCCGGCGAGGCCGCCGTCCCGCGCGAACTGGTCCGTCCGGTGATGCTCCATATGTAGTCACTTGATAAAAATTTTAGAAAGACTTATATTTGGAAACGGAGGAAGTACTACTTACTACAGTACTTTGCAAACAAAATCGAAACTGTGTCCATAATAATACATAATAATACAATTATACAAGCATGAGAATAAGGATCTCAACAGCAATCTCATGGGACAAGTTGCGGTCAAACACAACAGTATTTTCCAGATTGTGATTTTATGGAGGCTTCAGTACCACACACATCGTCTGCTATTTGGCGAGCGATCATCGCCGGGAGGGAAGCTCTCCATGTTGGTCTCATTAAGAGGGTGGGGGACGGCAGCACTATCTCGATTTGGGAAGATAAGTGGATCCCGGGTCTTTCCTCTCTGTCCCCTACGGTGATGCCGGGAGGGACGACTCTTGCCACCGTCGGTGAGCTCATCGACCATGACAACGGGACGTGGTGGCGGGAATTGATCTACAATGTTTTCATTTGACCGGACGCCGACGCCATATTGAATATCCCCTTGCGCCGCGGTGGGGGTGATGATTTTTGAGCTTGGGTTTTTGAAAGAAGCGGCAACTACTCCGTAAAATCTGCGTACCGTGCTCTCGTGACTCGGAAAGAGCGGCTAGCTCAAGAGGAAGGGGCGGTTACAAACTCCTCACAGACCGATGAACGGATGTGGAAGTCGCTTTGGAAGCTCAAGGTTTGGCCGAAGGTACGTGTATTCTGGTGGCGGGTTATTCGTCGCATCCTTCCAGATGAGTGCACGCTTCGGTATCGTCATATCAAACCTATAAGCAGATGCAATGTCTGCCATGCAATGGATGAGGATCTCATGCACGCCTTAGTGCATTGCCCTCATGCCAAACTTTTCTGGGAGCAGGCTCACGGTCTCTTTGGCGTTTGACGGCCGCGGCTAAACCCTGATACATGGTCTCGTGATATCATATGTGATGATCAATTCACGGACACTGAAAGGGCCCAAATGATCTCTGTTATGTGGGCAATCTGGCACTCGAGAAATCGAGTGACTCATGATGATGACCAGCTGGAGCCTTTTACTTCAGTGAGGCGGATTCGGGAGGACTTGGCATTGCTAGATATCCCGCATTCTCATGCTGCAGTGCTACCAGGTCATGGTTGGAGACCGCCGGACTTAGGGGTGGTTAAGATCAATACGGATGCAGCATTGAGTATGGATTCCGACAAGGTGGGTGTGGGCGGTGTAGCACGTTCTAACACAACCTTGTTGGGTGCTTGGAGTAAACCTCATATTGGGGTCACGGATCCATTTATCGGTGAGACGCTCGCGCTTCGAGATGGAGTTATTTTTGCAAATCTACGGGGTTTCTCACATGTGATTATGGAAACTGATTGCCTGGAGATTGTTAATCTCTGGAACACTCGCCACAACAGCCTCTCTGTGGTGGCACCTTTACTTGTCGAAATTGGAGAGCTAGCTGCTACTTTTTCTTCTTTTGTTATTCAACATGTAATGCGAGCAGCCAATGTACCGGCCCACCTTTGTGCGAAACATGCATGTACACTGGTGGTCACCGAGAGTTGGACTGACTCGAGACCCTCTTTCCTGCTCACCAGCCTCTTGGCTGATGATGCCAGGAGCTCGTTCGTTGAATAAAAGCTCTTAGGTTTGAACGCAAAAAAAAAAGTTGCGGTCAAACACAACAATTTCTCACTCCAACTGTAGCAAGTAAACAGGGGATTGACTTGAGTCAGAGAAAAACCTTGTTAACAGAAATAGGCAAAGTAGAAAAGATAATCAAACTTCATGATTCCTGATACTTGGTCAGGTAGTTCCATATCGCCCCTCCCAAACAAACCACTTTCTGTAGATGAACTGGACGTATTGTTGATTATCTTAATAAATAATATAAGATAGGTGAAACATGCATGAACAATTTGGGAGCAGCAAGCAATAAAATCACCTAACTAATAGGACATGGCTTCAGAAGTTGGCAACTTCTTCCTCTTGGCTTGAAGTCCAAGCAAGCTTGCCCTCAACATTACCAGACATAGCAAGAAGACATCCAATGCTGGCGTCCATGAGAGATAGAGGTGTGCAGCTAAAAGTCTTGCTGCTCATATCCGGGTCCTGGTACGTATACTCACCCAGTGCAAAGTAGATGACACGGTCTTCCTGCATGTTGAGGAAGGGGTACATGGGTGCCATAGAGGTCGGCAGGTGGTTTCCTTTGAAAGCCCCATCTTCGTGCAGGCTCCCAAACTTGAGCTCGTAGTCTACCTCCCAACTCATATCTTCCTTGAGTCTCCAGATGCTCACCATGCGGTCATCCGCAAGATCCACACGCTCAAGGAAGCCTGTGATGGATACAAACTTGATGGAGTCCCCAACACAGCCCACGACTCGAAAGGCCCTCGGGTCTGGTATGTCGTCTCTGTCACCGAGGTACCTCTCGCACCCCACGGGGAGGTCTAGGGAGAGGACGTCCACGGAACGCTGGCCGGAGAGCAGATCAGCGCAGTCACAGTACATGCCACCAAGCAAGAGATCCACCCAGTAACCACGGCCACGGTGCGAGAACACCTCTTCGGCGACGAAGTCGCTTTTCTCCGCGAGAAGGTGGTCGGGGAAGTCGGCGCGCTTGGCTATCTCCCACTGCGAGTCAGACGAGGACGGCGACACGAAGAGAACGGGCTCCTGTCTAGAGCCTACGCCGCGGACGGACCCCGGGAAGGCCAGGGCGTAGCACATGTCGCCGCCCGGGCGCGCGCGACAAGGAGACGGGCCGTAAGGACGGTGGTGCGAGGGGGCGAGCTGGGCGGAGACGGGATCATGTGGAGCGATCTGTCGATCGTGTTGTAGACGAGATAGATGTCCTAGGGGTAAACTTCGGGAAAGGACGTTATCATGAGGATCAGGTTCTTGTCGACGGCATGGATGCAGGTGGACAACGGGGGCACGCCTCGGAGCGTCAGGCGGCACAGATCCGGCGCGCCTGTGAGGTATGCCTCTAGCGCCAGGCCCCGCATGAGCGCGTCGCAATCGAGGTCCGGAGGGAACCCGAATGCCTCCTTGGCTGAGCAAATTCTTCGGGTCGTCGGTTGTTTTGTCGCCGGGGCGGTACGTGCCCACGAGGGGATGCAATAGCAACAGGGAAGGCGAGGGCGGAGTTGTCATGACTGACGTTTCGTCGGCTGATAGTATTGGGGTGGGGTTGGCGACGACGGCGGCGACGGAGAGGATGACGAGGACGTTGAGGAAATACGCAGGCAAATCTAACGGAAAGAGTATCCACCGATCGCTGTCCTTTTTAGGATTCGTGAACGTTTTATAGGGAAACTCTTCTTCCAATCCGACGTCTGATCATATTTCAATCGTCAGACCAATCCTCGTCCGACCGTGTTACACAATCTGTTACCGCAATCTGCAAACTCCCCTAATACCGCAACCTGTTACGCAATCCCCTCCCGACAAAAAAAAAGTAACCATCCCGATCGTTCATGGCATAGCTCATCTCCCCGGTCAACTGCCTCCAGGCTCCAGCTCCAAGGTCGCCGTCGCTCCAGCGCCGGCACGCCGCACGCGACGCAGCCCTGTTCCACACAACCCATGTATTGTCTCCATTGGAGGCCGTGCTGGCCAGGGTGGCGGTTTGGAGTACCAACAACGCCTCAAGTCTCCTGTGTCGACTGTTTTTTATTTTTAGAAAAGGAGAATTACCCTGGCCTCTGCATCTGAGCTTAGGGCTGGATGAAAAGCTCGAAGCTCGCGAGAATAATGAGCACTCAATAGTTCGGCTCATTTCGGCTCATGTTGTTAGTTAATGAACCAAGCTGAACAAATTTTTTTTTGCTTGTTAAGATTAGTGAGCATAACAAGCGAGCAAACGAGTTTCACGAGCTAACTCGTTTAGCTCGCTAATTTTTGAAAGTTCGACATGAGACGCCTAGTTGAAATCAGCCCACTAACAAAAGAGTTGCTAGTTGGCCCAGTCTAGGGGCCTAGCACCCCAGCCCATTTCGGCGCTTCATCTAGACCTAGGAGCTAGCCGCCAGGAGACCTTAGAGTCAACCAGGAGCCAGCCGCTAGGAACCAAACATCCTTCTTTAATTTATGTCGTTTTAAATTTTTTATGGGATCATAAGATTTTTTTTGTGTTGTTCATTACCTTAATGTCCTTGTTTAATTTATTCTGCGAATTTTTTATGACATCACGAGATTCTTCTGTGTTGCTTATTACCTTAACAAGCACTCATGAACACTTATGAGCATAACGAGCCCATAACGAACCGAGCTGGACAGAGGTTTTAGCTCATTAATATTAATGAGCTTAATGATAACAAGCTTAACGATAATGAGCTTAATGATAATAAGCCGAACGAGCTGAGCAGCTCGTTTATCCAGCCCTATCTGAGCTCCTGTGTCGATTGTTTCTTGGCCGGCCATTTTGTTTCAGCCAGGTCAGATCCCATGGGCGACTGCGCGAATCAGCGACAAGTATTTGGCCTAGGTTGGTTGCCATTCATCTCTTTCCTTGTCCTCCTGAAGTTCAAATCTGTGCAATGCATCAATATTGCCGATCGATTCTATCTTATATTTAACAGATTCGTGCTGATAGCATGTTTCTTTCACTTGTTTTAGTTTGTCTAAATTACCAAATTATGATTAGATGTTTGTACACCTCAGATTTATGCACCCACAAGCATTGCTAATATCCAATTTATAATTATATCCTTCTACATGGTGCTTCCAAACAGGACCATTCTTCTTAGGGCATCTCCAACGGCGACCCTCAAACCGCGGAAAGCCATCTGACCGAGCCTGTATCGGTCCGCAAGACGATCCAGACGTGTTGCTGCGCAGAAGTGCATGCTCTAGTCAATGCAACCAAAAAATCGATCTGATAAAAAAGACTAGGCAATACATTTACCTTATAAAAGTTAAACATTAATATGGTTTTATTCAATCTCAGCGGGGCTGGGGTAACCGGGTAAAAGTAAAATGGATAAGGAATTCTTTCCTACTGTCACAAAAATTACACAATGCAAAAAATAACTTTCGATTCAATAGATGGGTCGACAATTATGCCCCAAAGACAAAGACATGGCTCCTTCATTATTTTACCAAGTGAAAAGGAAGAACTGTTATGCGTGTGCTTCATGATGGTACTTGGACGCGCATGTTTAGAACCATCACCACCATCGACTGTGGTAGCTATCACCGCAATGCCGGTTCGAAAAAAAAAAGCTATCACCGCAATGCAGAGTGTCTTTGTTCTTCTTCTTTTTTTGGCTAAAACAAATTATCACACATAAGCGACATGGATACCGACATTGCAACACCAGGCATCAATCCTTGGTCTTAGATGTTGACTTGTACTGATTGATCATATGGATAACAAGCAATGTACTCTAGTTTAGATAGATACGTACGTAGATAACGGACACATGTTGGCCAAACAAGCAAGTCCTGTTCGAATTCAAGCAACCTCCTCATTATCGATAGTACTCGTTATCCACGCCGAACAGCTCTGTGTAGTCAGCGAAATCGGACTCCTCGAAGCCTAATCCGGCCATCATCTTCTCCCAGTATTCCGCGACATACTCCCGGAGATCTTCCTCAGGCTCGCTGCCGCCATCGGTGTCAGGTTCATGAGGTGCGCCGCTGTCGTGGACCAGGGTCTTGGATTCATCATCGGCTTCATCGCTGCAGGGGATCAGGACCTCGACTTCCTCGGGCTGGCCGATGTCGGAGTCCGTGACCAGAGTCTGCGGTGCCTCAGACCCACCGGAAGGCTGGACTTCCGCGTCGCCGCGTCGCCGCGTCGCCGCCGACGCCGGCCGCCTTCCTTTTGGTGGCGCACCCCTCCTCGCCAGCCAGCGCCGTCTCCTCCGCCTTCCTTTTGTTGACGCCGACCTTAAGCATGGCGGGCAACATCATCGTACCCTCTTCACCAGCCATGGATGGATCTGAGCCGCGCCGCCTCAACGGAAGATTAGTTTCGCCGGAATCTGGATGGTGCTGCGGATTTGGAACCGTAACTTCTGAGGCTGATTGTAACGGGGAGTATCATATACTCATATATGCATATGATACTAGTATATGATACTACCTCCCTAATGCATTGTATCATATATTAGTATCATGTAGTACTTTATTTATTACCATGCATGACACAAAGTAGCATAGCATTTAATATGATACGGTATCATGATACTACATCCTCTCTTTCTTCATTTAATGCTATGACACCTCATCAAAATTGACTAGTTGGCATGCATGATACCAACTATGATATTACCATTACGATCAGCCTGAAGGGTTGGCGGCTTGATTTAAGGGCGTCGCGCGCCGCGTTGGGTTCGGGTTTTGTTCCTTTTGTAAACCGGTAATGCTATCTTGGGATCGTTCCCTGGAAACGAAATCCTAGCAAACGCCCCACAGACCATAGGATGAAGATCTGATGGTGACAATTTTTTTAATGAAAACCACACTAATAAAGACGAAATGCCATGTGTTTTGTAAAAAAAATCCCATCCCCAACACTAAGGGTCTATTTGATTCAAAGGATTTTCATAGGATCTTTGAAGGATTAGAATCCTTAGGAATTTTTCCTATGTTGGTCGTTTGATTCGTAGGATTGAATCCTGTAGGATTTTTTCCCAAGGATTCATTTGTACTACATTTCACAGGAATTTTAACATCCACTCCAACCTCTTGGAAGAAATCCTTTGTTTTTCCCGTGGCACAATCAAACAAACTCAAATCCTATAGAGATCCAATGGACATGGCATTCCGATCCTACACTTTCCCTATTCCTATATTTTTGCAATCCTATGAATCAAAGAAGCCCTAAAAGTGTCAATCAGGCAATTCCTGAATGTCATCTTAGCTAGCAAACGATCACTGGCTATCGCGGTCCTTTGTAAAAGATGTTGTGCTTTTTTTTCTTTTGCACTATCTGAGAGAGATCGGTACATTTTTTTTCTATTTTTGTGCGGGAATGTGGCTGTGGGTACCCACGTGCCTGACGGGCCAATGAACGTGGCTTTTTTTGTGCGAAAAAAGGCCCGAACGTGGTGACCGTGGTTTTCTTCAGGGAAAGTTCAAGGAACTCAGAGCTACTACCGGATCATCTAGCGAGCTTTATTGGTCCTACAACAGCGAAAATCCATCGAAATCAACCATCCAGCAAAGAACCAAAATATTTTTGAAAATTTCGACCGCAAATTAAGAAAAAAAAACTGAATGTTTTACGAAATGCACTTAATTTTCATGAACAATATTGTGACATTCTAGAACAAAATTTGGAAACGTGGACATTTTTTTAAACTGCCGAACAAAATTAGAAAACAGGAACATTTTTGAGCAAAATTATGAAACAGCTGAAAAATATGGAAACTTGATTTTTTTTTATTAAATTTGTGAACACCTTTTAACACAGGAATGTTTTTTGAAATTATGAACATTTTTTAAAAGACATGGAAATTTTGAACAAAAACAATCCAAACAATTTTTGAAAAACAGGAATAAAATTTGAAAATATTAACATTTTTACACATTCCATAACAAAATTTGGAAATGCGAACATTTTTTTAAACACACTAACCAAATTTTAAAACAAGAACATTTTTTGAAATTTTCGAATATTTTTGAAACTGCTGAAATAGGTCGAAACATGATCATTTTTAAAAAACGGGAACATTTTTGAAATTTATTTCAGAAAAACCTGAAAATTCTGAACCAAAACATTCTGAACAATTTTTGTAAATCCCCAAAAAATTAAAAAATGAGATCATTTTTTGAGTTATAAACAATATTTGAATATCTTTTGTAATTTCCAAAAGATTTTTGAATGCGTGGACATTTTCAAAAAGAAAAATAAACCTGAAAAATAAAAAGAAAGAGAAAAAGGAGAAAGAAACAGAAAGAAGAAAAAGAACAGAAAAGCATAAAAAGTTGAAAGATAAAATGAAAAAAAGAGAAAAAAACAGTATAAGAAACAAAAATGCGGTTCAGGGAACCTTCTTGAAGTTTCGCAAAACCAGGTATGGTTGTACGTACACTGGCTACACAATACTGGGCGGCCCATCACGTCGCTCGGTCGGTCGCTTATGTGAAGGGCCGGCAGTTTTACGTGACGCGCGTGAAATAGGAAATTGCAAAGTTCAACACTTTATTTAAAGAGAGCAACTAGTTAATGAGCACCCTTAAAAAAGAAACTAGTTAATGAGCGCTCCTTTGGAAGGCTCGCAACGATCAGCGTCACTTGGCGCTCTCGGCCGCCCGTCACGTGTCGCGCTCTGGCCGCCCGCTCGGATTTTATTTTTTATTTTTCCGCACGCGTTTTCGGATTTTTAAATGGTTTTTTAAAGTTTTTTTGACGTTTCGGTTTTCCACCGGTCTCCCTTAAATTTTGGAAAACAAAATCGAAAAAAATAATTGCACAAAAAAACTCGCTTGTTTTCGCTAGAGTCATGGCCATGACTCTCGAAAACGAAAAAAAAACGCGTTTTTTATTTTTTATTTTTATTCCGCGAGAGGCATGGTTTTGCTTTCGAGAAAGGCACGGTTGTGCTTTCGCGAGAGGGATGGTTGTGCCTCTTGAAAACGGAAAAAAATGCGTTTTCTATTTTTTTAATTCCAAGAGGGACACGGTTTTGCTACCGCGAGAGGCACGGTTGTGCTTTCACGAGGGGCACAGTCGTGCCCCTCAGAAACGAAAAAAACGCGTTTTATGTTTTTTTTCTTTCGCCAAAGGCACGCTTTTGCTTCCGTGAGAGGCATGGTTATGTTTTCACTAGAGGCACGGCCGTGCCTCCTCGAAAACGGCAAAATACGCGTTTTTTCTTCTTTTTTCTTCCGCGAGAGGCACGGTCGTGCCTCTTTCGGAAAGAGAAAAACCCCGTGTTTTCGGTTCGGTTTTTTGTCCGATTTTTTCATGAAAAAAATCGTCAAAATCTATCAACATGAAATCTAGTTTTGAAGATCTTGACGCGAGGAATCGAAGGATGAAAACGGTTCGAGATTTGGACACACGGTTTAAAAGATAAAACGTTTTCAATAAATGAATCTAAGAAAAAAGGGGAAAACTCTCAGCGCGCCACTTGTCGTAACCAATGAGAGTGATCTTTTCAACGAGTACTCCTTAACCGAGAAGACTCCTTCACGCTCGGCCGTTGCAACGAGCGAAACCAATCCAACGCAAGACTTCAGCCGACCAGATTTTCTATCAAGGCCCACTACGTGAGACTTTTGTGCGCGTACACATGCGAAGGCTGGGAGTCGGCCCCACCCCAAATCAACACTAATCGCCCCCTCCCCTTTTTAATGGGGCAGTGATAGGCGCCGGTGCACCGGCACAACTTTCGGCCGGTCGCCTGGCAGCCATATGATCTGGCAACCCCAACAAAGCAGATTCGCTCGTGTCTAGCCAAAAAAAAATCACCGGCTTGAAGCATTGGTAGATCTGCCGCCGCGCCCGTCGCTATAGCTCTCCGGCGTCCGCCATGTCCGTCGCCGCAGCTCGCCGGCGTCCCCCACGTTCTGTCGCCGCAGCTCGCTACCACTCACCAGCTCGCCGCAGCTCGACGTCGCCGTCGTCACATGCCCTTCCAATCTCATCGTCATTCCCAAAGCCTAATGGCGCTTGCGGCCAAAGCCGGTTCCAGCAGCTCGCACAACCCATTCAAAGCACGGTGTCGCCGCCTCCGGCTCACCGTCATTGTCGATTTTGCAACACTATATTTTAGAAGAAAAAAAACAATCTCAGCAACTACGAAAAACAAAAATAGTCAATTGAAGCAAAATTTTAGCCAGTTCCAGCAAAAAAAAATGCCGGTTCCAGCAAAACCATGGGCCTTCGTCGCCGAACATAGCAAAAATTTTGGCCGGTCGTAGCAAAAATAAAAGACAGTTCCAGCAATTTACTAGGTTCCCGCAAATAAAGCTCCAGTTCCAGCAAAAAAAATCAGCAGGAAAAAAGAGCTCCGGTGGTTGTAGCAAAAATAATACAAGGTTTCAGCATAAAAAAACACCGGTTCTAGCAAAAATCAAATTCAATAGGGGAGAGCTTCAGGGTCGATGTAGCAAAAAATATAGCTAGTTCCAGCAAAAAAAATGCCAGTTCCAACAAAAACACCTCGCAGGCAAATGATGGCTGACAGTCCCAGCACCATCTCAAGCACCGGCGAACCCGTAGGTGGAGCTTTGCACCGCTGGATGCAGCTTGCCAAACGTGTGTTGGAGCTCCACCACCGATGGCAGCACCTCCCATAGCAGCCGGTTGTAGCTCGCATCCGTCGGCACGACGCCGTCAGATGCAACTCAAACAAACATCGGTTGCAGCTCCGCCTACCCGAGGTTGTAGCTTCCCATCGCTGCGGTTGCAGCTCTGCTCCAGCGCCAGTGGTCGCCGTTGCCGGCACCGGTGATGGTCGTGTAGCACTCCGGTGTCAGCTGAAGAAGTGGATGGGAGAGAAAAATGATGGGGCGTGGTGAGAAAAGGAATGGCTGAGCTGAGCACCTCCCGTGAAAGAGATAAGAATGGATGCGGAGAAAAGCGGTACATGGGACCCATGGCTATAGGAGGGGCGTTGGGTTTGTTTTTATCTCACGAGGCATGCGTGACCGGTCGAATTTTCGGCCGGCGCGCCGTCTGAAAACGTACCTTTTTAATGAGGGGCCCACTGCTAATTAATCCACCCCTAATCAATTCATGTAACTAAGTCACTTTCCAAATCAGGCCTGTCCGAAAACGAGCGCTGCATTGCACGCGAGATAGCCACTCCCCTTCTTAACTAGTGATTTCGTCATTTAGATACGTATCCTATCTTCATTGCACCATTTCCTTTGGAAATTAGGCCCGGTCTAATCAAGAGGCGTTCACCTTCAACACTGTGGAGCATCAGTAATTACGCCGTACGCAACTTCTGCGAGTCAAATTCCAGACAAACCTCGTGTTTGTTCTTCTGAGTTCCAAACTCGCCCAAACTATTCACGTGCCTTCGCATATCAATGCCAAGACAAATCACGTCCAGGTAAATTAACGAACAACTCCCCCGATTTTTTTAACAAACAACTACGGTAGAACTAAAGAATTAGTTCCTCAAAAAAAAAAAAAAACTAAAGAATCAAAACTGAACTTCACATGAGTTCCGTAGCATAGCTCACAACTCGATTTTCTGCGAATACCCAGCATGTTAAAAAGAAGGTAGCGAGGGAACAGTAAACATGAATTACTCAAATATTCATTTCTGAGCCCAGGCTCATCTGCATCGGGTAAAAAAAACACAAAACAATTCAAAACAATATTGATTTTTTTTTATGGTGATAGATAATTTGGTGTGTGAGATGGGCTCTAAATTTCAGATCATTTGAATATATATTTAGCTCTCAGCAAATAAGACAAATTAGGGTCAGAATGTTGGAAATATGCCCTAGAGGCAATAATAAATTGATTATTATTATATTTCCTTGTTCATGATAATTGTCTATTGTTCATGCTATAATTGTGTTATCTGGAAATCGTAATACATGTGTGAATACATAGGCCACAACATGTCCCTAGTGAGCCTCTAGTTAACTAGCTCGTTGATCAATGGATGGTTACGGTTTCCTGAACATGGACATTGGATGTTATTGATATCGGGATCACATCATTGAGAGAATGATGTGATGGACAAGACCCAATCCTAAGCATAGCACAAGATCGTGTAGTTCGTTTACTAGAGCTTTTCTAATGTCAAGTATCATTTCCTTAGACCATGAGATCGTGTAACTCCCGGATACCGTAGGAGTGCTTTGGGTGTACCAAACGTCACAACGTAACTGGGTGGCTATAAAGGTATACTACAGGTATCTCCGAAAGTGTGCATTGGGTTGGCACGGATCGAGACTGAGATTTGTCACTCCGTATGACGGAGAGGTATCTCTGGGCCCACTCGGTAATGCATCATCATAATGAGCTCAATGTGACCAAGTGTCTGGTCACGGGATCATGCATTATGGTACGAGTAAAGTGACTTGCCGGTAACGAGATTAAACGAGGTATTGGGTGAAGGAAATATGCCCTAGAGGCAATAATAAAGTTATTATTTATTTCCTTATATCATGATAAATGTTTATTATTCATGCTAGAATTGTATTAACCGGAAACATAATACATGTGTGAATACATAGACAAACAGATAAGTCACTAGTAAGCCTCTACTAGACTAGCTCATTAATCAAAGATGGTTATGTTTCCTAACCATAGATATGTGTTGTCATTTGATTAATGGGATCACCTCATTAGAAGAATGATGTGATTGACATGACCCATTTCGTTAGCTTAGCACTTGATCGTTTAGTATATTGCTATTGCTTTCTTCATGACTTATACATGTTCCTATAATTATGAGATTATGCAACTCCCGTTTACCGGAGGAACACTTTGGGTACTACCAAAACGTCACAACGTAACTGGGTGATCATAAAGGAGTACTACAGGTGTCTCCAAAGGTACTTGTTGGGTTGGCGTATTTCGAGATTAGGTTTTGTCACTCCGATTATGGGAGAGGTATCTCTGGGCCTTCTCGGTAATACACATCACATAAGCCTTGCAAGCATTGCAACTAATGAGTTAGTTGTGAGATGATGTATTACGGAACGAGTAAAGAGACTTGCCAAGAATCTTGAGATTGAACTAGGTATTGGATACCGACGATCGAATCTCGGCAAGTAACATACCGATGACAAAAGGAACAACGTATGTTGTTATGCGGTTCCGACCGATAAAGATCTTCGCAGAAAATGTAGGAACCAATATGGGCATCCAGGTCCCGCTATTGGTTATTGACCGGAGATGTGTCTCGGTCATGTCTACATTGTTCTCGAACCGTAGGGTCCGCACGCTTAAGGTTTCGATGACGGTTATATTATGAGTTTGTGTATTTTGATGTACGAAGGTTGTTCGAGTCCGGATATGATCACGGACATGACGAGGAGTCTCGAAATGGTCGAGACATAAAGATTAATATATTGGACGGATATATTTGGACACGGAAAGGTTCCGGAGAAGTTTGGAGCTCGGGAGGTTACAGAACCACCGGGAGGTATATGGGCCTTATTGGGCCCATGTAGGAGGAAGGAGAAGGAACAAGAGAGGGGGCGCGCCCAAGCCCAATCCGAATTGGGGAAGGGGTCGGCCCCCTTTCCTTTCTCCTTCCCCTCTTCCTATTCCTACTACTAGTACTACTTCCTAATACTAGTACTCCTTCCTTCCCTCCAAATAAGATAAGGAAAGAGAGGGAAACCTACTTGGAGTAGGTTTCCTCCCTATGGCGCCCCCTTGTGGCCGGCCACCTCCTCCTCCCTCCTTTATATACGGGGTGGGGGCACCCTAGGACACACAAGTTGATCCTTGAGATCGTTCCTTAGCCGTGTGCGGTGCCCCTCCACCATATTCCACCTCGGTCATATCGAAGCGGTGCTTAGGCGAAGCCTCGCGTCGGTGAAACATCAAGATCGTCACCACGCCGTCGTCTTGACGGAACTCCCTCTCCCGAGCTTTGCTGGATCGGAGCCCGAGGAGCGCCATCGAGCTGAACGTGTGCCAAGAACTTCGGAGGCGCCGGAGTAACGGCGCTGGATCGGTTGGATCGCGAGGAGAACGTGACGACTACTTCCTCTACGTCATCATCGACTCGGAGGTGCCGGAGTAACCTTTGGGATCGGCAGGATCGCGAGGAGAACGTCGACTACTTCCTCTACGTTGTGATCGCTTCCGCTTTGGTCTACGAGGGTACGTAGACAACACTCTCCCTTCTCGTTGCTATGCCATCACCATGGTCCTGTGTGTGCGTAGGAAAATTTTGAAATTACTACGTTACCCAACATTGGGATACCGACGATCGAATCTCGGGCAAGTAACGTACCGATTGACAAAGGGAATTGTATACGGGATTACTTGAATCCTCGACATCGTGGTTCATCCGATGAGATCATCGTGGAACATGTGGGAGCCAACATGGGTATCCAAATCCCGCTGTTGGTTATTGGTCGGAGAGCTGTCTCGGTCATGTCTGCGTGATTCCCGAACCCGTAGGGTCTACACACTTAAGGTTCGATGACGCTAGGGTTATAAGGAAGATATGTATATATGTGATTACCGAATGTTGTTCGGAGTCCCGGATGAGATCCCGGACGTCACGAGGAGTTTCGGAATGGTCCGAAGGTGAAGATTTATATATGGGAAGTTGTCATACGGTCACCGGAAAAGTTCGGGGGCATACCGGTATTGTACCGGGGCCACCGGAGGGGTTCCGGGGGTCCACCGGGAGGGGCCACCTCTCTCGGAGGGCCTTATGGGCCGTAGAGGGAAGGGAACCAACCCCTAGGAGGGCTGGGCGCAAACCCCCCCTAGGGCCCATGCGCCTAGGTTTGGGGGGACCCTAAAGGTGGGCGCCTCCAGTGGCGGAGCCAGAAAATATATATTAGGGGGGCCAAGTACTACTAAAACAGGTTGAGGAGGGCCAAAGTGTTGAAAAGTAATTTTTTAGCAGCAAATTAGTACTAATTTTGCCACTGTTCATAGCAAATTACATGTAGAATCCTGGTGTTAGGGGGGGCCAGGGCCCCTGCTGGTCCCCCTGCCTCCGCCACTGGGCGCCTCCCTTGCTTGGGGGGCAAGCCCCCTCCCCCTTGGCCGCCGCCCCCCCCCCCTCTAGATCCCATCTAGAGGGGCCGTCCCGCCTTCCCCCTTCTCCTATAAATAGAGGGGCAAGGGGAGGGCTGTAGCACCACATCCAAGGCGCAGCCCCTCCCCTCCCCAACACCTCTCCTCCTCCGTTAAGAGCTTGGCGAAGCCCTGCCGGAGTACTGCCGCTCCATCACCACCACGCCGTCGTGCTGCTGTTGGAGGTCTCTTCCTCAACCTCTCCCTCCTCTTTGCTGGATCAAGGCGCGGGAGATGTCTCCGCTCTGTATGTGTATTGAATGCAGAGGTGCCGTCCGTTCGGCGCTAGGATCATCCGTGATTTGGATCACGACGAGTACGACTCCATCAACCCCGTTCTCTTGAACACTTCCCCTCGCGATCTACAAGGGTATGTAGATGCACTCCTCTCTCTCTCGTTGCTAGATGACTCCATAGATTGATCTTGGTGATGCGTAGAAAATTTTAAATTTCTGCTACGATCCCCAACACAGAATAGTACATGAACAGTATACATTTTACAGACCTCCATTTGTCTTTTTTTTTTCTAAGAGCTACTCATATGTCCAAATGATATGAATTTGTAGTGCACCTCACGCACCGAATTATCTACCATTAAGAATTGGTTATTTTTTAATTTTTTACTATTTGTTTTGAATTTTTTCTTCAACGCGGGTGCAAATGAGGCTGGCCACCAAATCGTTGCACTCTGAATTTTGACCCAATCCTAATAAGACAAAAAATAGTATGTGTAAAACCTGGCATCATGCTTCTCTGCAGAACAAGCACCTCGCGCCTCCCTACCTACATGGCTGTTGCAAAGATTGCCCCCTTTTTGTCCAATCATCGCCAATTATTCAAATGTAGATCAAACATAAGGAAATAAGAACACAACATACATCTCATATTGAGAAAATTACATCTACAGTAACTGAACTTGACTCTAGGGTTCACTTTGGTCACTGTATTCACGAAATCGCAAGTTACGGTCACCGGGCTCGCTGAACCGGGTCACTATCTGATAACCCATACCGTTTCGGCTCATCGGCCCGATTTGACGAAAACCGCTTTGACTCGCCAATTTGGACATGACACGTCGGCGAAATTAAAGAAGCGAGCAGCGACCGAGCTATTTTGCATTTCCCCCTGCTCGGTCGAGACGCTTCACCTTTTCATCGACGCCTCCGAGGCGAGGAGAAGAGAAAGGAAAGGGGAGGCAATCGCGGTCTTGATCGGCTAGGGTTTTGCCGCCACCGTGAGGCATCCACCGACGGAGCGACGACGGCCGAA
Source organism: Aegilops bicornis (assembly GCA_021605145.1). Taxonomy (NCBI): domain Eukaryota; kingdom Viridiplantae; phylum Streptophyta; class Magnoliopsida; order Poales; family Poaceae; genus Aegilops; species Aegilops bicornis. The sequence goes on from CM038672.1 coordinate 40,276,046, forward strand.
CGGTTCGTCGACGAATTGAACCATGGCGCCTCGTCACGAAAGCGTATGAGACCCACCACCCGTGTATGGTAAGCCCTGTTTCCTCCCGAACCTCAGAAACCCCCTTTTCTCTCTGAACCTAATCGATTTGAGGTCGATTAGGTGGTTGCACGCCTTATTTTCCTTGAGATTTTGACGTTACTACTAGGGTTTTCGCTCGCTATGGATTTGAGGCAAGAAATCTAGGGTTTTATGTAATTCTGCAGATGACATTGACTACCTATCAAACTTCAGTCTTTGCATCAATTTTGGTGGTTACTTCCTTGGAGTTGGTAAAATCGTGCATATGTCAATGGAGAAAACATGTGGTATGATTATGTGGAGGGGATACACTTCTTGTGGAGAAGTTAGAAGATCTGGTAGAAGAATTGGGCTATGAAGTGAAGGGAAGATTGCAAATGTATTATCGCATGCCCGGTAAACCAATGACTGAAGGTGGTCTTGTGAAGATAACTTGCAATGACAAGCTGTCTTAACATGAGGGCACATGTAACATTTGGGCACAAGTTTTTGCAAATGTATCTTGATCATGATGAGAGCTTGAGCGGTTGACTGGGATGATGTGATAGAGTTTCCGTAGCAGACCTGCCTACTATTGTTAGTCCTATCAAACCAATTCAGATCATTAAGGAGGAAGCACTAGAGAAGCATAACCGTAAGATCCAGCAGGATTTATTGGACAGGAAAATTAAGGAGGAAGCAGTGCAAAATATGAAGTGTAAGTTTGTCACTCATGTCACCATTGCAGATGATGCAGACCTAGCAGAAGAAGAAGCTGCAGGTCAAGCTGCAAATGAAGCACTTGCAGAGCAAGCAACAGAAGAAGCAGTTGCAGAGCAAGCAGTAGGGCAGAATTATGTACCAAAAGTTGCAGAGCAAGCAACAGAAGAAGTAGATGCACAACAAGCAGCAGAAGAAGCAATTGCAGATGAGGAGGAAGATGTGGAGCAGGGTGAAGAGGATGGCTCTGTTGCATATGACAGTGAAGGGGAAGTTTACGATCTTTGAAGTAAATGGGAGTGAACAAGGATCAGATTATCTTGATGAGATTGTAGATAGTGATTATGATGTCGGTGATTTAGATGATGATCTTAAAGAGGACATAGTGGAGGAGCCTACTGATGTTCATATTAGAGCAAAGCCGCACCACGTACAAGGATCGATGAAGAAGACCTTGAGCTCCCATATTACGATGATGAAGCAGGTGCAAATTACAAATTTAAAAGCTTTAGGAAGGAAGATTTGCATGATCCACATTTCAAAATTGGACAAGTTTTCCAAATACCGTAAATGTTTAGAAAAGCGGTGAGAGAATATGCTTGCAAAAACAGATTTGACATCAAATTGCCGATGAATGACAGGAAAAGAATTTCAGCAAAATGTCACCCCACGCCTGGAACATTTGGTGTAGTTATGATAGCGTAACAAACTGCATGGTCATCAAGAGTTACAATGATGAACACAAATGTTCTAAGAAGTGGAAAGTAAAGGCATTTACTGCTAGATATGTTGCAGAAAAGTACTTGGAGTACTTCAGGGCAGATCAAGGAATGAACTTGAGAAATATTGGGAGGTTAGTGCAAAAGGACTGGAATATGGCAGCTTCTTGTAGTAAACTAAGCAGAGCAAGGAGATATGCATTGAAGATAATCCATGGAGATGAGGAGGCATAGTACAACATGCTTTGGGATTATGCAAATGAAGTTAGAAGATCCAATCCTGGCAGCACATTTTTCATTCAATTGGACAATGAATCAAGGTTCAACAGATGCTACTTCAGTTTTGATGCATGTAAAAGAGGATTCCTTGTAGGTGTAGGCCCATAATTTGTTTTGATGGATGTCATTTGAAAACTAGGTATGGAGGTGTGCTTCTGTCTGCAGTGGGCATGGATCCTAATGATTGTATCTATCACCTGCCACACTGCATTGTATATGTTGAAGATTACTGACACTTGGATTTGGTTTCTGAGTACACTGAAATAGGATCTGGGGATTCAGAACACCTCAGCATGGACTGTCATGTCTGATAAGAAAACGGTAAAGATATGTACATAATTACTTACTTACATATTGTCATGTCCGATACTCACTTACTTATCGACCGACTTACAAAACTTGCAGGGCCTAATAAATCTTTGAGAGGAGCATTTTCATGACTCAGAACATAGATTCTGTGTCAGGCACCTTTGGCAGAATTTCAGAGAGAAATTCATAGGAGATGTTCTGAAAAACCAGCTTTGGAAGATAGCTAGGTGCACCACAACTGATCAGTATGAAGAATATATGGAAGAGATGAGACTTCTTGATAGTGAGGCTCATGCTTGGCTTGCAGAGAAAAGGCCTAACACTTGGGTTAGGGCATTCCAGACTGATTTGCCCAAATGTGATATTTTACTAAACAACAATTGTGAGGTTTTTAATAAGTAAGTCGTACTTTCATATGTGCATTTACTTGCTATATGTTCTTCAATTGTTCATGTACTTGCTATGTGTTCTCTCTACATACTGAATTAAGTATTGTTATGTTTTCAAATACTTGTAGATATATTTTGGAGGCTAGAGACTTGTCAATCATCAGCATGATTGATAGAATCAAGTCACAACTTTCAAGCAGACATTATAACAAGCAGCAAGAGGCTAAGAATTTTAATGGTCCAATCTGCCCAAAGATCAAGAAAAGGCTTCTGAAGCACATAGAATGGTCTAATAGTTGTTACCCTACTAATGCTGGAGAGGGAATCTTCCAAGTTTCTTCACATGGTAGGAACTACATTGTGGAGTTGCAGTTCAAGGCATGCACATACAGAAGGTGGCAGTTATCGGCATTCTCGCCCCACTCCATAGCTTGCTATAGAGATGAACTAATTGATCCCGAGGAAATGGTGCACAAGTGTTATGCTCTTTGCAATTTCTCCAAAGCATATGCTCACATTATTATGCCTTGCAAAGACAAGAGGGAGTGGCAGAAAATGGGTGGATGTGTAATTAAGCCTCCTTTGTATGAGAAGAAACTAGGGAGAAAGACCAAGAATAGGAGAATGCAACCAGAGGAGGTAATAGCAAAGAAAGGAGGAAAAAAGATTACAAGACATGGCACAATTATTCATTGCAGCCATTGCAACAATCCTGGACATGATAAGAAAGGATGCTCTGCCTTCAAGCAAGGCCTACCTGCAGCAAAACCTATGCAGAAGCAAATGAGGAAGATGCCAAGAGCAACATTTGAAGAAGAAGAACATGAACCTACTCTGTCACAGGTAACATTTCCAAATATTTCAGTGCTCAATACATCCATTTTACCTTGTGGTTAATATTTGATGTTTCGATACATCCATTTTACCTTGTGGTTAATATTTCAAAGGTTTCGATACATCCATTTTACCTTGTGGTTAATATTTGATGCTTTCGATACATCCATTTTACCTTGTGGTTAATATTTCATTTCGATACATCCATTTTACCTTGTGGTTAATATTTGATTGCTCGATACATCCATTTTACCTTGTGGCTAATATTTCAAAGGTTTCGATACACCCATTTTACCTTGTGGCTAATATTTCAAAGGTGCTCGATACATCCATTTTACCTTGTTGCAAATGTGTAGGCTACCGCACAAGAACAAGCACTGGACCATCAATGACACAGTAAGTGAGGAGCCTGTTGTCACACAGAACATGACATGCCTCCAATTGGAGCTCTTCATCCACATTCAATGATGGAAATCATGAGAAATGAGGTATATCCATTGAACCTTGTTAAAAATAGGATCTTGCTGTGAAATATTTCTCATGTTTCACTACTTTATTCTGAGCTCCTATACAAAGGAAAAGAAAGATGCCAGGACCATTACCCGAAAGCTCTTTCCTCAAAGAAGCTAGAGATGCAATGCCATCTCAGAGAGCAAAGACTGCAACAAGATTAGGAAATGTTGCAGCTAGAGTTGAAGTGATGAGGGAGGCCAAGCAGCAAGCCAATGAAATATTGCATGAAAAGAGGTGTGCTGAAATCCTAGCACAAAGGGAAGCTGCCGCTTTGCAAAAAGGTGTGAATCCTTGCCAAGAAACAAGCTGAAAAGGCCAAAAAGCTCAAGAAAAAGAAGCTTTGAAAGCGAGAGGCAAGGAAAAGAGAGAGCAAGAACTTGAGGCCAAGAAGCTTGCAACAGCAGCTAAAAGACAAGAACTATCGGAGGCAAAGAAGAGGGCTGCAGAAGAGAAGAAAGCAGCAGCAGGTTAAAGAAAATTGTTGCCCGCAGAAGAAAGCATTACCGCAGCAAACAAGCACAAGAAAGTTAACATGTTTGATGAATTCAGGTCCTGAATGACCATTTAATTCAATGGATGAAGTATATTGCAATTTCTAGATGTCAAGACATGTGAAACTGTGAACCTTTCAGTGTTGTATGCTTTTGAACTACTTATGACTGTTATGAAGGAGCTATGAATGACCGGTTTACGCTTTCGATTCGATCTTTGATACGTGTTATCAATCGCACATTTTCAAATTTCAGTCTTGTTCCTTCTTGTCGGTGTTCAACAGTCAAATGCATGTTATCAAATGCAAAATGTCCGATCAGTTCATGCCATAAAATAACATTTTCCACTTCTCTAATTTGCAACAAAAAAATTATCTCCACAAATATTACTGGCACAAAGGTTTGTATTACCACTCACATCAAACAACACAAAAGTCTACTTCTCACTTAGTGCAACAATTGCCAACATTGACAACACTCACATCCTAACTAGAACTAACACTAACACAAAGAGAATTGCAAATAGCAGTAAAACTACTATCTTCATTACATCAACCAAGTCCGCAACATCTCACGGAAGTGATTTTAGCAGCAGCAAAGACATCTTCATCATATCTTCAGGATCCACTTCTGTCGTCTTCTTCTTTTTCTTCATCTCTACTACTTTACTATCCACAGATTCACCTCTCAGATGTCCATGTTTCTTCAAATAATCAATATAACTAGCTTCCCAGTGCCAAAAGTTGCAAGGTTGCATCCCTACGTATTTGACAAAATCAAGAACATATCTCAAAATCAATTCAAGAACCAATCTGAAAATCAAATGAAAAGGGAAGCAGAGTTAACAACAACATCCAGTCAATGTTCTTGTACTAACCTTATGATTCATACACTTGTACAAGATCCACCCAGGATGCTTTTCAGTGGTGGACTCAAACCGCCTAATCTCGCGAATCTTGCAATCAGGGCATTGGATCAAAGGGAGCCAACCCGCACCGGCCCCCGATGATCTACCCGCGCCGGACATGGCGGCCGAAACCAATTTGTCGCCGCAATTTGACGAGAGGTAAGGGGAGCAAAGGATGCAGCTGTTGGATTCAAGCGAGAAGGGAGGAGATGAGAGATTGCGCTAGGGATTTAGCAGGCGGATGAGGGGAACGAGAGGGGAATCGGCTGAGAAGAAACCCTCGATGTGTCCTGTATACCGGCAAGTCCAAGTGTTTTTCCGTCAATTTTGTCCACGTGCACGTGATACGCCCAAACGGTATGGGTTACCGTATAGTGACCCGGTTCAGCAAGCCCGGTGACCGTAACTCGCGATTTCATGAATACAGTGACCAAAGTGAACCCTAGAGTCAAGTTCAGTTACTGTAGATGTAATTTATCTCTGGAAGACTACCATCACGTTTATGAAACATGCGAGATCCAGATAATGATAACCAAAGTGTTTGTTTGCAATGATTATACCCAGTAGCGAAGCTAGGTTCAGCCTACGTCCGAGGCAAGCAGTGCAACTACAGTAAGCTACAGTGTCATTTTTGCTACAGTATGCTATAGTTAACAAAGAACAAATTCACCACGCCCCAGGCCAAGGCCATGGCTGCCTGGGTCTTAGAACCGCCTCTGATTATACCCAAAATGTAGATAGAGATCCACTACTCATCACAACTGTACTCTGATATGTAGGATTAGTGATGGTTTGGTAGATTATTACAAGCACAAGTGCGCAAAAAAGAAATCTCTCTCTCTCTCTCTCTCTCTCTCTCATGGCGAGTACAAGTGACCACAGCGGTGACCTATCGGACTCAACCCTGCTGCGCGTCGAGGACGACATGGACTGTGCGGGTGTCGATGACGTGTACGACCACAGTGACACCCTCAAGGAGAATACGAACCCCAAGATATGTTATTAAGCCAGGAACCAGACATTTTTGTTCTTCTAAAATAATAATTTGAACCAGATCTAAACTCAGTATCTATTTATTGTTCTACGGCAATGCATGGGTAACTGACTAGGTATATTAAGTAGTGTACCACAATAGTTAAACTCTTGAATACAACGAGAACAGCCAAGGAGGAGCATCGAGCTCCAACACTATGCCTAGCTCTAGAAGATCGAGAGCATAAACATGGTTACATTGAGGACCCGAGAGATGGATGGAGGGAGAGAGATATGCATGTCTTCGTTGCAATGCATGAACCCTTTTGCTACTAGAGTAAGAAAACAGAATCAAAAAAACATAAATAAAAGGTCAAAGCAAGAAAAGAAAAACATGGGTGTGTATCTTTCGCCAAAAGTGTGTCTCGCTACCTCCGCTTGTGGGCTTGACCTTGCATCGCTGCAGGCAACGCCTCCTAGGCTGGTGGAACACTCCATCTTTAGTGGGCCTCACCAGAAGCCCAAGTTTCCCAACAGATTTTACTTGGATCGAGTTGTGTGTGTTTGGCGCTTACCGTAAGCAGTCGGGACCATGATGGTGCATAATTGGGTGCTTGAGTGATCGTCTTTAGAGGTGAAAGGGCAAGTTATCGAGCAGAGGGTGTTGAATGAGAGATTTTTTAACAAATTCTTCAAAGAAGCTAAATCTTTGAAGACACGGAAGTAAAGCATTACGAATAAATACTATGCAATAGTAAAAAGACACACATAAGAGCTGCAAAACTGAATTTAATCAGATGATAACATGCACTGAGGAATTGCGAAAGTCTTCACACAAAGTATTTAGAGAGAGATGGAAAAATTCTTCAACACATAGTTCCTCAAGGTAAAGGGTGAAGAAATTGAGACCAGATTTCTCGATGAAGACAAGGATTTGTTCAACCAGTTTCAATTGTCGTGACAACTGTAACTCTGCTTAGAGAGGCTTGAGATTTAACTCATACGACACTCAATTTTCACATTATTATTCTTGAGCCAAGGTCACTTAGACCTCGCCCAATCACTTGTGGTAAGTCTTCAAGGTAGACTTCTGAAGTCTTAATAGACTCATTCTATGGCACTCTACAATTTCTTCTTGGATGCTCAAAATAGGACACCGAACCATCTTGGAAGATCACAATCTTCAAAGGTTATAAATCATTGGATCACACAAAACACATTCTTCATAGATGCTCAATCACTTTACCTTTAGGTGTCTAGATTTTTTCACCACTTAAGATTCTCTCAGATTCTTCGGCGGGAGGGTTGCTCTAGATGACACTTGTCATACAAAACTCGGAGCAACCAACCAACTTATGGTGGTCGGGGGCGGCTATTTATAGACTGGGGGTAACCCGAGGTGAAATAACCGATAAGGCTCTTTTGATCTGACCTTGGGTAGGATAAGACCCACGTGACATTTGTCGCTAGCTCAGCAACGTTCGGAACATTTGAACTCTCAAGTTTTTCACGGTAGGAGAATCACACTGGCAATTTCCTAACTCTTTAATTTAGTGAGAACAAAGTCATCGGCGTCTCGAAGAACATCGCCTCTGATGCTGAAGAAACTGAACTGCACCGCATGAGATTTCCATAGTCCTCACTCAAAGAAATAGGATTGGTTGAGCATCACTTTAGAAATATATTTATGTATCACTACACCCTCTTTAACAATACGATGTTACCTATGACTCAAATAAGAAGAAGAAAAAACTACTAAAGGACAAAATCTTCACATTCCAAGTCTTCAGGCAATTTATTCAAAGGGCGCACCAATTTCTTCAATGTATTTCATACATTTTTAGGGGTCATATTTGATGGTTAAACCAAATCCTCAGGGACTATTCTCCCGTGTACACTCATTAACACATTATTCCCTTAACCATTTTTGTCGTCAATACTTGAAAATCACGAAGGGTGCACTAGATGCACTTATAAGTAGGGCTGGAATTCGAGCCGAGCCGAGCCAGCTCGGCTCGACTCGCTAAAGCTCATTTCATTAACGAGCTAACTTGACTCGACTCATTACTATAACAAGCTCAAATCCAATATTGGCTCGACTCGTATAACTCGCGAGCTGGCTCGTTTAGCTTGTTAAGCTCGTTAATGATATGAACATAAAAGCATATGAATATGATAAAGATGATTACTTGGGAATGTAAAATGTACATTTTAAACATGTACAATGTTCACAAACAATTGTAAGCATGTACAAGCTTAACTTACAATTGTCAGTGCCATCAAGTCAGCACAGTGTACATGACCATTGACCACAAACAATTTGACATGGCCAAAATGATCGGCAAGTTAGTAGCATCTACATGACCAAACAATTGTAATTTCCTTGAATGTATAGGCGTTGTGTTGTGCGTCTGGGATGCAGGGTGCTTGGCTGATCTTTTGTACCGAGCCTAATGAGTTACACGAGTACTCATGAGATCGCTCGTTTAACTCGTTTTATAAATGATCTTAAACTAAAGCTTGGCTCGACTCGTTAATCTTCGAGTTCGAGTCGATTCGAGCCGAGTCACGAGCTACTCGTTTAGCTCGCGAGCTTCGAGCTTTTTTTCCAGCCCTACTTACAAGAGTCATCGATGATCATCCAACATTGGAAGCATTGGCCATTTGGGAGGCACTATCCCATGTCGAAGATTTGAATTTGCAACAGATTCATGTAGCTTTGGATTGTAGGGTGGGGATTGACGATATCAAGCATCGGAGCTCTGCCTGTTATGCAGCAGTTGAAATCATAGAGTTAAGCAGAACTTTTATTTTATGTAATTTGGTTCATGAGTTTAGGATCACGAATTCGAGGCTCACAATCTAGCAAGCATGCTTTACACTTAGGGAGTTAGCATCCATGTTTGCTTAGGCCGACCCGATAATCTTTTCTTCATCCCTATTAACATATGTATGTATATATGTATATAACCCTACCCTTTACGTTCAGAAAGAAAAAATGACATAACCCTAGACACACGCGAATCGATTCCTCTTCTCCCCTCTCTAACCCTATATAAATCCACGCAAGTAAAATCCCCACTATAGTGGCCATCGCTTCCACCCGATCTCCCGACATGGCTTACATTTACCCTCCCCCGAGATCACCTAGTCCCATGCCTTCTATCCCAATGTCATCATGTGGGCTGAAGTTTTTTATCTGTGTGCGGATGCTTATAATCCCAAGAATCTAAAGGATGACCGGGATGACGATCCCTATTGGAAGATTCTCAAGTGTACATCTGCCCACGCTATCAATAAGTGTGATGAGGATCTGGCGAAATCCATCATTCTCCTGGAGCTCATTGTCGCCGTCGTTTATCGCCGCGTTGGGTGTCCTCTTCAATGGGAAATGGGGCATGCCTTTTTACCCAGAGCACATACCCTTGTCGAGGTCTTGGACGACGGGTTCATCGTCTTGGCAAAGCAGCCTCGAACTCATGAAGAATCCAGCCGACTACTCGTCTACGACTCCACTTACAGTTCCCTTGATGTGGTGCCCGGCTATCTTCACGGTATTGTACACTAACTTTCACACCACATACCTTTCTAGTGCGCAGCCGTAGTGTCTCCTACGTGCTGGCTGTCATGGTGAGGTGCGACATTCACGACATAAAACTATAGTGGGAGATCGTGCAGGATGCTTTTTGACTCTGGTTGCCATCGCCTTCCTCCATGTTGCTCCCCTAGAGGAACATCAAACATTGGCAGCTTAAGGAGCCAATCTTCTCGCCTGATAAGCCAGACCACTTGTGGGCTCATGTCACATTCTCATTTCAAGGAAGAACCATTGGGGTCAACCTTTCACAGGGTGTCTTGTCTTGTGATGCCAGAGACTCACTGGGCAAAATCAAATAAATAATATTTTATACCAAACTTGTATACTTATTTTTATCATACATAGTATTAAGGAGTATACATTATATTCTTTAGCTGGTATAGTTAAACACATAATTTAGTTTGTATAGTTAACCAATGTTCTTTGTTATCGGTTGCAATGTATATCACTGATAACTTGGTTTATGATAAATTTAAATTAAGTGAAGTAACATAAATTATCCTTGAATTATTTTTGTGACAATTTTCACAAATTATACCATGTAAGTGCATATGTTCATCTATAGTTTAGTTTCATTAAATATAATGTTTAAGGTTTCTAAAGAATAAATCCAACTAATATCTTAATAATTGTTTCTAGTGTATTATTAAGTGTGCATATTTGTAGAACCTTGTAGAGTATAAATTGTACTATTTGTGAATGTCTCCCAAGTTAGATACAATAATAAGTTCAACACATGCATGGTACTGAAATATCACCGATAACATGAACATATCACCGATTCAATTATGCTTAGATACAATTTGTTTATTTTGTATGCTGAAAGGATCGAGAAGAGGTGTCTAGAGGGGGGGTGAATAGACTCTAATCAAGAAAAGTTGCGGTTTTTAATTCTTTAGGTTTATGTGGAGTTTTAGCACAAGTTTAAACATTCACAATACATATCAAGCAAGCATGCCAAGAGTATATGAGCAGCGGAAAGTAAAGCATGCAAGTTGCAAGAATGTAAAGAGAAGGGGTTGGAGTGTGCAAACGCAATTTGGAGACACGAAGATTTTTTATCCGTGGTTCCGATAGGTGGTGCTATCGTACATCCACGTTGATGGAGACTTCAACCCACAAAGGGTAACGGTTGCACGAGTCCATGGAGGGCTCCACCCACGAAGGGTCCACGAAGAAGCAACCTTGTCTATCCCACCATGGCCGTCGCCCACGAAGGACTTGCCTCACTAGGGTAGATCTTCATGAAGTAGGCGATCTCCTTGCCCTTACAAACTCCTTGGTTCAACTCCACAATCCTGACGGAGTCTCCCAAGTGACACCTAGCCAATCTAGGAGACACCACTCTCCAAGAAGTAACAAATGGTGTGTTGACGATGAACTCCTTGCTCTTGTGCTTCAAATGATAGTCTCCCCAACACTCAACTCTCTCTCATAGGATTTGGATTTGGTGGAAAGAGGATTTGAGTGGAAAGCAACTTGAGGAAGGCTAGAGATCAAGATTTATGTGGTTGGAATGGAATATCTTGACCTCAACACAAGTGTAGGTGGTTCTCTATCAGAAAATATGTGTTGGAAGTGTAGGCATGTTCTGATGGCTCTCTCCACGAATGAAGAGTGGGTGGAGGGGTATATATAGCCTCCATACAAAATCTAACCATTACACACAAATCACCAAACTCGGTGGGACCGATTCAAAGAACTCAGTCAGACCGATTTGGTTCATAATGTGACCGTTAGGCATTTCGCTGGGACCGACATGCCAACTCGGTCGGACCGATATCATTAGGGTTAGGGCCTAACGTAATCTTGGCGAGACCGATTACACAAACTCGGTGCGACCGATTTTGGTAATAGACTAACAGAGAGTTGGTCAGGCAAACTCGGTGGGACCGATTCGCTCATCTCGGTTAGACCAAAATGTTGCGAAGGGGTGACAGAGAGTTTGCATTGCAATCTCGATGGGACCGATTGCATATTTTGGTGAGACCGAAATTATTGCAATAGGCAACAGAGAGTTTACAATCCCATCTCGGTGACACCGAGATCCCTATCGATGAGACCGAAAAGACTAGGGTTTCTGGCAGTGGCGCCGGATAGAAAGAATCGGTGAGGCCAAGTTTGACCTTTTGTTTTGGGACATATGTGGATGTGAGAAAGTGGTTGAGGGCTTTGGAGCATATCACTAAGAACTTTGAGCAAGCAAGCCATTAAGCAACACCTCATCCCCTCTTAATAGTATTGGCTTTCCTATGGACTCAATGTGATCTTGGACCACTAAAATAGAAAATGTAGAGTCCTGGGCTTTGAGCTTGAGCCAATCCTTTGTCCTTAGCCTTTTGAAGGGGTTCCACATCCTCTAGTCCATGCCACTCCATTGTTGAACTTACCTGAAACATACTAGGTAGAAGCATTAGTCCAACATGAGATATGTTGACATTAATTACCAAAATCACCCAGGGAGCACTTGTGCTTTCGATCTCCCCCTTTTTGGTAATTGATGACAACATACATCAAAGCTTTAGATAAGGATATAGAGAATAACAAGTAAAGCTTTGGAAAGACATATAACATGCATAGGCTCCCCCTACATGTATGCAATCATATAAATATGGAACATAGGAGCATGTGAATGCATAAGAATGACAGAGTAAACCATGTGTTACATGTATCTTGACTATATGCATCAGAGCAAATGATGTAAATATAGGAAATGTACCTTCATGCTCATGAGTCCTTCTTGCAAAAAGTATGTTCATTAGCAAGAAGTTCTCATGCATACGACTGAGATGCATATACTTACCTTGTGATCTTGAGTTGGCTTAGGAAGGAATGAACCTGAGTAAACAAGGTTAGATAACACAGATACATCTAATAGCCAAAGCAAACAAAAGAAACCACAAGAGTACCAAGACCGGGATGACATGTAGAGAGTGAGTACTGAGTACTCTAAAGGATATAGACATGTCCCCAAAGGTAAAGATGTGCAATGAATTCGAGGATTTCCTTCCCTTAGATGTCTTGCTCCCCCTGAATCTTGCATGGGATATTGGGAGAATATAGGGAACAGAAAATCAGAGCAAGAAAAGAAACAGAGCAAACAATCAAACATGTCTTTCCCCTCTTAAAGACATGTGACTTCTCTCCTCTTGAACACCAAGCATCTGGGGTTTCTTACACTCTCCCCCTGAGTATTCTCTCCCCCTATAGGAATTATTAAGCTTAAGCTTTGATGTAATCTCTCTCCCCTTTGACATCAATTTCCAAGAAGGGCTCTTCTGGATCTTTATTACAAATGGGTTTGGTCCTTGAGTCACAAAGCAAGTCGAATGTGATGCTGGTAGAGGACAAGAATCATTGAGTGGAGCTGGAGCAGAAAAAATGCAGAAACAAGTGGCAAGCTATCTTTTCTGTAGCGAAATCGGTAGCACCGAGTTGTGTGCTTCGGTGGCACCGAAGGAATTCGGTTGGGCCGAAGAAAACAAACCGGTGGGACCGAGTTCATCACAGTGAAAACACTTGTCAGCTCAGCTCACTAGGCAATTAAGATCTCACAAGGATTGGAAGGAATTTAGCTGAAAGATTTGCAAGGAATTGGATGCAGAGAATGCAAAACATAACAAAGAAAAGAAAAGAAAAGATCTAGATGAAGTTTTTTTTAAGGGGAAACACATATGCATGAGACAAATGCAAGAGGAAACACAAGAGAACTTCATCTAGAATTGGGCGGTGACAAAGTCACCTATGTTAGAGTTTATTGACTTAGGAGTCAAGTGAGGTCACTTGATCTTTGGTCATACTCATCGTTTAAGCTCAAAATGGGGTTACCATTTTTTGTTTAAGCATCTTGATGTATTCACATCTTGTTGAGTTTCTTTGCCCCATGATTTGGAGTAAAGCTTCTCTAAGATGGAATAACATACCTTGGGTGGTGGTGTTGGTCTTGATCATGTAGTTGAACTTGTGTGGGTTGCTCAAGGTTGATGCAGCTCATCAAGAGTTGGGAACACCACTTGGAATTTGAGTTCATCTACCTACATGGGTTAGCTTTGCAAGGAAGAGCACTTGTGTATCCGAAATAACAATCATAAGATTTATCATAGTATTCAAAGGATATATTTGAAGGGTTTTGTGCTTCCTTGTCTTCAACCACCATTGTGTAGAGACTTGGTGATGTAGAAATTGCTTAAGATATGAGTGATTTGCAATTTCGTGGATTTAGATTCATCCAAGTACCTACAAGGGTTGGATAGCATGCAAGGGTGCAAGAGTATCCAAGACATATAGATAGCATCATGAAAGGTATATCAAGGATTAGTCAAAGGCTCATGCCTTGCATGTATCCAAATGGAGTTCCTACTCCAAGTTTGAAGCATCAATGATGTTCAATTCACCTCTCAAACGGCAAAAGACTTTCTCATCAAGCGGTTTGGTGAATATATCCGCTAATTGCTTATTGGTGCGAACATGCTTAAGATTAATGTCCCCTTTGGCAACGTGATCTCGAATGAAATGATGACGAACTTCAATATGCTTAGTTCAAGAATGTTGCACGGGATTAGGAGCAATCTTGATAGCCCTTTCATTGTCACAAAGTAATGGAACATGTTTCGCATATATCCCATAATATTTAAGAGTTTGGGTCATCCAAAGTAATTGAGCACAACATGAACCAGCGGCTATGTATTCCGCTTCGGCGGTGGATAGGGATACCGAGTTTTGTTTTTGGAGGACCAAGACACAAGGGATCTACCAAGAAATTGACAAGTACCCGAAGTGGACTTTCTATCAACCTTGTCTCCGGCATAGTCAGAATCGGAGTAACCAACAAGATCGAAAGAAGACCTCTTAGGATACCAAATGCCAAAATTTGGTGTGTGGATTAAGTATCTCACTATCCTTTTCACAGCCTTAAGATGACACTCCTTAGGGGCCGCTTGATATCGTGCACACATGCACACACTCAGCATAATATCGGGATAAGAGGCACATAGATATAACAATGAACCAATCATAGAGCGGTAAACTTTTTGATCAACCGGTTCACCATCCTTAGTCAAGTCAGGATGTCCACTAGTAGGCATGGGTGTAGACATACCTTTGCATTGTTGCATATTGAACTTCTTGAATAAGTCCTTGGTGTACTTTGTTTGAGAAACAAAGGTACCTTCCTTAGTTTGCTTGATTTGCAAACCAAGAAAGAATTTGAGTTCACTCATCATTGACATCTCAAACTTCTCCGACATTAGCTTTCCAAACTTCTCACTAAAATGAGGGTTAGTCGAACCAAATATGATATCATCGACATAAATTTGGCACACAAATAGTTCTCCATTAACCCTTTTGGTAAAAAGAGTAGAATCAAATTTTCCAATTTCAAAGCCTTTTTCAATAAGGAACTTGGTCAAGCATTTATACCACGCTCTAGGAGCTTGTTTAAGACCATAAAGGGTTTTGTGAAGTTTGTAAACATGATTGGATTTCTTAGGATTGACAAAGCCGGGAGGTTGCTTAACATAAACTTCCTCCTCAATTTCACCATTTAGAAAAGCACTTTTAATGTCCATTTGGTACAAGGTGATATCATGGTGATTAGCATAAGCAAGTAAGATGCGAATGGACTCAAGTCTAGCAATGGGAGCATATGTCTCACCATAGTCCATACCTTCGACTTGAGTGTAGCCTTGGGCGACTAGGCGTGCTTTGTTGTGGACGACTTGACCATCTTCATCTTGCTTGTTGCGAAACACCCATTTGGTACCAATGATGTTGTGGTTGTTGTCGGGCTTCTCGACCAATGTCCACACTTGGTTTCTCTCAAAGTTGTGTAGCTCTTCATGCATAGCGTTAATCCAATCCGGATCTTCCAATGCTTCTTCAACCTTCATAGGTTCAATGCTAGAGATTAATGAGTAATGTTCACAAAAGTTAGCCAAACAAGTTTTAGAGCGAGTGATTCTCCCGGTTTGGATATCATTGTAGATTTGTTCGACGGGATGGTCTTTGGTGATTCTTGCTCGAACTCGTGGAAGTTTTGGCTTGGCTCGGGGTGGAGCATCCTCTTCATCTTGTTCTTCTTCTTGGTCTTCTTCATTGTTGACGTTGTCATTCTCTTGTCGTGGTGGAGAAGGAGGTTTTTGATGTTCATCTTGGTGTACTTCCTCGTTTTCTTCGTCTTGGTGTGTCCCACTTGTGGATGCTTCCGTATCAACTCTTGGTTCACCTTGTCGTGAGGTAGAAGCTTCCACTTGGACAGACGAGGTAGTTTCCGTGGACGGATCTTGCCAATAGACAAGTCTTGGATTGCTTCCGAAGGGTCTTTGTCTCCTACATCAATTGGCAATTGCTCTACTTGCGAGCCGTTAGATTCATCAAACTTCACATCTACCGTCTCTTCAACCTTTCGGGTGAAATTGTTGTAGACACGGTAAGTGTGAGAGTTTGAGCCATAACCAAGTAGGAAGCCTTCATGAGATTTAGGAGCAAATTTAGAACAACGACGCTTATCAAGAATGTAGCACTTTGAGCCAAATACTCGAAAGTATCCAACTTGGGGTTTGTTACCGGTGAGGAGCTCGTATGCCGTCTTGCCGAGTAGCTTGTGAAGATACAAGCGTTTTGTTGCATGACAAGCTGTCTCAACCGCTTCCGCCCAAAAGTGTTTTGGAGTCTTGTACTCATCAACCATCATTCTTGCCATCTCAATAAGAGTCCAGTTCTTTCTCTCAATAACTCCATTTTGTTGAGGCGTGTACGTAGCCGAGAACTCGTGTGAAATCCCTTCTTCGTCAAGAAAGGTATCCACATTTGCGTTCTTGAACTCCGTTCCGTTGTCGCTCCGAACCTTCTTGATCTTCACGTCATATTGATTTTGGGCCTTCCTAGCGAAGTTTTTGAAGATCTTTTGGACCTGCGATTTGTCATCAAGAAAGAACACCCACGTAAATCTAGAAAAATCATCGACTATGACTAGTCTGAATGAGTTACCACCGAGACTCTTGTAGGCATTGGGACCAAAGAGATCCATGTGAAGCAGCTCGAGTGGTCTTCTCGTGGTCATGATGTTCTTCGCGCGATGACTTCCTCCAACCTGTTTTCCTGCCTGACAAGCACTACAAAGTCTATCCTTGTAAAATATGACATATTTTATTCCAAGGATATGATCACCTTAAATAAGCTTATCAAGATTTCGCATGCCCACATGACCTAGCCTTCTATGCCACAACCAACCCTTAGAAGATTTAGCAATTAAGCAAGTTCTAGGTTGAGCCTTTTTAGTGAAATCAACAATGTAGAGATCACCTCTACGTATACCGGTGAAGACCATTTTATGATTGTCTCGTCGAAACACTTGGCAATCTACCTCAGTAAATAGGACATTGAAACCGAAATCAGCAAGTCTAGATACTGAAAGTAAATTGTACCCAAGAGATTCAACAAGCATGACATTTTGTATGGAGCTATCATGTGAGATGGCCACCTTACCAAGGCCAACCACCTTACCCTTTGAGTTATCACCAAAGGTGACATACTTTCGAGGGCCATCGTTTTCAGCAAGCTCATGGAACATATCTTTATCTCCGGTCATATGATCAGTACATCCACTATCAAGGATCCATTCCTTTCCTCCAGCCATGTAGCCGCGAAGATTTGCCATAAGACCAAACTGTCTCATCGCATCATCAAGATCATAGTCACTATCATCATCCTCATCATAGTATCCATGTTCAACATCATCTTGTGATTGATCGACCCCTAGAGAGGGTAATTCATTAGATAAATGATCATTTCTATGGTTATCTTTATGAATTCTAATAGCTTCGGAAATGATATTGCTAATGATTCCAACATCTCCTTTGGCACGCAGGAGATTGGTAAGCTCAAATAGACAATCACCAAAGCTAGGATCATTAGAATTCATCTTACTCAAGGCAATATATTTATGGAGAATTTCGTCCAAATTTTTCAAGGAATAATCTGGAAATCGTTCCTCAAGAAATCTCCAAATAGTATAGGCACAATCAAGAGTAGGCAAACTAGCAATCAAATTTTTGGGCAATCCTCTAATGATAAGATTGATGGTTCTAAGATTGCGAATCATGTCAAGATCCTCTTCGGGTGTAGGATGCAAAGGATCAATATGAGGTGCACAAGGGCTAGTAATGTACTTGTTCAAATGATATTCATTGAAAATCTCAAGCATTTCATTTTTCCACTCATAGAAAAACTCTCCATCAAGAATAGGCACTCTACGACTCCCCAAAGTAGACACATCCATCTTCCTCCAAAGGTGTTTAAACCAAGGCAATGGAGACCAAAGCTCTTATACCAATTGAAAGGATCGATAAGAGGTGTCTAGAGGGGGGGTGAATAGACTCTAATCAAGAAAAGTTGCAGTTTTTAATTCTTTAGGTTTATGTGGAGTTTTAGCACAAGTTTAAACATTCACAATAAATATCAAGCAAGCATGCCAAGAGTATATAAGCAGCGGAAAGTAAAGCATGCAAGTCGCAAGAATGTAAAGAGAAGGGATTGGAGTGTGCAAACGCAATTTGGAGACACGAAGATTTTTTATCCGTGGTTCCGATAGGTGGTGCTATCATACATCCACGTTGATGGAGACTTCAACCCACGAAGGGTAACGGTTGCACGAGTCCACGAAGGGCTCCACCCACAAAGGGTCCACAAAGAAGCAACCTTGTCTATCCCACCATGGCCGTCGCCCACGAAGGACTTGCCTCACTAGGGTAGATCTTCACGAAGTAGGCGATCTCCTTGCCCTTACAAACTCCTTGGTTCAACTCCACAATATTGACGGAGGCTCCCAAGTGACACCTAGCCAATCTAAGAGACACCACTCTCCAAGAAGTAACAAATGGTGTGTTGATGATGAACTCCTTGCTCTTGTGCTTCAAATGATAGTCTCTCCAACACTCAACTCTCTCTCACAGGATTCAGATTTGGTGGAAAGAAGATTTGAGTGGAAAGCAACTTGAGGAAGGCTAGAGATCAAGATTTATGTGGTTGGAATGGAATATCTTGACCTCAACACAAGTGTAGGTGGTTCTCTATCAGAAAATATGTGTTGGAAGTGTAGGCATGTTCTGATGGCTCTCTCCATGAATGAAGAGTGGGTGGAGGGGTATATATAGCCTCCACACAAAATCTAACCGTTACACACAAATCACCAAACTCGGTCCGATTCAAAGAACTCGGTCAGACCGATTTGGTTCATAATGTGACCGTTAGGCATTTTGGTGGGACCGACATGTCAACTCGGTGGGACCGATATCATTAGGGTTAGGGCATAACGTAATCTCGGTGAGACCGATTACACAAACTCTGTGGGACCGATTTTGGTAATAGACTAACAGAGAGTTGGTCAGGCAAACTCGGTGGGACCGATTCGCTCATCTCGGTTAGACCAAAACGTTGCGAAGGGGTGACAGAGAGTTTGCATTGCAATCTCGGTGGGACCTATTGCATATTTCGGTGAGACCGAAATTATTGCAATAGGCAACAGAGAGTTTGCAATCCCATCTCGGTGAGACCGAAAAGACTAGGGTTTCTGGCAGTGGCTATGTCAATTAAACTCGATGGCGCCGGATAGAAAGAATCGGTGGGGCCGAGTTTGACCTTTTGGTTTGGGACATATGTGGATGTGAGAAAGTGGTTGAGGGCTTTGGAGCATATCACTAAGCACTTTGAGCAGGCAAGCCATTAAGCAACACCTCATCCCCTCTTAATATATAGTATTGGCTTTCCTATGGACTCAATGTGATCTTGGACCACTAAAATAGAAAATGTAGAGTCCTGGGCTTTGAGCTTGAGCCAATCCTTTGTCCTTAGCATTTTGAAGGGGTTCCACATCCTCTAGTCCATGCCACTCCATTGTTGAACTTATCTGAAACATACTAGGTAGAAGCATTAGTCCAACAAGAGATATGTTGACATTAATTACCAAAATCACCCAGGGAGCACTTGTGCTTTCATATGCTCATATGGATGTTTGGTTTCATATGCTATATATAGGAGCTCTTGCCAGTTTCTAAAATAAAAAATTATGTATGGACTAAATGTAGAAATCTAGTTTACATATATTTAAGTACAACATGCGGGACCTCTATCGAAGAGAGAGACTGGTTGTTACTTTGATGCGATGTAGATCTGCTCCTGCAAATTTAGGATTCATTTTACACATATGCAATAATATTTTGAACATAATCGATAATAGTATGGTGGTTACCATCTTTAATATTTGAGCCCCTCCTCCTTTGGGGCCTGGGGTGGTCGCCCTCTTGGCCCGTCCTATGGGCCGCCCCTGGACCGCCCTATTCGACGACTATGAGGTCTAGTTCCAATATGTTCCATTACCAACATAATTATTGCTTTACCAAGGGGAGCACCAGTCTTACTCCAAGTCGGTCCATAAGCTACTGAATGGCAGATAAATCCATCAAGCTGGTCTGCATAGGAAAAGGTTGTGAATGCATGGGATGTTATGGCCCTGAGGCACCCGGGGACTTCGTGGTGTCCTTGTGGGCTCTCGATGTGGCCACTTGGCAGTGGCGCACATAAGATGGTGGTAATGGTTCTGCATTGCGAGTCTGTGGGATATGGCAAGTTTCAATAAGACTGGGTTGCCGTAGGGAGCACCTATATTCCTTATTCTGAGCACCAAGGGGCCAGCGACAACATCCTCTCCTTCAAGGTGCATGATACGTCTCCAACGTATCTATAAATGTTTTATTGTTCCATGCTATAATATTATCAATCTTGGATGTTTTATATACATTTACAAGCAAATTTATATCAATTTTTGGGACTAACCTATTAACTTAGTGCCTAGTGCCAGTTGCTATTTTTTACTTGTTTTTGAATTTGCATAGCATCAGTACCAAACAAAGTCCAAATGCCACGAAACTTTTTGGAAATTTTTTCAGGCAATAAGAGACCTTGGAAGCTTCGGGAAGGAACCTGAAGATGAAGGAGTGGCTCACTAGGCACCAGGGCACGCCAAGGGCCTGGGGCGCGCCCTGGTACATAGTGGGGCCCGCAAGCCTCCGTTTGACCTAACTCCGCCTCTATAAATACACTAAAATCAGAAAACCTACCACGGAGTTCACGAAATACTTTTTCCGCCACCGCAAGTTCCAGAACCACGAGATCCCATCTGGAGGCCTTTTCTGGCACTTTGCCGGAGGGGGATTCGATCACAGAGGGGGCTCTTTATCATCCTTGCTGTCCTCCTATGATGCGTGAGTAGTTTACCACGGACCTATGGGTCCCTAGTTAGTATCTAGATGGCTTCTTCTATCTTTTTTATCTTCAATACAATGTTCTCCTCGGTGTTCTTGGAGATCTATTTCATGTAATGACTTTTTGCGGTGTGCTTGCTGGGATCCAATGAACTGTGAGTTCATTATCAGATCTATCCATGAATATTATTTGAGTTTTCTCTAAACTCTTTTTTGCATGATTGTTATAGCCTCGTATTTATTCTCCGATTTTTTGGTTTGGTTTGCCCAACTAGATTGATTTATCTTGACATGGGAAGAGGTGCTTTGTGATGGGTTCGATCTTCCGGTGCTCAATCCCAGTGACAAAAAGGGACATGACACACATGTATCGTTGCTATTAAGGGTAACAAGATGGGATTTATTTCATACGCGAGTTTATCTTGTCTACATCATGTCATCTTGCTTAATGGGTTACTCCATTTTTTCCATGAACTTAATAGACTAGATGCATGTTGGATAGCGGTCGATGTGTGGAGTAATAGTAGTAGATGCAGAATCATTTCGGTCTAGTTGTCTCGGACGTGATGCCTCTATACATGATCATTGCCTTGGATATCATCATAATTATTTGCTTTTCTGTCAATTGCCCAACAGTAATTTATCTACCCACCGTATGCTATTTTTACGAGAGAAGCCTCTAGTGAAAACTATGGCCCCGGGTCTATTTTCTATCATATACTAAAACCAAAAATACCTTGCTGCAATTTTCTTTTATTTATTTCATTTTGTATTTTTGTTTGATCTCTCATTCAAAAACTATATCGGTTAATCTTGCTCGTAACCGTTGATGGATTGAAAACCCCTCTACGCGTTGGGTTGCACGTATTTGTTGTTTGTGTGTAGGTATTGTTTACATAGTGTTGCTTGGTTCTCCTATTGGATTGATAAACTTGATTTCATATATAACTGAGGGAAATACTTATCTCTACTCAACTTCATCATCCTCTCCTCTTCGGGGAAATCCCAACGCAACTCATAAGTAGCACTGCATCACAGTATCAATGGGCATGTGCACCTGTGATGCCTGAATTTACGCACCAAGGTTGTCATGACATCAGACTTCCTATCTTTCGGATCAGCTACAGAACCATTCATCTTTGCTTCTAGTTTCTTTAAAGAATTGAACAACAATTACATGGCTGGTCTTGCTAATCAGGATGACCAACCGTTCCCCATTCCACCAAGAGAGATCGTGGTTGTTTTGAGTAGCGTGAGGGCATCCCCCTCTTGTTCCAGTCAACAAGAGAGCCCCTGGGGAGTATTGACCATAGTTTTAAATAGCGCGCTAAGCCTCTTAGTGGCGGACCTCTTATAAATGCTATAGCATGCTATAGCGGAGCTATAGCGCGCTATTTAAAATGTTTGTACATTTGTTTGGACCAAAGTCTCTTAGCGCAAGACCTTCTGTAAACGCTATAGCGTGCTATAGCGAAGCTATAGCGGGCTATTTAAAACCATGGTATTGATGCGTTTCACTTCTAGTCAGGTAGCTATAATTTTATCATTTACTGCCCCTCCACACTTCCATCTCAATAAACCCTCTAAGCCAAATCTTGGATTTGTTCTTTTTTGTACAACTAACAATGGAGATGAATTGCATTGGATTTGGAAGGAACCGCTATTGGATTGGCAGGATCTCCTGAGATGAAATGCTTTATGTTGGATGTTATCCCTATAAAATAGATCCTGGTTGGTGTGTTATTATGCTATAGAATTCTAGTTACTGGAGAGCTTATCTATGTGTGAATCCATTATGTGTTGTGCTTATTGTTATGTTCATGTCTGTGCCTACGTACCTTTGATTGGTTGGACGCTTTGTTAAGATTCTTGGCATAGAGTATATTCAGCCATTGATGTTGATTTAGGGACAAATTTAAGGTTTGCACATGTTAGGCCAAGTTTATCAAAAAAGTGAGCTTGTAATGGGTGTTGTTTAGTGATACGTCTCCAACATATCCCTAATTTTTTATTGTTCCATGCTATTATATTATCATTCTTGGATGTTTTACAATCATTTTATAGCAACTTTATATCTTTTTTGGGACTAACCTATTGACATAGTGCCCAGTGCCAGTTGCTATTTTTTGCTTATTTTTTACTTCGCAGAAAATCAATACCAAACGGAGTCCAAACGCAGCGAAACTTTTTGGAGAATTTTTCTGGACCAAAAGACACGGGATGGGCCAAAGAAGTACCAGAGGGGAGGCCCGAGGTGGGCACAACCCACCAGGGAGTGCCCAGTAGCCCAGGCGCGCCCTGGGGGTTGTGCTCCCCTCGGTGACCCCCCGCACCGCCTCTTTGCCCTATAAATCACCAAATATTCCGGAAACCCTAAGGGAGTCGACGAAAAACAATTCCAGCCGCCGCAAGTTCCAGAACCATGAGATCCAATCTAGACACCATCACGGAGGGGTTCATCATCCTCATTGGTGCCTCTCCGATGATGCGTGAGTAGTCCACCATATACCTACGGGTCCGTAGGCAGTAGCTAGATGGCTTCTTCTCTCTTTTTGATTCTCAATACAATGGTCTCTTGGAGATCTATTTGATGTAACTCTTTTGCGGTGTGTTTGTTGGGATCCGATGAATTTTGAGTTTATGATCAAATCTATATCCATGAAATTTATTTGAGTCTTATTTGATCTCTTATATGCATGATTACTTATAGCCTCATATTTGGTGTAGTTAGGCCAACTAGATCGATTTTTCTTGCCATGGGAAGAGGTGCTTTGTGATGGGTTTGATCTTGCGATGTTCTTTCCCAGTGACAGAAGGAGGCTATTCCTACATGAATAGATCTCGTCTACATCATGTCATCGTTCTTATTGCATTACTCTGTTTCTCCATGAACTTAATACACTAGATGCATGCTGGATAGCAGTTGATGTGTGGAGTAATAGTAGTAGATGCAGGCAGGAGTCGGTCTACTAATCTTGGACATGATTCCTATATAATGATCATTGCCTAGATATCATCATAACTATTCGATTTTCTATCAATTTCCCAACAGTACGTAATTTGTTTACCCATCGTGTGCTATTTCTTGAGAGAAGCCACTAGTGAAATCTATGGTCCCCGGGTCTAGTCTTTATCATATTTGCTTTCCGATCTATTATTTGCCTTTGAGATCTATTTTTATTTGCTTTTATTTTCAGATCTATATTATCAAAAACCCAAAAATACCTCGCTGAATTTTATTTGTCGTTATTCTATTTGCATCTATCAATCTATCTATTTACCAATCTTTCATCCGAGAGGGATTGACAACCCCTCTTACTCGTCGGGTTGCAAGTATTTGTTCTTTTTGTGCAGGTACCATTTACATAGTGTTGCTTGATTCTCCTAGTGGTTCGATAACCTTGGTCTCATCACTAAGGGAAATACCTACAGTAGTTGTGCTGCATCATCCCTTCCTCTTTGGGGAAATACTAACGTAGTTCAAGCGACATCATGTAGCTATCTGATATTCCAGTTTCCCATGCTCCTTTTGATCCTTTGAAGCGCAATGGTCAAGATTTATTAAATTTGGTGGTTTTTATTTTATTGTTGTTGGTTTCTTTCCAAATGTAGCAATATGATGTTTACTGTTGAGTGCAAAAACGACCCCCTCTTTTGCTTGTATTATATATTGCCCTTCGAAAGATGATGGATGTCCCTACAGGGGGTGAATAGGTGCTTTAAAATAGTTACGGTTTAGGCTTGAACAATTGCGGAATAAAACTAGTGGTTAATTTGTCTAGCATAAGACCTAAAACAACTAGGCTCATCTATGTGCACCAACAACTTATGCTAAGCAAGATAAACAACTAAGTGATAGCAGGATGTATAACATGAAACACTACGGCTATTACAAAGTAAAGTGCATAAGTAAAGGGCCCGGGTAAGAGATAAACTAGGCACGCGGAGACGACGATATATCATGAAGTTCACACCCTTACAGATGCTAATGTCCGTTTGGAGCGGTGTGGAGACAGAATGCTCCCCAAAATGCCACTAGGGCCACCATAATATCCTCACGCCCTTGCACAATGCAAGATGTCGTGATTCCACTAAGGGACCCTTAAGGGCGTTCACCAAACCTGTACAAATGGCAACCCTTGGGGCGGTCACCGGGACTTGTACAAATTGCTCGAGCCAATCTCCACAGCTTAATTGGAGACCCCGACGCTTGCCCAGAGCTTGCACCACAATGATTGGCTTCGAGACACCACCAATCGTCTAGGGTGGCCAAGAGGAACAAGCTCTAGGGTACCAAACACCCAAGAGTAATAAGCTACTCAAATTTCACTTACACGTATCACCGTGGAGAACTCAAACATATGCACCAAATGCGATGGCAAGGGCACACAGAGGGCCCAAGTCCTTCTCTCCCAAATACCGCCACAACAACTAATTCTATGGAGGAAAATGAGAGGAAGAACGAAGAAGAGAACACAAAAAACTCCAAGATCTAATCCAAGGGGTTCCCCTCAAATAGAGGAGAAAGTGATTGGTGGAAATTTGGATCTAGATATCCTCTCTCTTTTCCCTCAAGAACTAGCAAGAACCATGGGAGGAAAGAGAGAAAGCAAGCTTGAAGAGGTCAACAATGGTGGGGGGAAACTTGCTCAAAAAGGATAAGAACCATTGGGGAAGAAGGCGCCCTTAAATAGGTTCCCCCAAATCCAACTGTTATGTGCATTTGATGTACACAAGCGGTACTTCCACTCCGGGGAGCGGTACTACTGCTTAGCTAGGTCAACGCAGCCCAGCGAGAACAGAAGAAAAAGATCGGAAGTTCTACCAAAACTACCACTTGGGTGATCAGCACTACTGCTCTCTACTACCGCTCAAGCAAATTGGGCAACAGAAGCATAAAAATAAGCGGAAGTGGAAGTTGTACTGGTCAGCAGAAGTACCACCTAAGCGGTACTACCGCTTCAGTGAACAATACTACCTCTTAGAGCAGTACTACCGCTTAAAGGTGAAAAACTGCCCAAGTAAAACAGAGGGATGCAAGAAAACCAGAACTGCCATAACATCTGCAAATGAGCTTCGAATACAGCAAACTCAAGTTTGTTGGATAGATGGAGACAAATACTATCCAAGGTTATAGTAAGAAGTGGCAGTACAAAAATTCCAATGCCTCCATCAATGAAGAACCGGCAGAAACTCCAACATCGAAAACATAGAAGATGATGCATATGAAATCGATTTTCGACGGACTTGATCTTGTCATGAAGATGACCATAATCTCAAACTCACAAAGAGGAAAACTAAACAAGAACCAAGAAAGATGATGCCAAGAATGCAATGGTTTGAGCTCTCTAGGAACGATACGATCAAGCTACTCACTTGAGAGACCCCCCCCCCTTTGATAGTATGGCAATCAAACCTATAACCCGGTCTCCCAACTAACAACCATGATACCGGTAAAATAGAAAACATATCAAGGGCAAACCTTTGCCTTGCGCATAATCCACTTGAGCTAGATGATGATGATCTTGACCTCCTCAAGTTGGACCACCTTTCTTGATTGCGTAGGCTCGATGAAGACTAGTAGATCACTCCCCCGTACTCCACTATGGGTGAGCCACTCTTCGACACATCTTCACAAGTCCATTGTCACCACAATGGACTGCATGCTTCAAGCATGTGATCCCTTCGTGATGCTCCTATTGTAATTGCACACCGCAATCTTGCTGACGATCACCATTTGTTCTCATCCTCCATGGGTTATAGGAGATCTTCCACTTGACGCATGCCCATGGAAACATACCTAACCCCACATAGAACTCTCAAGTAGACCATGGGTTAGTACACAAAGCATATTGGACAATGCTTATCATACCATGGGATCACTTGATCCCTCTCGGTACATCTTCTGCGCTTTGTGTGTTGATCAACTTGATTCACTCTTTGACTTAGTCTTGATCAACCTTGTATCATGTCTTCTACATGACCAATCTTTGGATAATTCCTTGAATAGCACGTTGGTCATCACATAATCTCCTTGAAACCAACAAATGGTCTTCAAGAAATGCCTATGGACAAACCCTTCAAATATAACTCAAGGAAACCATTAGTCCATAGAGAATGTCATTAATTACCAAAACCACACATGGGGGCACCATGCTCTTTCAACCTTGAACTTTTCTTGTGCCTTGTTGCCTAACATATCCTAGATTCCCAGTATAATATCATTTTTGCTTCACAAAGGTAGATCAAATGAAATTGTTGCCCTTGCTAAGTTCTTTTACTTGGTTTGAACTAATTTATCTGGTTTTCATTGTTTACTGCATTTAAGTATAGTGGTTTAGTAATTAGATATACTCTGCTTAATCTTTTCTAGGTTGTACATGCTAATAAGTAACATGTTTAAATCTTCAAGATGTTTAATGTGCCGCTATGATGTTTGGGTTGTCATTAAAATCTGTCATTCCCCGGTTCAAAATGTTCATGAAAGTAATATAAAAGTCTGATAGCATCAACAAGGAATTAATTTACAAAGGTAGAATATATGCCACTTACTTTTCCTGCATTTGGGGTTTGCACATTTAGCTTATT
Source organism: Aegilops bicornis (assembly GCA_021605145.1). Taxonomy (NCBI): domain Eukaryota; kingdom Viridiplantae; phylum Streptophyta; class Magnoliopsida; order Poales; family Poaceae; genus Aegilops; species Aegilops bicornis. The sequence goes on from CM038672.1 coordinate 40,303,662, forward strand.
CCCTTAATTTTGATGCAATGATCTTACCAACATTATTTACGCTACTTGTTTAGTATGAACAAATTTTGTTGTTCATGTTGTTTCAGTAGTTGATGTTGGTCTTTCTTTGTTGCTATTCATTGCTAGATTACTCCTGGTGAGCCCCTTGTCGAACATCATTTTCATTCGGGAATCATCACTTTCTTATCGAATCAGGAGACATTAACCTTCAAAACTACTTTGGAGCATCAGAAAAAAAAACACTATGGTACAACCATCTCGGTGTAATTTCCGATGGGAGTGCACATGGCGTAAGAGTTACTCGTTTTTGTATTCGCTTTTTATCCCTTGTTTCTATTAATTTCTTGATTGCACATGATGATCCCCTTGTGATACCTTGTTTTCATTCATTCGAGAATGGTCACTTCTCTTCCTAGTATTCACCTTGAAAACAACTTTGGGGCATCAGAAGTTCAGAGTTGTGCTGTTGTACAGCTATCGCGTTTCAGTTTCCAATGGGATTCCAAAACTACATTGGAGCATAAGATTAGGGAATGGCTAGATGTAAGTCGTCTGGTTTTAGAATTTGGATTAGTCGACCGTTTAGGGACGTCGGATGCAGATCCAACGGCGGGCAGCCCTTTTTCTTCCTCTAGCTCATCTCCTTCCTTCGAACTACACTGCCCCCGCCGGCCTAACCGTCTGCTGCTACCGCCCGTGGTCAGCGGCGCTCCCGCGTAGCCTCGCTCACCGCCATCCCACTAGCCCTGGCGCCGATGAAGATTTTTTTCCAGCGAAATTGCACCAACACTGCCCCCACCATCACCGCCGTTCTTCCGCCCCCACCCCCAACCCTAGGATAGATGATGGGGTAGTCCTCCGGTGAGCTCCTTCCTTCCTCCAGCCTCCCTACGGCAAACTTCAAAATCAATTGACCAAAAACGGCAGTCAGTTGGCTGACATCTAGCTATTCTGATTAGATTAACATGTGTGTAAGTTCGAACAAGCCCCAAAACAGTTGGGGATGCCACGTCCCAGAACCGAACCTTTCCGAGACGGAACGAGAAAACTGTATGGAATGCCACGTCCCAAAACGGTTTTTATTTTATTTTGTGAGATATGCAAAGAAAAATCGAATCTGCTGACTTCCTTGGCATGGTAATACGTGTCTCATTCATATTATAAAAATCGAAGTACAAGTCACGCAAACACCGACATGACAAAACTGAAAAGACAGCAGAACGTTTCTGAGCTTGACACCAACGCCCGTCACCTGCCTCCGGCACCATCACATCAGCCACCAAAAAAAATGACAGATCACCTCCTCAACCGAGCTCGACGCGGCTCTATCGCCGATATGCAGTTTTGTGGACCCCCAAGGTAGCTCACCAAAGGTGAAGCCATTGTCTTGAAGAAATCAGATCGGGGCAACACTCCGCACATGCCATCGAACTCCAGATCTGATATCCACCCACCGCGACTAAGATGCCGAAGGAGAAAACCATACATGTCATCCATCAACCATGAACCCAGCACACGTTTCGTCTTGTGGTGTTGCACACTGCACACAACCTCGTATAAAATGATGAATAATTTTGTTCAAAAAAACGGCAGCTTTTTCAGTTTCGTTTAGAAAAATGAGGTTGGGACCTCTTTATAAATAATACTCTCTCCATTCTAAAATAAGTGTCTCAACCTTAGTACAAATTTGTACTAGAGTTAGTATAAAGTTGAGACACTTATTTTGGGACAGAGGGGGTAGTATAAAACACAACAATTACGTATGAAACTAGAGTGTTTGTTGATACCAAACACATTAAATTATTTTACTAAACTGTGGTTTCTAAAAAAACATGGTATTCCTCTGAAACTCTAAGAATAAAAATTGAGCTGTCAAGGACGAATTTGGTTGCCTGCATTAGGCCCAGTCAGGCCCGCGCGGGATGAGAATGGGCTGCCTGGTAGCCTACATTCAATGTTTGGCCCGCATAGCACGAAATTTAAAGCAACTCTTACCCAGGCACACTGGAACGGCAGAATCCATAGTTTTTTGCGAGCCAGGCTGAGACAAGCCAGATCGAGCACAAGGAGTGGGCCCCGTTGCACGAGAGGATACAGGAGGGATGCGAGCTACTGTATGACTGTACATGATATCTTCTCTTACCTCCATTAACCTCCTCTCTAATCTCCTTCTTCCCTCTCCCTTCAGATCTACACAACGAAACTTCGATTCGAGATAAGCTCTACACAAAAAAGATGCACATCGATCTTATGGTTCAATTCAGTCGATCGGTTTGTAGTTTCATCGATCGTAAATGACTAATTTTGTGTTCATGTTTGTACCTATTTTGGACACTGGGAAGAACTCCACGGCGTTTAGGAATGCGAGGGAGCTCGAGCGCTGCGAGAGGCGGAGGCGCAGCAGGCCGCCCCCGTGGTGAGGCAGTAGGTTCTTGGTTACGGGAGCCCGAGCACTGCGAGAGGCGGAGGCGCAGCAGGCCGCCGCCGTGGTGAGGCAGCAGGTTCTGGGTTATGGGAACCTGTGCGCAGCGAGAGGCAGAGATGAGCTCGAGGTCGCCCACGGCGACGATGAACTGGGGGGAGTCGAGGCGGCGGCGGCGTCTTCATCCTCCAGCACGGCCGCCTGGATCACCCGAGCCACCGGCGTCGGGGCCAGCTCGGCCCTCCTCGCCTCTTGTCGTCCCGCTCCGGGGCACGTACTACTGCTCGTGCTGCTGGCTGCAATAGTACAGGTCCTTCTGATGCTGTTGCGGCTCCACGTGGTGGAGCGGTTCTGTTATGGGCCTCGATCTAGGGTTCGTGGGGAGGAGAGGAATTTCAGGGAGAAGGGAGAAGGGGATCTGGAAATCACCGAGAGGAGAAGAACAGCTTCTCTCTTTGGTTCGGTTTATTTGGCAGAACATTCGATGCCTTCCAGCTGGACGCAGCCAGCTAATTAACCCTCACGCGGCACGCAGGCCTCACCCACACACGCACTCACAGCCTGGCCCACTTGCCAGGCGATCACGCCTTGCTCCCGTGTCTTCTCCTCCTCACCCTGGGATGTGCTGGCCGTCTCTCTGTCAGGTGGGGGCACCGTGACATCCTCCCCCCCTTGTGTTTCGCCTTGTCCCCAAGGTGACGTAGCCGGAAACATCTGCTGCAGCTATACCGGGTCTTCCCAGGTAGCCATGAACCTGGGCAGCTTGCTCCATTGGACCAACAGCCGTGGCTGGAACGCACCTCCCACCTGGATCATCTTCAGTTCGAGCACTTCCTCTGGAGTGTGCTCCGCCTGCAATGTAGCATTATCAGGTGGAAGATCAGAGCTCACCTGGACCTGCGCGCCTTCGGCCTTCTTTAACTGCGACACGTGCACCACCGGGTGGATTTTGCTGGACGCCGGAAGATCCAACTTGTACGCCACTGCGCCAATGCGAGCCACGACGCGATAAGGCCCGAAGTAGTGAAATGCCAGCTTCTGGTGGGGGCGCTGTGCAACTGAGGACTGGATAAACGGTTGAAGCTTCAACAACACTGCATCCCCGACCTCAAACGCTCTGTCAGTGCGATGCTTATCGGCCTGTCTTTTCATTCTGTCCTCAGCCAGTTTCAGTTGCTGTTGAAGGAGCTCGAGCATGATTCCTCGCTCGCGCAACCATGCAGCCAAGTCGGGTACTGAGCATTGGTCGACCTGATCCACACCAAACTCGCGCGGCAGCTGCCCGTAGATGGCTTCAAAAGGCGTTCTCCCCAGAGCTGAGTGAAACGTGGTGTTGTACCAGTACTCTGCAAGAGCTAGCCACTTCGACCAATTGCTGGGACACGAGTGCACTGCACATCTGAGGTATCCCTCCAGGCACTGGTTGACTCGCTCTGTCGCCCCGTCAGTCTGCGGGTGATACGCTCAGCTGAGTTTTAGCTCTGTTCGGCATAGCTTGAAAAGTTCTTGCCAAACTTTGCTGGTAAAAACTTTGTCTCTGTCTGAGATGATCGCGAGGGGTAGCCCGTGCAGTCGAAAGATCTCCGTCATGAACTTCTGAGCAACCTTCAAAGCTGTGAATGGGTGCGTCAGCGGCAGAAAATGGGCATACCTGGAAAATTTGTCGACTACCACCAGGATTGTGTCGTAGCCACCAGAACGCGGCAATCCTTCGATAAAGTCCATAGAAACTACTGCCCATGGCTTTTTTGGTATAGGTAACGGTTGAAGGAGCCCCGCGGGTGATTTTCTCTCAGTTTTTGCCTGCTGACACACCATGCAAGTTCTGACAGTCCGTTGGATCTGAGCCTTCAAGCCGTGCCACGCAAAGAGTCTCTTGATGCGGTTGTACGTGGCGTGGAACCCTGAGTGTCCACCCACCGCGCTTGCGTGCAGAGAGTTGATCAGGTGTTGCTGAACCTCTGCATCGTTGCCAATCCACACACGCCCTTTGTATCTTAAGATTCCTTCCTGCATTGTGTACTGCGGTTCACTGTTGGGATCGAGAGCCATTTTCTCCATTCTCGCTGTCACTCATGCATCGTTCAGGTAACTGTTCTTGACAGCTTCCAACCAAGTTGGCTTGCACATGGACAGCGCTGCCATTTCTGTGTCCTCCTCATGCCCACGACGAGACAATGCATCGGCTGCTCTGTTCGTGAGCTCGACCTTGTATTGGATGGCGAATTGCAACCCGACAAGCTTGGTAAATGCTCGTTGCTGAATAGGGGTATTGAGCCTCTAATCAGTCAGGTGCAGCAAACTCTTCTGATCAGTGCGTAAAATGAACTCCGAGTGCTGAAGGTACGGCCACCAGTGATCAATGGCGAGCAAGAGCGCCAAGCACTCCTTCTCATACGCAGACAATCCCAGGTTTTTGGGAGCTAGCGCTTTGCTCAGGTGCGCAACGGGGTGGTTTGCCTGCATCAGAACTGCACCAATCCCTGTTGCGCTTGCATCCGTCTCAACTACGAACTGTTTTTGGAAGTCTAGAAGGGCGAGAATAGGAGCGGCTGTAAGAGCTTGCTTGAGAGCGTGGAATGCCGCGTCAGCCATTGGTGTCCATGCAAAGACGATGTTCTTTTTGAGGAGTTCCGTCAGTGGCTTGCTGTTGACCCCGAATAATCGCACAAACTTGCGACAGTATCCTGCGAGCCCCTGATACGTCTCCGTCGTATCTACTTTTCCAAACATTTTTGCCCTTGTTTTGGACTCTAACTTGCATGATTTGAATGTAACTAACCCGGACTGACGCTGTTTTTAGCAGAACTGCCATGGTGTTGTTTTTTGTGCAGAAAATAAAGATTCTCGGAATGTCCTGAAACTCCACGGAACACCTTAGAAAAAACAATAAAAAATCCTCGCCAAAGATGAAGACCAGGGGGCCCACACCCTGCTCACGAGGGTGGGGGCACGCCCCTCCCCCCTGGGCGCGCCCCCCTACCTCGTGGGCCCCATGGAGACCCTGCGACGCCAACTCCAACTCCATATATTGGCTTTCGGGGAGAAAAAAATAAGAGAGAAGAAATCATCGCGTTTTACGATACGGAGCCGCCGCCAAGCCCTAATCTCTCTGGGAGGGCTGATCTGGAGTCCGTTCGGGGCTTCGGAGAGGGGGATTCGTCGTCGTCGTCATCATCAACCATCCTCCATCACCAATTTCATGATGCTCACCGCCGTGCGTGAGTAATTGCATCGTAGGGCTTGCTGGACGGTGATGGGTTGGATGAGATTTATCATGTAATCGAGTTAGTTTTGTTAGGGTTTGATCCCTAGTATCCATTATGTTCTGAGATTGATGTTTCTATGACTTTGCTTTGCTTAATGCTTGTCACTAGGGCCCGAGTGCCATGATTTCAGATCTGAACCTATTATGTTTTCATGAATATATGTGTGTTCTAGATCCTATCTTGCAAGTCTATAGTCACCTACTATGTGTTATGATCCGGCAACCCCAAGTGACAATAATCGGGACCACTCCGGTGATGACCATAGTTTGAGGAGTTCATGTATTCACTATGTGCTAATGCTTTGTTCCGGTTCTCTATTAAAAGGAGACCTTAATATCCCTTAGTTTCCAATAGGTCCCGCTGCCACGGGAGGGTAGGACAAAAGATGTCATGCAAGTTCTTTTCCATAAGCACGCATTATGACTATATACGGAATACATGCCTACATTACATTGATGAGCTGGAGCTAGTTCTGTACACCCTATGTTATGACTGTTACATGATGAACCACATCCGCATAATTATCCATCATTGATCCGGTGGCTCTGAGTTTTCCATATCTGGTTCTCGCTTATTTGCTTTTTCGCTGCTACTGTTACAATCACTACAAAAATACCAAAAACATTACTTTTGTTGTCTTTACTTTTGTTACCGTTACCACCACTATCATATTACTTTGCTACTAAACACTTAGCTGCAGATACTAAGTTTCCAGGTGTGGTTGAATTGACAACTCAGCTGCTAATACTTAAGAATATTCTTTGGCTCTCCTTGTGTCGAATCAATAAATTTGGGTTGAATACTCTACCCTCGAAAACTGTTGCGATCCCCTATACTTGTGGGTTATCAAGACCTTTTTCTGGCGCCGTTGCCGGGGAGCATAGCTCTATTCTTTGAGTTGTTGGGAACGTAGTAATTTCAAAAAAATTCCTACGCACACGCAAGACCATGGTGATGGCATAGAAACGAGAGGGGAGAGTGTCTGTCCACGTACCCTCGTAGACCGTGAAGCGAAGCGTTATAACAACGCGGTTGATGTAGTCAGACGCGTCTTCACGATCCGACCGATCCAAGTACCGAACGTCACGGCACCTCCGTGTTCAGCACACGTTCAGCTCAATGGCGATCCCGGGCTCCGATCCAGCAAAGCGTCGGGGATGAGTTCCGTCGACCTGACGGCGTGGTAGCGATGATGATGCTCCACCGACGCAGGGCTTCGCCTAAGCTCATGACGATATGACTTCACCGGCGCAGGGCTTCGCCTAAGCTCCGCGACGATATGACCGAAGTGGAATATGGTGGAGGGGGGCACCGCACACGGATAAGGAACGATCCGTAGATCAACTTGTGTGTCCTGGGATGCCCGCCTGCCCCCGTATATAAAGGAGCAAGGGGAGGGCCGGCCAAGGAGGAGGAGGCGCGCCCAAGGGGGGAGTCCTACTCCCACCGGGAGTAGGACTCCTCCTTTCCTAGTAGGAGTAGGAGAGAAGGAAGGGGAAGGGAGGAAGGTGCGGCCTCCCCTAGTCCAATTCGGACTAGGCCTTGGGCGCGCGGCCTGCCCTAGGCAGCCCTCTCTCTTTCCCGCAGGGCCCAATAAGGCCCAATACTTCTCCCCGGCGAATTCCCGTAACTCTCCGGTACTCAAAATACCCGAATCATTCGGAACCTTTCCGAACTCCGAATATAGTCGTCCAATATATCGATCTTTACGTCTCGACCATTTCGAGACTCCTCGTCATGTCCGCGATCTCATCCGGGACTCCGAACTCCTTCGGTGCATCAAAACTCATAAACTCATAATCTAACTGTCATCGAAACCTTAAGCGTGCGGACCCTACGGGTTCGAGAACTATGTAGACATGACCTAGAACTATTCTCGGTCAATAACCAATAGCGGAACCTGGATGCCCATATTGGCTCCTACATATTCTACGCAGATCTTTATCGGTCAAACCGCATAACAACATACTTTGTTCCCTTTGTCATCGGTATGTTACTTGCCCGAGATTTGATCGTCGGTATCCAATACCTAGTTCAATCTCGTTGCAGTAAGTCTCTTTACTCGTTACGTAATGCATCATTCTGTAACTAACTCATTAGCTACATTGCTTGCAAGGCTTATAGTGATGTGCATTACCGAGAGGGCCCAGAGATACCTCTCCGAAGCGGGAGTGACAAAACCTAATCTCGAAATACGCCAACCCAACATGTACCTTTGGAGACACCTGTAGTACTCCTTTATAATCACCCGATTACGTTGTGACGTTTGGTAGCACCAAAGTGTTCCTCCGGTAAACGGAGTTGCATAATCTCATAGTTACAGGAACATGTATAAGTCATGAAGAAAGCAATAGCAACATACTAAACGATCAAGTGCTAGGCTAACGGAATGGGTCATGTCAATCAGATCATTCTTCTAATGATGTGATCCCGTTAATCAAATGACAACTCATGTCTATGGTTAGGAAACATAACCATCTTTGATTAACGAGCTAGTCAAGTAGAGGCATACTAGTGACACTCTGTTTGTCTATGTATTCACACATGTATTATGTTTTTCGGTTAATACAATTCTAGCATGAATAATAAACATTTATCATGATATAAGGAAATAAATAATAACTTTATTATTGCCTCTAGGGCATATTTTCTTCAGTCTCCCACTTGCACTAGAGTCAATAATCTAGTTCACATCATAATGTGATTCAACACTAATATTCACATCGTATGTGATTAACACCCATAGTTCACATCGTCATGTGACCAACACCCAAGGGTTTACTAGAGTCAATAATCTAGTTCACATCGCTATGTGATTAACACCCAAAGAGTACTAAGGTATGATCCTGTTTTGCTCTTGAGAGAAGCTTAGTCAACGGGTCTGTCACATTCGTGAGCCGTATGTATTTTGCAAATATTCTATGTCTACAATGCTCGCACGGAGCTACTCTAGCTAATTGCTCCCACTTTCAATATGTATCCAGATTGAGACTTAGAGTCATCCGGATCAGTGTAAAAGCTTGCATCGATGTAACTCTTTACAACGGGCTCTTTTATCACCTCCATAATCGAGAAATATTTCCTTAGTCCTTACTAAGGATGTTCTTGACCAATGTCCGATGATCTACTCCTAGATCAAAATTGTATTCCTTTGCCAAATTCAGAGCAAGGTATACAATAGGTGCAGTACATAGCATAGCATACTTTATAGAACCTATGATCGAGGCATAGGGAATGACTTTCATTCTCTTTTCTATTTTACGTCGTGGTCGGGATTTGAGTCTTACTCAATTTCATACCTTGTAACACGTGCAAGAACTCTTTCTTTGACTGTTCCATTTTGAACTACTTTAAAATCTTGTCAAGGTATGTACTCATTGAAAAAACTTATCAAGCGTCTTGATCTATCTCTATAGATCTTGATGCTCAATATGTAAGCAGCTTCACCGAGGTCTTTCTTTGAAAAACTCCTTTCAAATACTCCTTTATGCTTTGCAGAATAATTCTACATTATTTCCGATCAACAATATGTCATACACATATACTTATCAGAAATGAGTAGTGCTCCCACTCACTTTCTTGTAAATACTGAGCTTCTCCAAAAGTCTCAGATAAAACCATATGCTTTGATCACACTATCAAAGCGTTCATTCCAACTCCGAGATGCTTGCACCAGTCCATAGATGGATCATTTGAAGCTTGCATATTTTGTTAGCTCCTTTAGGATTGACAAAACCTTACGGTTGCATCATATACAACTCTTCTTTAATAAATCCATTAAAGAATGTAGTTTTGACATCCATTTGCCAGATTTCATAAAATGTGGCAATTGCTAACATGATTCGGACAGACTTAAGCATCGCTTCTGATTGAGAAAATCTCATTGTAGTCAACACCTTGAACTTGTCGAAAACCTTTACTGCGACAAGTCGAGCTTTGTAGATAGTAACACTACTATCAGTGTCCGTCTTCCTCTTGAAGATCCATTTATTTAACATGGCTTGCTGATCATCGAGCAAGTCAATCAAAGTCCATACCTTGTTCTCATACATGGATCCTATCTCAGATTTCATGGCCTCAAGCCATTTCGCGGAATCTGGGCTCATCATCGCTTCCTCATAGTTTGTAGGTTCATCATGGTCTAGTAACATGACTTCTAGAATAGGATTACCGTACCACTGCAGTGCGGATCTTACTCTGGAAGACCTACGAGGTTTGGTAGCAACTTGATCTGAAGTTTCATGATCATCATCATTAACTTCCTCACTAATTGGTGTAGGAATCACCGAACTGATTCCTGTGATGAACTACTTTCAAATAAGGGAGAAGGTACAATTACCTCATCAAGTTCTACTTTCCTCCCACTCACTTCTTTCGAGAGAAACTTCTTCTCTAGAAAGGATCCATCTTAGCAACAAATATCTTGCTTTCGGATCTGTGATAGAAGATGTACCCAATAGTTACCTTTGGGTATTCTATGAAGACGCACTTCTCCGATTTGGGTTCGAGCTTATCGGTGAAAACTTTTTCACATAAGCATCACAACTCAAACTTTAAGAAACGGCGACTTAGGTTTCTTTGCTAAACCATAGTTCATACGGTGTCATCTCAACGGATTTAGATGGTGCCCTATTAAGCGTGAATGCATTTGTCTCTAATGCATAACCCCAAAGCGATAGTGGTAAATCGGTAAGATACATCATAGATCGCACCATATCCAATAAAGTGCGGTTACAACGTTCGGACACACCATTATCTTTGTAGTGTTCCGGTGGCGTGAGTAGTGAAACTATTTCACATTGTTTTAGCTGAAGGCCAAACTTCGTAACTCCAATATTTTTCCTCTGCGATCATATCGTAGAAACTTTTATTTTCTTGTTACGATGATTCTTCACTTCACTCTGAAATTCTTTGAACTTTTCAAATGTTTCAGACTTGTGTTTCATCAAGTAGATATACCCATATCTGCTCAAATCATCTGTGCAGGTCAGAAAATAACGATACTTGCCGTGAGCTTTAGCACTCATCGGACCGCATACATCAGTATGTATTATTTCCAATAAGTCATTTGCTCGCTCCATTGTTAGGAGAACGTAGTCTTTAGTCATCTTGCCCATAAGGCATGGTTACGCAAGCATCAAGTGATTCCAAAATCCCATCGGCATGGAGTTTCTTCATGCGCTTTACACCAATATGACCTAAACGGCAGTGCCACAAATAAGTTGCACTATCATTATTAACTTTGCATCTTTTGGCATCAATATTATGAATATGTGTATCACTACGATCGAGATCCAATACACTATTTTCATTGGGTGTATGACCATTGAAGGTTTTATTCATGTAAGCGAACAACAATTATTCTCGACTTTAAATGAATAAATCAGTATTGCAATAAACATGATCAAATCATATTCATGCTCAACGCAAAAAACTAAATAACATTTATTTTTAACAGTAATCCCGAAAGTATAGGGAGTGTGTGATGATGATCATATCAATCTTGGAACTACTTCCAACACTCATCGCCACTTCCCCTTTAACTAGTTTCTGTTTATTATGTAACTCCTGTTTCGAGTTACTAATCTTAGCAACCAAACAAGTATCAAATACTCAGGGGCTACTATAAACACTAGTAAAGCACACATCAATAACCTGTATATCAAATATACTCTTGTTTACTTTGCCATCCTTCTTATCCACCAAATACTTGGGGTAGTTCCGCTTCCAGTGACTAGTTCCATTGCAGCAAAAGCACTTAGTCTCAGGCTTAGGTCCAGACTTGGGCTTCTTCACTCGAACAGCAACTTGCTTGCCGTTCTTCTTGAAGTTCCCCTTCTTCCCTTTGCCCTTTTCCTTGAAACTAGTGGTCTTGTCAATCATCAACACTTGATGCTCTTTTCTTGATTTCTACCTTCGTCGATTTCGCATCACGAAGAGCTTGGGAATTACTTTTGTCATCCCTTGCATATTATAGTTCATCACGAAGTTCTACTAACTTGGTGATGGTGACTAGAGAATTACATCAATCACTATCTTATCTCGGAAGATTAACTCCCACTTGATTGAAGCGATTGAAGTACCCGGACAATGCGAGCACATGCTCACTAGTTGAGCGATTCTCCTCCATCTTTTAGCTATAGAACTTGTTGGAGACTTCATATCTCTCAACTCGGGTATTTGCTTGAAATATTAACTTCAACTTCTGGAACATATCATATGGTCCATGACGTTCAAAAACGTCTTTGAAATCCCGATTCTAAGACGTTAAGTATGGTGCACTAAACTATCAAGTAGTCATCATATTGAGCTAGCCAAACTTTCATAACGTCTGCATTTGCTCCTGCAATAGGTATGTCACCTAGCGGTGCATTAAGGACATAATTCTTCTGTGCAGCAATGAGGATAAACCTCAGATCACGGATCCAACCCGCATCATTGCTACTAACATTTTTCAATACAATTTTCTCTAGGAACACATATAAAAACATAGGGAAGCAAAAACATAGGGAAGCAACAACGCGACCTATTGATCTACAACATAATTTGCAAAATACTACGGGACTAAGTTCATGATAAATTAAAGTTCAATTAATCATATTACTTTAGAACTCCCACTTAGGCAGACATCTCTCTAGTCATCTAAGTGATTACGTGATCCAAATCAACCAAACCATGTCCGATCATCACGTGAGATGGAGTAGTTTCAATGGTGAACATCACTATGTTGATCATATCTACTATATGATTCACGTTCGACCTTTCGGTCTCCGTGTTCGAGGCCATATCTGTTATATGCTAGGCTCGTCAAGTTTAACCTTGAGTATTCGGCGTGTGCAACTGTTTTGCACCCGTTGTATTTGAACGTAGAGCCTATCACACCCGATCATCACGTGGTGTCTCAAGACGAAGAACTTTCGCAACGGTGCATACTCGGGAGAACACTTCTTGATAATTTTAGTGAGAGATCATCTTATAATGCTACCGTCAATCAAAGCAAGATAAGATGCATAAAGGATAAACATCACATGCAATCAATATAAGTGATATGATATGGTCATCATCATCTTGTGCTTGTGATCTCCATCTCCGAAGCACCGTCATGATCACCATCGTCACCGGCGCGACATCTTGATCTTCATCGTAGCATCGTTGTCGTCTCGCCAACTATTGCTTCTACGACTATCGCTACTGCTTAGTGATAAAGTAAAGCAATTACATGGCGTTTGCATTTCATACAATAAAGCGACAACCATATGGCTCCTGCCGATTGCCGATAACTTGATTACAAAACATGATCATCTCATACAATAAAATATAGCATCACGTCTTGACCACATCACATCACAACATGCCCTGCAAAAACAAGTTAGACGTCCTCTACTTTGTTGTTGCAAGTTTTACGTGGCTGCTATGGGCTGAGCAAGAACCGTTCTTACCTACGCATCAAAACCACAATGATAGTTTGTCAAGTTGGTGCTGTTTTAACCTTCGCAAGGACCGGGCGTAGCCACTTTTCAGTTCAACTAAAGTGAGAGAAACCGACACCCGCAGGTCACCTTTAAGCAACGAGTGCTCAAGCGGTGAAACCAGTCTCGCGTAAGCGTCTGGCGTAATGTCGGTCCGGGCCGCTTCATCTCACAATACCGCCCGAACCAAAGTATGACATCTGGTAAGCGGTATGACTTATATCGCCCACAACTCACTTGTGTTCTACTCGTGCATATGACATCAACGCATAAAACCAGGCTCGGATGCCCTTTGTTGGGGAGCGTAGTAATTTCAAAAAATTCCTACGCACACGCAAGACCATGGTGATGGCATAGCAATGAGAGGGAGAGTGTCTGTCAACGTACCCTCAGAGACCAGAAGCGGAGCGTTATAACAACGCGGTTGATGTAGTCGTGCGTCTTCATGATCCGACCGATCCAAGTACCGAACGTGACGGCACCTACGTGTTTGACACTGCGTTCAGCTCGATGGCGATCCCGGGCTCCGATCCGAAAGCGTCGGGGATGAGTTCCGTTAACGCTGACGGCGTGGTGGCGATGATGATGCTCCACCGACGCAGGGGCTTCGCCTAAGCTCCGTGACGATATGACTTCACCGGCGAGGCTTCGCCTAAGCTCATGACGATATGACCGAAGTGGAATATGGTGGAGGGGGGCACCGCACACGGCTAAGAACGATCCGTAGATCAACTTGTGTGTCCTGGGGTGCCCCCCTGCCCCCGTATATAAAGGAGCAAGGGGAGGGCCGGCCAAGGAGGAGGAGGAGGCGCCCAAGGGGGGAGTCCTACTCCCACCGGGAGTAAAACTCCTCCTTTCCTAGTAGGAGTAGGAGAGAAGGAAGGGGAAGGGAGGAAAGGGTGCGGCCCCTCCCCCTAGTCCAAATCGGACTAGGCCTTGAAGCGCGCGGCCTGCCCTAGGCAGCCCTCTCTCTTTCCCTTGAGGGCCCAATAAGGCCCAATACTTCTCCCCGGCGAATTCCCGTAACTCTCCGGTACTCCGAAAAATACCCGAATCATTCGGAACCTTTCCGAACTCCAAATATAGTCGTCCAATATATCGATCTTTGCGTCTCGACCATTTCGAGACTCCTCGTCATGTCCCCGATCTCATCCGGGACTCCTAACTCCTTCGGTACATCAAAACTCATAAACTCATAATATAACTGTCGTCGAAACCTTAAGCGTGCGGACCCTACGGGTTCGAGAACTATGTAGACATGACCTAGAACTATTCTTGGTCAATAACCAATAGCGGAACCTGGATGCTCATATTGGCTCCTACATATTCTCACGAAGATCTTTATCGGTCAAACCGCATAACAACATACTTTGTTCCCTTTGTCATCGGTATGTTACTTGCCCGAGATTTGATCGTCGGTATCCAATACCTAGTTCAATCTCGTTACCGGCAAGTCTCTTTACTCGTTACGTAATGCATCATTCCGTAACTAACTCATTAGCTACATTGCTTGCAAGGCTTATAGTGATGTGCATTACCGAGAGGGCCCAGAGATACCTCTCCGGCGGTCGGAGTGACAAAACCTAATCTCGAAATACGCCAACCCAACATGTACCTTTGGAGACACCTGTAGTACTCCTTTATAATCACCCGATTACGTTGTGACGTTTGGTAGCACCAAAAGTGTTCCTCCGGTAAACGGGAGTTGCATAATCTCATAGTTATAGGAACACGTATAAGTCATGAAGAAAGCAATAGCAACATACTAAACGATCAAGTGCTAGGCTAACGGAATGGGTCATGTCAATCAGATCATTCTTCTAATGATGTGATCCCGTTAATCAAATGACAACTCATGTCTATGGTTAGGAAACATAACCATCTTTGATTAACGAGCTAGTCAAGTAGAGGCATACTAGTGACACTTTGTTTGTCTATGTATTCACACATGTATTATGTTTCCGGTTAATACAATTCTAGCATGAATAATAAACATTTATCATGATATAAGGAAATAAATAATAACTTTATTATTGCCTCTAGGGCATATTTCCTTCATGACTCACTTAGGATTTATATCTGCTGGACACTATGAAGAACTTGAAAGACGCTAAGACAACAATTTATCCCTCAACTACGAGGGGAGGTAAGGAACTGCCATCTAGCTCTGCACTTGATTCACCTTCTGTTATGAGTAAGCTAGTGACACCTAAACCTGCTTACGCTATTAGATTACGATATATGCATGTTATTGATGATGCCATACGCTATGCATGATACTTATGGTGAAACTACTTCTATGCTTGATACTATTGTGCCTCTTGGTAAATTTCTAGATGAACAAATTTCTAAGTCTAGAGAAAGAGAAATTATTGAAACTGAACACGATGATGTTAGTGATGATGAAAATAGGCCTGCTATTCCTGAGGGTTACCTTTTTAACGCTGAATCTACTGAAGCTATTCTTGCTTGCCAGGATAGTCTTGAACGTAATAGGTTGCTAGTTAAATGGAGTAAAGAATCTTCTAGAGATAGGATGAGACCCGACCCTGCTTTTGCTACTTCACCTATCTGTGTTCTGATCGGGATTATTATGATTTTTACGTTGATCCGGATATAATTACTTTGGTTGAATCTGATCCTTTTTATGGCTATGAATCAAAACTGTTGTGGCACATCTTCGTAAGTTAGATGATATAGCTGCCCTGTTTACTAATAATGAGAGATCGCGCTACCTTTATTTACTCAAAATATTTCCGTTCTCATTAAAGGGTGATGCTAAGATATGGTTTAATTCTCTTGATCCTGGTTGTGTGCACAGTCCCCAGGATATGGTTTATTACTTCTCTGCTAAATATTTCCCTACTCATAAGAAACAAGCTGCTTTGAGGGTTATATATAATTTTGTGCAAATTGAAGAAGAGAGTCTCCCACAAGCTTGGGGGAGGCTTCTCAAGTTATAATGCTTTGCTGATCATCCTCTTAAGAAACCTGAAATACTTGATATCTTTTATAATGGACTAACTGATGCTTCCAGAGATTACCTAGATAGTTGTGCTGGTTCTCTTTTCAAGAAAAGAACACCGGATGAAGCTAAAATTCTATTGAATAATATGTTGACAAATGAAAATAATTGGGCACCTCCTGAGCCAACTCCCGAGCCAGCTCCTGAGCCAATTACTGAGCCTATTCCTAAACCAACTCCGAAGAAGAGAGGTGTTATATTTCTCAGTCCCGAAGATATGCAAGAGGCAAAGAAATCTATGAAAGAAAAAGGTATTAAAGCTGAAGATGTAAAGAATTTACCTCCTATTGAAGAAATACATGGTCTTAATTCACACTTTGTTGAAGAAGTATATGATCTCAATTACTTATTTCTTGAAGAACCTCCCGATATCCCGACACGGTAGTAAAGGTAAATTCTCTCTCTGAGATATGATAAAACTAAAGTCCCTCCTACTAAAATTGCTAGTCGATTGCTTGGATGAGTTTGATGACTTTATGTTTAAGCAAGATGACTTTAATGCTTATTTTGGTAGACAATTAAAACAGAATACCTTTATGATTAAACGCTTGAGTGATTATATGGCTAATATTAGAGGTGAACTTAAACTTGTTAGCAAACATGCTTCTATGGTTACCACTCAAGTAGAACAAGTACTTAAAGCTCGAAAGAAGTGCTTAATGAAATGAATAGTAAGAAAAATGATTATCTTTGTTAGAGTGGCTACTAGAACTGGTAGAATGACTCAGAACCTTTGTATCCTAAAGGCCACCCTAAGAGAATCGAGCAAGATTCTCGGAGAAATAATATTGATATGCCTAGTTCTTCTAAAAGGAAGAAAAAGAAAAATGATAGAACCGTGCAAACTTCTAGTGAACCTATTGCTAAACCACACGATAATCCAAATGATATCTCTATATGCGATGCTTTGAAACACAATACGGTAATGAACACGAACCTAGTAAAAATGTTAATGATGATGTTCATGATGATGCTCAACCTAGTAATGATAATGATGTAGAAGTTGAACCTGTTGTTGATCTTGATAACCCACAATCAAAGAATCAACGTTATGATAAAAGAGACTTCGTTTCTAGGAAACATGGTAAAGAAAGAGAACCATGGGTTCAGAAACCCATGCATTTTCCTCCCAAACCATCCAAGAAAAAGGATGATGAGGATTTTGAGCGCTTTGCTGAAATGATTAGACCCATCTTTTTGTGTATGCGATTAACTGATGTGCTCAAAACAAATCCTTATGCTAAATATATGAAAGATATTGTTACAAATAAAAGAAAGATACCGGAAGCTGAAATTTCAACCATGCTTGCTAATTATACTTTTAAGGGTGGAATACCAAAGAAACTTGGAGATCCAGGAGTACCTACTATACCATGCTCCATTAAAAGAAATTATGTTAAAACTGCTTTATGTGATCTTGGAGCCGGTGTTAGTGTTATGCCTCTCTCTTTATATCGTAGACTTGACTTGAATAAGTTGACACCTACTGAAATATCTTTGCAAATGGCTGATAAATCATTGTTATACACAGCCGGTATTTGTGAGGATGTGCCTGTTGTGGTTGCAAATGTTACTATTCTAACGGACTTTGTTATTCTTGATATTTCCAAGGATGATAGTATGTCTATTATTCTTGGAAGACCTTTCCTTAATACTGCAGGGGCTGTTATTGATTGCAACAAAGGCAATGTCACTTTTCATGTTAATGGTAATGAGCACACGGTACACTTTCCGAGGAAACAACCTCAAGTTTATAGTATCAACTCTATTGGAAATATTCCATCGATTATATTTGGAGGTTTTGAATTTCCTCTTCCTACTGTCAAGAAGAAATATGATATAATTATTATTGGGGATGTCCATATCCCCGTTGAGGTAACATAGTGTTATTCAAAATTTCTCCGGTTCCATGATTATCGGAATGAGTTTGTTAACAAGACTTGAGCAACCTTGTTAGTGGATTTTTTTTATGAGCATGAGATGGATGAAACTAGAAGCAGAACCTTCTGTACCCTCTTTATATTTTCTGTTACTTAGTAGAAATAAAGTAAAATAGTATTTTTCTGTCTATCTCCCGACTTATCCGTGCAATATAAAAATATCCCGAAAATAAAAGTTCTCGAGAATGCTATGCCAATTTAATATGATTTTTTCGGAATATTTGAGGATTTTTAGTGCAAAAATTACATGGGGAGGCTGCCACACGGCCACGAGGGTGGAGGTGCGCCCTACCCCTGGGCGCGCCCCCCAGCCTCGTGGGCCCACGGTGGCCCTCCTCCACTTATTCCTGCACCCATCTTCTTCCTCTGTCTCACACAAACACGAAAAACCAACTCAAGCACGAGTTCCAGCCCCCGTTGCTGTGATTTTCGATCTCCTTGCTCAAAGCACTTCTCGCAAAACTGCTTGGGGAGATTGTTCCTTGGTATGTGACTCCTCCATTGGTCCAATTAGTTTTTGTTCTAGTGCTTTATTCATTGCAAATTTGTGCTGCATAGGTGACCATGTTCTTGAGCTTGCATGTCAAATATATATGGTTCCAAGTAGTTCTAATGCTCTATATAGGCTCTAGGCACTTGTGGGAGTTGTTACTATCAATTTTATTGAAGTTGGTTCACTTTTATTTGAAGTTACTAAAAATTTTAGATTGTTTCAGAAATAATGAAGAAATTTTTTAGGGGCTCGTCGAGCCGAAGCTCTAAGGAAAAACAAAAGGAAGAAGAGCAGAAGCCCAAATTTAATTTGCCTCGCATGTGAGGTTCGGCCGTGTGAATGGCCTTCCGATGACTTCTTGAGGAGAGCCGGATTTATGAGGATTTCTATCTATTGATTGAGAACGCATGGCCTCACCAACTTCCTCCGCGACCAACGTCATCAGTATCTCTTACTCACAAATACTTTTGTGCAGAACTTCTACTTTTTCTCCAAGAAATCACCTCCAACAGTAGAGTTCCATTTATATGACGTTGTTAAGGAGATGACATTAGCTGAATTTTGCGAGGTTTGCAAAATACCTTTTGAGGGAACCTTAGATGAACCACACCATAATGAAGTGGAAGCTTTTATTAACACTATTACTGTGGGAGAAACCAGGAAGGTTTCTGATGCAAGAATTACTAGCATACATTTTCCTGTTTTACGCTACTTTGCCTTATTTGGTAGTCGTTGCTTGATTGGTCGCGAGAACTGTGGAAACCTTAGCATCCCTGATATTATCATTTTGTTCCATGGTTTATACCGCAATAACTCTGTTAGTATGGGGGGAATTGTTGCTAGGCGGTTAAGTGCGAACCGTACTAAGGGCCCCGTCTTTGGAGGCATTTATGCTTCGCGCCTAGCTGAATATTTTGAGATACCTATTAGGCATGAGGAGAAAGAAGAAACAAAGCCGCCCCGTGCTTATTTAGATTATAAGAGTATGCTAGCACATGATTTTCTTGTTAAGAGTCGCGAAGGGGAGCTCAAATATAAATTGTACTTTGATAAACATCACCCTGAGACTATTACTTTGCCTGCTCCCTCTTTGTTTAACTTGTCTATAGGTCCTTACATTGTTCCGTGGGCGGCTGTTCAAGCCTATCGGAATCCTGCACCAGCCCCGGAACCGGAGCCACAAGATGAGCCTCCACGAATGTACATTTATTCTTGGGATCTGAGGCGGTTGCCGGTCGATGGCGGTCGAGTCCTCTTCATCACATTATGATCCCAACTATTCTTCATGTGATGCGACCCGACTCTTGTTGGAAATATGCCCTAGAGGCAATAATAAATTAGTTATTATTATATTTCCTTGTTCATGATAATCGTTTATTATCCATGCTATAATTGCATTGATAGGAAACTCAGATACATGTGTGGGTACATAGACAACACCATGTACCTAGTAAGCCTCTAGTTAACTAGCTCGTTGATCAATAGATGGTTACGGTTTCCTGACCATGGACATTGGATGTCGTTGATAACGGGATCACATCATTGGCAGAATGATGTGATGGACAAGACCCAATCCTAAGCCTAGCACAAAGATCGTGTAGTTCGTATGCTAAAGCTTTTCTAATGTCAAGTATCTTTTCCTTAGACCATGAGATTGTGCAACTCCGGATACCGTAGGAATACTTTGGGTGTACCAAAGCGTCACAACGTAGCTGGGTGGCTATAAAGGTGCATTACGGTATCTCCGAAAGTGTACATTGGGTTGGCACGAATCGAGGCTGGATTTGTCACTCCGTGTAAGCGGAGAGGTATCTCTGGGCCCACTCGGTAGGACATCATCATAATGTGCACAATGTGACCAAGGGGTTGATCACGGGATGATGTGTTACGGAACGAGTAAAGAGACTTGCCGGTAACGAGATTGAACAAGGTATCGGGATACCGGCGATCGAATCTCGGGCAAGTACAATGCCGCTAGACAAAGGGAATTGTATACGGGATCGATTGTGTCCTTGACATCGTGGTTCATCCGATGAGATCATCGTGGAACATGTGGAGCCAACATGGGTATCCAGATCCCGTTGTTGGTTATTGATCGGAGAACGTCTCGGTCATATGCGCATGGTTCCCGAACCCGTAGGGTCTACACTTAAGGTTCGATGGCGCTAGGGTTATAAAGGAAGTTTGTATGTGGTTACCGAATGTTGTTCGAGTCCTGGATGAGATCTCGGATGTCACGAGGAGTTAGGAATGGTCCGGAGGTAAAGATTTATATATAGGAAGTCTTATTTTGGTCGTAGGAAAAGTTTCGCGCATTATCGGTATTATGCGGGAGTGCCGAAAGGGGTCCGGGGTCCACCGGGGTCCACCTGCCGGGGGCCACATGGGCTGTAGGGGTGCGCCTTGGCCCATATGGGCCAAGGGCACCAGCCCCAAGAGGCCCATGCGCCAAGGAGACTTGGGGAGGAAGAGTCCAAGGGGAAGGCACCTCCGAGGTGCCTTGGGAGGATGGACTCCTCCCCTCTTGGCCGCACCCCTTCCTTGGAGGAAGGGGCAGGCTGCGCCCTCCCCCTCTCTTGCACCTATATATAGTGGAGGGAGGGAGGGAAGCCACACCGAGTCCTGGCACCTCCCTCCCTCCCGTGACACCTCCTCCTCTCCCGCAGTGCTTGGCGAAGCCTGCAGGATTGCCACGCTCCTCCACCACCACCACGCCATTGTGCTGCTGCTGGATGGAGTCTTCCTCAACCTCTCCCTCTCTCCTTGCTGGATCAAGGCATGGGAGACGTCACCGGGCTGTACGTGTGTTGAACGCGGAGGTGCCGTCCGTTCGGCACTAGGATCATCGGTGATTTGAATCACGATGAGTACGACTCCATCAACCCCGTTCACTTGAACGCTTCCGCTTAGCGATCTACAAGGGTATGTAGATGAACTCTCCTTCCCCTCGTTGCTAGTCTCTCCATGGATAGATCTTGGTGACACGTAGGAAAATTTTGAATTTCTTCTACGCCCCCAACAAAGGGTATCGAGCTAGGTCTATTGCGTAGATTCTTTGCACGAGTAGAACACAAAGTAGTTGTGGGCGTTGATTTTGTTAAATATGCTTGCCGTTACTAGTCCAATCTTGTTTCGACGGTATTGTGGGATGAAGCGGCCCGGACCGACCTTACACGTACTCTTACGTGAGACAGGTTCCACCAACTGACATGCACTTGGTGCATAAGGTGGCTAGCGGGTGCCAGTCTCTCCCACTTTAGTCGGATCGGATGCGATGAAAAGGGTCCTTATGAAGGGTAAATAGCAATTGACATATCACGTTGTAGTTTTGCGTAGGTAAGAAACGTTCTTGCTAGAAACCCATAGCAGCCACGTAAAACATGCAAACAACAATTAGAGGACGTCTAACTTGTTTTTGCAGGGTATGCTATGTGATGTGATATGGCCAAGAAGAATGTGATGAATGATATGTGATGTATGAGATTGATCATGTTCTTGTAATAGGAATCACGACTTGCATGTCGATGAGTATGACAACCGGCAGGAGCCATAGGAGTTGTCTTTATTTATTGTATGACCTGCGTGTCATTATACAACGCCATGTAATTACTTTACTTTATTGCTAACCGGTAGCCATAGTAGTAGAAGTAATAGTTGGCGAGACAACTTCATGAAGACACGATGATGGAGATCATGGTGTCATCTTTGGTGACGATGATGATCATGGAGCCCGAAGATGGAGATCAAAGGAGCAAAATGATATTGGCCATATCATGTCACTATTTGATTGCATGTGATGTTTATCATGTTTATGCATCTTATTTGCTTAGAACGACGGTAGTAAATAAGATGATCCTCATTAAAATTTCAAGAAGGTGTTCCCCCTTGCGTACCGCTGCGAAAGTTCGTTGCTTCAAGCACCACGTGATGATCGGGTGTGATAGATTCTTACGTTCACATACAACGGGTGTAAACCAGATTTACACACACGTAACACTTAGGTTAACTTGACGAGCCTAGCATGTACTGACATGGCCTCGGAACACAAGAGACCGAAAGGTCGAGCATGAGTCGTATAGTAGATACGATCAACATGAAGATGTTCACCGATGATGACTAGTCCGTCTCACGTGATGATCGGACACGGCCTAGTTGACTCGGATCATGTAATCACTTAGATGACCAGAGGGATGTCTATCCGAGTGGGAGTTCATGAGATGAACTTAATTATCTTGAACATAGTCAAAAGATCTTTGCAAATTATGCCATAGCTCGCGCTTTAGTTCTACTGTTTTAGATATGTTCCTAGAGAAAATATAGTTGAAAGTTGATGATGGCGATTATGCGGACAAGAGAAAGCTTATGTCCTTAATGCACCGCTCGGTGTCTTTGAACCCCAAAGCGTCGTTTGTGGATGTTACAAACATCGGACATACACGTTTTTGATAACTACATGATAGTTCAGTTAAACGGTTTAGAATTGAGGCACCAAAGACGTTTTCAAAACGTCGCGGAACATATGAGATGTTTCGAGGGCTGAAATTGGGATTTCAGGCTCGTGCTCACGTCAAGAGGTATGAAACCTCGACGATTTTCTTATCCTGCAAACTAAGGGAGAAAAGCTCAATCATTGAGCTTGTGCTCAGATTGTCTGAGTGCAACAATCACTTGAATTGAGTGGGAGTTGATCTTCCAGATGAGATAGTGATGTTTCTCCAAAGTCATTGCCACCAAGCTGCTAGAGCTTCGTGATGAACTATAACATGTCGAGGATAGATATGATGATCCTTGAGGTATTCACGATGTTTGACACCGCCGAAAGTAGAAATCAAGAAGGAGCATCAATTGTTGATGGTTGGTGAAACCACTAGTTTCAAGAAGGGCAAGGGCAAGAAGGGACACTTCATGAAACGGCAAATCGATTCTTTGCTCGATGAAGAAACCCAAGGTTGAACCCAAACCCGAGACTAAGTGCTTACGTAATAAGGGGAACAGCCATCGGAGCAGAATTACCCTAGATACTTGGTAGATAAGAAGGCTGGCAAGGTCGATAGAAGTATATTGGATATACATTATGTTAATGTGTACTTTACTAGTACTCCTAGTAGCACCAGGGTATTAGATACCGGTTCGGTTGCTAAGTGTTAGTAACTTTCGAAACAAAAGCTACGGAATAAGCGGAGACTAACTAAAGGTGAGTGACGATACGTGTTGGAAGTGTTTCCAAGGTTGATATGATCAAGCATCGCACGCTCCCTCTACCATCGAGATTGGTGTTGAACCTAAATAATTGTTATTTGGTGTTTGCGTTGAGCATAGACATGATTGGATTATATGCAGCCATGTCTGATTATTCATTTAAGGAGAATAATGGTTACTCTGTTAATTTGAATAATACCTTCAATGGTCTAGCACCTAAAAGGAATGGTTTATTGAATCTCGATCGTAGTGATACACATTTTCATGCCAAAAGATATAAGATAGTAATGATAGTACCACGTACTTGTGGCAATCGCCATGTAAGTCATATTGGTATAAAACGCATGAAGAAGCTCCATGTTGATGGATCTTTGGACTCACTCGTTCTTGAAAAAGTTTGAGACATGCAAACCATGTCTATTGGTGTATACGCATGAAGAAACTCCATGCAGATGGATCGTTTGGACTCACTTGATTTTGAATCACTTGAGATATGCAAATCATACCACATGGGCAAGATGATGAAAAGCCTCGGTTTCATGAAGATGGAACAAGGTAGCAACCTTGTTGGAAGTAACACATTTTGATGTGTGCAGTCCAATGAGTGTTGAGGCATGTAGTGAATATCGTTATGTTACGACTTCACAGATGATTCGAGTAGATGTTGAGTATATTTACTTGATGAAACACAAAGTCTGAATTATTGAATGGTTCAAGTAATTTTAGAGTGAAGTTAAAGATCATTGTGACAAGAGGATAAAATGTCTATGATATGATCATAGAGATGAGTATCTGAGTTACGAGTTTTGGCATGCAATTAAGACATTGTGGAAATTGTTTCACAATTAATACCGCCTGGAACACCATAGTGTGATGGTATGTCCGAACATCATAGTTGCACCCTATCAGATATGGTGCGTACCATGATGTCTCTTATCGAATTACCACTATCGTTCATGGGTTAGGCATTAGAGACAACCGCACTCACTTTAATAGGGCACCACGTAATTCCGTTGAGGCGGCCTTTGTTTGAACTATGGTTTGGAGAAACCTAAGTTGTCGTTTCTTAAAAGTTTGGGGCTGCGACGCTTATGTGAAAAAGTTTCATCATGATAAGCTCGAACCCAAAACGGATAAATACATCTTCATAGGACACCCAAAACAGTTGGGTATACCTCCTATCTCAAGATCCGGAAGCAAAAGTAATTGTTTCTAGAAACGGGTCCTTTCTCGAAGAGAAGTTTCTCTCGAAAGAATTGAGTGGGAGGATGGTGGAGACTTGATGAGGTTATTGAACCATCACTTCAACTAGTGTGCAGCAGGGCACAGGAAGTTGTTCCTGTGGCACCTACACCAATTGAAGTAGAAGCTTATGATAGTGATCATGAAGTTTCGGATCAAGTCACTACCGTACCTCGTGGGGTGACAAGGATGCGTACTACTTCGTGAGTGGTACAGTAATCATGTCTTGAAGGTCATGTTGCGGACAACAATGAACCTACGAGTTATGGAGAAGCGATGGTGGGCCCGAATTGACAAATGGTTAGAAGCCATGAAATCCGAGATAGGATCCATGTATCGAACAAAGCATGGACTTTGGTGGACTTGCCCGATGATAGGCAAGCCATTGAGATAAATGGATCTTTAAGAAAAGACGGACGTGGACGGTAATGTTACCGTCTATGAAGCTCGACTTGTGGCGAAGAGGTTTTCACAAGTTCAAGGAGTTGACTACGGTGAGATTTTCTCACCCGTAGCGATGCTTAAGTCCGTCGGAATCATGCTAGCATTAGCTGCATTTATGAAATCTTGCAGATAGGATGTCAAAACATTGTTTCCTCGATGATATCCTTGAGGAAAGGTTGTATGTGATACAACCAGAAGGTTTTGTCAATCCTGAAAGACGCTAACAAGTATGCAAAGCTCCAAAGAACCCTTCTAAGGACTGGAGTAAGCATCTCGGAGATGGAATATACGCTTTGATGAGATGATCAAAGATTTAGGGTTTATACAAAGTTTATGAGAAACTTGTATTTCCAAAGAAGTGAGTGGGAGCACTATAGAATTTCGATGAGTATATGTTGTTGACATATTGTTGATCGAAATGATGTAGAATTTCTGGAAAGCATATAGGGTTATTTGAAAAGTGTTTTCAATAGAAAACCTGGAATAAGCTGCTTGAACATTGAGCATCAAGATCTATAAGGATAGATCAAAACGCTTAATGGTACTTTCAAATGAGCATATACCTTGACATGATCTTGAAGGTGTTCAAGATGGATCGCCAAAGAAGGAGTTCTTGCACGAGATGTAAGGTATGAAGTTAAGACTTAAAGCTCGACCACGGCAGAAAAGAGAGAAAGGACGAAGGTCGCCCCTATGCTTTAGACGTAGGCTCTATAGTATGCTATGTTATGTACCGCATCGAAGTGTGCCTTGCCATGAGTCGGTCGAGGGTACAAGAATGATCCAGGAATGGATCATTGGACAATGATCAAAATTGTCCTTGGAGTAAATAAGGACATGTTTCTCGATTATGGAGGTGATAAAGAGTTGGCGTAAAGGGTTACGTCGATGCAAGCTTTAACACCTATCCGAGTGACTCTGAGTAGCAAACCGGATACGTATAGTGGATCAACCATTTGGAATAAGCTTCAAGTGGAGCGTGGAAGCAGCATTTACAATATGACATAGAGAATTGCAAAGCACACACGGATCTGAAAGGTTCAGATCCGTTGACTAAAACCTCTCTCATAAGCAAAACATGATCAAACCCCAGAACTCACTGAGTCTTAATCACATGATGATATGAACTAGTTTAATGACACTAGTAAACTCTTTGGATGTTGGTCACATGGCGATGTGACCTGTGAGTGTTAATCACATGGCGATGTGAACTAGATTATTGACTCTAGTGCAAGTGGGAGACTGTTGGAAATATGCCCTAGAGGCAATAATAAATTAGTTATTATTATATTTCCTTGTTCATGATAATCGTTTATTATCCATGCTATAATTTTATTGATAGGAAACTCAGGATACATGTGTGGGTACATAGACAACACCATGTCCCTAGTAAGCCTCTAGTTAACTAGCTCGTTGATCAATAGATGGTTACGGTTTCACGACCATGGACATTGGATGTCGTTGATAACGGGATCACATCATTGGCGAGAATGATGTGATGGACAAGACCCAATCCTAAGCCTAGCACAAAGATCGTAGTTCGTATGCTAAAGCTTTTCTAATGTCAAGTATCTTTTCCTTAGACCATGAGATTGTGCAACTCCGGATACCGTAGGAATGCTTTGGGTGTACCAAAGCGTCACAACGTAGCTGGGTGGCTATAAAGGTGCATTACGGTATCTCCGAAAGTGTCTGTTGGGTTGGCACGAATCGAGACTGGATTTGTCACTCCGTGTAAACGGAGAGGTATCTCTGGGCCCGCTCGGTAGGACATCATCATAATGTGCACAATGTGACCAAGGGGTTGATCACGGGATGATGTGTTACCGAACGAGTAAAGAGACTTGCCGGTAACGAGATTGAACAAGGTATCGGGATACCAACGATCGAATCTCGGGCAAGTACAATGCCGCTAGACAAAGGGAATTGTATACGGGATCGATTGAGTCCTTGACATCGTGGTTCATCCGATGAGATCATCGTGGAACATGTGGGAGCCAACATGGGTATCCAGATCCCGCTGTTGGTTATTGACCGGAGAACGTCTCGGTCATATGCGCATGGTTCCCGAACCCGTAGGGTCTACACACTTAAGGTTCGATGGCGACGCTAGGGTTATAAAGGAAGTTTGTATGTGGTTACCGAATGTTGTTCGAGTCCCGGATGAGATCCCGGACGTCACGAGGAGTTCGGAATGGTCCGGAGGTAAAGATTTATATATAGGAAGTCTTATTTTGGTCGCCGGAAAAGTTTCGCGACATTATCGGTATTGTACCGGAGTGCCGAAGGGGTACGGGGTCCACCGGGGTCCACCTGCCTGGGGCCACATGGGCTGTGGGGGTGCGCCTTGGCCCATATGGGCCAAGGGCACCAGCCCCAAGAGGCCCATGCGCCAAGGAGACTTGGGAGGAAGAGTCCAAGGGGGAAGGC
The DNA here is from genome assembly GCA_021605145.1 of Aegilops bicornis. Taxonomy (NCBI): domain Eukaryota; kingdom Viridiplantae; phylum Streptophyta; class Magnoliopsida; order Poales; family Poaceae; genus Aegilops; species Aegilops bicornis. The sequence goes on from CM038672.1 coordinate 40,331,595, forward strand.
ACCTGAGGTGCCTTGGGAGGATGGACCTCCCCCTCTTGGCCGCACCCCTTCCTTGGAGGAAGGGCAAGGCTGCGCCTCCCCTCTCTTGCACCTATATATAGTGGAGGGAGGGAGGGAAGCCACACTGAGTCCCTGGCACCTCCCTCCCTCCCGTGACACCTCCTCCTCTCCCGCAGTGCTTGGCGAAGCCTGCAGGATTGCCACGCCTCCACCACCACCACGCCCGTTGTGCTGCTGCTGGATGGAGTCTTCCTCAACCTCTCCCTCTCTCCTTGCTGGATCAAGGCATGGGAGACGTCACCGGGCTGTACGTGTGTTGAACGCGGAGGTGCCGTCCGTTCGGCACTAGGATCATCGGTGATTTGAATCACGATGAGTACGACTCCATCAACCCCGTTCACTTGAACGCTTCCGCTTAGCGATCTACAAGGGTATGTAGATGCACTCTCCTTCCCCTCGTTGCTAGTATCTCCATGGATAGATCTTGGTGACACGTAGGAAAATTTTGAATTTCTTCTACGTTCCCCAACAGCTACACCTACGGGTATCAGCCAGGCTATCACTGGCAATAGACCAACTTAGGCCGAAAGCCTAAGCTTAGGGGAGTACGCATTTCCCACTGACATTACATTTATGTTCACACACACTCATTGCTAGATGTCGGTGCTCATACTCTTTCACTGTAATATCCATGCTAGTTTATTTTCTTTCTTCTTGTGTGTTCAATAAACCTTAGAAAAAAATAGTTAGTCTACTTTCCTTGCTTGTAGTAGAATTAAAAAGAAAACCCAAAAATATTTCCCGTTCTTCTTTTGCTTGTTGGGAGCTTTCCCGTGTAAATAGTTTTTATTTCTTTTCCTTTCTTTGGGGGTCGAGAAGACTATATTGAAAATGCTTAGCGGCTCTTATATGCATGGTTGATTATTTTCAGAGCCCATATTACTTGTCTTCTCTCTTGAGTTGAATGCTTGCATATTCCAGCTTAGTCCAATGCACGTGCACTCTTGTTATTATACACACCGTTCGGTCGCGCAAGTGAAAGGCAATAATGATGATATATGATGGACTTATTGGGATGAGAAAAGCTGGTATGAACTCGACCTCTCTTGTTTTTGTAAATATGATGATTCATCGTTCTTGATTCAGCTATTATGAAGTAAACATATTTGCAATGACATTTAGAGATTATAGTTGCTTGTGCCATGCTTGATTAGCTAGGAGTTATAATGGTTTACCTTGCGTGTCAACATGCTATTAGAATGATTATGATGTGGTATGATGGGATGGTATCCTCCTTTAAATGAATTGAGTGACTCGACTTGGCATATGCTCACGCATGTAGTTGAATCAAATCAACATAGCCTTCATGATATTTATGTTCATGGTGGATTATATCCTACTCATGCTTATATTCGGTGTAAATTAATTTTAATGCATGTTTACGACTGTTGTCGCTCTCTCAGTTGGTCGCTTCCAAGTCTTTTGCTAGCCTTCACCTATACTAAGCGGGAATACTGCTTGTGCATCCAAACTCCTTAAACCCCAAAGTTGTTCCATATGAGTCCACCATACCTTCCTATATGCGGTATCTATCTGTCGTTCCAAGTAAATTTGTATGTGCCAAACTCCAAACCTTCAAATAAAAATTATGTTTTGTATGCTCGAGCAGCTCATGTGCAACTAGGGCTGCCTATATCTTCCATGCTAGGTGGGTTATTCTCAAGAGGAGTGGACTCCGCTCCTCATTCACGAGAAAGGGACTGTAACCGGGATGCCCAGTCCCATGATCCAAAAAGATCAAAACTAAATCAAACTAACTACAAACAAAACTCCCCCTGGGACCCGTTTAATGTCGGAGGCACTCGTTGTTTCGAGCAAGCCATGGATTGATGCTTGTGGAGGAGGGGGAGTATAAACCTTTACCATTCTGTTTGGGAACTGCCTATAATGCATGTAGTATGGAAGATAAAGCCATCTCATAGTTGTTACGTTGACAGTGAAAGTATGCCGCTCAAAATATAATTTATCTCTATTTCAAAACCGAGCTCTGGCACCTCTACAAATCCCTGCTTCCCTCTGCGAAGGGCCTATCTATTTACTTTTATGTTGAGTCATCACCCTTCGTATTAAAAAGCACCTGCTGGAGAGCACACTGTCGTTTGCATTCATTATAATTGGTTTATTTTGGGTATGACTTGACTGGATCTCTTTTACCATGAATTACAATGGTTAGTCAGTCCTTCATCTTTAAAGGTGCTCTGCATTTATGTTTTGCGGTCTCAGAAAGGGCTAGCGAGATACCATTTTGTTATACCATGTTATGATTATTTTGAGAAAGTGTTGTCATCCGAGTTTTGCTATTATGGCCCGCTAGCTGATTATGCTATTGATATGAGTAATTGTGAGACCTACGTGTCATTGTGAGCATGGTTAGTTCATAATAATTGCTGAGACTTGAATGTTGGCTTTTCATGTTTACAACAACAAGAGCAAACAGAGTTTGTAAAAGTTTTTCTTTTTCTCTTTCAGTTTGTCAACTGAATCGCTTGAGGACAAGCAAGGGTTTAAGCTTGGGGGAGTTGATACGTCTCCGTCGTATCTACTTTTCCAAACACTTTTGCCCTTGTTTTGGACTCTAACTTGCATGATTTGAATGGAACTAACCCGGACTTACGCTGTTTTTAGCAAAACTGCCATGGTGTTGTTTTTTGTGCAGAAAATAAAGATTCTCGGAATGTCCTGAAACTCCATGGAACACCTTAGAAAAAACAATAAAAAATCCTCGCCAAAGATGAAGACCAGGGGGCCCACACCCTGCTCACGAGGGTGGGGGGCGCCTCCCAGGGCGCGCCCCCTACCTCGTGGGCCCTCGAGACCCTCGGCGCCAACTCCAACTCCATATATTGGCTTTCGGGGAGAGAAAAATAAGAGAGAAGAAATCATCGCGTTTTATGATACGGAGCCGCCGCCAAGCCCTAATCTCTCTCGGGAGGGCTGATCTGGAGTCCGTTCGGGGCTCCGGAGAGGGGGATTTGTCGCCGTCGTCATCATCAACCATCCTCCATCACCAATTTCATGATGCTCACCGCCGTGCGTGAGGAATTGCATCGTAGGCTTGCTGGACGGTGATGGGTTGGATGAGATTTATCATGTAATCGAGTTAGTTTTGTTAGGGTTTGATCCCTAGTATCCACTATGTTACGAGATTGATGTTGCTATGACTTTGCTATGCTTAATGCTTGTCACTAGGGCCCGAGTGCCATGATTTCAGATCTGAACCTATTATGTTTTCATGAATATATGTGTGTTCTTGATCCTATCTTGCAAGTCTATAGTCACCTACTATGTGTTATGATCCGGCAACCCTGAAGTGACAATAATCGGGACCACTCCTGGTGATGACCATAGTTTGAGGAGTTCATGTATTCACTATGTGCTAATGCTTTGTTCCGGTTCTCTATTAAAAGGAGGCCTTAATATCCCTTAGTTTCCAATAGGACCCCGCTGCCACGGGAGGGTAGGACAAAAGATGTCATGCAAGTTCTTTTCCATAAGCACATATGACTATATCCGGAGTACATGCCTACATCACATTGATGAACTGGAGCTAGTTCTGTGTCACCCTATGTTATGATTGTTACATGATGAACCACATCCGGCATAATTATCCATCATTGATCCGGTGCCTACGAGTTTTCCATATACTGGTTCTCGCTTATTTGCTTTTTCGCTGCTACTGTTACAATCACTACAAAAATACCAAAAACATTACTTTTGTTGTCTTTACTTTTGTTACCGTTACCACCACTATCATATTACTTTGCTACTAAACACTTTGCTGCAGATACTAAGTTTCCAGGTGTGGTTGAATTGACAACTCAGCTGCTAATACTTGAGAATATTCTTTGGCTTCCCTTGTGTCGAATCAATAAATTTGGGTTGAATACTCTACCCTCGAAAACTGTTGCGATCCCCTATACTTGTGGGTTATCAGCCCCAGAAACCCACGCAGCTCTTTGGTGTTCTGCGGCACTGGCCATTGTTGAACTGCGTGAACTTTAGTGTTGTCAGTAGAGACCCCTTTTTCGCTGATGACATGTCCTAGATAACTGATACTGCGTTGAGCAAAACTGCACTTGGAGAGCTTTGCCTTCAGCCCGTGTTTGTGCAGTAATTGCAGAACTTGTGTCAGGAGGGGATCGTGCTCTTCCAAGGTACGAGTGTGAACAAGGATGTCATCCATGAACGCCAAAACTCCTTTGCGAAGCACTGGAGAGAGCACCACATGCATGCCCCCCTGGAATGTTGCTGGTGCATAAGCTAGGCCATATGGCATCACCTTAAACTCGAAGTGGCCCAAGTGAGTGGTGAATGTCGTCTTGTGCTCGTCCTCTGGCAGTAGTCGTATCTGATGGTATCCAGCCCTCAGGTCCAACTTGGAGAACCACGACGATCCAGCGATCTCATCCAGTAGTTCGTCGATAATGGGCATCGGGTAGACTTTCTTTATAGTGATTGCATTCAAATGCCTAAAATCCATGCAGAATCTCCATGTTTGGTCCTTCTTTTTGGCTAGCAGCACTTGGGATGAGAAAGGACTGGTGCTGGGAGTTATGAGTCCCGCACGAAGCATCTCTCGAACCTGTGTTTCGATCTCATTTTTCTGCTCTGGGGTGTATCGGTATGCTCTGATGTTAACTGGATTGGCCCCTGCTACCAGGGGAATGGCATGATCCCATTCGCGATGCTCTGGCAGCCCTGTAGGTTCTTCGAACACCACTTGAAAGCTGTCCAGGATGTGCTGAATAACTGCTGGGACTGGTTCATCCTCACTTTGCTTGTCCATGATGCAGATGGCCACCACATGCGCAATCGAATTGGATTGTTCCATGGACAACAGCTCATCCATGGTGGCTGGTTCAACTTGCTGAGGTTTTGCTTGTAAGCCTTGCAGAATCACTGTTTGGCCCTCTTTTTGAAACTGGAGTAGCTTGGCTGTCCAGTCCACTAACATAGGTCCGCACTGCTCGAGCCAATCCATCCCAACCACCATATCATAACAGCCCAATGACAGGACACGCACATCAGTGGAGAATGTGTGCCCCTGTGTGTTCCAACGACAAGCTGGAATGATCCCAGAGCAGCTGAGCACTCCCCCATTTGCTATTTTCACTGAAATCGGCCGCATTGGCTACACTTTATCTTGCATCGCTGTCGCCACAGCCTCGCTGATGAAGCTGTGCGAGCTACCGGAGTCCACCAGGATCAGCACCTCGCGCCCGCCAATGTCTCCCAACAACCTGACGGTGCGGGGGGTCGTTTCACCCGTTGTCGCCATCTTCGAAATCGACATGAGCTGCTCATCGTCAGATTCAGCGTCTTGCTCTTGCCGATCTTGCACCTCTGCTTGAAGTAATTCCAGCAGCTCTTCCAACACATGGAGCTGCACTGTAGCCGCACATTGATGGCCTTGGCCCCAGCGCTCTCCGCATTTAAAGCAGATCCCTCGCGCACGTCGATAGTTGCGGAGTGTTGTGACACGGTCATCTCCGCGCGCTGGCTCCTGGCGTCGATCCCCTGCGCGTGCCGCCTCGATCATCCGCCGGTCCTCCGCAGCCGCGAGTACAGCCGGCTGCACTGGCCTGGGTGGTGGTGCTCCAATGGACACTATTGGGCGATGCGCGTGCCGAATCGGCGCGGGCTCCTTCCGGGGCATGTGGCCCAGCAGCTCTTCCTGCAACAGAGCGAGAGAAAAGGTAGTATCGAGTTCCTGAGGGCAGTGTAATGCGACACCCGATTTGATTTCAGGTTTTAAACCATCTAGGAACTGGGTAGCAAAGAACAATGGGTCAAAGGACGGGTTATCAACTCCTCAAATTGTTCCATATACTCCACTATTGACCCGTTCTGACGCAAGTGAGTAAACTGACGCAACTGCAACTGATATTGTTCTCTACCGAACTTGGCGCACAAAGCCGCGCACAACGTCTCCCAGGTGAAAGGAGTGTTGTATGCTTCCTGAACCTGAAGCCATCGCGCTGCTGTACCCGAAAACTGCAGTGTAGCCACACGGACCCAGAGATCCGGTTGCACCCCGTAGACTGCGAAATATTTCTCGCATCTGGTCTTCCAGAATTGGGGGTTCTCTCCCTCAAACAAGGGGAAATCGAGTTTGGGCAGAGCCCAGTTGGAGTGCGAGGTGTGGTGGTGGCTATGCTCATGCCCTATCTGTTGATCGACTAGGAACGGAGGGGGAGGGGTAAGGGTGAGATCGGAGGCCGCACCCTTGCCCGGAGGCGGCGCCAGGGTGGTGACCACCCCGTGAGCCGTACCCCCGGAATCGATGACCTCGCCGTGGCCACATGGCCCGTGGTGCCCCGGGTCGTCGACAGGTTGGGTCGCTGCCGGTCGCACCACCGCGTCCTCCTGGGTCGCCGGAGGCGACGCGAGCACGGGGTGAAGCGCGATCCGCCCGACCTGCGTTCGCAGCTCGTCCAGCTGCTGCTGCAAGTTGGTCACTGCCGGCCGCCACATCTCGAGCGACTGCTGGATCGCGTCGAGCCTGGCGTCGTTGGTCGTGCGCCCGCCGCTGATCGCCTTGGCGAGCGCCGCGATCTGTTCCTCCATCGCCGCAGCCTGCTTGGCCGCTTTGGTGTGATACCTTGGCTTTTGGTAGAGCGGATCCAGGTCGTCTGACCTCTGATACCACTTGTTATGGGCCTCGATCTAGGGTTCGTGGGGAGGAGAGGAATTTCAGGGAGAAGGGAGAAGGGGATCTGGAAATCGCCGAGAGGAGAAGAACAGCTTCTGTCTTCGGTTCGGTTTACTTGGCAGAATATTCAATGCCTTCTAGCTGGACGCAGCCAGCTACTTAACCCTCACGCGGCACGCAGGCCTCACCCACACACGCACTCACAGCCTGGCCCACTTGCCAGGTGATCACGCCTTGCTCCCGCGTCTTCTCCTCCTCACCCTGGGATGTGCTGGCCGTCTCTCTTTCAGGTGGGGGCACCGTGACAGGTTCTTGTTGGTGGCTGTGTTGGTCGCCGTTGTGGTCGCCATTGTGGGAGCGGGTGGTGAGCAGGATGGTGATGATGACGAGGTTGGCGGTGAGGAAGAGTGTGGCCAGTGTGAAGAAGCGATCGTGGAGGGGACCGTCTTGGGGGTTAGGTCGGGCGCGATGGAGTTGGAGTTGGGGGAGTCCCCCAAGTACTCCCTCCGTTACACAGGTGGTGCTAGAACTTGGCGTAAACGGTCACTTTAGTGCTAGAACTTGTGGCATACATTGAAATGGTGCAAAAACTTGGCTTGGGTGTGTAAATACGATGCTAATCATGTTTGTATCGCCAAGAACATCGACGAGGCCTGCCAAAGCATGGCATGGGGCCCGTTGTTAGTGACCAAACAATGAAGACAAGGCGTGTGTATTTTTCCTTTTTTCCTAGAAACCCCCTTGTCTTTTACTTTTTCACCAAAAATACCCTGACAGGCGGGTCCCAGCTATCAGTGGCACAAATAATAATTGAACGGAAAAAGAGTGCGTTTAGGTTTCGAACCAGCGACCTCCAATTTAACGTGTCCGCTGCTAACCACCGGACAAAAATTCCGCTCGTTGTCTGAATAGGATACACAACCTTATATTCTTTAATATTTTAGGAGAATGTTTTTTAATTAAACAACACAAATTTGCAAAGTTTTATTACTCTTTACGTTTTTTAGACAATGCTACCATTTACGTCTATAAGGGCATGTATAATGATGTCCAGTCAGCTGTCTGTAAGAGATGACAACTAAGATTTCAGATTATGTGGAGGAGAAAGAACGAAGAGAGAGAAAACGTCCGTCGGTAAAATTACCAACGATCTGCAGCGCTGAAAATCCGGTCGCTATAGACAGCTTTCCACCATTGTATCGAGTGCCCGTCTGCAAAAGTGCAACTGCCTCCTTTCTCCAATAAAATAATCTTCAATTGATCATGCATGCATGCATCGCATCAAACACGCCCAGACAGCTAATTAGATGGCTCGCTGCACTAGGTGTCTATATAGCTGTCTATACGTGAGGTGGTAAGTTGTTGCAGACAGCAGCCGTCTAAACTGATGTACTTGCCCTAACAGAACATACTCATGAGCCAAAACTGACATCAGTTTGTCAGTTAGTGTGGCCCAATTTTTAATATGTTACTATTTTATTTTTATTTTTTGCAGTTTCTAAAAATATATTTAAATTATAACTATAAATAACATACATATAATTTTAAATATGTATATATTTGAGGAACAACTGTCTTTGTACATATATTTATATTTTTATAGTTAATTTTTTTTAAACATACAAACTTTATTAAAAAAAACATCTGACTTAAAAACCCTTTATCAAAATCGCATGAACACTTTTAAAACAACACAATTCTTTTAAAGACTGGACATTTTTATATACTACTAAATTAATAATTTAATTAAACAGGAAAATATTTATACTTATATAAGAATTTATTTACATATACATATTTCTATCAATGACTTTAATTTTTATTTAACATGTGCAAACACTTTTAAAATTATACAAATATTTTTATAACTCATAATTTAATTTATGATTTTTTATTAATTTAATAGGTAAACATTTTATGAAACTACATGAGCATTTACTTAACGTTATTTATTTTATTTATATCTATATTATTTAAAACTATAATTTCATTTTTTAAATAAAATTTCGAAAAAACTAACATTTTGAAAATGTTAAAAAAAACTAACGGTACGCTCAGGGTTCGAGTCGCCGCGGCTGCATCAATTTTATGATGTTTTCCTATTTTTTGTTATTCAACTGAGGATATATAGATTGTGTTTATTTATTTTTTTCAAAAATATAGCATGTGTTTCCTTAATGTACATGAATGGTGAATGGGTTGGCTGGCTAACTTTCCGAGCAGGGAACTTGAGGTTGCTCGGGTTTGAAACCTGAGCATACCTTTTTTCCATTCAATTAAAATTTGTGCTGCAAATAGCTGGGACCGCTTGTCAGCAGCTTTTCTATGAAAAAATAAAAAAACGAGGGGGTTCCATACAAAAAAGCATGCCACACGCCTTGTCTTCATTGTTGGGTCACTGACAAACAGGCCACATGCCATGCTAGCATGCCTCGTCAGCGTCGTGGGTGTATACAAACACGATTAGCACCGTATTTGCACGTTCGGGCCAAGTTTTTGCACCACTTTGATATATGCCACAAGTTATAGCACTAAAGTGACCATTTGCATCAAGTTCTAGCACCACCGGCGTAATTGACTCTTCCAAAATAGGCGACCCAACTTTGTACTAAAGTTAGTACAAAGTTGTGTCGCCTATTTTAAAACGGAGGGAGTGCTTGCCAGCAAGGTAGACGGCGGCACGACGCCGAGGCCGACGATGATTGTGGTTTCGAGTCCGATGATGACGAACGAACTGGTTGTTGGCGTCGTCGTCATCGTCCACCGCAGTCGCCCGCAGTGCTGGTGGACGCAATGTCCGCAGCCTGGCGCAAGGTGTTGAGGCAGAGCACGTTCGACGGTGGCTGCAGCGAAGTAGTCCGACAGGGGCGTGACGAACTAGTCTCACTAACCGTGTTAAATGTGTGTTATACGTAGATGTTAACTCTCAATCATATCTCGTGTATATAACCAAACATCGTGTAGTTGTGAGTGTCGAGCCAATGCAGGACACCAAACACCATGCCAAAATCAATCCACTTATGCAGGCAGCCTTGATGCGGGCAACCAAACTAAATGCACATGTTGGTTTTTACCTATTTTTGCTCAGCTAGCTGAAATGGGACAAGTATGCAATGCAGGCACTTTCAGAGATTTCAACCAAATGTAGCCCTGTGTTTCCATCCGAGAAGTTCGACGCAATATTTTCTATTCTCTGTCTAATCAAGCAGAACTTTGGAGCATCAGAACTGTGCCGTACCCTACTGCGTGTCGAATCCCAGACAAACCTCATGTTTGTTCTTCTGAGTTCGAAACAAGCCCAAACTATTCACGTGCCTTCGCATATCAATGCCAAGACAAATCACGTCCCTACGTATCAATGTCAGTACAAATCACGTCTCTATATACATGCTGCAGCCTGCAGATGACGGTAACTGAATAATGGTTCAGGTAAGATCGAAAAACAACTACAGGAGAACTAAAGAATCAAAACTCAACTTTTACCTTTTTTTCAAGTTCAAATAAGAACTTGGCATGAGTTTCAAAGTTCGATTTTCTGCAAATCCGGAGCATGTTAAAAAGAAGGTAGCACAGGAATAGTGAAGATGAATTTTGTATAAAACCTGGCATCATGCTTCTCTGCAGAACAAGCACCTGGCGGCGCGAGATGTACACAAGAACCATAAAAATAGACGTGCACAGCATGGCACCACAAGGTTGGACAATAATAATCACACCATGTACAACATGACAGCCCTATTCCTACGAGAAAAATGGGTTTTCAAAATGTACCTAACCAAATGGCCTGTTATACTGGAGCCAGACAATAGACAAAACCCAGAGTTATATTACACCACAACACAGGGCATTTCTAGTACAGGGAGCAAAAGACCATCCCAGAGGCAGGCGCCACATCGTGATCGGTTTGAATCAGGATCGCGCTTAAACCTGAACGTTTGTTTCCATGGGTGGCTCGTGCTACAACACATTTCATCGTCTTGATCCATCAAAACTTCATGGTGCTTGCTTAGGTGCCAAGACAGATGATTAAGGCACTCAATATGGTGCAAACATGATGATCCAACAGCAGCAACCGTGTCATGACGATATTGGCTCGTAAGGAAAAGAAAGCCACGGGTGTTTCAATGCTTCCAAGGCGCTTGGGCGCTTCTTCGGATTCACCTCGAGAAGGTATGAAACAAACTCGATGAAACCTTGATCAGCCATGGGCAAGCGGTGCCGCAATGATGTCTTCTTTGGAATCAAGTATTCTAGCCTGCTACTTTCCTGAAGCAAAGTCAATTGCGACTTATTTTAGAAACGATACTATTTCAAGGAAGAATCTGAATCAGGTGCGTCGGAGTGAAAAAAACATGGCTCATGGGTTCAAACCTGATTTCTTTCATACAACATGTGATTCTTTGTGAAGTATTTATAAGTATCACGCCCCTGTGCAAGCATGGCTTGTTCTATGGAACCAATGATGCCCATCACACGTGCAAGTAATGTCGCAGGAGAATCGTTTTGAAAAAGAACCTGAAGAGCATATATCAATAGAAAGATTAGCTAACATATTCTGCATGTGTAAGATGAAACACCAAATAAATATTTTACTGTTGGCAACTAAACATATAACATAGAGACGGGTGAAAGAAAAATAAAATAGCTTCTGTTAATGAGGTATATAGTTCCTAATTGCCTCATTTCCATACTAGTACTGTTAGTGAACCTGAAACATGGTAAAGACATTAAAGAAATATGCGCTGAAAGAAAAGTTCTCCTTTTATGTGATTAAACTGTGGGTTTGCATTACAGGCTGTTTCTATTATATGTCGCTAAAAGATTGTTACAGAAACAAACAATGAAAGAATGACAATGAATATAACTGTTAAGAACGATAATCATCAGCATGCAATAGTCACTTACATTCCCAGTGCAAAGTTCTGCTAGAATACACCCAAGTGACCATATATCTATCTTTTTGTCATAAGGTAGGCCCAGTATAACCTCAGGTGCACGGTAAGATCGCGATTGAACGTATGAGCATAGATGATCAGTCTCAAAACAGCTACTGCCAAGGTCAATGACCTTAATTTCACATCTACTATAGCTCTTTACCAATATATTCTCTGGCTTCAGATCACAATGAATAAGACCAAGTCCATGCAGAAACTGTAGCGACTCCAAACACTGAATGGCTATTGACTGCAAAACGGATCCATCAAAGAAATTGATCAATTACCAGCATGAAAAGTTGATTCATGTCCAATTGCTTAACAAGAACACTGAATCAGCATTAATAGGTGATAAAGCTAAATGATACCTGTAATCTTGGCATCGTAAAGTAAACCTCGCCTCCTGATTCTCTGTTAAACTTTTGAAATTCATACAAATTTGCCTTCAGAAGTTCACAAACTATCAACAAATGTTCCTGCAAACAAATACTTCAACTAAGTACTAGAGAACAGAGCGGACTTCGTCACAGGACGCCCTAATCTAAATTTGACAATGACTAAAGATAGAACCCAAACGTTCTAATGAATCGACTTGACAAAGAATCTCAAAGAATTTTTATTTACAAAATAAACTAAACTCCTAGAGCTTCATAGTATGAACAAATAATCCTCCAATTGTGTTTGAAACAAGTGCAACACCAAACATAGCAAATTTCATTACAAGATGCAGTGGACTGAGGGGAAGGGATTAGATCATTTGGCAAAGTTAACTGGAGAGGAAATGTTTATAAAGAAAAGGAGAAAAACTGACAAACAAATGAAATAATATATCAACAAAATTAACATTAAAAGCATATAATCAAGATCTCGAATTTACCATAATGCACTGCTCATATATGCAGCTTCCATAAAAAAATGAAGGAAAATGCTTCAGTAAAATCAATGAGAACATATATCTCAACCCTAAACTTGAAAAAAGTATATGCTCCATGGGAACTAAATAAGACCAAGAAGGGATCGGGAAAAGATTAAAAAAAACTCATACTTACCCGATAATAGAAGTAATCATATAGGCGCAAAAGGTGGTACTTGTCCGCAGGGTCATGCTTGTTCACATATTTCAGAAGCTTGATCTCATCAAGGCTCTGGTCGAAAAAATCTTTGTTGTTCTTAATGATTTTAACACAAACGTCCATTCCTGTGTGTAAATCATGTGCCTGGATAGCTTTGCTGAACGCTGCTGATCCCAAATACTCCGTGACATGGTAACGACCAGCAATAACAGAATTGAGAACAACATGGAAATTTTTGTCTTCTTCAAAACCAGTTCTGTTTTAACATTTACAGAAGATAAATGTCAGAGTAAACAAGCATCTTTACACAGAAACAAATACACATTGTTCCATTCTAAATGTAAACACCAAGCACAAACGGAGAAGTAGGCCTGTCCATTTCCTTTTAAGCTTAACACAAATCAGGAATAAAAAGAGCGATCAAGGAATCAAGGACTAAAAAGGGTACCTATTTTTCCTATGCACAATCTTCAGATTGAAAGTTTCGAATTCTTCCTCCTGGGCCTTTATCTGCCTTACTTGTTCTTGCAATGCTGCTGCTTCCTCGTCATCTAACGTGGTACCGGTCTCCTCTTCTTGTGCATCATCTAGTTTCTGATGATGAGCATTCATTGTTTCCTCCACTTCATCATAAGTATTGTTCAGAGCAGACGATGCGCTTGAGTTTCTTGATCTAACAACATCAGAAGTCATTTCATCTCGAGAGCTCCTTAGGGAAGAGACACTGTTCCTTTTCTTCCATGTAGCAAGTGTATCATCTGATACCGTGCCATTTTGACAGTCATCAGGATCATTGATTGAATAATCGTCTTTCTTTGAACATGAAGACTTAACATCTGATTCGTTATTTTTCCAGAATGCAGTGGCGGTGGAAAAGAAAATCCACCATCACCATAAGCTGCTCCTGGTGGCATGTTGCCCTTTTGGATATCATAGTTTATTTGGTCCTGTTTGGCTCCATTCGCATTAACCTTTTCTTTTCCGTTTCTTGCTGAGAGTGTCTCTTTCCACTAACACTCAGATTACTTTCGTTGAAGTATTCTATGTCCCCTTCACTGCTTCCTCCAATCAGACTTTCACGCACCTCACTGCCAATGTCAGCAGCATCACTACTTATACCAACACCAATTGACCTGACTGAACCGTGCTGATCATCCTCAACAAAAGGGTCATCAGGATGAGGTCGTGCAGAATCATTAAGGAATTTCCCATTTCCTAACATGCCTAGTTCACTATTCTGTGACACAAAACCCTGCCATACTGGTTCAGAATGCATCAAATTTAGTTCTTCTGAATCCAAAAGTTGACCATCATACTGGGCTATCATATCATTATCAGGAATCCCATGTCCTATTGGCCGCTCCGAAGTACCTATCGGTGCGATGTTTTTCCCATGAAAATACTGCTCACCAGATATGTAAGAATCCTCTTCAACAAATGATTGGTCATCATCATCATCCTTTGTAGGACGATCATGTCGATCAGCGCCACTTGTGTGACCAGTTGGCTTCTCATTGTCACTAGGATAGTCAATCTCATGTGCAAGAAACCAAGTTTCATCCTCGATTGGTTGTCGGGTGTAGCCAACATCGTCGTCATCGTCATACTCATCAGAGTCCCAATACTCATTTGGATACTCAAGCAAATCATCACCAAGTGTGTCAAAAACCATGTCAGGAGTATCCTCTGCAATGCCTTGGCTGACGGATAACCAACTACTGCCAACCGTGCGTCTTCCACCTGAATGTGTTAACATGTAGGTCAAGTGTTAAATGCCAAAAGATTAGCCAAACTCAGATAAGTGAACATACAGTAGAGCACTATAGCAGCTCTGAAGCATGGGAAAACACTCCTATATAGTTTGAGTATTTTCATCCTAGAGCAAGAAACATTTCACTGTTGCAAATTTGAATATCCATACTATCAAACATGAAATTTTCACGCAGGTTGAGTCCTGGGTTCTCTTTTAGCTCGCATAAGATCTACAGGAAAATGTGAAATGAGCGGTACATATCCCTTTACAAGAGCATATGCTCTAAAAGACAAGTGCCCTTCAAATGCAAAGAAAAAGACTTACCATTGAAGAATCAATTTGCCTACTGATACTATCAAAGATCAAAGTTTCCAGAAGACTTGAGTTTTGAATTTTAAAAATCTCACATAAGATCAACAAGCAAATGGGAAATGACCACTAAATATTCCTTTGGTAAAAAGAAGGAACAGAACACAATTATACAAGTATGGCATATGAGAGTGCTGCCAAAATATATAAAAGATCATATGCTTTAAAGGCAAGTGTCCTTGAAATGTAAAAAAGGTCTCTCATTTGGCTCATGTGATAATGCCGTCCAACTATGCATGATTACTGAAGGATCAGACAAAGATGCATGTAACTGTGTGTATGTAGTATGTAGCATAGCAAGGATACAAGCTAATATGTCTGTCTAGAAACTTCAACAAAAGCAGAGTTTTGTCAGAAAATGTGATTTTTATTTTGTCACGAAAAACTATCCACACAAGAACTCTAACAAATAACCTGCTTCAGCTGATGTCCTTGTTCTCTATCAAAGGCATATACAGTACAAATCATGTTATCTCAAGCTTGCTGACCTACAGAACCAAGATGACAATTCTGGTGATTTGGTCTGGACAACTTCTAGGTCAAGGAGAGTTGTTATTCGCTCAATAGACAATTAGAAGGGTAAACAAACAAGTTTGGCACAAACCGACATAAAATAAAGCTGCAGAGTTCACAAAAGGGGACAACGGCAATGACTCTAGAACAATTACTTCCCAAGAAGCGAAGTGGACAATTGTTACAAGTTCATTAAAACTCTAAACAAAACCATTCAAGTCGTAAGAGACTTCACAATTTCTATTGTCATATGCTCATGTTCAACACAAAGGAAAATGGAATAAATATCTCGAACTAGTGCCTGTAAGTCATCTTCCTAATTGTGATGCTGTAATGTGCAAAATTTTCTACAAATCTTTGTAATGTTCAGTTGTTCACACAAAGAAGGGCCAAATGTACTGAATTATCTAAAAGTTGCAGTTTCCTGTGGTAGGTATGAGCTACACAGTCGCAGTTCTGTAGAAAAAAATATAGTAGGTTTTGTAAATATGTACACAGAGCAATCTGCTGTGCGGCTCAAGAGTAAGATAGAATCATTTTGCAGCTACTGTTGTAATTAAAGATGATCATGTTGCCATGTCACTATCAAATTGTAAACAACATACCTGATGATGTAATGTCCTGCCCAATGGGAACATTAAGATAAGACCCAATCATAAAGACATGGTCAGTACTAGGGTCGTTGGATCCAGATCCATGATGATCGATCTTCTCCTCCCAGTTCATATTAACAAGCTTATCCTCGGACTTGAGCCGCACAGGAGGCAACTTGGGAAACTCTTCGCGTTGGCTATTTCCCATAAGCTGCAGGTCGAAGCAACGGTCAGCAACGTGATCCACATTACTCTGGGACTTCCCTGAGTAATACTGCCTGTTCCCCTCATCAGGCTGCCTCTTTGCTGCTTTTCCGGAACCATCGGCATTGACGCTCTTCTTCGTATCTTTCCTCTCATTCCCATCCTGGTGCGCGCCATGGTAACTAGACGACGGGATTTCTGTAGGAAACGGAAGCACCGTCTTGACTGCATAGCCATTCAAGGGCTCCTCCTTTTCTGGGACCAGATTCTTGTCACTCGAATGGCCTGGTTCACTGACTTCGATTCTCCCTGCGGTGTCAACTTTCCCTTCCCTCTTCCAAACGACACCTTCTGCTCCAGCACGGAACAGGCTGCTCGGTCCCAACACCACGGTCCCTCTTCTCAGTTAACGATGTGCGGCGATGCCTTGGCACTTCCTCGGACACCAGAAGCTCGGCCAGCTGCTCCACGGTGCTGTTGGCAATGCTGAAGTTCCACGGGTACAGATCCCCTGTGTTGGTGTTCTCCAGAGGCAGGCCAATCCCCAGCCCCTTCTTCCCATCAGATCCATTTGCCAGGCCTCCGACGTCAATCTCCTTGACAATGAACTCCCTCGACGAGTCGGCGCTTCTCACGGAAGAAGCGGCGCCTCTCGGCCCCACGGCGGAGCCCGCCTCGGAGCCTTCCCGCTCGTCCTCCTCCTTGGGCGAGGGCTCGGCCGCGCGCCTCTGCGTCTGCCCGTTGGTGGTGGCGCTGAGCTCCCCGCGGAGGGCGGCCTCGGCCTTGGCGAACCGGTTCTTCTTGAGGAACTCCAGCACCAGATCGATGTTCTCCGCCATGGTTCCCTCCAATATCGGCAGCGAGACCTGGCGGAATGCTTGGCAGGAGGCGCCGCCAAGCTAAAAGGCCGCGCTTTGCAGAGCCCGGACCCAGCCAAATAGGCAGAATCGAAGCTTCGAGCCCCCGGGGACTTGCGAGGGCACAGAATGCGCCGCCGCGCCGCCGAAAGCCTCGCGAATCAGCCCCGGAGCTCCCCGGAGCCGCGCTTCCGCAGCAAGAAGAAGAGCAAGGACCAATCCCTAGGGCGAAGCGAAACCGCAAGCGGCGCTCCGCAGAGCTTGCGAGTGAGGAAGCACGAATCCGCTGGAGCCCGGCGGCGCTCGAATCGCGGGAGGAAAACCCTAGCCGTCCCCTGGACCCCAACCCCGTCCTCCGCGAGCGGGGAGGAGTGGCCGGGCAGGGCGGGGCGGAGGGGGGAGGGAGGAAAGGACTAGGAAGCGGGAGGGGAGGGCCGGGCGGTCAGCGTGGGGCGGCGCGTGGCAGATCGAGGGCGGGGCGCGGCGGGGCGGCGGGGCGGCGGCGCGGGGGCATTGGGGATCAGGGGGCGGCCGGCGTGGCTGGGGACAGCATATTCGCAGTGGTGGTGGTGTGGCGAGAAGCGAAAAGAAAGAAATGGTTTTTTTTTTTCCTCGGCCCGTTCCGGCTGTGGTGTGTGGTTTGCGGCCCGGGGTGGGGATCGAAATCGAATCGAGGAGGGATTTGTGGGGAGATGATGATAAAAAAATCCTTTCTTTCTTTCTTCTTGCGTGTGCGCGTTGCAATTTGCGATTGGGGCGGCCGTTCAAAATCGGTCCCTCCTCCTGCGCTCCGTGTGGCCGTTCGGCGCTTTCATTGGCCTCGCGGGGATGGATGGATTGCCCTAAGCAAAAGGTATCCCAGGTAGTATCTCGCTGTAAAGTGAAGAAGAATGTGCGCCTTCATTCAGATCCCATGCAAGGTTCTCTATGGGAAACACATGAAAAGGGCTGTGTAGAGATACAAGCCCTTCCATGAATGGGACTTCTTTTTCGCGCCTACGTAATTTGCATCTGATGCATTATTGTTCTTCGTAAAGTTCCATGGGGAAAATGGACCGTGGGAAAGTGAAAATGGTAGCTCTTTTGAACAGAGAGTATCGTGAATGGCCAGGTTTTTTTTTTTTTTTTGCATCTAAGGGTTCATATCTGATGTGTTAGGATTCCACATAAAGCTCTATGAGAAAGAAAAATAAATCCTCCTTGGGAAAAAAGTTGAGACACCAAAAAATAGAAATAAATAACCCTTTCGCAATAGAAAGTATCATGGACGGCGGATTCCATGGCTTGGCTAGGCAGGTCATGTTCGGTGGCGTTGAGTGACGGCACCACGCTATTTGTTTCTATCCAGACTCCCTGCGATACTTGTAAAGCCACCTCCACTGTCGCACCCTCTCCCTTCTATCGACTAACATTCTAGCATGTGTGTACGGGGTGATGACCGCATGCTTTGCTCTGTGAATGAGCATCCCTCTTTTGTCGCACCCTCTTTTGTCGCACCCTCTTCCTTTTGTCGACGGATATTCTAGCATGTGTGTAAGGGGGTGATGACCGCACGCTTTGCTCTGTGAATGAGCATCCCTCTTTTGTCGCACCCTCTCCCTTTTGTCGACGGATATTCTAGCATGTGTGTAAGGGGGTGATGGCCGCACGCTTTTGCTCTGTGAATGAGCATCCCTCTTTTGTCGCACCCTCTCCCTTTTGTCGACGGATATTCTAGCATGTGTGTAAGGGGGGGATGGCCGCACGCTTTTGCTTTGTGAATGAGCATCCCTCTTTTGTCGCACCCTCTTCCTTTTGTCGACGGATATTCTAGCATGTGTGTAAGGGGGTGATGACCCCACGCTTTGCTTTGTGAATGAGCATCCCTCTTTTGTTGCACCCTCTCCCTTTTGTCGACGGATATTCTAGCATGTGTGTAAGGGGGTGATGACCCCACGCTTTGCTCTGTGAATGAGCATCCCTCTTTTGTCGCACCCTCTCCCTTTTGTCGACGGATATTCTAGCATGTTTGTAAGGGGTGATGACCGCATGATTTGCTCTGTGAAATGAGCATCCCTCTTTTGTCGCACCCTCTCCCTTTTGTCGACGGAGATCTAGCCTATGTGGAAGTTGTGAAACATGGTGACAAAGCATCATGATACTAGAAGCGGTGCCTTCTGTCGGGTCACGATAGGTGTGATGAAGTTGTTAGTGTCGAGGGGCGGGAGGGGTGACGACCGCACGTTTAGCTTCGTGAATGATCATCGCTTTTTTGCGGCGCCTTGTTTTTTCTGGTGGGCATTTTCCTTAAGCCCTCAGTGTTTTCCTTTTTTTGGCAACGATCTTAATGTTTTCCTTAAGCCCTTAATGTTTTCCTTTTTTGCGAGGACCTTAATGTTTTCCTTAAAAGAGAGAAAGAAACCGGTGGAGTGTGGTACAAAGGAGAATAAAATTAGGGAAATGATTCAAATCACCCGACTGATAATGACATGTGCGTCCGCTACCTTTATGGCCGTCTGATTTGATTTTAGTCAGATGGCTCGGGAGCATCGTATTACCTAGACTAGATTTTGCAACTGACCCGTGGTTGCAATCTCCCCCATCACAGCAACCGCTGTGTTACGGGATCTGGATTCCATCGTGAGCAGTCGCCTCACATGCTCCCGAGCTCCCCGTCAAGCTGACACCTCCATGTGCTACCCTGATTGCCGCCACAGTTGCTCGCCGCCAGCAGAACGCAGACGAGGGCCCGCCGGCAGCACGCTGATGAGATCGCTTGCAAGCACGAGGCGTCACCTCTCATGCTCCTCCCGAGCTCCCCGTCAAGCTGATGCCTCCATGCGCTGCCCCGACCGCAACCACCGTTGCTCGCCGTCGGCAGAACGCGGACATGGCCGCCAGCAGCACGCTGATGAGGTCGCCTGCAAGCACGAGGAGTCACCTCTCATGCTCCTCCCTAGCTTCCGATCAAGCTGACGCTTGCCTGTGTTTCTCCGACCGTCGCCACCGGCAAGCACGCTGATGAGGTCGCCGGCAAGTACGTCGGCATGTAGGCCGCATTCTACATTGTGTGCTGAGAGAGAGAGAGAGAGAGAGAGAGAGATGAGAGAGGAGGAGGGAGAGGGAGAGAAAGGCGAGCTCGTCGCGGCAGATGCGGCAACATTTTTTCAACACGTCGTTTGTTGCAAAAGGTTTTCTACAGCACGAGCTTTGTTGCAAAGTTTACAGTAGAAAACGTTGTTGTATTTCTGCACCAAGGGTCCCATGTGTAGCCTCGAAAAAAGGGTTTTGCAACAAGGGTCTGTATGCTGTTGCAGCCGACGCGTAGTTAACCCCAAAATTGTGCAGAGACTCTCTTTCTTTTTGACGTCCTAGATATATATTTAAAATAGGTGTGTTCATATTTTAAAAAAGCTGTCCGGACGTCCTACCAGTTGTTCGTTGAGCGACGCGTCTAGTCAAAGCACCCCGTTGGACAGTCCTGCGTATCGTTAGGGACAACGGTAACGGTTGAACGGTCCCATTTCTTCTGCAAAGTGATGGCAGTATTTTTTGCTGCCCACTGTCACGTACTTGTTCTTCCTGGCTGGACTAGGTGTACCGGCCACAATCAAATCAAATATAAAATCAATGCAGGATAGATGAGATGAGATGAGACCAAAGCCGGGGCATCGTCCTGCGCCACAAATCGGTACGCGCTTACCGGACTTTAACGGCAACACGAGAAATAAAGCCAGATAGCAAAGTGTACTCTCCAATCGTACTCTAAAAAATTCCTAACTCCCGTGTTGACATTTTTTAGCACTTACTCTCAAACTCATAACTCCTCAGAGATTTAAGAAGTTGAGCCTCATAAAGTTTTCTTCTTCTTCTTCTTCTTCTTCTTCTTTTCAAATTTGATCAGGAACACTCATTCTCCACAAATACCCCGCGTGCTTCTCTCATTAGAAAAAATGGCACAATCATCGACGCACCGCCCGATTGACCTCCCCACAATTATAAATTCCCACCTGCGCCCTTGACCTCCCAAACCTTAGCTCTTTTCCTGCGGTCTCCTATTTTCCCAAATCGTGTCGGAATAGGGTCTGAGATATTCGCGCCGCTCAATCTGCCAAGGCCGCGCCCCGACATCACCATGTTGAGGCTGCTTCCGACCCACCGGTTCGCCTACTCGTGCCAGCACCTCTGCCCGTCATCGTGTCGGTCAATTCTCCGAGCTCTAACGACGTGGAGGAGGCCGCTAGAGCCGAATCGCTAGAGGAGGCGGAGGAGGAGCCCCACGCCGCTCGATGGTGCACGACTGCGGACGCCCTGCCGCCTTCAAACGCGCGCGTGTGTGGGGGACACTGATGCCGCAATCCTCGTCGCCCTCCTAGCAAACCCTGTGGGTGGTGGTGGAGCAGCGGCGTCGAGCATCGGCCATCCTTATCATCCCGAGTGTCACTAAGCGTCGGGCATCCTGAGTGTCGCCGAGCGCCGAGCATCTCGAGTGTCACTAAGCGTTGGGCATCCTGTGCATCCTAAGTGTCGCCGAGCGCCGGGAATTCTGTGCATCCCGAGTGTCGCCGAGTGCCGTGCATCTGGTTGTCGCGAACCTTGTGACACCGCCGTCGTAGAGCCGTGTCGAATATACCTGGGGGCACCCACGATGGCAGAGGCATCGGGCTTTGGAACAACGTCGGCCATCTACAACCTCTCCGACAAGGAGGAATAGCTCGTTAAGCGTGTTGTTAGCTCTAATTAGGTTGTTTTCATCAATAGCTAGCTTAATTTTATAAGTATGATGTCTAATTATGAACCATTATGTATAATTACGCACTACGTGGTCTAATGAATTTTCCGAGTTTGAGATGATTTTGTGCACAATTTGGTTTTGAGGAGTTAAGTTTGGTGGTTCTGTTAGCTCCACATTTTTTATCTCTTGATTATTTGAGGAATTAATGTTTTTTTTGTTAGCTCCACACTTTTTAAACTAATTACTCCGTATTTGAGAGTTATTAAGGCTTAAAACTATACCAGAGTCGTCTTTTCTCCTCCTCAAGAAAAGTCACGTTCCTCCTCCCATTGGCGCCGCTGCCGATCCGCCCCACCTCAGATGGCCTTTGGGCTGTGGTGGTGCGGAGTATCTCAGCACCCGCCGGCAGGAGAGACCCCGTTCTCATTTTTGTTAGGTTGGGGCTATGTGGCGGTGGCGATGTCCCTCGGTAGGAATAATGTCTCACACGTCATATCCCCGTCCCGATGGTGCGAATAGCGTCGTCGGAGGATGTGTGGAGGTGTGTCTCCATCGGATCTCGTGGGATTCGGTCAGTGCTGGTCTTCAGTGGATCTATTTGGATCCATTTTTTTCGTCTTTGTTCGTGTGGTTACAGATCTGATCTTTCTAATCTACAACTCTCTTCATCGGGGATGGTTGCTGCTCTGATGCGCTGGTCCTTTGGGGCCTTGGCACGACGACTTTTCGACTGTCTACTACGACAATGTTTGCCCGACTCCAGTAAGGGAGGGGCAATGACGACGACGCGTCATCGACTCGCTTCAATGCTTGTAGTCGTCTCTTGGTGGTCCATAGACTTATTACCTCTCGTGTTCTCTGTACTGCCATGATCGATGAATAGATTGAATTTTTTTCTAAAAAAAGGGTTTAAAAGGGATTTTGAAAACGGATCTTTTAAGGTTTATTTAAGTGCCACCGCCAAAACTAATATGGGAACAGAGGTTACCAAAAAAAAGGAACAGAGGCAAAATGTTGCAGAACCAGAACTTTGACCAAACTGTGATAAAAAAATAGAACTTTGACCAAACTTTCCTCAATAGACAAGGCACGGACCATTCTGCCCTTCTTCTGTTCCCGCACGCCCACCCCGCCCACCCCCATCCCGGCCGCCGCCGGCGCTCTCGTCGGCCCTAGGCGTCTGCAACCGCCGCCGCGCGGGGAGCTCACGCCCGGGCACCGCCGCAGCATTGGCTCCAATCGGTGACCCCCCTTTGCTTCAAACTCCACGCTTCTTCTTCTTCCCTTTATATTTCGCCTCCGAATCATCATCGTATATCTGTACAGACTCCACTGATGTGCTCGACCAATTCTCGCGCCCAGGCTGATTCATCCACGGCACCGCTGCAGCCATAATTTTCCACAGCTCGTAGTGTCTCGTCGCCTCTCCTGTCCGAAGATTATTCTCTGGTAGAGTACTACGCAACCGAGCTCATTTTTTATAGCAGATTCTTGTACTGAAATTTTACAACCGAGGTCAGGATGCACACAATCAGCACTAACACGCACACCCAAAGGATCACACCGGCAAACAGCAAAGCCATAAAAAGACCAACGCTATAGTAACACATCACAAGTAGATAACCATACTTGAATAATCTTACATAATAATCAAGTTTACACAAGTACATAACACAGCCATAAAACACTTATAATGAGGCATCAAACCTGAACCTTACACATACATAGTAGGACGGACGAGAAGAACATAAAAACACAGCACAAGTACACAACCAAACCGTGCCACACAACCTTTTTCTTTATCCTGGACTGATAAGCGATCATTCAAGCCAACCTTTGCTTCTTCCTTTCTGCATTCACTTAACACTCTACCACAGCCTGCTGCGACCGCATCGCATCTTCCCCGCAAAGACGTCATGGTTCTTTCGAAATGAAGCTGGAAGGGAAAACAAAAATTCTTCAGCAAAAGGCCACACTCCCCATCGGCACTTCTGAAAACCGAAAGTTCTTTTAGAGACAAGGTCATATATGGAACAAGGTTCAGTACAGAAACTGAATCAGCCATGTTTGTCACTCTTCTGAATTAAAATAAGGACTCTGCGGAAAATAGTACGTGGGATCCAGAGAAAACTTCTTCATTCTCAGCGATAAAATTTTCTACCACCCGTCGGACTGAGCTGCTAGGTGAGAACTATCCTATCCTATCCACACTCTTTTGATGGAGTATGAATTAAGAAAGCAAGGAAAGATGCAAAGCCAGCAGTTGTGACAAAAGAAACAAACTGCACTAGTGTACTGCATTAGAGTTGTTTCAAATACCATCTGATGATCATACGTTTTGCGCTGGCTTCTTCATCAGTGCCCCATTGCCGTCGGAGCACAAGCAAGTTCGGCGGTGAGGATGAAGATTGACACACCAGCTTCCCTTAGGTGACGAACATCGCCGTTCATGAGCCTCAACAGGTTTCTAGAGACCAGGAGGCCCAAGCCCTCCTCTGACTGCTCCGTGTCGTCCTCCTCAAACATTTGCGCCATTAGCTCTGCTGGGACTCCTAATCCCTGGTGCTTGATCCTGAAAACACACAGAGACAAAAATAACCATCACTAAGCATTCCCAGAAGAAGACTTCAAAACTTCCTTTTCAGAAATTAACAGGCATATTGCGCGACCGATGCACCTAAGTTCAAGGTCAATAAGGTAAAGATTCTCTCCGATGCTGTTCTTCGTCGCCTTGGCTGAAATGTCGATAGAACCTCCAACAGGAGAGAACTTCACTGAAACAGATAGGAAGTCAGAAAGGATCTGCTGGAGTCGAACACCATCTCCATAGATCAGTTGCTTCATAAATCTCTCTGGCAGGTTGCAAGAGACTCTGATGCCTTTTCCCTCGCAGGCTATCAGTACTTGGCTTACAGCAGCCACCACCACATCTTGCAACACAAATTCAGCCATCTCCAAATCCAAGCAACTAGATCTGTGACCACAAATGATAGAAAATAATTAAGTTATTTTTAGAAGATGATAACAGTGAACTATTATGCACATAATACCTCTCAAATATAAAAGTAAGCTCGAGCAGCAAGTGAAACCATATATACTGGCTAAATTTTCCGGAAGCAGTACAAATATAATAACAGCAGTTAGTTCAACAAGTTGTGTAAATGTAACCATGTTTGATTGTTGTTCCATTTTAATCACATAAGTAGGCATATAGAAAGCAGGTGAAATTAGGACAACGAACAACGACATCAACATACGAGGTCCGCAAACTGACAAAAAACAGGGACAACCATAAGTAAACATGAGAACGTAATAGAATAATTCAGAAGATTTGGCAAGAAAAATACTTTTCCATGATGCTATCTTGATCCAAGTCGGCAAGTATCTTGTTTAGCTGGTGGTGACAATTATCTGAGACATGGATCTGCCTCATCTGTTCATCATTCAAATCTGTGTTCTTTAGTGCTTTTCTGGAGTAAAGCATGCCCGAGAGAGGATTGTTGATTGCATGTCTCATGTAGGAGAAAGCTTTCAGCCTTTTTAGTGACGCCTGCTCTGAGGCTTGCTGCACCTGCAGTGCTTGTTGCAGCTCATGACTAGGAATATGAATAAAACAGAATACTCCAGTGATTAGACCATCCTCATTTTGCCTTCTGTTCACTGTCAGAAGGCACTCAGTGTACTTCCCGCTTCGTTCGAAGAAGCCAAATGGGGCCTTATCCGTTTCTTCGCCGGCTAACGCGCTGTTGATAACAACACAAAGGCTTACAAATGCATCTTTGTTCTTCAAAAGGCAGGAGGCATTGCTACTGTCGAACACTTCACCGAGAAGCATCTTATCGAGCACTTCCTCTCTGTGCCACCCAGTCAGCTTGGTCATTGCAGCATTCCACTCACAACACCATCCAAATTCATCAGCACCAAATATAGGAGGAATGAGTGGGTTCGGGTTGTGAATGATCGCCATGTAGTCTCCCTCAACCCGAGTAAACTTGTCCATCACCAACTTATGGACAGTCATATCTTGGGCTACAAAGCACACCCCAACAACATCATCATGAAGGTCCCGGCTGGCACAAGCATTCACAACCAAGATAACAGGGCCATCATCTCTCTTTGGGCCATGAGTCTTTACCTCAAATCGAACTTCTTTCTCTTCTTTGCCTGTTTGATCAGCGAAATATTTATTAGAGACCCATGAACGATCGATATTACCATGTTATCAATCGCAAATTGTGTAAGCAGTTGACGCAATAACCAGTTAGCTAGGTTCAACACACAAATTATCAACAAATGAAGATAACACAAAGTTTCTGAGTAAGGAGGAAGGTAAAGTAGGCGGGGAGGTAAATAGATAGAGAAAACAAATATAATAAATTTACTCACCCTGCAAAGCTAGATATAGCATCCTCTGGACAACTGACACAGAAGATTCCTCCACAAGGGTAAGTATGTGCCTTCCTATGGCATCATCAACCCTTAGCCCAGTCAATTCTGCCGCTTTCTGGTTCCACCCGTTGACCAATCCATTGCCATCTACTGCCAAGATTGGAACAGTTGCTGTCTCCATTAGACGAACCATTTCGCTGGTCACTGCCTGCAATTCAGCAAGCCCATCAAGCTTTAGATCGCCAATCTGTTCATCTAAACTAGCTTTTCCGGTTGGCTTGACGATGCCATCCACCGCCCCTCGAAGTATAAGTTGCAATGAATGAATAGCATCCATCTCAGAGTCAGTCCAAGCCAAGCTCTTCATCTTGACAACTTCAAGGAATGCCTTGAAAGACAACCTGGGGTGCATCCTTCTGCTGTCATCCACCTCCGATGGATCATTCTTTGCACCTCCCCATCTGATTTCATCTGCTGTATGTGACCTGAACCAAAAAGAATATCACTGGAATTGATCTTAGCCACTGCCATCCCACAAACCGAATCACCAAGAGCAGAGGCTCCTGGGTAGCCAGCATCATGGAGGCTCTCAGTACTCAGCCCAGTGGAGTCCATGTGAACTTCCGACAGCCACAAGGCAAGATCGCGTATCTGAGACTCGGTTGGAGCATTACCCAGACGCCATACTTTGTCCCCATACAGAAGAGCAGCACCGTCACATTTGATTAGGTCCATGATATTGGGTGCCCCTGATACTATAGTCAGGGGGGATGCTTCCTTGAACAGCATGTCAGAGAGAATTGTTTGCATCCTCAGTATGCTTTTTTCGCGCAACTGTTTCTGTACTTCAAACTCCTTGTTGACATGGACAGCAAACACCTGTGCTAAGAACTCACAAGCATAGCGCAACGGGAAAGGGACATATCTGGGGCTCTCATGGTGGCAAACAACAAGGCCCCATAGTATCTTCTTCTTCTGCTGCTGTGCTGGTTGTTCGGACCCGACCTCGTCATCCTCTTCATTCTCATTAACCACAACAGCCATGACAAGGGATGCAATCGAGCTCATGTTCTCCATATACTGAAGGTGACAGCTGTGTGCTGCCCTGAGTACTGAACCACACAAGCTAATATCAAAGGGGAGTGCCTCATCTTCGATGACCTTTATGGGTCTTGCGCGGACATCGCAGATCATCCGCACTTTGTTCTTCATGAAAAGAAACCTGGCTGCTTGAGGGATATCAGTGGCTGGATAGTGCAGGCCCAGATAAGGCTCAAGGCCAGGCTTTGTGATCTCGGCAAAGACCTCGCCATGGTTATCTTCATGGAACTTGTAAGCCATAACCCTATCGTACCCTGTAAGTTCAAAGACCTCCTTGACCACAGTATTGCATAGCAGCTCCATGCTTCCACCTGGCAGTGCCTGGATCTTGGAGATTGCCTTGGCAGCAAGCTTGTAAGACTGCAAGGCCCCAGCAGCAGTGGCAGGAAACTCTGTGGGGTTTACAGGCTCAAAGTCTACCACCAAACAACGGTTGCTCGGTGAACAATGGCATAGAAAGGCTTGCCTGAGGACTTGCACTGAACCAGGATAGGATTCAGCAAAGAAACATCAGCAAACCCTAGTGCCTTGTGCAGGGCCGTGGCACCCTGGTCAGTGAAAAGAGAGCGTACATGGGTGCCGATGTCGAGCCTCGGGGGATCGTCGACACTGGGCACTGCATGGCTGACAGTCGTAAGCATTTCTGGCGCGTTCTCACTGAACGCGATGACATTGAAGCTCTTCTCATCAAGGGCCAACAAGCAACCAAACGGCTGGATCATCTTCCCTCTCTGAATGTGCCGCAAGTAGGCTATGACCTTCTCCGGCCGCCCTTCCTGCAGCACGGTTGGGGTGTCCCGCTGGGCTTCGACCAGCTTGGAGTAGTTGAAGGAGTCGCTGGATTCTTCAAACTCAGCATTGAGCTGAGCATCAAGGGTTGTTTGTGCTAACACCCTTTCCTGGGTGCTCTGGCGGTTCCTGGTGGAAGAACTGGAAGCAGGCATTGAGGAAGACATCTCCTGCCTCGAGTACTTGAACCGCTCAGAAGCGGTATCTGCTGTGTGTCACTCCTGCTGGACATAAATAAATGAGAAGCGGCAAACACTAATTAGTAGTAAAACATAAAAGTATGGTAAACCATTAACAGCTTGCAGAAAAACGCAGGGACGATCATAATGGCTAAATATATTTGCTTAGTGCTACTAAAGATGTGTTTCTTTTCCTGGTTTCAGAAGCGTGAACAAATTTGACAGACACTAGAAGAATAAAGATCCATAA
The DNA here is from genome assembly GCA_021605145.1 of Aegilops bicornis. NCBI lineage: Eukaryota > Viridiplantae > Streptophyta > Magnoliopsida > Poales > Poaceae > Aegilops > Aegilops bicornis. Next base: position 40,360,025 of record CM038672.1, read on the forward strand.
AGTACCACATCTCCTGCAAACCCAAAAAGGTACTAGTAAAGAGATCTCCCATGCTAACCATAGGGAAGGTGCTCACCAGCTTGTATCTGCAACGGTGTAACTTATCCTATTCATCACTTGAAGATTTTCAAAGCGATCAGTCGGCTGTGATTTAGCTGGGTCAGGTTCACTCTTCTCAACATTACTGTAACCAGATGATCCTTTTTCCAAACAAATTGTATGGCTTAATAAAAAGTAGAATAACAGTTGGTAATTTCTTATATAGGAGAGTCAATTATCTCATCTGGAGAAAAAGAATGTGGTCATAGTATTGGGAAGGTTAGTTCTGGCCTTTCTGTTGTGTACTTGTATTATTTCTCTTGATGCAGAGGCCGGGATTATCCCCTTTTCGAAAGGAAAAACTTGTATTTTTTTTCTTTTTTTCTTTTTTTTCTTTGCGAAGATTTTACTTGTATTATTTCAACAATACAGTATACCCCCATGCCAAAATTCAGAAGGAAAAAACTCTAGCAAGGCACGGCCAACACTTGTTGGTACTTCCAGTAACATGCCTTTCCGGATAAATGGTTCCATTTCACATATACTCCCTCTTTTACGGAGGGAGCATTTCTGTAGAGGTGTGGATTTTGAGTTTTCACATACCAAAATCTCCTGGTTTTCTAGCTGTGCAAGACTGAAAGTTCAGAAAGGCAAGTAAACCTACAAGACAACAGGAAGAACCTACACAACAACAAAAAAAAATCAGCAACGCTACTACCATCGAGATATCTATCACCGCAAACAACCAAGCAAAGCAGATTACAAGGGTCTCTGTCTCAGGAAAGCGCCCCCGGGGATCGACGAACCGCTCGGCGATTCTGTCATTCCGGTGACATTGACATGGCACATGGATGGACAGAAATCAAGAACGACCCGGCGCTCGGAAAGCCTATAAGTGGAAGGAAAACCAGCACCAGAACGCCTCCCTCGGTCCCAAATCAACTGAGCAGAGAGATGCTCTGCTTTCACTGGTCAACTAGAAAGGGGATTCTGCATCGCCACAGTTGCATACTTCCACTACTACTACTGCAGAAGAGGAACGTCACTCTCTCGACCTTTTCCCAGCGCCACAAATTCATGGAGCAGCATGATGCTGAGCCCTGATCACCGGACACAGAGCGGGAACGTCGCCCTCTCTAACCTCCCAGGATCAAATTAGCTTCTGGTATCGCTATCGCGCATCCAAAGTCAAACTGGGAAGGAAGCATTCAATCCAAGCTCCAAGCAAGCATACATACATACACGCAGGTGGAACGAGGGAGGAGGGAGCTGGGAAGGAGAGGAGAGGCGAGGGTAGGGTACCTGCTACCCGGCGGCGAGCCACTGGAGAGGTGAGGTGACGGGGCCGTGGTGGAGGGGAGGAGTGAACTGGTGGAGTGAGCAGGGAGTGAGGCCCGTGGGTGGTGGACGCGAAGCAAATAAATACTGGCAGTGGCGGCGTGGCGCGCCGACCCTTGCTCCGCGCCGCGCCGCGCCCATGACCGGCGCGGATGGGAGAGCGATGGGAGCTGTCGACGCTTAATTGGCCGCGGCCTTTCCATGTCGACTTGATTAACCTAATAACTTCACCTGCTTCCCATCGGGGGTTAACCCGTTGTGGAACTGCTGACGATACGCGATATCCGTTACCCTTTCCTCAACGAGCTAGCTGCTCGATCTGTGCTGCTCTGACTTCTCTTCCTTTTTCAAACCGTTGTGCTATTTAGTGTCGAAAACACTCGTATATTATAGGATGGAAGGAGTAGTGTCAAAGTTTTTTCTCCGGCATTTCCAAGCTAGTTTCTCTTTTCAGCTAGATTTTTTGCTTTCTACTATATTAATACATCAGCATATCCCTTGAGTGTATGAGATGACTTGAGACAAGTTCCACACTTGTTAGAGATTTTTTAGTGCCTAGAGAGCAGAATCCTCGCTCTTAGAGTATAAGTCTATTTGTATTGTAATCTATCTCTATTAATCTAGTCTTGGAGCCCAAACTTTGTAATCTATATAAACAGCCCTTGAGGCCCCGATCAATACAACAATTACTTCTCCAATATCTCAATCTATCATGGTATCCGACGTCTAGGTTTTTCAGACTGGTATGGCTCACACCACGCTGGCCGCCCTACCGATTCGGCCCTCTTCTCCCTCGGGCCGAGTTCCGCCACGGTGCCCCACCCCTACCTCCTCCTCTACAACTACCCAAACACCTCCTCCTCCAAACCCTATGTTTTCCCTAGCCGACACCATTGCCGACGCCTCCCTTCATACCAATCTCATTAGACCTCGGCATCCACAACTACTACCATTGGCGCCCACCTCTTCATCATCCATCTCGGTAGCCGCTTCCACGCCACCACATTGATCCTTCCTACCCGCCACGTACCTCACCGATCCTCATTGGGTGAAAGATGATCTCGCCATCATCCAGTTGGATTTACACACGCATCTCCACGGAGCTTTTCAACTGGTGTCCGACGATGACGCCACCGCCGCCGATCTTCGGGCTTCCCTTCAACAAATGTTTCAGGACAACTCCGACGCGTGAATCAACGCGCTCAACACCGAAGCTACGCACAACCATGCAGGAGATGTCCCGGTCTCCATCTTCCGCCAAATAATCAAGGCTATTGGCGATGAACTCCGTGAACTTGGTGATCACGCCGAGGATCGTGACTCTCATCAACGCCTCCTCCAAGGTCTCGGCGATCAATTCGAGAAGCGCAGCCCTTCATCCCCATGCCCAAGCCATACCCCACCTTCAAGGAAGTCCGCTCGATCCTCCAAAGAAGAAGAGAAGAACCAGGCTCGCAAGGTGCAACGGGCGCCTTAGTGTTTTATGTCGCCGCCTTCTTCCGCAGCCTCCCACGCCTGGTTGCCGCTGCAACCGACCGCCTCCAACTCCCCGATGTGGCTGTCGCGGCCTCAACACCACCACCAGGTGGGCGCCCGAGTCCCAACTACAAGGGCAAGAATCACATCTCGGCCTCCTGCATCTCGTCTGCGGGACTGCACGGACCTCGTCATCCACCGCTCGCGCCACTCAGCTCCGTCCGCCATGGCCTCCTCAAGATGATCCTTGACCGGCCTCGTCCCAGTGCTTAGTCGATGCCATGGTCGGGCCTCGCCGTATGGTGCCCTCCTGCGTACACGGCACGTGGAGCCCCGGTCTTCGTCGACCCACAGGATCTCCGGGACTCCTTGGACCCAGCCGGGCGACGCGTCTACACCGCCACTCCTACTCCGCCTACCAAAGACGCCAGACCACCGTCGCCCTACAACACCATGGCGGCCTTCTACGGCAACATGCAGCCCCAATCGCATACTACCCATCCGCTATCCCCTACGCCAACATGCAAGTTCTCAGCCCCTCTGCTTCCCCAACAACCGGCTTGGGACCAAGCCGCCTTCATCAACGCCATGAACAATTTTGTCCTCAACGACGCAGTAATGGATTGGATTTTCGATTCGGTGCATCAATGCATATGTCTTCAAATATGAATTTATTGTCGCTTTGTTTTCCTTCTCGCTTTTTTCCACTATCACCATTGGCGATGGCTCCACCATCCCTGTTTCATGCACTGGTCACTCTTACATCCCTTACTCTCATGCCAATTTTCTTCTACGCAATATTCTTGTGGTTCCTTCCATCATAAAAAATCTTATCTCTGTTAGACAATTTTGCATTGACAACAAATTTATCCTGGCCTTTGACCCTTTTGGTTTGTCTGTGGAGGATCTGACAACGGAGTCGGTCCTCGCTCGGTACAATCGCACGGGCGATCTTTATCCTTTTCATGGCGCGCCCACATCCACCTCTCGTGCCATGCTCGCCTCTGTTGATCTATGGCATCGTCGTCTCGGTCACCCCAAAGAAAAACACTTTGACGCCTTTACTCCAAGAATTTTGTATCCCTAGTTCTAGCAGTCCTCATAATCCCTCTCTCTGTAATGCATGTCAATGTGGCAACCATGTTAGATTACCTTTTGGAACCTCTACTACCATTAGTACTTTTCCTTTTGAGTTACTTCATTGTGATTTATGGACCTCTCCAGTCCCTAGTGTTTCTGGTTATAAATATTATCTTGTGATCTTGGATGATTATTCTCATTATACTTGGACCTTTCCTCTTGGCGCTAAATCTGAAGTACCTGCAATCTTTCTCAACTTTCGACAATATGTAATCACACACTTTGGCTTGCCAATTTGATTTATTCAATGTGATAACGGTCGTGAATTTGATAACACCCAAAACCGTACCTTCTTTCTCTCTCAAGGCATTCTTCTTCGCTTTTCATGCCCTTATACATCTTCTCAAAATGGTAAAGCTGAATTGTCTTCGCTTCTATTAATGATGTTCTTCGCACATTGCTTTTACAAGCTTCTCTTCCTTCCCGCTTTTTGGGTTGAAGCCCTTCGCACCGCCACACTACTTCTTAATATTCACCAACTAAAACTTGCCCTCTTTATTCGCCTTTCCAATCTTTTTTTCTCCCACCGACTATTCTTTTCTGCGTGTTTTGGCTGTCTATGCTTTCCCAACATCGCCTCTACCGCCTCCAACAAACTAGAACCACGCTCACTACCTTGCATTCACCTTGGTCTTCTCGATGATCACAAAGGATATCGTTGTTTCGATCCATCTTCCGGTCGTATCATTCTCTCTCTCGTCATGTCACATTCGATGAAAATACTTTTCCTTTTTCATCACTACAACCACAAAACCAATTCCACCACAATCCGCCACCACCAAAACCCCTTCCCTAGTTCGTCCTTCGGTCATCTCTGCTGCAATGGAATCTTGTTTCATCTCTCCACGGAATCGCCCACCGTCACCACCCTCCCCGCCTCTGCCCCCACCTCGCCCAAGAATCGCATCCTCTACCCCAGCCTTTTTCCTCACCACATCCTACCACGGCAACCACCTCGACACCCACCACCTCTGATTCTTCTTCCTCACCGTCTTCTTCAACCGAAAACCCACGGCCACCCAATGTCGTTCTTATACCACCGCTCACCAATGATCAAGTCATGTGCACCCGTGGAAATCGAGGATTTATTCTCCCACCAAACGCCTCAATCTTACCGCCACCCCAACCATCTCTCCTATTCCAACCAGTTATAAGCGAGCTCTTCTTGACCCTCTACGGCTTTCCGCTATGCGTGATGAATTTGAAGCTCTTGACAAAAAATAATACATGGACTCTTGTTCCCAAACCTTTTGGTGTTAACATTGTTTCGGCAAATGGGTTTTTCGTCATAAATTTCATTCCGATGGCACTCTCGCTCGTTACAAAGCTCGTTGGGTGTGTCGTGGTTTCTCCCAAAGAAGATGATATTGACTTTGATGAGACTTTTTCTCCTGTTGTTAAACCAAGCACTATTCGTGTTGTTCTTAGTCTTGTTGTTTCCTCTTCTTGGTCTATTCATCAACTTGATGTTAAAAATGCTTTTCTTCATGGCACTCTCAATGAAACTGTTTATTGTCAGCAACCCTCTGGTTTTGAGAATCCCTCCTCTTCAAATTTTATTTGTCTCCTCCACAAATCTCTTTATGGCCTTAAACAAGCTCCTCGTGCATGGTTTCAATGCTTTGCTACTTTTATTCAAACCATAGGCTTTATTCCCTCCAAATCTGATTCTTCTCTCTTTGTTTATCAGTCTCCTACTCACACCGCCTACCTCTTGCTTTATGTTGATGATATCATTCTCACGGCTAGTTCTCGATTCTTTTCTTCAACATACCATCTCTTCTCTCAATCGGGAGTTTTCCATGACAGATCTTGGTCCTCTTCATCATTTTCTAGGTATTCATGTTTCTCACACAACATCTTCCCTCTTTCTTTCTCAACGATCATACATTTTGGACTTGCTTTCTCGTTCTGGTATGTCTGATTGTCAACCCTCTCATACTCCAGCCGACGTATAAGTCTATTCGTATTGTAATCTATCTCTATTAGTCTAGTCTTGGAGCCCGAGTTTTGTAATCTATATAAAGAGCCCTTGAGGCCCCGATCAATACAACAATTACTTCTCCAATATCTCAATCTATCACTCGCACCTTCGTAAGCAGAATCCTTGCATCGTTGTAGGCCAAGCTCCTTGCTTTCTTGAATCTCATCATCGTGCTCCATTTATCTTTGTTTCAAGCCTATATTCGTGTAAGAGAGATCCCATGGGATCTTGAGAGAGTGTTATTGAAGATCTTTTGAGGGTGTGCGGCTCCTAGGCGACAAGGAGTCACTTGAGAGTTGTCAATTGCTGTGAAGGATTTTAAGACTTTGTACAAGGCTCAGTGATCACCTTCTTCATGCAAGATCAAGCGTGAGGGAGGGTTTGACCTTCATGGTGGCAAGTCGTGGTGGGATAGGTAGATGTCGCTTGTATGGACTCTTTGTGGGTGACGCTACCGGGACCTCTTTGTTCTTGGGACTTGGTATCCAAACCCCCACTAATGAGGAGTAGGATAGCACCAATTATTTGAACCTCAGGTAAATGTCTTCGTGTCACTGTATTTGCATTCACTACTCTTACTCTTATGTTGTTGCAAGTTTCGTTTCCGCGCTCTTATCTTGTTGTAGACTTGCATGATTAGGCTCTTATGTAACCTTGATAGATACACTTTCATCCCGTAAAAAAAAGATAGTAGATACACTTTTACTTAAGTCTATCCACACCCCCTCCCTCCCCACCCACCCACCACCAGCAGTGTAGATCATAGCCTTCGATCCCTCACTTTGGCCAATATTAAAATGGTGGTCGTTGTTACAACATAGTGCTATAGGTTTACAGAGATGTTGGTGAAGGAATGGAAGGTGAAGTGGCAGTGACGGTGATTTGAGGAAAGTGAATGGAAGATACCGATATGAGATATAGTTTGAACGGTGCTCAGATGGACGAGGCATTGCGCAAGCCTTACCAAGGCGACACGGGTGGAGAAGGCGACGTCAAGAGGCATGTTTTTTTTTTTTGCGATAAGCATGTTATTGTTCATACTAAAATACCACAACGATAAAAAATTACTCCCTCCGTCCCATAATATAAAAACGCTTTTGACACTAATGTGGTGACAAAAACGTTCTTATATTATGGGACGGAGGAAGTACCTTTGAATACAAACCATATGTGATTTACTTCACGGAATTTAACTTTTACATTTTTGTAGTAGTTATTGACGAAAACCTACAAAGTTTGTACTTCAAAAAGAGCCGGTGTTGCGAATTGAGCGTTGCTCAGATGGTTAGCTTCCTTGTGGTGAAACCAATTCACTAGGGTTATGTCGGAGGTGCTCATAAAAATAGGGTTTGCGTGCGTGCGTTCATACGAAAATATGTATGTACGTGTGTGTGAGTATCTGCAATTATTTTTATTTTTAAACAATACAGACGTAAACGATCATACATATGCGTATTTGAGATTGTATTGTGTTAAAAAAAGTCGGTTTTTGTAAAATCAGCACCCCGCATAGCAACCTGGAACGACGAGACATCATATCTCACCTTGTCAAGCTTGAGACACGGCTCTAATCAGTATCCAAACGGTTGAGTTGTTTCGTCTCGCTGCCTACTTTTTAGTGCAATTGTTGAGTGCCTTTCCAAAGCGGTTTAAGCTTACGTAGGTTTTTCTAGTAAAAAAAGTAAGGACTCGTTTGTTTTCTCTTTATATCTGAATGTCGAGCATTATTTTTCTTAACTATATACAAGTATAACGCACCCACACAAAAATCATGCATGCTTTATCAAAATTCAGGGTGATCGTCATGGACACACATGCTAACGGTCCAAGAGACTTCCCTAATAACGACGGTCGTCACGAAAAAGACGGGGTTGTCACGCCTTTGCCAGAAGCAGTCATCCGGGCGAAACCGCCATGGCATCCAGCCAGGCGTTCCCCTAAAACCTCAAAGCATATATAGCTGATCATTTCAAACTAACAGTTCGATCAGTGTTTTGCCATGAAAAATGACTCGATCGGGCTTCTCAAATGGCCGTGGAACCGACAACCTTTAAGCCCAGCCTAAATTTAAGATATGTATGGGGAGGCCCGGACGCATTTGCCATGTTAAGCTGACCCACCATGGCCCGCATAGACCACATTAAAATTCCCCGCCCGAAGTGAACCCTAGTTTTGATGAGGACATCAATACCATTGTTACACCCACAGCCCCTGCTGTTGTACATACTGGACCAATTATTAGCGCTCGCGTACGCCAATTGAATTACGAGGTACTTTCGTTTCTTGGTAATGATTCTAATGTTCATGAGAATATGATGCTGCCTAAATTGGATACATTTCTTTTGCTTACAAATGAAGGGCCTGGCATGGATAAGAGGGATGAACACTGGAGCAAGACCAAGCTCGAGATGATGGCATGCGCTAGGGGATCAAGAACGGAGTTACAAGTGATGATTTCAGGACTTTGAAGCCACCATAAGGAGTGCATGAAGCCTTGGACGAAATATACAAGATGCCACTTCATAAATTTCGTCCAGAGGCTATTCTAGGTGCTGCGTCACCTTATTATTGGGCCAGGCCCATGTAATTTCGAAATACTTAAGTATAGGCTGTTTTTAGAGTCCGTATGTGTGGGGAAACAAGAGTTAGGGTTAGATTCGGACCCCTCCCACAGGGGCCACGAAATTCCCCCCTATTCCTCCATATATACAACCCTTAGGGCGTCGTTTAGACTTTGGGGTTTTGTTTAGATTAAAGTTCGCCATAGCTGCAACTTCGCGTACTTCGTTTGTGTTCAACGACCAGACAAAGGCGTCACAGAACCCCACCTTGATCAATAAAGCTTTCCTCTATATTCGCAATATCCAAATTGCAATCTTAGTTTCTTGCTTGTTCTTCATTTGCCTGCAGGAAACAGACCTTCATGGTCAGGTTGATCGTGCTCCGGCGTGGTCAACAACCTCTCGGAGTTGGTTTAGCGATTGCTAAGGCGCGACGTCCTCGCACGTTCGTAGTCGGATCGTCAAAGTCGACTTCCTCCAAAACGATAGCCACCATCTCATCGAAAGACGGGACACCTTTGCCCCTATCAAGTTTCACTTCACTCTCCACTCCTCACGGGTATCGATGGGTGCTCGTGCCCACGCCAAGGATGCAACGGAGTCGGAGGCGGGCGTTTCCCGCCATGAGGGCTACAGATAGGGCAGCGGCGTCGAAGGCAGCCATACATTCCTCCCGCCTCCGAGATGAATTGCCCGCGGTGCCCGATAAGGTGGAGCAGCTCCTCACGGCTGTCTACAACCGCTCACTGACGACAGCAGACACGAATGCCCACCGGCCCTGTCAAAAGAACACCAATGTGCTCCGACTCGGTATCGAGCAATCAACGCGCAAAGCGCTGGAGAAGGCGGTGGCGGAAGCGAGAGCAGTGAAACTGGCGAGCCAGCAGAACTGCGTCGTCCGGAGGATGGCCGGCTACATCGACTCCTCGTCTGACAATTCCGGCTAACCCCTCCTACCGTCGACGCCTACACGGAGGGCTACAACCACTCGGTGACCAAAAGGGTAAAGAACTGGTGAGGAAGTGGTAAAGATCCTCGACCCTCTCCGTATTTGTTTGCATTTTTTGTAATTTTAGTTTAGAACTATGCCTGTCGTATAAATTTTAATGTTCTTTTGGTCCGAATTATCTGGATATGGGTTCCGTTCTATGTGTGTTTGTTCTATGTTTGTTTATTTCGTTGATCATCGACGTAGTATTTTTCATGTTGCATGCATATTATAATTTTAGGGCATTTCTAACCGATCCCTATAACCGGTTAGAGGAGTAAAAATCTGGTTTTGCTCCTTTAACCGGGACCTAGCCGAACCCCTAAAACCGTTAGTGGAGCAAAAAAATTCCTCCACCATTTATCCCGTGCCTATATTTACTCGACCACTCGGTGGCGGAGTAAAAAGATCGCACCCTTCTCTGCCTCTCCTCCTCCCCAATCCCCGCCTCTGACGCCACCCCCCGCCGCCCCACTAGCCGGATCCCATGGCCATCGCTCCCCGCCACCCATCCGCAACGTGGATGCCAGCCGCCACGAGCGTGGATGCTCGTCTCAAGCCGTTGGCCCCCCGCCGATGCGGCCCCCTTCTGTCGTCCCTTCGACTTCCCTGTTGGAAATATGCCCTAGAGGCAATAATAAAAGGATTATTATTATATTTCCTTGTTCATGATAATTGTCTTTTATTCATGCTATAATTGTATTATCCGGAAATCGTAATACACGTGTGAATACATAGACCACAATATGTCCCTAGTGAGCCTCTAGTTGACTAGCTCGTTGATCAATAGATAGTCATGGTTTCCTGACTATGGATATTGGACGTCATTGATAACGGGATCACATCATTAGGAGAATGATGTGATGGACAAGACCCAATCCTAAGCATAGCACAAGATCGTGTAGTTCGTTTTGCTAGAGCTTTTCCAATGTCAAGTATCTCTTCCTTAGACCATGAGATCGTGTAACTCCTGGATACCATAGGAGTGCTTTGGGTGTACCAAACGCCACAACGAATCGGGTGACTATAAAGGTGCACTATGGTATCTCCGAAAGTGTCTGTTGGGTTGACACGGATCGAGATCGATTTGTCACTCCGTGTTACGGAGAGGTATCACCGGGCCCACTCGGTAGTGCATCATCATAAAGAGCTCAAAGTGACCAAGTGTCCGGTCACGGGATCATGCATTACTGATGCGAGTAAAGTGACTTGCCGGTAACGAGATTGAACGAGGTATTGGGATACCGACGATCGAATCTCGGCAAGTAACATACCGATTGACAAAGGGAATTGTATACGGGTTGTTTGAATCCTCGACATCATGGTTCATCCGATGAGATCATCGAGGAGCATGTGGGAGCCAACATGGGTATCCAGATCCCGCTGTTGGTTATTGCCCGAGAGCCGTCTCGGTCATGTCTACGTGTCTCCCGAACCCGTAGGGTCTACACTTAAGGTTCGGTGACGCTTAGGGTTGTATGAATATGAGTATGCAGTAAACCGAATGTTGTTCGAGTCCGGATGAGATCCCGGACATCACGAGGAGTTAGGAATGGTCCGGAGGTAAAGAATTATATATAGGAAGTGTTGTTTCGCCATCGAAAAGTTTGAGGTCACCTCAGATTGTACCGGACCACCGGAAGGGTCCTGGGTCCACCGGTGGGGCCACCCATCCCGGAGGGCCCCATGGGCTGAAGTGGGAGGGAACCAGCCCATAGTGGGCTGGTGCGCCTCTTGGCCCACCTGCGCGCCTAGGGTTGAAACCCTAGGGTGGGCGCCCACTTGCCTTGGGGGCACTCCACCCCCCTTGGACGCCGCCCCCCTGGGGAGATTAGATCTCCATGGGCCGGCGCCCCCCCTGGGGGCCTATATAAAGGGAGGGGGGAGGGGGCAGCCGCACCCTGAAGTTTTGGCGCCTCCCTCCCCCTGCTACACCTCTTCCTCCTCCGTCACGAGCTTGGCGAAGCCCTGCCGAGAATCTGCTGCTCCACCACCACCATGCCGTCGTGCTGCTGCTGGAGCCATCTTCTTCAACCTCTCCTTTCCCCTTGCTGGATCAAGAAGGAGGAGACATCATCCGCTCCGTACGTGTGTTGAACGCGGAGGTGCCGTCCGTTCCGCACTCGGTCATCGGCGATTTGGATCACGGCGAGCACGACTCCATCATCCACGTTCTAGTGAACACTTCCGCACGTGATCTACAAGTGGCATGTAGATGCAATCTCTCTCCCATGACTCGTTGCTTAGATGAACTCATAGATGGATCTTGGTGAAACCGTAGGAAAATTTTTAATTTTCTGCAACGTTCCCCAACAGTGGCATCATGAGCTAGGTTTATGCGTAGTTCTCTATTGCACGAGTAGAACACAATTTTGTTGTGGGCGTAGATCTTGTCAACTTGCTTGCCGCTACTAGTCTTTTCTTGCTTCAGCGGTATTGTGGGATGAAGCGCCCGGACCGACCTTACACGTGACGCTTACGTGAGACAGGTTCCACCGACTGACATGCACTAGTTGCATAAGGTGGCTAGCGGGTGTCTGTCTCTCCTACTTTAGTTGGAGCGGATTAGATGAAAAGGGTCCTTATGAAGGGTAAATAGAAGTTGACAAAAATTACGTTGTGGTTATTCGTAGGTAAGAAAACGTTCTTGCTAGAACCCAATTGCAGCCACATAAAAGATGCAACAACAATTAGAGGACGTCTAACTTGTTTTTGCAGCAATTGTCATGTGATGTGATATGGCGTAAGTTGTGATGAATGATGAATGATATATTGTGATGTATGAGATCATGTTCTTGTAATAGGAATCACGACTTGCATGTCGATGAGTATGACAACCGGCAGAGCCATAGGAGTTGTCTTAATTATTGTATGACCATGCGAGTCATTGATTCAACGCCATGTAAATTACTTTACTTTATTGCTAAACGTGTTAGCCATAGTAGTAGAAGTAATAGTTGGCGAGCAACTTCATGGAGACACGATGATGGAGATCATGGTGTCATGCCGGTGACAAGATGATCATGGAGCCCTGAAGATGAAGATCAAAGGAGCTATATGATATTGGCCATATCATGTCACTACTTTATATAATTGCATGTGATGTTTATTATGTTTTATGCATCTTGTTTACTTAGAACGGTAGTAAATAAGATGATCCCTTATAATAATTTCAAGAAAGTGTTCCCCCTAACTGTGCACCGTTGCTAAAGTTCGTCGTTTCAAAGCACCACGTGATGATCGGGTGTGATAGATCCTTACGTTCACATACAACGGGTGTAAGACAGTTTTACACATGCATAAACACTTATGGTTAACTTGACGAGCCTAGCATGTACAGACATGGCCTCGGAACACAGGAGACCGAAAGGTCGAACATGAGTCGTATGGAAGATACGATCAACATGGAGATGTTCACCGACGATGACTAGTTTGTCTCACGTGATGATCGGACACGGCCTAGTCGACTCGGATCATGTAACACTTAGATGACTAGAGGGATGTCAAATCTGAGTGGGAGTTCATTAAATAATTTGATTAGATGAACTTAATTATCATGAACATTAGTCTAAAATCTTTGCAAAATGTCTTGTAGATCAAATGGCCAACGCTCATGTCACCATGAACTTCAACGCGTTCCTAGAGAAAACCAAGTTGAAAGACGATGGCAGCAACTATTCGGACAGGGTCCTAACCCGAGGATCATCCTCATAGCAGCCAAGAAACAATATGTCCTAGAAGCACCGCTAGGTGATGCACCCATCGAAGAACCAAGACATTATGAATGCTTGGCGGTCTCGTCTTGATGATTACTCCCTCGCTCAGTCCGGCATGCTTTACTGACTTAGAACCGGGCTCCAAAAGCGCTTTTGAGCAACACGGAGCATATGAGATGTTCGAGGAGCTGAAAATGGTTTTCCAAGCTCATGCCCGGTCGAGAGATATAAAGTCTCCGACAAGTTCTATAGTTGTAAGATGGAGGAAAACAGTTACAAGGAGCACATACTCAAAATGTCTGGGTTGCACAACCGCTTTGTCCTGGACATTAACTTCCCGGACGAGGCGGTCATTGACAGAATCCTTCAGTCGCTCCCACCAAGCTACAAGAGCTTTGTGATGAACTACAATATGCAGGGGATGGTGAAGACCATTCCCGAAGTATTCTCAATGTTGAAGTCAGCAGAGGTTGAAATCAAGAAAGAACATCAAGCGTTGATGGTCAATAAAACCACTAAGTTCAAAAAGGGCAAGGGTAAGAAGAACTTCAAGAAGTACGGCAAGGATGTTGCCGGCGCCCGATAAAGCAAGTTGCCGGAAGAAGTCAAAGAATGGACCCAAACCCGAGACAGAGTGCTTTTATTGCAAAGGGAAGGGCCATCGAAGCGGAACTGCCCCAAATACTTAGCGGACAAGAAGGCCGGTAACACTAAAGGTATATTTGATATACATGTAATTGATGTGTACCTTACCAGTACTCGTAGTAACTCCTGGGTATTTGATACGGTGCCGTTGCTCATATTTGTAACTCACAGCAGGAGCTGCGGAATAAACGGAGACTGGCGAAGGACGAGGTGACGATGCGCGTCGGGAATGGTTCCAAGGTCGATGTGATCGCCGTCGGCACGCTACCTCTACATTTACCTACGGGATTAGTTTTGAACCTCAATAATTGTTATTTAGTGCCAAGTTTGAGCATGAACATTGTATCAGGATCTCGTTTAATGCGAGATGGCTACTCATTTAAATCCGAGAATAATGGTTGTTCTATTTATATGAGAGATATGTTTTATGGTCATGCTCCGATGGTCAATGGTTTATTCTTAATGAATCTCGAGCGTAATATTACACATATTCATAGTGTGAATACTAAAAGATGTAAAGTTGATAATGATAGTCCCACATACTTGTGGCACTGCCGCCTTGGTCACATTGGTGTCAAACGCATGAAGAAGCTCCATTCTGATGGACTTTAGAGTCTCTCGATTATGAATCATTTGACACATGCGAGCCATGCCTCATGGGCAAAATGACCAAGACTCCGTTCTCCGGAACAATGGAGCGAGCAACCAACTTATTGGAAATCATACATACCGATGTGTGCGGTCCAATGAGCGTTGAGGCTCACGGAGGATATCGTTATGTTCTCACTCTCACGCATTTACTTAAGTAGATATGGGTATGTCTACTTAATGAAACACAAGTCTGAGACCTTTGAAAGGTTCAAGGAATTTCAGAATGAGGTAGAGAATCAATGTGACCGAAAAATAAAGTTCTTACGATCAGATCGTGGAGGAGAATATTTGAGTCACGAATTTGGTACACACTTAAGGAAATGTGGAATCGTTTCACAACTCACGCTACCGAACACCTCAACAGTAACGGTGTGTCCGAACGTCGTAATCGCACTCTATTGGATATGGTGCGATCTATGATGTCTCTTACCGATTTACCGCTATCATTTTGGGGATACGCACTAGAGACATCTACATTCACTTTAAATAGGGCACCGTCTAAATCCGTTGAGACGACACCGTATGTATTATGGTTTGGAAAGAAACCTAAGCTGTTGAAAGGACATGCGGTGCCCCCATGTGTGGTTTTGGTAATTGATGACATTCTCTATGGACTAATGGTTGCCTTGAGTTTATTTGAAGGTTTTGTCCATAGGCTTTTCTTGGAGTACATGTGTTGGTTTCAAGGAGAGTTTTGTGTCGACCAAGGTGCTATTCAAGGAATTATCCAAAGATTAGTCATGTGAGTGTTGAGCTTATTGCAAGCATGTCTTGAAGAAGAAGATTGTGTGATCATTCATGTTTACCTTCAAGACATCATCCAAACGAAGAGAGTTGGAAAGATTCAAGGTTGATCAAGACTAAGTCAAGAGTGAATCAAGTTGATCAACTCACAAAGCGTAGAAGATGTACCGAGAGGGATCAAGTGATCCCATGGTATGGTAAGCATTGTCCATTACGCTTTGTATGCTAACCCATGGTCTTCGTGAGAGTTCTTTGTGGGGTTAGGTTGCGGTGTGCAAGTTCAAGTGATGCATCACGAAGAGATCAAGTGGTTGAAGCTTGCCGTCCATTTGGTGACAATGGACTTGTGAAGATGTCTTGGAAGAGTGGCTCACCCATAGTGGAGAATTGGGTAGCAATCAAATAGTCTTCTTCGAGCCAACGCAATCAAGAAAGGTGGTCCAACTTGAGGGAGTCAAAATCGTCATCATCTAGCTCAAGTGGACCATGTGCAAGGCAAAGGTTTGCCCTTGATAGGTTTTCTATTTTACCGGTCTCATGGTAGTTGTGGAAGACCGGGTTATAGGATCGCTTGCCCGTACTATCAAGGGGGGCTCTCGATGAGTTGCTTGATCGTATCGCTCAGAGAGAGCTCAAACCATTGCATCCTTGCATCATCTTTTTTGGTTCTTGTTTGGTTCTTATCCTTGTGAGATTTGGAGCTTATGGTCATTTTTATGACAAGCTCGAGTTCATCGAAAACGGAGTTCTCATGCATCTTCTATGATGTTTTCGATGTTGGAGGGTATGCGGTTCTTCTCGGTTGGAGGTTTCACTCCTTTGTTTGCTAAGCATACCTCCCCGCCTCTTCTTACTATAACCATTCGCTGTTTTGATGCTACTCGTTGTCTTGTTTCAAACAAGCTTGAGTTTGCTCAATTCGAGCTCATTTGCGAAGTTATGGCAGTTCGGTTTAGCCTCTGCCGGCGGTAGTATCATGCGACCTACAATAGTACGCGAAGCCCCAAGCGGTAGTACCGCTCCACAGAGTGGTAGTACCGCCCCAATGGTAGTATCATTCCGATGAGCGGTAGTACCGCTCATGGCTTCGACTATACTACCTCAAGAGTACTGCGCCTACTACCGCCTCGATTCGAGACGATGTTTTCTCGTGTCGGGTTTTGCGGCACTAGTTGCGGCGATAGGAGCGGTAGTACCGCTCGAGCGGTAGTACCGCTCTACTCCATGGTAGTACCGCTCTGTGTGATGGCCTGCCTCTCTCTCTTTAACGCGGTAGTACCACTAGGTAGGGAGCGGTAGTACCGCCTCAGCGGTAGTACCGCCCTTCCTTAGCGGTAGTACCGCTCTGTCTTGAGGGCTGTTCGGTGGGGTAACGGTTGGATTTTCCCTCCTATAAAAGGGGGTCTTCTTCCCCATTGAACCTTATCCTTTTGAGCTCGTGTTCTTCCCCCATTGTTGACCTTCTCCGAGCTTGCTATCTCTCAATCCCTCCATGGATTCTTGCTAGTTTTTGGGGGAAAAGAGAGAGGAGATCTAGATCCACATTTCCACCAATCACTTTCTCCTCTATGTGAGGGGAACCCCTTGGATCTAGTTCTTGGAGTTCTTGGTGTTCTCCTTCTTGTTCTTCCTCTCATTTTCCTCCCTAGCATTAGTTGCTTTGGTGGGATTTGAGAGAGAAGGACTTGGCACTCCGTGTGCCCTTGCCATTGCTTTTGGTGCATCGGTTTGAGTTCTCCACGGTGATACGTGGAAGTTACAAGTTGAGAAGCTTATTACTCTTGGGTGCTTGGTGCCCTTGAGCTTGTTCCTCTTGGGTGCTTGGGCGCCCTAGGCAGTTGGTGGTGTTCGGAGCTCAATCATTGTGGTGTAAAGCTCCGGGCAAGCGCCGGGTCTCCAATTAGGTTGTGGAGATCGCCTGAGCAATTTGACGGGTTCCGTGACCGCCCCAAGGGTTGCCAAAGTGTACGGGTTCGGTGACCGCCCCAAGGGTTGCCATTTGTACGGGTTCGGTGACCGCCCTCAAGGGTCCCTTAGTGGAATCACGACATCTTGCATTGTGCGAGGGCGTGAGGAGATTACGGTGGCCCTAGTGGCTTCTTGGGGAGCATTGTGCCTCCACACCGCTCCAAACGGAGATTAGCATCCGCAAGGGTGTGAACTTGGGGATACATCGTCGTCTCCGCGTGCCTCGGTTATCTCTTACCCGAGCCCCTTTACTTATGCACTTTACTTTGTGATAGCCATATTGTTCTTTGTCATATATCTTGCTATCACATAGTTGCTTATCTTGCTTAGCATAAGTTGTTGGTGCACATAGGTGAGCCTAGTTGTTGTAGGTTTTGTGCTTGACAAATTAACCGCTAGGTTTATTCCGCATTTGTTCAAGCCTAAACCGTAATTATTTTAAAGCGCCTATTCACCCCCCCCCCTCTAGGCGACATCCTCGATCTTTCAGCTGTCGTTTCTAAAAGTTTGGGGATGTGATGCTTATGTTAAGAAACTTCAACCTGAAAAGCTTGAACCCAAGTCGGAAAAATGCGTCTTCATAGGATACCCTAAGGAAACCATTGGGTATACCTTCTACCTTAGATCCGAAGGCAAGATCTTTGTTGCCAAGAACGGATCCTTTCTGGAAAAAGAGTTTCTCTCGAAAGGAGTAAGTGGGAGGAAAGTAGAACTCGATGAAGTACTACCTCTTGAACCGGAAAGTAGTGCAGCTCAGGAAAATGTTCCTGTGGTGCCTACACCTACTGGAGAGGAAATTAATGATGATGATCAAGGTACTTCGGATCAAGTTGCTACTGAACTTCGTAGGTCCACAAGGACACGCTCCACACCAGAGAGTGGTATGGCAACCTCGCCCGGAAATCATGTTGTTAGACAATGGTGAACCTTGAACTATGAAGAAGCGATGGCGGGCCCGGATTCCAACAAATGGCTTGAAGCCATGCAATCCGAGATAGGATCCATGTATGAAAACAAAGTATGGACTTTGACAGACTTGCCCGATGATCGGCGAGCGATAGAAAACAAATGGATCTTTAAGAAGAAGATGGACGCGGATGGTAATGTCACCATCTATAAAGCTCGACTTGTCGCTAAGGGTTATCGGCAAGTTCAAGGGATTGACTACGATGAGACTTTCTCTCCCGTAGCGAAGCTTAAGTCCATCCGAATCATGTTAGCAATTGCCGCATACTATGATTATGAGATATGGCATATGGACGTCAAAATGGCATTCCTTAACGGTTATCTTAAGGAAGAGTTGTATATGATGCAGCCGGAAGGTTTTGTCGATCCTAAGAATGCTAACAAAGTATGCAAGCTCCAGCGATCCATTTATGGGCTGGTGCAAGCATCTCGGAGTTGGAACATTCGCTTTGATGAGATGATCAAAGCGTTTGGGTTTATGCAGACTTATGGAGAAGCCAGCGTTTACAAGAAAGTGAGTGGGAGCTCTGAGCATTTCTCATATTATATGTAGATGACATACTTTTGATGGGAAATGATATAGAACTCTTGGACAGCATTAAGGCCTACTTGAATAAAAGTTTTTCAATGAAGGACCTTGGAGAAGCTGCTTATATATTAGGCATCAAGATCTATAGAGATAGATCAAGACGCCTCATAGGTCTTTCACAAAGCACATACCTTGATAAGATTTTGAAGAAGTTCAAAATGGATCAGTCCAAGAAAGGGTTCTTGCAGTACTACAAGGTGTGAGATTGAGCTCGGCTCAATGCCCGACCACGACAAAAGATAAAGAAGAGATGAGCGTCATCCCTATGCCTCGGCCATAGGTTCTATTATGTATGCCATCTTGTGTACGGACACTGATGTAAACCTTGCCGTAAGTTTGGTAGGAAGGTACCAAAGTAATCCCGCAAGGAACACCGGACAATGCGGTCAAGAATATCCTGAAGTACTGAAAAGGACAAAGGACATGTTTCGTTTATGGAGGTGACGAAGAGCTCGTCAGAAGGGTTACCTCGACGCTAGCTTCGACATGATCCGGATGACTCTAAGTCACAAACCGGATACGTGTATATGTTGAATGGTGGAGCGATGGTAGGTGCGGTTGCAAGCGAGAGCGTCGTCGCGGGATCTACATGTGAAGCGGAGTACATGGCAGCCTCGGAGGCAGCGCATGAAGCAATTTGGGTGAAGGAGTTCATCACCGACCTAGGAGTCATACCCAATGCGTCGGGGCCGATCAAACTCTTCTGTGACAACACCGGAGCTATTGCACTTGCCAAGGAGCCCAGTGTTTCACAAGAAGACCAGTACATCAAGTTGCCGCTTCAACTCCATCCGTGAAAATGTTCAAGATGGAGACATAGAAATTTGCAAAGTGCATACGGATCCGAATGTCGCAGATCCGTTGACTAAACCTCTTCCGCGGGCAAAACATGATCAACACCAGAACTCTATGGGTGTTCGATTCATCACAATGTAACTAGATTATTGACTCTAGTGCAAGTGGGAGTCTGTTGGAAATATGCCCTATAGGCAATAATAAATGATTATTATTATATTTCCTTGTTCATGTTAATTGTCTTTTTATTCATGCTATAATTGTATTATCCGGAAATCGTAATACACGTGTGAATACATAGACCACAATATGTCCCTAGTGAGCCTCTAGTTGACTAGCTCGTTGATCAATAGATAGTCATGGTTTCACGACTATGGATATTGGATGTCATTAATAACGGGATCACATCATTAGGAGAATGATGTGATGGACAAGACCCAATCCTAAGCATGGCACAAGATCGTGTAGTTCGTTTTGCTAGAGCTTTTCCAATGTCAAGTATCTCTTCCTTAGACCATGAGATCGTGTAACTCCCGGATACCATAGGAGTGCTTTGGGTGTACCAAACGTCACAATGTAACTGGGTGACTATAAAGGTGCACTACAGGTATCTCCGAAAGTGTACATTGGGTTGACACGGATCGAGATCGGATTTGTCACTCCGTGTTACGGAGAGGTATCACCGGGCCCACTCGGTAGTGCATCATCATAAAGAGCTCAAAGTGACCAAGTGTCCGGTCACGGGATCATGCATTACTAAGACGAGTAAAGTGACTTGCAAGAACGAGATTGAACGAGGTATTGGGATACCGACGATCGAATCTCGCAAGTAACATACCGATTGACAAAGGGAATTGTATACGGGGTTGTTTGAATCCTCGACATCATGGTTCATCCGATGAGATCATCGAGGAGCATGTGGAGCCAACATGGGTATCCAGATCCCGGCTGTTGGTTATTGCCCGAGAGCCGTCTCGGTCATGTCTAAGTGTCTCCGAACCCGTAGGGTCTACACACTTAAGGTTGGGTGACGCTTAGGGTTGTATGAATATGAGTATGCAGTAAACCGAATGTTGTTCGAGTCCCAGATGAGATCCCGAACATCACGAGGAGTTCCGGAATGGTCCGGAGGTAAAGAATTGTATATAGGAAGTGTTGTTTGACCATCGGAAAGTTTCGGGTCACCAGATTGTCTGGGACCACCGGAAGGGTCCCGGGGTCCATCGGGTGGGGCCACCCATCCCGGAGGGCCCCATGGGCTGAAGTGGGAGGGAACCAGCCCATAGTGGGCTGGTGCGCCTTGGCCCACCTCGCGCCTAGGGTTGAAACCCTAGGGTGGGGCGCCCACTGCCTTGGGGGCACTCCACCCCTTGGCCGCCGCCTTGGGAGATTAGATCTCAAGGGCAGGCGCCCCACAGGGGCCTATATAAAGGGAGGGAGGGGCAGCCGCACTCAAGTTCCGGCGCCTCCCTCCCTGCTACACCTCTTCCTCCTCCGTCACGAAGCTTGGCGAAGCCTGCCGAATCTGCTGCTCCACCACCACCACGCCGTCGTCCGCTTTGGAGCCATCTTCTTCAACCTCTCCTTTCCCTTGCTGGATCAAGAAGGAGGAGACGCCATCCGCCTCCACGTGTGTTGAACGCGGAGGTGCCGTCTGCTCGCACTTTCGGTCATCGGTGATTTGGATCACGGCGAGTACGACTCCATCATCCACGTTCTAGTGAACGCTTCCGCACGCGATCTACAAGTGGTATGTAGATGCAATCTCTCTCCCATGACTCGTTGCTTAGATGAACTTATAGATGGATCTTGGTGAAACCGTAGGAAAAATTTTAATTTTCTGCAACGTTCCCCAACATTCCCCGACCTTCCTCCGCCGCGGCAGCCGCAGAGGAAGTACATCGGCACCCGCCAGCGGCCGTGGGGACGTGGGTGGCAGAGATAACCGACCACGACACCCACACAAAGAAGTGGCTCGACTCTTTCCACACGGCTGATCTTGCCGCCCTCGAGTACGACAGGTGGCAGGTCCGGTTGCACAGCGCAGCGGCGCGCCTCAACTTCTCGTGAGGGACAGGCGCGTCGGGCTCCACCCGCCGCCACCGGGGGTAGTGAGTGCGGCGATGGCTAGGGAGGTCCGGGAGGCGAGGGAGAGCATTACAGCGGAGGCCGCCGATGAGGAGTACATGGCGGACCTCTGCCGCTAGTAAATCGAGCTGGCGGAAGCGGAGCGGGCGATCTTCTTGGAGCGCAGGGTCAACGGGAGGTCATTGTCCTCTCTGACGACGGTGGCAAGGACGAGGACGAGTTCAAAATTGAAGAATGGCGGCGCATCTTCCCTGGATTGGCTTGTCCTCTATAAGGGTGATGATGATGTTTAGTTTTAGTTTAAATTCATGTTTAGTTTTAAGTTCAAGTTCATTTTTATGTTTAAATCAAGTGATTATGTACATTATGTGTCAAATTTTGGTTGTTTAAATTGAATCTATGTTGAACTTATGAAAACGTGCTTTTTACTCCGTTAAATTTAGGAGTTCGACTAGGTACGAACAAAATTTAGTGGAGTAAAAATCCTCCACTCAAGTTTACTCCGCCGATTTGCTCCTCTATTTTTAGGAGATCGGTTAGAGCTGGCCTTAGGGTACTGAATATGAGGAAAGGCGGCTGGGGTTACTGCCTCCCGTCGGCAGCACCGCCGATCTGCCATGTCTCCTGTGGCCTTAGTGCCATAGGTGCGCAGTGGATCCCGGCCCTTGCCGGCTGGACGGCTCCGTTTTTAAGTGTTTCTTCAACTTTTGTTACGGTTTGTGCCCTGCTCTGGAAAACGAGACGGCGACGACTTCTTGAAGATGGAATAAGGTTCTGCCCGCCTAACCCCCGTCCCAGTGGTGCATCTAGCATCATCGGAGGGCGTGTGGAGGTGTGTCTCCGGTGGTTCTCACGGGATTCGGTTGGTGATTGTCATTGGTGGATCTGCTCGGATCCGGTCTTTGTTCGTCTTTGTTCTTTTGTCCTCAGGTTGGATCCTTTCGATCTAAGTTTCTCTTCATCGGTGGTGGTTGTTTGTTCTGGTGCGTTGGTCCTATGGGGGCCTTAGCATAACGACTTTCGATCGTTTATTATTCTCCCTCGTCGAATTATTGTTCCGCAAAATGGATGTATCTAGAACTAAAATACGTCTAGATACATCCATTTCCGCGACAAGTAATTCCGAACGGAGGGAGTACAACATGTTGTGCCCGGCTCCGGCGAGGAAGGGCGATGACGGAGGCATGCCTTCAGCTCACTTCAGTGCTTGTAATCGTTACTGGATGGTCTACAAATCTGGATGTAATTTTTATTATTTCTGGTGTTCGTTGTTCTGCCATGATTGAAGATGAATAGATTAAAAGTTTCTAGAAAAAAGAATATGAGGTACTAGGTTGTGCACGCGGCGATTTAATGATTATTCGATCATTGTGCATGGACATGTTAGAGCATCTACAACCGAAACCCTCAAAACCGTCTCAAACACTCGGGCAGGCCGCCTGGTCGCTGCCCAGTCACGAACTTTGGACCCAGATGGGCCCCTCAAACAGCCCTCAAACACCCGGCCTGACCGGCATCCCCCATATCCAGCCTAAATATGGGGCGGATATGGGGCGCCCGGGCACGCCTGCAACGTTGGACCCGGCACACGCCGGCCCACCCAACCTCACTTATATTCGTTCTCATCCTCTCGCTGGGCCAAACCCTAGCCACTCGACTCCACTCTCCTCCACTCCCCTCCGCCACCCGAGCTCAACTCCGGCAGTTTGCGACCTTCTCTGCCATGGCATGTAGCTGATCGGACTCCAACCAGTCCGGATTCGTCGACTGGGGTGTCGTCCCCTGTGGGTTGGAGGAGGCAATGGTAGTCCACATTGCACTCCGCCGCTTCCGTAAGGACAGTGCCCGGCCGACGGACGGATCCGTCGGCTGCGACACATAGCGTTGGCTCACCGGGCGCTCGAGTCCTCTGGTGTTGGATCCTCGCGGTCCCGGCCGGAACACCTCTTCTTCCCCATCACCGTCCGGGCAGAGTATGAGTCCCCGCAGGAACGGGCGGCCCGCCGTGGGAAGGAGGGGATAAGGGCCGCCGAGGCCCGTCTCGTGGCGGAAATGGCGGCGGCACGGGCGGCCACACAGGAGGAAGACATCTGCGCCAGCATTGTGAAGAAACGACAACAGAGGAACACGCGCGTCCTCGCCCATTAGCAGAATCGGGTGATCTGTGCCATGGCCGGACTGCCACCGAAGGAGGATAAAGAGGACAGCGACGACGAGGACAGCTCCGGCGACGAAAGCGTATCCGACTCGATTCAGACATGCGTCTTCGACCAGATTTCATGAGAAAGACGGCAAGGACGCTGGGAAGGGCAAGGGCAGCCGTGGATGAACTCCACCATAGCCAAACATGTCAAATTTTGGTAGTCCGATGGCATGTTTAATATAGCGTGATGGAGTAGTCGGACGATGCGTGTGCGTCGACGTAGTTGCATGAGTTTATATGGATTTGAGATATGATAATTGAGGTGTCCGGATATAGATTGCATTTTTAGAGAAGTGTCCGGTCAGTGTGCTCGGACACGACCGCTGGTGTTTGAGGGGCCGGACTTGCAAGTCCGGCTATAGATGCTCTCACACGGCGCATAACCGTGGGCGCGATGACGCCGACGACGAGACGAACCCACCGGAGGCCGAGAGGTCGGGGCCGCAAACCAAGCGAGGTGAGCACGCGTGCGTGCGTGCGTTGCGCGCGCTGTCACGCCACGCGGCGGCAACGGCTCGGCAACGGCAACGGCCTGGACCGGGCAGCGACGCCATCGCCTTTCCGTTTTATCTTTCTTTCTTTCTTTTCTGGGTGTGGCCGAGTCGCGTGGCGTCTCTCGTGGCCCCGGGGGGGCATCGGCCTTGCCACTTGCGGACAGGGGCACGTGACCGGCACGTGGCCACGATGGGCCTCCCCATATGGGGGCTAGAACCTTCAATGCTTTTATCC
Source organism: Aegilops bicornis (assembly GCA_021605145.1). Lineage (NCBI taxonomy): Eukaryota > Viridiplantae > Streptophyta > Magnoliopsida > Poales > Poaceae > Aegilops > Aegilops bicornis. Next base: position 40,384,645 of record CM038672.1, read on the forward strand.
ATGGGAGCTGCATGGCTTGCTGCCTGCTGGCCAACGGGAGGGATGGGGGGCGATGTCGGCACCCGGGCTCGTACGTGGCTGACCAGTGGGGCCGACTGTGGCTTAGACCGGACTGTCAGTCAGTGACTCCTGTCCCCGTACACGAGTGCTAGCTATTGTACTAATGTTCATGGCCAACTTGCGTGCGTTGTTTATTTGGCTTCCAGAGGCCGCTGGGCGCGTCCATTTTTGGTGTTATAATACAAGTCGCCACTGACATTTCAGGTGAATTTCCTGCTCCACGATTGATGCCGCCAGGCCCACCTCTCTAATAAACTCGCTTTAGGCATGGGATTGAGCAAGTGATGGGAGAAGACATTCCATTGGCCTACCCACTTTGATGTTCGAATACTACTTACTGTTCTCATGCATCCATACAAAGGGTGATCCAATCATACTATTTTTCTATTCAACCAAGGCAGACTTACTACTAGTAGTAGGCAATAACGTGTAGTGCAGGTTTCCGATCGGTGATATCCCAAAGCTACGCCCGGCATCCAAACATGGCCTAAAACTAAAAGGGATGTAGAGAAAAAGAAATGGTTGGAGAGGAAGAGGCCGCGGCCTGTAGGCGTTGAGCAGGCCTACATACTCTCGCCGGCCGATCTGGTTTGGTAGATAATAGGAGGGCCATCAGAGCATCCACAACTAGGATTGACAAATTGCTAACAGTATCCGGGCAGTTGTCATTTTGCCCTCTCCACAACCACGGGCCTTAAATGCCCTATCTCTTTTTCATATAAACACGTGCAAAATACATAGATCATACGAGATAACATAGAACATAGCATTTCGGTCATCGGACATCCACAAAGTTCATCCTAAAGGGCTGAAGGAGTTGCAAAAAGGTTTTCCTGATATGATCTTTATTTGTATTTGGGAGTCCACATGTTTCGCTACAGGCCGCTACCAACTATTAGTCGAGTAGGTGTGCTTGGGCCTTGTGCAAGTATACGTGAATCTGTACGGTCACATTTTTATTTTTGAGGGGTCACATCTTTTGAATCTATAGGGTCACATTCTTAAGGGGCCTAGAACATTGGGTTTATATAGTGCTAATGGGCCTCTAAGGTAGAGGCCCATCAGGAGGTTTATATAAGTGAGTGAGGTGGGTAGCATTAGGGCTAACCTGAACATTAGGGTTATTTCATGCCTGTTGCGAGACGTAACTCGCTCTTGTCTCTAGGTGCGAGGAAATGAGCCGGCCCAGCACTGTAGCACCGCTGCTCGAGTTTATTCTCCTTTAATTTCTCTTTGTTTTTCTCATCGGATTTCCTCGTTTCTTCACCGGTTTTCTTTGGTTTTCATTTATTTCTTCACCGGTTTCTTCGGTTTTCTCTATTTTTTTTCATTCCTTTTCTCTCTTTTTTCAACACATGTCTACTCTTTTTTCAAAACACATTGCACACTTTTAGTATACATGTGGAACATTGTTTTGATACACATTGAACATTTTCAAATACATGATGCACATTCAAAATACATGTTTTGAACTTTTTAGTAGATTTTTAACATTTTCAATACATGTTGAACATTTTTATTGGCATTAAACATTTCTTAAACTACGTGAACATTTTTTATGTTGTATAAACATTTTTTATATGTCAATATTTTTTTGAAACACATGAATATTTATATAAAATATTAAATACATTATTTTAATGGTGCATAACAATTTTTATACTACATGCGGATATTTTTTTTACAATGTATAAACAGTTCTAAAAATATATCATATACATTTTTTTGAAATGGCACATACATTCATTGAATGATACGAAACATTGTTTTAATTATGCGATCATTTCTTTAAATTGTGTATACAGTTTTTTTGAAATGTCACTCACATTTTTTTTGAACTATATGAGAATTGTTTGAATGTCACGAACTTTTTTTCAAATGCTATCAAAATTTCATAAAAGTTGCGCCAACTTCTTTTACAGTACATGGACATTTTTAAATATTGATAAAAGTAATTAAAAACATGCACGAGCCAACCCTCCCCCTCCCGGCCAATCCATTTAGGAGGGCCATCTGAGACGATGTGTTCTTTCGTCTCTCTATAAGCAAGACAATGGCCCTCCCTGACCTGAATGCTTGTGTGGACATAAACTCTCCACCCAAATCGAAGCATTTAAGCTAGCACCCCGACGCGTGATAGCTTGAACGAACCATTCATGGGATCTGCGAGTAGCCTTGTGTGGGATCACGAGGAGTAGTACGACTACATCGGCATCGACGCGTGACTCGACAGTCTTCCGCTACACTGCGCGTCGAGAGGCAATTCATGGCTCCATGATCAATTACTTGTAGGGGTTTCTGGGATGAATGCATAGAAATTTTTAGTTTATGCTAGCGTAGCCTATTCATTCTCCAACAGCCAGGGGTAGTGTTAGGGAGGGGACAAGCAGCAGACTAGCTGACTAGGGCAGGTCCAACGTTGGGTTTGGTTGGGGAGGCCGGCTGGTCTTTGTTGAAGACGACACAAAGGAGAGATTCCAATGGCCGACGTCGACTAGGGCACTACTAACATGGCAGGCGGCTTGTGCACTGTGCGAGTGTGGTCTCTGCCTCTATAGAACTACCTCACGCGAGCAGTGGTTGTGTGGGCTTGATGACGGGCAAGGGGCAACAATTGGCCAGGCTGGTCCTTGAGCCTGTTAAAGCCCATCTACTAGATTGCCTTTGCTATACCTTCCCTAGAAAACCCTTACTGGGTTGCTAAAAAAAAACCTTGTCTGGTTTTGCCAAGTTTTGTTGTCCATTCCGGGAGGTTCAAGATCCTATCTAATTTTTGGAGAAACACAACAGAGATGTAAACACTTACGTGCATACATGCACCCACATGATTGTATACTGAATAAATTAAAAAATAAATATGAGCACTCTAGTAGGATTTAAACATATGAATACGGCCGGGTTCCACCAAAAGAAATCTAGCTGCAGGAGAGGCTAGCTGCAGGAGAGGGCTAGCTGCGGGAGAGGGCGAAGGCCTTGACATGCATGACATGGATGTCTCTCTAAGCTAGTGATCTCCTCCTCCCGGACGGGCACCGACAAGTGGCTGGAGAGCCTTGACGACAATGGTCATGTTGGGCCTGAAGTCGGCTTCGTACTGCACGCACAAGGCCGCCACCGCCGCGAGCTGAACACAAGCAAAGAGATTCATCAGTTAAAACCAATGAAGAAAAATAGCGTGTTATGAAAAAATAGCATGGCCTTTAAAATACGCTATTAGCAACCGATAGCGTGTTATTAGCGAGAAATTATATGCTGATTTAATTAGTGAGACATTTCTGAGAATGCTATAGTGTACTATTAGCGACGTTACAAGGCGCTATTTTTTCACTGGTTAAAACAGATATATCAATGGGGAATGGAATCATCGATCAATTTCTTCAGCTGGATTACGCACCTTGGCCACTGCTTTTGGCGGGTAGTCGTTGTTGAGCTTGGGATCGATGCACTGCTTGACCTTGTCCTCGCTCAGTCTCGGCGTGGCCTGCAGCAGCAGGATCAATGTCGATCGTCACACATGCATTCTTGGATGGTCTAAACGCTCTTAAATTTCTTTACGAAGGGGAGTAAAAGCAAACAAGGAAGAAATACGTACCCAGGTGACGAGGCTCTGCTGGCCCTTGGGCATGGTGTGGTCGACGGGCTTCCTCCCGGTGAGGAGCTCGAGGAGGACGACCCCGAAGCTGTAGACGTCGCTCTTGTGCGTGAGCTGGCCGGTCATGGCGTACTCGGGGGCGTGGTACCCAAATGTACCGAGCACCTTGGTGGAGTGGAGGCGGGCGGCGGTGTCGGCGGACTGGTTGGTGAGGTTGAAGTCGGCGATCTTGCCCTCGTGGCCGTCGAAGACGAGCACGTTGCTGGAGCGGACGTCGCGGTGGATCACGGACGGCTGCACCTTCTCGTGCAGGTACTCGAGGCCCCTGGCGGCGCCCAGGGCCACCCGGGCGCGCTGTGCCCACGTGAGCGCCGGCCCGGGCTCGGCCCCCTGCACGCCCTTCTTCCCGTGCAGGATGTCGTAGAGCGAGCCGTTGGTGGCGAACTCGTAGAGCACGATCCGGTTGTTGAGCTCCAGGCAATAGCCCAGCAGCTGCGTGAAGTGGTCGCACTTGAGCCTCGACACCACCGACAGCTGCGCGCAGAACTCGGCCTCCGACTGCCCGGAGCCGCCGTTGTCGAACATCTTGACGGCCACGGTGTCACCCGTGGCCAGCTTGGCGCGGTACACGCGGCCGTAGGAGCCCTCCCCGACCAGCGACCGGGCGCCGAAGTTGCCCGTGAGGCGGTTGAGCTCCGCCAGCGTGACCGCCGGGACGTCGATGGGCAGCACCTTGGCTGGCCCCACGCCGTTCCTCGGCGCGTTAGGGCCTCGCGCTTGCGCTGCAAGAATCAGATCGAGCGATCAAACTAACAGGCGTGATAATGCGAATGCGTGTGGTGCAGGAATGGAACGAAGATTGTAGGAACCTGGTGGTCGCGGGGGCGGCGTGGCAAGGTTGCCGGCCGGCGGGCCGTGGTACTCCTCCTTCTCACCGGCGCAGCACCACATCCTGGATCCAATAGATGCACACGGCGGCGAACTCAAGCAAGAAGAGCTCCGAGGCTAGCTGCCGGCCGGTCCGGATGTTGATCTAGCTATGTCAGCTGTAGACAAGATTGAGTTGAGGCGGTCCTGGTCCTATATGGCAGGGCAGGGCAGGGGCCGGGATGGTGGTGGTGGTGGTGGTGGTGGTTAGGGGAAGACCAGTTGACAATGCGCGGTGGATCGGTGGACGCGATCCCCGGCGGGGGATTGCAAATCATTCGCTGGGCCTTGGGCTACGTGCGGCCTGCGCAGTTGATGTTGCACACGTTCGTTTCCTCTCTCTGTGTCGAGCCAACCAACAATACAGAAGCCACTGCGTACTAGGAGTACAAGCTGACAGGCAAACACAATGGTCTGGTCTCCAGGAGAAGAGATTGTTTAGTTTATCTGTGAACAAAATGAGTTATTCTGGACAGAGTTTGGGACTGCCGAATTAGTTAGAGGGTGTTTGTTTGCAGGGACTTATTGATTTGGGGACTTAAAAAAGTCCCTATAAGTCCCATCTAAACCAAACAGGAAGAACTTATAGGGACTTAAAGTGGGCATTTGGGACTTATGAAATAAGACTTTCAAGGAGGGACTTATAGGGATTTATAGTTGTAATATGATTTTTTAGTCCATGTTAAGTCCCAAGAACCAAACAGATAGGGACTTTTTAGGGACTTGTGACTTATAAATTGGGATTAAAAAAAGTCCTAAAACTTATGAACCAAACAGGGCCTTAAGGCAATGCATGCATCAGAAGGTCCAGAAACTCAGAAGAAAACTGTGGTCAAACTGATCGCCCACGTTTGTGCGCCGCAGCTCACTCCCGACGTGCTCGCGTCTCGCGTGCAACCAGTCACGTCTCGTCTCCATGGCGACGCCCGCCCTTTGACCCTGCCTTTGCATCCTTTTTTTCTTTTCTAATCACAAGTTGTTGACCCGCCAACCGCAGGACAGAACTGCAAGAAAGTGACCATGCATGCATGCATGCATGTCCTCCATCCAATTCGTGGGAGACTCCAAGGCTCCAAGGGAATGCAGGGTTGGTTTCAGATTGTCGGTCATGCATGCAGGAATGAATGCACCCAGCAAGAAAATACAAGGCCAAATTGTGTATTCATGACAAAAAAAATATAGAAAAGAAGCAAGGGCCAAAACCGCGACCAGCTCACATCCTCCAAGCTGTTGCTGCTAACGTGTTGCATGTGTCTGTTCTTTTCTTTGGGCCATATGGAAATGCGGCAACAAATTGTGTTTTAGTGGAGATCCTTGGCTTGGATTTGCATGTCATGCTGAGAAGCGTTGCCGGGTCGTGCTCGTGCGAGCTCTGGAGCGTGCTGTGCGCGGGGGCGTCGCGTGCCAATCTGGAGGCGATCACCAGGGGAGGTCTGGTGTTTTGCTCGCTCTCCACCACTACTAATCTGCTGAAGATGGTGCGCTTCCTTCTGCCCTCTCCTCGCGAAGGCTGGTAGAGTGCAATGTTGCTGGTGACAGCGGCATCGGCATGAAGACCTGATGCTGATTATGCATACGGGATTGCTAAATCTAAGTCGACTGAGACTTAACCAAGTTCAGTCGACGCTATATCCGTAGAATCTTACGTGAAGGTCTGTGCACATGTCTGTCTGGCTCCGGCCTTACCGTTTCTGCATCTATTCTACTCCCTCCGTCCTAAAATAAGTGTCTCAAGCTTAGTACAATTTTGTATTAAAGTTAGTACAAAATTAAGATAATTATTTTGAGACGGAGGGAGTATGATGTTGTTTACGATTGTTTTTCCTTTTGTTTTCCCTTCTTATAAGATCTTGTCACCCGTTATCCTCGCCCCTTTTGGGTTAGGCGCGTGTGCCTTTTACCTCGAGTGCTATAAACCTGAATCCGTTGTTGTTTGCGGGGCGAGTGGCATCATATCATATTAATAAAAATGTGGAGCCTTGGCGAGGCCCTGTTTTTGGGGAAAAACAACATCCTCGAAGCTCCCAGTACACAAAATAAGTTCAAGAAGTTGGAAGTTTTGACATGCAATTATGCGTGTTGACCAGCAAAAGACCCACACGAGCAATGCTAGAAAACAAATTACAGGAACGGAGTCAAAAGGCACAAACAACATATGACCAGCAAAAAAAAGACCTACTCTCCAGCACCAGGCAAAGGTGGGGAGATCCTCTTCTAAGCATTCAACACTTTCAAATCATCACTGCTCCAACATGCATGCTGATCCAACGTTACGGATGAGTTGAAAGATTAACATATCAGTACACATCTTAATAAAAAGACATAAAAACTGAATGCTAAACAGGAGACTGCAGCTCTGTGATGGGCTGAACTTGCCAACTTCAAGTGAATAACATATATGTACATGAAAGGAGATCCATGACCCGCACTGGATCCTCTTCTAATACAGAGAGAATTACAACTTGTTAAAAAAGTAAACACGTGCTTAAACAGAGGGATCATGTACTGAGAAACGTATATACAGATTTCGAAGTATACATGTACACGATGACACCACCCAAGTCTTTTAGACCTTCAGGCAAGCTGCTCCGACGCCATCCAGCTTTTCCGACCATCAATCAAAGCTCAAGCCGCTTTCTTGCTCTTGAACCTGTTGGCGCACAGCACGTACACCAAAAAGTTGAGAAAACTGAGCCCCGCGAGCAGCCAGAAGAAGTTATCGAGGCGCCCCTCGTTCAGGTTGTCAGGGATCCACCCGGGCCTCCCTCCCCTCGTCGTGAAGTAGGCGACCATCGTGAGGATGAAGGCGCTGAGGTAGTTCCCGAGCGCGGTGGTGATGAGCTGCAGCGCGCTGCAGAGGCTCCTCATGGCGTCCGGCGACTGGTCGTAGAAGAACTCGAGCGCCCCGATGAAGGTGAACACCTCAGAGGCGCCGACCAGGAAGTACTGAGGGATTTGCCACAGGATGCTCAGCGGGACCGGGACGTTCTGGTCCACCAGGTGCGCCTCCCTGGCAATGGCCAGCCTTTTTATCTCGAGGACCGCGGCTGCTGACATTGCTAGGATGGAGATTACCAGGCCGATTCCCATCCGCTGCAGCTCTGAGAAGCCCCTCTCCTTGCCGGTGAACCTCCTGGCTATTGGGACCAGGATGCTGTCGTAGATAGGAACCCATATAATGACACTAACCACGTCAAAGGTGGATAGAGATGCTGGAGGGATCTTGAATGAGCCGATCGTTGGATCAAGCACCATCCCTTGTTCCACAAACATGGTGGACATCTGAGCATAAACAGCCGAAAACACAATTGTCGTTGCCCAGACAGGGAACATCCTTACCAATATCTTCAGTTCCTCCACCTGCGTGACAGTGCATACCCGCCATGGGTTGTTGAAGCTATCTTCTTTCACATCAAGATCAGTAATTGTAGCCGCCTTGTCCAGACATCTGAAATAAATGCCAGTTGAAAAATAAAGTGAACAGATTCACAAAAGCAAAAGGCTACTTTATCTAGTTTTTTAAGTTGGAATTTATCAAAACTATATATGTTAATAAGAATCAGCAACTAATAAAGTTGAAATATTTATTTCCCCTAGATCTTTACAGGTCAATAAACTGACTGGAGTTGTGGTGGTGTGCTATGCTCACCTGAGTTCATCTGTGTGCTCCAATTGCCGACTCCCTTCAATTGCTGAAACCCCATCTGCTAGCTCATACAAGAGAGAGCTGTCCTCTGGAACAGGTGCGTTCCACTTGCGCAAAGTGGCAGCAACTACCTGGCATACTCGTGTGATAGGACTGCCACCTGGCTTTTGGAATCTATAAAGCGAAGTGCCAGCGAAGAAGCTTATGATGGCAAGCCCCATGAATACTGTCGGAATGCCAAAGCCTAATCCCCATCCTAAATTGTCTTGCACCCAAACCAGAAAACTGCTTGATATAAGAGCACCAATGTTTATTGAAAAATAGAACCAATTGAAGAAAGACCCCTTCTGGATTCGCTCAGCTGGATCTGTGTCATCAAATTGATCCGCTCCAAAAGATGAGACACATGGCTTGATTCCACCAGTGCCAAGCGCAATCAGGTAAAGACCAAGAAAAAATACGGTATACTGCAAAGGACTGGCTTCTGGGCAAATGGCTCCTTCACAAGATGGAGGCATGAGCATAGGAACTGATGCTGAAAGAGTCAGTACTGACATCCCCTACAATTACAACATGAGTGTCAAGATAAGATACCAACCAGGTTAGGTCAGAATTGAGTATAGCAGTCAGAAATGAACCAAGAGCTCGTACACAAGACCTATAGGAATACTACTGACATGCACTTTCACAGTAATGCATACAGGAGTTATGAGAGTATAAGACATCTATTGTGAAAACGACGCATCACAAGCATAACTAATTTCATAGTGCATACACCATATCAAGTACTTCCCTCTGCAACTTAATATAAGATGTTTTTTGGCACTATCATGGATTCTAAAAACATCTTATAGATAGTTACAGAGGGAGTAGTATGTTACTGTTCCAACCCTGTTGGGGAGGGTGAGAATTATACTCTCATAGCTCATACCGTGCACGTCCTTTCAATTTGAGGAATCTATAAGCACTTACACATGATTTAGGACAAAATTTCAGTAAAGATGACTTACAATGAAGTATATTGTGGAGAACGTTGCAATCGTCCAATACCTACCCCAGTATGCATCAGCCAGGATAGCTCCAATGAGGGGAGTCAAATAGCAAGTTCCTGCCATGTAGTCACATTTCTAGCAGCAGAGGAGTTACCATCATGTAGTTTTTTTGTCAAGTAAGTCACAAGGTTTGTCGAGATGCCATAATAGGCCAACCGCTCGCAGCATTCATTACCTACAGGTTGGTTACAATAATTATTTTACACATACATACAGTTAGTTGTAACAAAAGTATGTATTTGGAGACTACTGCAAAAAATTACCTAAGATGAATGGGCATGCCTTCCATCTACCAGTTTTCTCCTTCACGACAGGGTTTCCAGAGAAGTCGACAGATCCATCTCCAGTGTATGTAAGTTGGCTCGATTCCTGAAATCAGGAGTATTTAGTGTGCTGTGTTATCACATAATTCATGGTCAATTTGCCAGGACTGAATAGTGATTTAAATCTAAGTAGGAGTCAAATGTAGATAGACCTGTGTCACTTCATTTTAGGACAGTAAAAGCATTGCTGTCTTTTGCTTCGGCCAAAAAAAGAAGATATCTTTAGGGAGGGGGCATTGCTGTCTTTCAATGCAGTAGTAATGATTAAGAGAGACCAAACAAGACAAAATTCAGAGTATCTATATTCGGCTTCAACATCCATCATGGTTGATAACTTGATTTTTCATTATGCCGTTATCATAGGCTGATATGTCCACCAGCTTAGGAAAACTTTATTATAGGCGTACATACTGATCACCAGAAATCTTGGCCAAGAAATCCGATACAGTCCAAGAGAACACCCTCAAATCGCGTTTACTGAAACTAAACAGAAACAACGCGAATCTAGCAAGTTCAGCTCACGATTGGAATCTCGAGACATTAAACGGATGGTCATATCTCATATGGAACACCATAACCGAGATACCAGGTCCTAGATACTCCATCCGGTGTTCCATATATGGAGTAATAGATACCGATAAAAGGGAAATATCTCAATCCAAATTCAGCGCAGCCGGTGGCCCACGAAGCTACCCCTGGTTAGCCTTTGATCTTGATTAAACGAAACCAAACTGTAGAATCACCTTCAACTAGATGCGATGATCAGTTGTAACCCAGGCTAGACTAGGGATCCCGCCTAAGCACGCGACCTCCGATCGCACGGAACCGAAACAAAATCTCAAGAAACGTGACGGCAGGACAGAGCAACCACTAACCTCCGGGTTAGCGAGGAGCCCCTGCTCCAGGGTGGGGTCGCCGGCCTCTGCCATGGTGGAACGGCGAGCCTCCGGTCCGATCGGCGCGCGCGAGAACGGCAGGTTGGGGCTGGGATACTCTGCTCGGAAGCTGAATATATGGAGGGAGGGAAACTTGTAGATCTGGATACGTAGGGTCCAAAGTCCAACCGGAAACAGTGAAGGGCACGGCACGAGCACCGGCTGGTCTTCGGGGAGGGAGTTGGGTTGGGGTTGGAGAAGGAATCTGGAGTCGGAGTGGTGGTTGGAGTTCTTGGGAGAACGACCGACTGGAACGAGGAGCACAAGAGGAGGATAAGCAAGCAAGGGGAAGGGGACGACGGAAGGGATCGGTGCCACTTGCGTGTCTCGGCAATGTTTAAGGATTCCTCACATCACCTTATTTGATTCATCAGATTCTTGATGCCAACCAAACTAGTGGTTGCATTTGTGAGTCCCACTTCGATGCTCCGTCGGTTGGAACGGCAATGTCAACCTCTCGCCACTAAGCAATAAAAACTAAGCATGTATTTGTAATCACTGTTTGCATTTTAGTTTTATTAATAGTACCATTTTCTAGCCACTAGATAACTCACTTAAGTTTTTTTGAGGGTTGATAACTCACTCATGTGACCAAGACACACGGCCTTGATCAGCGCACGGCATAAATCAGGCTCTCTTGTAAGACCATCTTTGACAGCTCCGGTAAAAAAAACTCACCTTAAAAATGATTTGACGGGCTACGGGCTGTTCGTAAAATTTAGGAGAAGTTGATAGGTGGGGTGTTTTTCACAGTTGTCGTAAAAACTTCTCCTAAAGGTGGTTTTTGGCGGTGGCACGACAGTGACGGCAAACTCCGGCGGTGGCTGACAGCCGAAGGCAGTGGTCAGCGGTGGCAGTGGTCGGTGGAGGCCGCGGTCGATGGCATGGTGGGTGTGACAGCGGCGCGGCAGACTATAGTGGCGGTTAGCTGATGCGGCACTTTTATGGGAAAGGCCATCTTCCCGTAGATGAAGGGTAATTGTTAAGATTTTTGGAATCGGGTAAAAAAATTGCGCATGTATGTTTTTTTACGAATACACAAAGCTTATCTATTTTTCATTGATAGAAGAAAGAGAACATAACCCCCCCCCCCCCCCCCGGTCCAGACCCCGGTCCAGACTCTAGCCATGGAAGGCGAGGTGATGGGACACCAGAAACGCAGACTTTGTCGCGACCTCATGAGAACCCCTGCCGCGCAGCCACGGCTCCAAACTTGATTGGAGCAACATACCCCCACTAGAGCGCCAAGACATTGACAAGTGGGCTGCAAGACCCGGCCTAGTCAGAGGGAAGACATGGGAAGCACCCTAGAAGTCGTACATTGCGCCTTGGAAGCCCACGCCTTGAGCGGCAACCCGAACCAATATGACGTCCAACATCTCTCTAAGGTCATTTCCCTACTTTATGTTTTGGATGATGATGACAACTCTTTGTTGGTCTAATCTTGTGCTAAGTGCTTCAGGTTCTCGGTGATTAGGCTTGCATCGATTAGTCATTCTCTCTGGAAGGAAAAGATCGAAGACGGTGTTTGTCTACGTGTTTATCTCTTTGGTCATAGGAAACCCGTACTATTAAGAGGGAATCCACATCAGAAGGAGTTGGGTGAATCATTTCACGTACACTTTTTCCTCACCCACCTTTGCCTTCCGTTTCTTGTTAGAGAGAGATCTCCCTCTCTTTCCAACTGTTGTTGTGTTCTCTCAGCGGTTGTACCGCTGGCCCTTGGCACCGACCCAACCACCACCCCAGGGGTGATACCCTGGGGTTGAACATCCCAGTTCATGACCAAGCGGTTGTACCGCAGCCCCCGGGCGGTGGTACCGCCAACTTGCTAAAATATGACTGCGGTATGTCATTGGCGGTTGTACCGGCCAGGTACCGCTCAACAACCGGTCCGGTTTCTGTTTTGATGCAAGATTGGGCGGTGGTGGCAGTTGTTCGGTTGTGCTCAGACACCAGTACCACCGGTGCCCTAAGTGGTTCTACCACTTAGGACTTAGCCACCCAGGGTACCAGGGCCAGGCGGTTGCACCGGCGCAGTACCGCTCGATCACCGCTCACAGGGGTGACTCCTTTCTGTTTCAAAGCGGTGGTTGAGCGGTTGTTCTGGTTGCTCTTCACAACCGGCACTACCGCTTGTCTGTCCGGTTGTACCGCTTGGTAGGGTTTCTGCAGTATACCCGTGAGTTTCGGTTGTACCGGGACGAGGAGCGGTTGTACCGCTGCAGTGCTGTTTTCGCAGTAACGGTTGGATTTTAGGGTTTGCTATATAAGGGAGGTTCTTCCACCTACCACACTGACCTCTGGCCTCTCTCTCTCCACCATTAATTCCACTCAAGCTTTCTTGCCCGATCTCTCTCTCTAGCCACTCAAACTTGTTGATTTGCTAGGAATTGAAGGAGACCTAGATCTACACTTCCACCAAAAGGACATTTGATTCCCCCATACTTTCTTGTGTGGATTTTGTTACTCTTGGGTGTTTGAGCACCCTAGATGGTTGAGGTCACCTCAGAGCCACATTCCATTGTGGTGAAGCTCCGTGGTTTCATTGGGAGCCTCCAATTCGGTTGTGGAGAGAGCCCCAACCTTGTTTGTAAAGGTTCGGTCGCCACCTTCAAGGGCACCAATAGTGGAATCACGGCATCTCGCATTGTGTGAGGGCGTGAAGAGAATATGGTGGCCCTAGTGGCTTCTTGGGGAGCATTGTGCCTCCACACCGCTCTAACGGAGACGTACTTCCCCTCAAAGGGAAGGAACTTCGGTAACACACCCTCGTCTCCACCGGCTCCACTCTTGGTTATCTCTCACCTTTACTTGTGCAAGCTTGTATTGTGTTGTATCCTTTGCTTGCTTGTGTGCTTGTTGTTGCATCATATAGATTGCCCACCTAGTTACATATCTAGACAACCTACTTTGATGCAAAGTTTAATTCGGTAAAGAAAAGCTAAAAATTGTTAGTTGCCTATTCACCCCCCCCCCTCTAGTCAACTATATGGATCCTTTCAATTGGTATCAGAGCCTCGTCTCTTTATTAAGGACTTTGCCGTCCGAAGAGTATGGTTGATACCGTAGACGGTGGGGAGGAGCACTCCAGTGTGAATCCATTCTCGTCTACAGCCGATGGGGGATCATCAGTCTCTCGCGAGGAGTTCAATGCGGCCTTGGACACATTGAAAACCTCCATGACGACCGAGGTTGAAGGCATGTTCAATAAGTTTTTAGAAGGCCTTAAATTATCCACCGCACCGATGAAAGTGGGTGATCCTGCTAACAAGGTGACGGATGCTAACTCCAATAAGGGGGAAGCTACTAGTGAACAAGTTCCTTTGCCTAGTGGTAGAAGTGGAAATGTCATCTTTGCCCATGTTGAACCACCACTTACTTATGGAGGACTGGTTCCCTCCACTCATTTGAATCATGTTGGTCCTCCTCCTAAGTTTGTGAACAATGAGGATTTTGCTTCTTGGGTCTATCGCTTTAAACGTCATTTAAACCATAGTAATACTAATCTTTGGAGAATCATTGAGCAAGGTTTCTACCCGCATGACCCAAGCAACTTCACCCCTAGAGAAGTCACGGATAATCAATTCAACGAGTCCGCTCTCTTCATCATCCAAGACGCCATTCCACCCGAAGATATTGCGCATCTCCGACCTTTCACCGTGGCCAAGGAAGCATGGCAACATGTTGTTTCCATTTACAAGGGAAGCGCAAGCATTCAACGCTCCAACTATGAAGTGGTGCAAGATGAAGCCGATGAGTTTGCAATGAATGAAGGTGAAGAACCTCATGAGCTTTACCGGAGATTAACCACTCTCGCGGTCTCACTCCGAGATCATGGGAGCAAGGATATAGATGACAATTGGATCAAGCGCAAGTTTCTCAAGGCCATGTCCTCCGTCATCCGTCAAAGGCCGGACTTCCACACCTTGTCCTCAAGTGAAGTGTTGGATGAGTTTATGGCAATGAGGATCTTGGACAAGACCGCCGACAATGCGGTGTTGCGTTCTCAACAAGCAAAGAAGCCCAACCTTGCCTTGAAGGCCAAGGCTAGTGTGGAAGAAGAGGGTGAAGAGGAAGATGAGGAGAGTAATCCCGAAGATACAAAATATGCTTATCATGAGCACATGGCTCTCGCTTCAAGGCAATTTTGGAGCTAGAAGAACTCAAGGCCCAACTTCAACAAGAACAACTCAAGTGGCACCAAGGGCAAGCAAAGTGTGAGGACATGCTATAATTGTGGCAACGTGATCCACTTTGTTGCGGAGTGCCCATATGAGAAGAGGGAAGACAATGGTGGCAAGCTTATCCGAAAAGACAAGGCCAAGTCCTTCCCCAACAAGAACAACTTCACCAAGAGGACTCCTCCCAAGGGGTTGGTGGCACAAGAAGAGTACAATGAGGATGATGATGATGAAGACGGTGAGACGGTTGCCATGGCCTCCGTTGCTATTGCCACAACTCCACGGGTGTCCCTCTTCGATTCACCCAACGAGAACATCACCACCAAGTGCCTCATGGCCAAAGTAACCAACAAGGTAACCCCCAACATCTAAACCACCATCACTACTAATCCCTCATTGACGGATTGCATTGATGAAAGTGAGGGGACTAGTGAGGAAGAGAATGAATTTGAATCTTTTATGAGTAAGCTCAAGCGTAAATCCAAGAAGCACTTTGTTGCTCTCTTGTAACAACTTGGTGAAGCCAATGACATGATCGAGGCTCACGAAGAAACCATCTCTAAGATGGAGGGGCATAGTCGTGACTATGCCGATGAGATATCGGATCTCTCTAATGCGCTTGAGGAAGAGTGTGGTCATTGTTTGGCTCTTGAGGAGTCACACAACGATGATCATGCTAAATTAAAGAAAGATCTTGATCATGCTCTTGTTGTATCTCTTGTGCTCGATTCCGAGAAGGCCAAACTTGGGTTGATCTTGCTAGACTCAAGGAGGAGTTTGATATACTTGACAAGGCTCACAAGGCCTTGAAGGGTACTCATGCTAGCTAGCCTTAAAGAGTCTCATGATCAACTCCAAGTGAAGCTAACCAAGGAGAAAGCCACATTTCCTCATATGGTTTTAATTGATAATGCAAATGCTACTAACCCGTATTGTGAGCATGTGCATCTGGTGGAGGAGAATGCAAAGTTGAAGGAGCAACTTGAGAAAGGCCTTGTGTCTTGCATACAAGGTGAGAAGAACCTCAACGACCTTTTGAGCAATCAAAAGGAAGTTGTGGCCAAGGAGGGAATTGGGTTTGCACGCAAGTCCAAGGACAAGAAGAAGAATGACAAGGCCAAACGACCTCCTCCTCTCAAGCAAACTTTTGTGAAGGAGGGAGAGGGTGCTTCTAAGGAGAAGAAGAACAATGTGAAGGGTGGTGGTGTCAAGAAGGGCATTTCCACTCCTTCCAACAAAGCCAGCGACTTTAATCCTTCTTATGTGTTATGCCGTGCTAGTGATGGGCATGTTTATGCCAAATTTGTTGGTTCTCCTTTTGAGTACATTGAATGGTCTATTTGGGTTCCTAAGACCCTTGTTACTAACATCAAAGGACCCATTACAAAATGGGTACCTAAAACCAAGCATTGATCTCTTGTAGGTGTTTGCTTCTGGTGGGGGATCATGGTTGCTCGATAGTGGAGCCACAAATCATATGACCGGAAGCAAGGACTTGGTGGTGGACGTGCACAAGATTTCATCTATGCCCACCAATGTCGAGTGGGGTGATGCCTCGTCTTCTAAGGTATTGGGTCTTGGCAAGGTTGTCATTTCTCATGATCTCACGATCGAGAAAGTCATGCTTGTTGAGTCCCTTGCATACAATTTACTTTCCGCTCATTAACTTTCACTCATGGGCTTTGCCACCTTCTTTGATATTGATACCGTGGCCCTCTTGTGGAGCAAGACTCTTAAAGTAGCCTTTGTTGGGCATGTCAAGAACGGTCTTTATGTGATTAACTTTTCGGAGCGACCCACTAAGACCGCGACATGCCTAATGGCTAAAGTTGATGTGGGATGGCTATGGCATCGTCGCTTAGCCCATGTCAATATGAGATCTTTGCAAAGTCTTCTCAAGGGGGACCATGTCCGTGGACTAACAAATGTTAGTTTTGCCAAAGATCATGCTTGCAGTGCTTGTATCGAAGGAAAGCTACATGAGAAGGCTCACCCTCCCACGACTATCATCTACTCGAAAAGGCCCTTGGAGCTCATTCACTTGGATCTCTTTGGACCTCCATCTTTTGATAATCTTGGGGTAGAAAGTATTGCTTGGTGATTGTGGATGATTATTCAAGATACACTTGGGTATATTTCTTCAAGAGGAAGAGTGAGACCCAACAAACCGTCATCAACTTTGCAAATGAAGCTCAACGCCAACAAAATTCAAAGATCTTGACAATAAGAAGTGAAAACGGCACCGAGATCAAGAACTACACCTTGGATGAGTTTCTCAATGATGAGGGGATCAAGCATCAATATTCCACACCTTACACCCCTCAACAAAATGGTGTAGCAGAGAGGAAGAACCGAACGTTGATGGATGCGGCAAGGACCATGATGGAGGAGTTCAAGTCTCCATACATCTTTTGGGCTGAAGCCATCAACACCGCTTGTCATGCATACAATCGTCTCTATCTCCGCGAAGGCTTGAAAAAGACTCCATATGATATACTCACTGGTAACAAGCCCAACCTCAAGTACTTTCGGGTGTTCGGGTGTAAGTGTTTCATTCTCAAGAAAGGTGTTCGTTTGTCTAAATTTGAGGCTAGAGCTCATGAGGGCATATTTGTTGGTTATGCTACAAACTCTCATGCTTATCAGGTCCTCAATAAGTCCACGAGACTTATTGAGGAGACGTGTAACGTGGAGTTTGATGAGAATAACGGCTCCCAAGTGGAGCAAAGTGGTACTTGTGATGTAGGTGATGAAATTCCTCCCCAAGACATAAGAAGAATGGGTGTTGGTCATATCCTACCCATTGAGGTACCCCTTGTGGCCGAAGGAGAAGGACAATGTTCCACTCAAGTGGAACCATCACCAAGCCAAGACCCACACACTTCCGAAGAACAAAGTGAAGGCCCTCAACCAAATGAACAAGATCAAGAGCAAGATCAACCTCAAAATGGTGGTGAACCACCAAGTGTTTCCCAAGGTCAAGTTCTCACCACCGAGAAAATTCAAGATCAAGAGCAAGCTCAAGATCAAGAACAAGCTCAAGACGATGCTCAAGATGATCAAGTTACCACTCCTCAACTCTCTCCTGAGGAGGAATTGGAGCGTCGTGCCACTAAGATTGCATCCAAGCTCTCTACCAAAGATCATCTCTTGACGAATGTGCTTGGAAGCTTAAGAAAAGGGGTAAGTGATACGTCTCCATCGTATCTATAATTTTTTATTGTTCCATGCCAATATTCTACAACTTTCATATATTTTTGGCAACTTTTTATACTAATTTTGGAACTAACATATTGATCCAGTGCCCAGTGTCAGTTCCTGTTTGTTGCATGTTTATGTTTAGCAGAAACCCAATATCAAACGGAGTCCAAACGGGATAAAACAGACGGAGAATTATTTTGGAATATTTATGATTTTTGGGAAGTAAAATCAACGCGAGACAGTGCCCGAGGGGGCCACGAGGCAGGGGGCGCGCCCTGGACCCTCGTGGGCACCCGCGTAAGGCGGTTGACGCTCTTCTTTTGCCGCAAAAAAGCTAATTTTATGAGAAAAATCTGGGCGAAAGATTCAACCCAATCGGAACTAAGGATCTCCGATATAAAAGAAACTGTGAAAGGGAAGCGGAACAGAGCGCAGAAACAGAGAGAGACAGATAGACAGATCCAATCTCAGAGGGGCTCTCGCCCCTCCCACGCCATGGAGGCCAAGGACCAGAGGGGAAACCCTTCTCCCATCTAGGGAGGAGGTCAAGGAAGAAGAAGACGAAGGGGCCCCCTCTCCCCTTCTCTTCCGGTGGCGCCGAACGCCGTGGCCATCATCATCACCGCAATCTTCACCAACAACTGCACCGCCATCATCACCAACTCTTCCCCCCTCCATGCAGCGGTGTAACCTCTCTCTTACCCGCTGTAATCTCTACTTAAACATGGTGCTCAACGCTATATATTATTTCCCAATGATGTATGGCTATCCTATGATGTTTGAGTAGATCCATTTTGTCCTATGGGTTATTTGATGATCAATATTGGTTTGAGTTGCATGTTTTATTATTGGTGCTGTCCTATGGTGCTCTCCGTGTCGGCATAGCGTGAGGGATCCCCGCTGTAGGGTTTGCAATATGTTCATGATTTGCTTATGGTGGGTGGCGTGAGTGATGAAGCCTGAGACCCGAGTAAGTAGGTTGTTTGCGTATGGGATAAAGAGGACTTGATGCTTTAATGCTATGGTTGGGTTTTACCTTAATGATCTTTAGTAGTTATGGATGCTTGCTAGAGTTCCAATCATAAGTGCATATGATCCAAGTAGGGAAAGTATGTTAGCTTATGCCTCTCCCTCAAATAAAATTGCAATAATGATTACCGGTCTAGTTATCGATTGCCTAGGGACAAATAACTTTCTCGTGACAAAAGCTCTTTACTAAAACTAATTTAGTTGTGTCTTTATCTAAACAGCCCCTACTTTTTATTTACGTGATCTTTATATTCTTGCAAACCTATCCAAAAACACCTACAAAGTACTTCTAGTTTCATAATTGTTCTAGGTAAAGAGAACGTTAAGCGTGCGTAGAGTTGTATCGGTGGTCGATAGAACTTGAGGGAATATTTGTTCTACCTTTAGCTCCTCGTTGGGTTCGACACTCTTACTTATCGAAAGAGGCTACAATTGATCCCCTATACTTGTGGGTTATCAAGACCTTTTTTTGGCGCCGTTGCCGGGAGCAATAGCGTGGGGTGAATATTCTCGTGTGTGCTTGTTTCCTTTATCACTAAGTAATTTTTATTTGCTGTTCTTAGTTGTTCTCTATCTTTAGTTATGGATATGGAACACGAAATACCAAAAATATTAGGTGTACTTGCTGCTCATGGAGATGAGGAACCTCCTAAAACCCTCGATGCTCGTTATGTGACAGATATTATGTACTACTTTGATAATCCAGAGAAAACCCCATTCAATTTGGTAATGGGAGACATGTTGGATCAACGTGAATACTTTAAGGATTATCGCTTGACTCAAAAAGGGAAACTATTATGGGATCAAATTTATATGTTGAAATGGTATGCTAGGCAACTATGCTTGAGATATGATTATACTTGTTGCTCTAGGATGAAGGCTCCACACCTTCCTTTTTATGCAAATTTAATGATAATGAAACTTTGGCTTCTTATGCTAGAGGTATATATGACTACTATGATGTGGAACAAATAGAAGAATTTGTTGCTTTTATGGGTGCTTATGAAATTGAATCTATGTTCAAAGAATATGAAAATCTTTATGATGCTGTTTACAGACCTGAAAATTTAGCTATTCTTAAATATTGTTATGAGAATTATGAATACAATTCCGATATTTATGCGTTTATTGAGAAAGTCTCCGCTGTCCCAGAAGAGACTAATATATTGCAGGAATCTATGGAAGAAGAAATTGATGAAACTGTGAGCTCATTGGATGAAAAAGATGAGGAGGAGAGCGAAGAACAAAAGGAGGAAGAGCGGATTGATCACCCGTGCCAACCTTCTAATGAGAGTAACTCTTCAAATCATACATTGTTTAATTTCCCTTCATGCTTACCGAAGGATGAATGCTATGATAATTGCTATGATCCCATTGATCCTTTTGAAATATCCCTTTTTGATGATGCTTGCTATGCTTGTGGACAATATACCAATATGAATTATGCTTATGTAGATGAACTTGCTATAGTTCCTTATGTTAAACGTGAAATTGTTGCTATTGCACCCACACATGATAGTCCTATTATCTTTTTGAATTCTCCAAACTACACTATATTGGAGAAGTTTGTACTTATTAAGGATTATATTGATGGGTTTCCTTTTACTACTACACATGATGATTTTGATGAGTATAATATGCATGTGCTTGCTGCTCCTACTTGCAATTATTATGAGGGAGGAACTATATCTCCACCTCTCTATGTTTCCCACACGATAAAATTGCAAGAAACTGTTTATACTATGCATTGGCCTTTACTATGTGTGAATGAATTGTTCTTTTATGACATGCCGATGCATAGGAAGAGAGTTAGACTTCGTCATTACATGATATATGTTGCTTTGTGCTCACTACTAAATTAAAAATCATTGCTAATTAAAATTGGCTTTGATATACCTTGGGATCCGGGTGGATTCACTACTTGAGCACTATATGCCTAGCTTAATGGCTTTAAAGAAAGCGCTGCCAGGGAGACAACCAGGAAGTTTTAGAGAGTCATTTATTTTTGTTGAGTGCTTTCATATAGTTTAAAAGCAACAAAAATAAAGAGGGGAACCCAAAACTTTTTCAAAAAGGAAAGTGAAAGTGAGAGAGACAAGCATTGTTGAAGTGGGAGCTAGCCTTGAACTTTGTTCATGCTCACGGAAACTTTGTGAATCTTGATTACAGAAACTTTTCAAAAAAAATAATTATCCCCTTGTACAATTCCATTGTATTATAAAAGTAATGTGCCAAGATTTTCCTTTAGGATGTTTACAATGCTTGTTGGTTTGTACGGTGCAGGACAGAAACTTTGGCTGTAGTGCGCGATTTTTCAATTTTTACTGGAACATCGAATGATTCTGAAACTTTTTGCAATGTCTTTATATAAAAAAAATTATTTTTCCTAATTTTTGAAGAATTTTTCAAGTATCATATGTATGGTGAATGTTCAGATTATTATAGACTGTTCTGTTTTAGATAGATTCTGTTTTTGATGCATAGTTTGCTTGTTTTGATGAAACTATCAATTTCTATAAGTGGGTTATAAGCCATGGAAAATTTATATTACAGTAGCTATAATGCAAAAATAAAATATGAATTGGTTTGCAACAATACTTAGAGTAGTGATTTTCTTTATTATACTAACGGATCTTACCGAGTTTTATGTTGAAGTTTTGTGTGGATGAAGTGTTCGATGATCGAGAAGGTCTTGATGTGAGGAGAAGAAGGAGAGGCAAGAGATCAAGCTTGGGGATGCGCAAGGCACCCCAAGTAAATATTCAAGGAGACTCAAGTGTCTAAGCTTGGGGATGCCCCGGAAGGCATCCCATCTTTCTTCAACAAGTATCGGTATGTTTTCGGATTCGTTTCATTCATGTGATATGTGCAAATCTTGGAGCGTCTTTTGCATTTAGTTTTTATCTTTTATTTTATGCACCATGCTGGTATGAGATTGTCCTTGGTTGATTTATAGAATCCTCATTGCACTTCACTTAAATCTTTTGAGTATGGCTTTATAGAATGCTTCATGTGCTTCACTTATATCATTTGAAGTTTGGATTGCCTGTTTCTCTTCACATAGAAAACCGCCATTTGTAGAATGCTCTTTTGCTTCACTTATACTTATTAGAGCATGGGCATATATTTTGTAGAAAGAATTAAACTCTCTTACTTCACTTATATCTATTTAGAGAATTGACAGGAATTGGTCATTCACATGGTTAGTCATAAAATCCTACATAAAACTTGTAGATCACTGAATATGATATGTTTCATTACTTGCAACCGTTTTGTGATATAAAGATGGTGATATTAGAGTCATGCTAGTGGGTGGTTGTGGATTATAGAAATACTTGTGTTAAAGTTTGTGATTCCCGTAGCATGCACGTATGGTGAACCGTTATGTGATGAACTCGGAGCATGATTTATTTATTGATTGTATTCCTTATGAGTGGCGGTCGAGGACGAGCTATGGTCTTTTCCTACCAATCTATCCCCCTAGGAGCATGCGCGTAATACTTTGCTTTGATAACTTCTAGATTTTTGCAATAAGTATATGAGTTCTTTATGACTAATGTTGAGTCCATGGATTATACACACTTTTTCCCATCGTTCCACCGTTGCTAGCCTCTCTAATACCGCACACCTTTCGCCGGTATCATACACCCACCATATACCTTCCTCAAAACAGACACCATACCTACCTATCATGGCATTTCCATAGCCATTCCGAGATATATTGCCATGCAACTTTCCACCGTTCCGTTTATTATGACACGCTCTAGTGCATCCGTTGCATGGCAATCCCTACTCGTCACATTGACATCAATTGATGGGCATCTCCATATATAGCCCGTTGATTAGCCGCGTCGATGTGAGACTTTCTCCCTTTTGTCTTCTCCACACAACCTCCACCATCATATTCTATTCCACCTATAGTGCTATGTCCATGGCTCACGCTCATGTATTGCGTGAAAGTTGAAAAGGTTTGAGAGCATCAAAAGTATGAAACAATTGCTTGGCTTGTCATCGGGGTTGTGCATGATTTGAATATTTTGTGTGGTGAAGATGGAGCATAGCCAGACGATATGATTTTGTAGGGATAACTTTCTTTGGCCTTGTTATTTTGAAAAGACATGATTGCTTTATTAGTAGACTTGAAGTATTATTGTTTTTATGTCAAATGATAGACTATTGCTTTGAATCACTCGTATCTTAATATTCATGCCATGATTAGATTATGTGATCAAGATTATGCTAGGTAGCATTCCACATCAAAAATTATATTTTTTTTATTATTTACCTACTCGAGGACGAGCAGGAATTAAGCTTGGGGATGCTGATACGTCTCCGTCGTATCTATAATTTTTGATTGTTCCATGCCAATATTCTACAACTTTCATATTTTTTGGCAACTTTTTATACTATTTTGGGACTAACATATTGATCCAGTGCCCAGTGCCAGTTCCTGTTTGTTGCGTGTTTATGTTTTGCAGAAACCCAATATCAAACGGAGTCCAAACGGGATAAAAAATGGATGGAGAATTATTTTGGAATATTTATGATTTTTGGGAAGTAAAATCAACGTGAGACGATGCCCGAGGGGGCCACGAGGCAGGGGGCACGCCCTGGACCCTCGTGGGCACCCCGTAAGGCGGTTGACGCTCTTCTTTTGCCGCAAGAAAGCTAATTTTATGAGAAAAATATGGGCAAAAGATTCAACCCAATCGGAGTTACGGATCTCCGGATATAAAAGAAACGGTGAAAGGGCAGCGGAATAGAGCGCAGAAACAGAGAGAGACAGATCCAATCTCGTAGGGGCTCTCGTCCCTCCCATGCCATGGAGGCCAAGGACCAGAGGGGAAACCCTTCTCCCATCTAGGGAGGAGGTCAAGGAAGAAGAAGACGAAGGGGCCCCCTCTCCCCTTCTCTTCCGATGGCGCCGAAACGCCGTCGTGGCCATCATCATCACCGCAATCTTCACCAACAACTTCACCCTATCATCACCAACTCTTCCCCCCTCTATGCAGCGGTGTAACCTCTCTCTTACCCGCTGTAATCTCTACTTAAACATGGTGCTCAATGCTATATATTATTTCCCAATGATGTATGGCTATCCTATGATGTTTGAGTAGATCCGTTTTGTCCTATGGGTTATTTGATGATCAAGATTGGTTTGAGTTGCATGTTATATTATTGGTGCTGTCCTATGGTGCTCTCTGTGTCGCGCAAGCGTGAGGGATCCCTGCTGTAGGGTTTGCAATATGTTCATGATTTGCTTATGGTGGGTGGCGGAGTGATGTAAGCACGCACCCTAGTAAGTAGGTTGTTTGCGTATGGGATAAAGAGGACTTGATGCTTTAATGCTATGGTTGGGTTTTACCTTAATGATCTTTAGTAGTTGCGGATTCTTGCTAGAGTTCCAATCATAAGTGCATATGATACAAGTAGAGAAAGTATGTTAGCTTATGCCTCTCCCTCAAATAAAATTGCAATAATGATTACCGGTCTAGTTATCGATTGCCTAGGGACAAATAACTTTCTCGTGACAAAAGCTCTTTACTAAAACTAATTTAGTTGTGTCTTTATCTAAACAGCCCCTACTTTTTATTTATGTGCTCTTTATATTCTTGCAAACCTATCCAAAAACACCTACAAAGTACTTCTAGTTTCATACTTTTTCTAGGTAAAGCGAACGTTAAGCGTGCGTAGATTTGTATCGTTGGTCGATAGAACTTGAGGGAATATTTGTTCTACCTTTAGCTCCTTATTGGGTTCGACACTCTTACTTATCAAAAGAGGCTACAATTGATCCCCTATACTTGTGGGTTATCAGTAAGCACTCGTAGACAATTAGCAAACTATTGTGAACATCACGCGTTTGTTTCTTGTGTTGAACCCCAAAAGGTCTATGAGGCGCTCGAGGATCCGGATTGGCTTAATGCCATGCATGAAGAACTCAACAACTTCGAGCACAACAAGGTGTGGAGATTTGTGCCAAGGCCATCAGGGAATCATAATGTCATTGGAACCAAGTGGATATTCAAGAACAAGCAAGATGCCCATGGGATTATCGTTCGCAACAAGGCTCGGTTGGTAGCACAAGGCTACTCCCAAGTCGAGGGTATCGACTATGGTGAAACCTTTGCTCCCGTTGCTCGCCTTGAATCCATTCGTTTGTTGATTGCTTATGCTTCTCATCATAACTTCAAGTTGCAACAAATGGATGTGAAGAGTGCTTTTCTTAATGGTCCTATTAATGAGTTGGTGTATGTCAAACAACCCCCAGGGTTTGAGGATCCCTATTTCCCGATCATGTGTACCAACTCGATAAGGAGCTATATGGCCTTAACCAAGCCCCATGTGCGTGGTATGAGCACCTTACCGAGTTGTTGCAAGATCATGGGTTTGAAATTGGAAAAATTGACCCCACTCTTTTTACTAAGAAGGTCAAAGGGGAGTTGTTTGTATGCCAACTATATGTTGATGATATTATCTTTGGTTCCCCTAACAAAGATTTCAATGAGGATTTTGCCGCTCTCATGACCTCAAAGTTCAAGATGTCCATGATGGGAGAGTTGAAATTCTTCTCGGGTTCGAAATCAAGCAAAGAAGAGAAGGAACCTTCATCAACCAAGCCAAATACACTCAAGACATGCTCAAGAGATTCAAGCTAAGTGATGTCAAGACGGCTTCCACTCCAATGCCCGTCAAATGCCAACTTGACATAGATCCCAATGGTAAAGCGGTGGATCAAAAGGTATATCGCTCCATGATTGGCTCCTTGCTTTACCTTTGTGTATCTAGACCGGATATCATGTTGAGTGTGGGAATTTGTGCATGGTTTCAAGCCGCACCTAAGGAAAGACACTATGTGGCGGTCAAGCGAATCTTTCGACATTTGGCTCATACCCCAAACTTTGGCTTATGGTACCCAAGAGGAGAAATTTCAACCTTGTGGGCTATTCGGACTCCGATTGGGTGGGAGACAAAGTGGATAGGAAGTCAACTTCCGGAGGGTGCCAATTTCTTGATTGCTCTTTGGTGAGTTGGTCTTCTAAGAAGCAAAGTTGTGTGTCTCTCTCGTCCATCGAAGCGGAGTATGTGGCTACCGATAGTTGTTGTGCACAACTTCTATGGATGAGGCAAACTTTAAAGGATTATGGTGTCATTTGTGACAAAGTGCCTCTTTGGTGTGACAATGAAAGTGCCATCAAGATCTCTCTCAACCCAGCACAACACTTCAAGACGAAGCATATTGAGATTCAGTATCACTTCATCCGGGATCACATTAGGCGAGGGGAGATCGAGCTCAACTATGTCAACACTCATGATAACCTTGCAGATATCTTCACGAAGCCCTTGGATGAAGCAAGATTTTGCGAGTTAAGGCATGAGCTAAATATCATTGATTCGAGCAATGTGGCTTGAACCCTTGCACACCCCACCATACTCATCATGTTGTCTTGTTCTAGGTGTAGGCATGGACATACAGGGAGTATTGTTCTCTCAATGAAGTCTTCCTCCCCCATTATGCATAAATTGATCAAGTCTTTCACATTAGCCATTTTTATGGTACTTGTGCTTTAAAGATGAGTTTTGGTCATGTGCCCAAGGTTAAAATCTTCGCGGTGCCATACCTTTCACTCAAACATAGGTGGCTTCGGCCATCGCCCCTTTTTCTTCAAAAGGGGAGTTGGTTTCTTTGGGTCTTTTTCGCTCTTGCTTAGTCTTTTTGTTAGGTCCTAGGTGTTGTGATCTCCAAGTTAGGGTTTTTCTCGTTGGTTGCTTCTTGCTCTTGGAGATCATCACACCATATTCCAGTGTCTTGATCCATCCCAAGCCTTCCTCTACCTCCTAAAAACATCCAATCCAATTGCACACATTTTGATCTTGGTTCGGGTAATGCTGACTGGGCGGTACAACCGGTGGCCCGAGCAGTTCAACCGCTGGTGCACTCGGTTTGTACCATCCCAGGAGGACTCCCAGGGGTGTTTGAGCGGTTCCACCACTCGACCCCAGGTTGTGCTCCTTGCTACCTCTTGAGCACTGCGTTGGTTTTCCCTTGAAGAGGAAAGGGTGATGCAGCAAAGTAGCGTAAGTATTTCCCTCAGTTTTTGAGAACCAAGGTATCAATCCAGTAGGAGGCCACGCACGAGTCCCTCGCACCTACACAAACAAATAAATCCTCGCAACCAACGCAATAAAGGGGTTGTCAATCCCTTCACGGTCACTTACGAGAGTGAGATCTGATTGATATGATAAGATAATATTTTTGGTATTTTTATGATAAAGATGCAAAGTAAAGAAAACAAAATAAAAACGGCGCTAGAAATAGCTTGTTGTCGGGAGATTAATATGATGGAAAATAGACCCGGGGGCCATAGGTTTCACTAGTGGCTTCTCTCAAGAGCATAAGTATTACGGTGGGTGAACAAATTACTGTTGAGCAATTGACAGAATTGAGCATAGTTATGAGAATATCTAGGTATGATCATGTATATAGGCATCACGTCCGAGACAAGTAGACCGACTCTGCCTGCATCTACTACTATTACTCCACACATCGACCGCTATCTAGCATGCATCTAGAGTATTAAGTTCATAAGAACAGAGTAACACTTTAAGCAAGATGACATGATGTAGAGGGATAAACTCATGCAATATGATATAAACCCCATATTGTTATCCTCGATGGCAACAATACAATACGTGCCTTGCTGCCCCTACTGTCACTGGGAAAGGACACCGCAAGATTGAACCCAAAGCTAAGCACTTCTCCCATTGCAAGAAAGATCAATCTAGTAGGCCAAACCAAATTGATAATTCGAAGAGACTTGCAAACATAACCAATCATACATAAAAGAATTCAGAGAAGATTCAAATATTGTTCATAGATAATCTTGATCATAAACCCACAATTCATCGGTCTCAACAAACACACCGCAAAAGAAGATTACATCGAATAGATCTCCACAAGAGAGGGGAGAACATTGTATTGAGATCCAAAAGAGAGAAGAAGCCATCTAGCTAATAACTATGGACCCGAAGGTCTGAGGTAAACTACTCACACATCATCAGAGAGGCTATGATGTTGATGTAGAAGCCCTCCGTGATCCATGCCTCCTCCGGCGGAGCTCCGGAAAAGGCCCCAAGATGGGATCTCACGGGTACAGAAGGTTGCGACGGTGGAATTAGGTTTTTGGCTTCGTATCTGGTAGTTTGGGGGTACGTAGGTATATATAGGAGGAAGGAGTACGTCGGTGGAGCAACAGCGGGCCCACGAGGGTGGAGGGCGCGCCCCCCTACCTCGTGCCCTCCTGGTTGATGTCTTGACGTAGGGTCCAAGTCCTCTGGATCACGTTCATTCCGAAAATCACGTTCCCGAAGGTTTCATCCCGTTTGGACTCCGTTTGATATTCTTTTTCTGCGAAACTCTGAAATATGCAAAAAACATCAATTTTGGGCTGGACCTCCGGTTAATAGTTTAGTCCCAAAAATAATATAAAAGTGTATAATAAAGCCCAATAATGTCCAAAACAGAATATAATATAACATGGAACAATAAAAAATTATAGATACGTTGGAGACGTATCAAGCATCCCCAAGCTTAATTCCTGCTCGTCCTCGAGTAGGTAAATGATAAAAACAAATTTTTTGATGTGGAATGCTACTTGGCATGATTTCAATGTAATTCTTCTTAATTGTGGTATGAATATTCAGACCCGAAAGATTCAAGATAAAAGTTCAATATTGACATAAAAATAATAATACTTCAAGCATACTAACTAAGCAATTATGTCCTCTCAAAATAACATGGCCAAAGAAAGTTCATCCCTACAAAATCATATAGTTTAGTCATGCTCCATTTTCATCACACAAGAATGCTCTCATCATGCACAACCCTGATGACAAGCCAAGCAATTGTTTCATACTTTAGTAATCTCAAACTTTTTCAACCTTCACGCAATACATGAGCGTGAGCCATGGATATAGCACTATGGGTGGAAGAGAATATAATGATGGGGGTTATGTGGAGAAGACAAAAAAGGGAGAAAGTCTCACATCAACGAGGCTAATCAATGAGCTATGGAGATGCTCATCAATTGATGTTAATGCAAGGAGTAGGGATTGCCATGTAACGGATGCACTAGAGCTATAAATATATGAAAGCTCAACAAAAGAAACTAAGTGGGTGTGCATCCAACTTGCTTGCTCACGAAGACCTAGGGCATTTGAGGAAGCCCATTGTTGGAATATACAAGCCAAGTTCTATAATGAAAAGTTCCCACAAGTATATGAAAGTGACAAAATAAAAGACTCTCTATCATGAAGATTATGGTGCTACTTTGAAGCACAAGTGTGGTAAAAGGATAGTAACATTGTCCCTTCTCTTTTTTTGGGTCTTCTCTTTTTTATGGCCTTTCTCTTTTTTCATTTTTTTATTTTTCCTCACTTGGGACAATGCTCTAGAAAATGATGATCATCACACTTCTATTTATCTACAACTCAATGATTACAACTCGATACTAGACCAAAGTATGACTCTATATGAATGCCTCCGGCGGTGTACCGGGATATGCAATGAACCAAGAGTGACATGTATGAAAGGATTATGAATGGTGGCTTTGCCACAAATACTATGTCAACCACATGATCATGCAAAGCAATATGATAATGATGAGTGCGTCATGATAAACGGAATGGTGGAAAGTTGCGTGGCAATATATCTCGGAATGGCTATGGGAATGCCATAATAGGTACGTATGGTGGCTGTTTTGAGGAAGATATAAGGAGGTTTATGTGTGAAAGAGCGTATCATATCACGGGGTTTGGATGCACCGACAAAGTTTGCACCAACTCTCAATGTGAGAAAGGGCAATACACGGCATCAAGAGGCTAGCAATGATGGAAAGGTGAGAGTGCGTATAATCCATGGACTCAACATTAGTCATAAAGAACTCACATACTTATTGCAAAAATCTGCAAGTTATCAAAAACGAAGCACTACGTGCATGCTCTTAGGGGGATAGATTGGTAGGAAAAGACCATCGCTCGTCCCCGGCCGCCACTTATAAGGAGGACAATCAAAGAACACCTCATGTTTCAAATTTGTTACATAACGTTTACCATACGTGCATGCTATGGGACTTGCAAACTTCAACACAAGTATTTTTCAAATTCACAACTACTCAACTAGCACAACTTTGATATCACTACCTCCATGTCTCAAAACAATCATCAAGCATCAAACTTCTCTTAGTATTCAACACACTCATAAGAAAGTTTTTACTAGTCTTGAATACCTAGCATATTAGGATTATTTAAGAAAATTACCATGCTATTTAAGACTCTCAAAATAATCTAAGTGAAGCATGAGAGAATAATAGTTTCTATAAAACAAAACCACCACCGTGCTCTAAAAGATATAAGTAAAGTACTAGAGCAAAAACTGTATAACTCAAAAGATATAAGTGAAGCACATAGAGTATTCTAATAATTTCCGAATCATGTGTGTATATCTCAAAAAGTGTGTACAGCAAAGATGATTGTGGTAAACTAAAAAGCAAAGACTCAAATCATACAAGACGCTCCAAGCAAAACACATATCATGTGGTGAATAAAAATATAGCTCCAAGTAAAGTTACCGATGGAATTAGACGAAAGAGGGGATGCCTTCCGGGGCATCCCCAAGCTTTGGATTTTAGGTGTCCTTAGATTATCTTGGGGTGCCATGGGCATCCCAATCTTAGGATCTTGCCACTCCTTGTTCCATAATCCATCAACTCTTTCACCCAAAACTTGAAAACTTCACAACACAAAACTTAACAGAAAATCTCGTGAGCTCCGTTAGCAAAAGGAAACAAAACACCACTTAAAGGTACTGTAATGAACTCATTCTTTATTTATTTTGGTGTTAAACTTACTGTATTCCAACTTCTCTATGGTTTATAAACTATTCTACTAGCCATAGATTCATCAAAATAAGCAAACAACACACGAAAAACAGAATCTGGCAAAAACAGAACAATCTGTAGTAATCTGTAGCTAACGCAAACTTATGGAACTCCAAAACTTCAGCCAAAATAGGACGACCTAGAAAATTTGTTTATTGATCAGCAGAAATTGGAATCAATATTTTATCACGTTCTGGTGGTTTTTAACAATTATTTTCATGAACAGAAAGTTTCTGGAATTTTCAGCAAGATCAAATAACTATCATCCAAGAAGATCCTATAGGTTAAACTTGGCACAAACACTAATTAAAACATAAAAATACATCTAAGAAGAGGCTAGATCAAAGATTTATTCTTAAACAGAAGCAAAAACAAAAAAACTAAAAATAAAATTGGGTTGCCTCCCAACAAGCGCTATCGTTTAACGCCCCTAGCTAGGCATTGGTAATTCTAACGATGCTCACATCAAAGACAAGAATTGAAACACAAAGAGAGCATCATGAAACATGCGACAAACACATCTAAGTCTAACATACTTCCTATGCATAGGCATCTTATAGGCAAACAAATGATTATAGCAAGCAAAAACTAGCATATGCAAGGAAGAGGAAAGAAACAATAGCAATCTCAACATAACGAGAGGTAATTTAGTAACATGAAAATTTCTACAACCATATTTTCCTCTCTCATAATAATTACATGTAGGATCATAAGAAAATTCAACAATATAGCTATCATATAAAATATTTTTAACACGATCCACATGCATGCAAAGTTGACACTCTTCCTAAGTAGTGGGATTAACATTAACTAAAGTCATGACCTCTCCGAACCCACTTTTATCAAAAATACCATAAGACTGAACATTCTCCAAATGTGTGGGATCTAAAGTGGACAGTCTTCCAAACCCACTTTCAATAATATTGCAAACATTATTATCAATCTCATATTCATCATGGGGATTAAATAAATTTTCAAGATCATAAGAAGAATCACCCCAATCATGATCATTGCAACAAGTAGTAGACATAGCAAAACTAGCATCCCCAAGCTTAGGGTTTTGCATATTATTAGCACAATTGACATCAAGATAATTTATAGTAAAATCATTGAAATCAGGCTTTTCATCGAGGGAACTATCAAGCATGGGTGCAATAGCAACAATCTCATTTTTAACATAAGGAACTATAGCAAATTCGTCTTCATAAATATTGGGATCATGGCCACAAGAATAGCAAGCATCATGTTCATCAAGGGATATTTCAACCAAATCATCGGAATCATAATTATCTATAGATTCATGCATATCATTATTTTCTTCCAGAGCAACGGTCATTCTTTCAATAAATTCTTGGACATAGACATTATGAGCAAAGTTTTCATTGCAATATTTAAGTATGATGGAATTTTCAGATTTCTTGAGAGTAAAATCATACTTTTCAATTAAAGAAGCAACTTCATGAGCACCCTTAAAAATGACAAATTCTTCAATTTGTTCGATATCATAGTAGCTATAAACACCCTTTGCATAAGAAGATAAGATTTCATTATCATTGAACTCACATAGGTAGGGAAGGTGGTTTTTAGGGTTCTTAGAGCAACAAGTAAAATCACAAATTTCACAAAGATTCCAAGCATAGCATAGCAAACTATTTATATGATACCATAAGAGCTTCCCTTTTTCAGACAAACGATGACGTACAAAATGAGCATGCTCATCTAAAGATTTCCATCAACTAGGCTAGTTGGGGTTTCAAAGATGAGCGCATAAGGATCGAAGATGATCCAAGTAGAACACTTTAAGTGGATCCATATCAATAGATTTTCAGCAAGCGAAGATGCAAGCATATAGAAGGCACACGGAAACACAAACAAAGATACATACGGGAAGAAGGCGAACGAAAAAGAGAGGGCGAAAAAAACAGCAAGGGTGAAGTGGGGGAGAGGAAAACTAGAGGCAAATGGCAAATAATGTAATGCGGGAGATAAGGGTTTGTGATGGGTACTTGGTGTGTTAACTATTGCGTAGACTCCCCAGCAACGGCGCCAGAAATCCTTCTTGCTACCTCTTGAGCACTGCATTGGTTTTCCCTTGAAGATGAAAGGGTGATGTAGCAAAGTAGCGTAAGTATTTCCCTCGATTTTTGAGGACCAAGGTATCAATCCAGTAGGAGGCCACGCACAAGTCCCTCGCACATACATAAACAAATAAATCCTCGCAACCAACGCAATAAAGGGGTTGCCAATCCCTTCATGGTCACTTATGAGAGTGAGATCTGATAGATATGATAAGATAATATTTTTGGTACTTTTATGATAAAGATGCAAAGTAAAGAAAACAAAATAAAAAAGGCACTAGAAATAGCTTGTTGTCAGGAGATTAATATGATGGAAAATAGACCCGGGGGCCATAGGTTTCACTAGTGGCTTCTCTCAAGAGCATAAGTATTATGGTGGGTGAACAAATTACTGTTGAGCAGTTGACAGAATTGAGCATAGTTATGAGAATATCTAGGTATAATCATGTATATAGGCATCACGTTCGAGACAAGTAGACCGACTCCTGCCTGCATCTACTACTATTACTCTACACATCGACCGCTATCCAGCATGCATCTAGAGTATTAAGTTCATAAGAACAGAGTAACGCTTTAAGCAAGATGACATGATGTAGAGGGATAAACTCATGCAATATGATATCAACCCCATCTTGTTATCCTCGATGGCAACAATACAATACGTGCCTTGCTGCCCCTACTGTCACTAGGAAAGGACACCGCAAGATTGAACCCAAAGGAAAGCACTTCTCCCATTGCAAGAAAGATCAATCTAGTAGGCCAAACCAAACTGATAATTCGAAGATACTTGCAAAGATAACCAATCATACATAAAAGAATTTAGAGAAGATTCAAATATTGTTCATAGATAATCTTGATCATAAACCCACAATTCAACGGTCTCAACAAACACACCGCAAAAGAAGATTACATCGAATAGATCTCCACAAGAGAGGGGGAGAACATTGTATTGAGATCCAAAAAGAGAGAAGAAGCCATCTAGCTAATAACTATGGACCCGAAGGTCTGAGGTAAACTACTCACACATCATCGGAGAGGCTATGGTGTTAATGTAGAAGCCCTCCGTGATTGATGCCCCCTCGTGAGCTCGGAACAGGCCCCAAGATGGGATCTCACGGCATGAAGGTTGCGGTGGTGGAATTAGGTTTTGGCTCCGTGATCCGGTACTTTGGGGTGCGTAGGTATATATAGGAGGAAGGAGTATGCGTCGGTGGAGCAATAGGGGCCCACGAGGGTGGAGGCGCGCATACAGGGGGTAGGCGCGCCCCCCTACCTCGTGCCCTCCTGGTTGATGTCTTGACGTAGGGTACAAGTCCTCTGGATCACGTTCGTTCTGAAAATCACGTTCCCGAAGGTTTCATTCCGTTTGGACTCCGTTTGATATTCTTTTTCTGCGAAACTTTGAAATAGGCAAAAACAACAATTCTAGGTTGGGCCTCCGGTAAATAGGTTAGTCCCAAAAATAAAATAAAAGTGTATAATAAAGCCCAATAATGTCCAAAACAGAATATAATATAGCATGGAACAATAAAAAATTATAGATACGTTGGAGACGTATCACTCCTGACCGCACCGGTCGGTTACAGGCGGTATTACCGCTGCCTTCCAGGCAACGGAAGTACCGCCCGCAACCACTGGCACGTACCAGGAAGCGGTACAAACCGCTCCTTGGAGCAGTACAACCGCTTCGCGTCTGCGGGCATATATATAGGGTCGGGGCCGAAGGGTTTTCTTGTCCCTTCATCCCCTTTCCTCCTCCTCCATCTCCTGCCCTAGCCGCCAGTCACCATTGCCCCTGCCCCGGAGTGCTCGTCGCGGTCAGGATCCGCGGGCTCTTCGTGGATCCGCTCCGTGGAGGCCCCCTCATTCCCGATCTCTTCCCATGGATGCCTATAATGCCTCGTTTTCTTCTTTCTAGGGTTTCGTTCCCTTCTTCCAGGGAATTACTTGACATTTCGCGTTTATTGTTCAAACTATTGGGTGGAAGAGATCTATATATGCCTCCTGTTTTGTTTGCATTTCTTAGAAGTTAGAATATTGTTATTTTGATTCAAATCTCGTGGATAGTCTTTCTACAACTGGTAGTGCTGCTCTCCCAGCGGTTCTACCGCCTCAAGGGGCGGTACTACCGGTTTTAGAACCGGTACAACCGCTATGTCTGAACCACATAGCACTGTTCTATCTTCTCTGTTTTGCAATCAATCTATTCCTCTACTCGTGTGTGCAATCCTTTCATCTTTGTTGGGTTTCTTGTGTTCTTCCCGTGTGTGTGTGTGCAGGTGGCTCTGGTTCTCGCTCTGGTCCTTGTAGCAAGAACAAGAAGAGGGCTCGGAGATGCAAGCGCCTGGTTGAGACTGATGAAGAAGAAGAGGTTGTGATTCCCACCAAACCCACTCGTCGTGAGAAGTCTGCCACTGCCAAGCAACGTGTGGTTATGCCCCTGCACCGGTGGAAAGCCAAGGATGGGGAAGCCTTCCGGACGAAGAATCCATACGAGGTTCCCATTGCGCCTCGTTGGACCACCATTCAGTTCCGGAATGAGATGCAAGTGAGGATTGTTCATGAACTTTTTGAGCACAAGAAGAATAGGTGTGCCAAGCAGTGGACTATTGATCTTGATTATTGGAGGAGCAACTTGGAGTATTTTGGTGAGGCTTTGGCTCTTTGCGAAGAGTTTGATTTGGTCAAGCTCATGTCTGTCAACTGTGACTTCGATGTTCAACTCATTCATCAGTTTTATGCCACTGTTCACTTTGGAGAAGATGAAGCTCACACTCTCTCGTTCATGTGTCATGATGAGCTCTTTCAAGTGCCATGGAGGGCTTTCTGCAATGCCATTGGGTATGAGGATACCGGCCTCGAAGGGAATGGTGGCATCCGTCCTCACAACCATCCCCATTCTGTGCCTAAGGAGAAACTTGCTCCTTTGTACATTTGTGGACGAGGCATTATTGGAGAATCCAAGGATCTTCAGAAGGTCTATGATATCATGCATCGAGTGTTCTGCAATGTGCTTTTGCCCAAGGTTGGAAATCAGGATGAAGTCTATGGGTACCTTGTTGACTTGCTTGTTGCTATGAAGACCAAGGTGGGTTCTGGTGCTACTTTTGATGTGTCCTACTGGATGTGGCACGAGATGTACAGCATGGTCATCTATAGAAAGCTCCCCATTTATGCTCCTTTCGTCATGTGCTTTCTGAACTCAGTTTGGGTTGTTCGCCGCCCTGGAGAGCTTCTCACTTCTCCAGATAACCTTGCTACGTCTTGAGCTTGCGTTGGTTTTCCCCGAAGAGGAGAGGATGATGCAGCACAGTAGC
This sequence comes from Aegilops bicornis, assembly GCA_021605145.1. Lineage (NCBI taxonomy): Eukaryota > Viridiplantae > Streptophyta > Magnoliopsida > Poales > Poaceae > Aegilops > Aegilops bicornis. The sequence goes on from CM038672.1 coordinate 40,420,928, forward strand.
GTAAGTATTTCCCTCAGTTTTTGAGAACCAAGGTAACAATCCAAGAGGAGGCCACGACAAGTCCCTCGTACCTGCACAAAACGATAGCTACTCGCAACCAACGCGATTAGGGGTTGTCAATCCCTTCACGGTCACTTACGAGAGTGAGATCTGATAGAGATAATATTTTTGGTATTTTGATATATAGATGCAAAGTAAAAATAAAAGCAAAGTAAAAACAAAGCAAGTATTAAAAGTGATGGAGATTGATATGATGAGAATAGACCCGGGGGCCATAGATTTCACTAGTGGCTTCTCTCAAGAGCATAAATATTCTACGGTGGGTGAACAAATTACTGTTGAGCAATTGACAGAATTGAGCATAGTTATGAGTATATCTAGGTCTGATCATGTATATAGGCATCACGTTCATGACAAGTAGACCGAAACGATTCTGCATCTACTACTATTACTCCACTCATCGACCGCTATCCAAAGATGCATCTAGAGTATTAAGTTAAAACAGAGTAACGCCTTAAGCAAGATGACATGATGTAGAGGAATAAATTCATGCAATATGATAAATACCCCATCTTGTTATCCTCGATGGCAACAATACAATACGTGCCTTGCAACCCTTTACATCCTTTGGGTAAGGACACCGCAAGATTGAACCCAAAGCCATGCACTTCTCCCATTGCAAGAACTACCAATCTAGTTGGCCAAACCAAACGATTCGAAGAGACTTGCAAAGATAACTCAATCATACATAAAAGAATTCAGAGAAGATTCAAATATTATTCATAGATAAGTTGGATCATAAACCCACAATTCATTGGTCTCAACAAACACACCGCAAAAAGAAGATTACATGGAATAGATCTCCACGAGAGAGGGGGAGAACATTGTATTGAGATCCAAAAAGAGAGAAGAAGCCATCTAGCTACTAACTATGGACCCGTAGGTCTGAGGTAAACTATTCACACTTCATCGGAGAGGCTTTGATGATGATGTAGAAGCCCTCCGTGGTGGATGCCCCTCCCGTGAGCTCGAACAGGCCCCAAGATGGGATCTTGTGGATACAGGAATTTGCGGCGGTGGAATTAGGTTTTGGCCCTGTTACGATTGTTTGGGAAGTGCGAGGTATATATAGGAGGAAGGAGTACGTCGGTGGAGCAACAGGGGCCCACGAGGCGGGCGCGCCCTAGGGGGCGCCCCACCTCGTGACCGCCTCCGTTGTTCCTTGGCGTAGGGTCCAAGTCTTCTGGATCACGTTCGGTGAGAAAATCACATTTCCGAAGGTTTCATTCCGTTTGGACTCCGTTTGATATTCTGTTTCTTCGAAACACTAAAAAAAGCAAAAAACTGCAATTCTGGGCTAGGCCTCCGGTTAATAGGTTAGTCCCGAGAATAATATAAAAGTGGAAAATAAAGCCCAATATAGTCCAAAACAGTAAATAAAGTAGCATGGAGCAATCAAAAATTATAGATACGTTGGAGACGTATCAGGCATTCCCAAGCTTAATTCCTGCTCGTCCTCGAGTAGGTAAATGATAAAAAAGAATTTTTGATGCGGAGTGGTACTTTGGCATAACTTCAATGTAAATCTTCTTAATTGTGATATGAATATTCAGATCTGAATGAATACAAAATAAAAGTTCATATTGATAAAAGAAATAGTAATACTTCAAGCACACTAATCAAAGTAATCATGTCTTCTCAAAATAGCATGGCAAAAGAAAGTTCGTCCCTACAAAATCATATAGTTAGGCTATGCTTCATTTTCGTCACACAAAGATGTTCCCAACTTCTATACCCCCGATGACAAGGCAAGCAATTGTTTCATACTTAAATAATCTCAAACTTTTTCAACCTTCACGCAATACATAAGCGTTAGCCATGGATATAGCACTATGGGTGGAATAGAATATGATGATGGGGATTGTGTGGAGAAGACAAAAAAGGAGAAAGTCTCACGTTGACGAGGATAATCAACGGGCTATGGAGATGCCCATCAATTGATGTCAACATGAGGAGTAGGGATTGCCATGCAACGGATGCACTAGAGTTATGAATGCTCAACAAAAGAAAACTAGTGGGTGTGCATCCAACTTGCTTGCTCATGAAGACCTAGGGCATTTGAGGGATCCCATCGTAGGAATATACAAGCCAAGTTCTATAATGAAAAATTCCCACTAGTATGAAAAAGATAACTTATGAGACTCACTATATGAAAAACATGGTGCTACTTTGAAGCACAATATATGAGACTCTCTACATGAAGAACAAGGTGCTACTTTGAAGCACAAGTGTGGAAACAAAAAGATAGTAACATTGCCCTTTTTATTTATTTTCTTTTTTGGGCCTTTCTTTTTTTTCTTTTTGGCCTTTCTCTTTTTTTGGGCAATGCTCTAATAATGATGATCATCACACTTCTATTGATTACAACATAAGGATTACAACTCGAAACTAGAACAAGATATGACTCTATATGAATGCCTCCGGCGGTGTACCGGGATGGTGCGATGAATCAAGAGTGACATGTATGAAAAATAATGCATGGTGGCATTGCCACAAATACGATGTCGACTTCATGATCATGCAATTGAAGGAAATATGCCCTAGAGGCAATAATAAAGTTATTATTTATTTCCTTACATCATGATAAATGTTTATTATTCATGCTAGAATTGTATTAACCGGAAACATAATACATGTGTGAATATATAGACAAACAGAGTGTCACTAGTATGCCTCTACTTGACTAGCTCGTTAATCGAAGATGGTTATGTTTCCTAACCATAGACATGAGTTGTCATTTGATTAACGGGATCACATCATTAGGAGAATGATCTGATTGACATGACCCATTCCGTTAGCCTAGCACTTGATCGGTTAGTATGTTGCTAATGCTTTCTTCATGACTTATACATGTTCCTGTAACTATGACATTATGCAACTCCCGTTTACCGGAGGAACACTTTGGTGCTACCAAACGTCACAACGAATCGGGTGATTATAAAGGAGTACTACAGGTGTTTCCAAAGGTACATGTTGGGTTGGCGTATTTCGAGATTAGGTTTTGTCACTCCGATTGCTCTGGAGAGGTATCTCTGGGCCCTCTCGGTAATGCACATCATTATAAGCCTTGCAAGCAATGTGACCAATGAGTTGGTTACGGGATGATGCATTACAGAGCGAGTAAAGAGACTTGCCGGTGACGAGATTGAACTAGGTATTGGATATCGACGATCGAATCTCGGCAAGTAACATACCGATGACAAAGGGAACAACGTATGTTGTTATGCGGTTTGACCGATAAAGATCTTCGTAGAATATGTAGGAGCCAATATGGGCATCCAGGTCCCGCTATTGGTTATTGACCGAGAATAGTTCTAGGTCATGTCTACATAGTTCTCGAACCGTAGGGTCCGCACGCTTAAGGTTTCGATGACGGTTATATTATGAGTTTGTGTATTTTGATGTACCGAAGGTTGTTCGGAGTCACGGATATGATCACGGACATGACGAGGAGTCTCGAAATGGTCGAGACATAAAGATTAATATATTGGACGGATATATTTGGACACCGGAAAGGTTCCGGAGAAGTTTGGAGCTCCGGAGGTTACCGGAACCCCGGGAGGTATATGGGCCTTATTGGGCCCATGTAGGGGAAGGAGAAGGAACAAGGGAGGCGCCCCCAAGCCCAATCCGAATTGGGGAGGGCCCGGCCCCTCTTTCCTTTCTCCTTCCCCTCTTCCTATTCCTACTACTAGTACTACTTCCTAATACTAGTACTCCTTCCTTCCCTCCAAATAAGATAAGGAAAGAGAGGGAAACCTACTTGGAGTAGGTTTCCCTCGCCATGGTGCGCCCCCCCTTGTGGCCGGCCACCTCCTCCCTCCCTCCTTTATATACGGGGGTGGGGGGCACCCTAGAACACACAAGTTGATCCTTGAGATCGTTCCTTAGCCGTGTGCGGTGCCCCCCTCCACCATATTCCACCTCGGTCATATCGTAGCGGTGCTTAGGCGAAGCCCTGCGTCGGTGAAACATCAAGATCGTCACCACACCGTCGTCTTGTGGAACTCCCTCTCCCGGAGCTTTGCTGGATCGGAGCCCGAGGAGCGCCATCGAGCTGAGCGTGTGCCAAGAACTCGGAGGCGCTGGAGTAACGGGCGCTGGGATCGGCTGGATCGCGAGGAGAACGTCGACTACTTCCTCTACGTCATCATCGACTCGGAGGTGCCGGAATGCTTGACTGGGATCGGCAGGATCGCGAGGAGAACGTCGACTACTTCCTCTACGTTGTGATCGCTTCCGCTTTGGTCTACGAGTGCGTAGACAACACTCTCCCCTCTCGTTGCTATGCCATCACCATGGTCCTGTGTGCGAGGGAAAATTTTGAAATTACTACGTTACCCAACAAAGTGGCATCCGAGCCTGGTTTTATGCGTTGATGTCATATGCACGAGTAGAACACAAGTGAGTTGTGGGCGATACAAGTCATACTGCCTACCAAAGCATGTCATACTTTGGTTCAGCGGTATTGTGAGATGAAGCGGCCCGGACCGACATTACGCCAGACGCTTACGCGAGACTGGTTTCACCATTACGAGCACTCGTGCTTAAAGGTGGCTGGCGGGTGTCTCTCTCTCACTTTAGTTGAACCGAGTGTGGCTATGCCCGGTCCTTGAGAAGGTTAAACGGAGTCTATTTGACGAAGTATCGTTGTGGTTTTGATGCGTAGGTAAGAACGGTTCTTGCTCAGCCCGTAGCAGCCACGTAAAACTTGCAACAACAAAGTAGAGGACGTCTAACTTGTTTTTGCAGGGCATGTTGTGATGTGATATGGTCAAGACGTGATGCTATATTTTATTGTATGAGATGATCATGTTTTGTAACCGAGTTATCGGCAACTGGCAGGAGCCATATGGTTGTCGCCTTATTGTATGAAATGCAAACGCCCTGTAATTGCTTTACTTTATCACTAAGCGGTAGCGATAGTCGTAGAAGCAATAGATGGCGTAAACGACAACGATGCTACGATGGAGATCAAGGTGTCGCGCCGGTGACGATGGTGATCATGACAGTGCTTCGGAGATGGAGATCACAAGCACAAGATGATGATGGCCATATCATATCACTTATATTGATTGCATGTGATGTTTATCCTTTATGCATCTTATTACTGCTTTGATTGACGGTAGCATTTTAAGATGATCTCTCACTAAAATTATCAAGTAGTGTTCTCCCGAGTATGCACCGTTGCCAAAGTTCGTCGTGCCGAGACACCACGTGATGATCGGGTGTGATAAGCTCCACGTCCATCTACAACGGGTGCAAGCCAGTTTTGCACACGCAGAATACTCAAAGTTAAACTTGACGAGCCTAGCATATGCAGATATGGCCTCGAACACGGAGAACGAAAGGTCGGCGTGAATCATATAGTAGATATGATCAACATTGTGATGTTCACCATTGAAAACTACTCCATCTCACGTGATGATCGGTTATGGTTTAGTTGATTTGGATCACGTGATCACTTAGATGACTAGAGAGATGTCTGTCTAAGTGGGAGTTCTTAAGTAATATGATTAATTGAACTTAAATTTATCATGAACTTAGTCCTGGTAGTATTTTGCAAATTATGTTGTAGATCAATAGCTCGCGTTGTTGCTTTCATATGTTTATTTTCATATGTTCCTAGAGAAAATTGTGTTGAAAATGTTAGTAGCAATGATGCGGATTGGATCCGCGATCCGAGGTTTATCCTCAATGCTGCATGTAAGAATTATGTCCTTAATGCACCGCTAGGTGATGACCTATTGCGAGGAAGCGTATGCGGGCGTTATGAACGTTTGGCTAGCTCAATATGATGACTACTTGATAGTTTAGTGCACCATACTTAACGGCTTAGAATCGGGACTTCAAAGACGCGTTTTGAACGTCATGGACCATATGAGATGTTCCAGGAATTGAAGTTAATATTTCAAGCAAATACCGAGTTGAGAGATATGAAGTCTCCAACAAGTTCTATAGCTAAAAGATGGAGGAGAATCGCTCAACTAGTGAGCATGTGCTCAGATTGTCTCAATACTTCAATCGCTTGAATCAAGTGGGAGTTAATCTTCCAGATAAGATAGTGATTGATGTAATTCTCTAGTCACCATCACTAAGTTACTAGAACTTCGTGATGAACTATAGTATGCAGGATGACGAAACGATTCCCGAGCTCTTCGTGATGTTCAAATCAACGAAGGTAGAAATCAAGAAAGAGCATCAAGTGTTGATGATTGACAAGACCACTAGTCTCAAGGAAAAGGGCAAAGGGAAGAAGGGGAACTTCAAAAGGAACGGCAAGCAAGTTGCTGCTCGAGTGAAGAAGCCCAAGTCTGGACCTAAGCCCGAGACTAAGTACTTTTGCTGCAATGGAACTGGTCACCGGAAGCGGAACTACCCTGAATATTTGGTGGATAAGAAGGATGGCAAAGTGAACAAAGGTATATTTGATATACAGATTATTGATGTGTATTTTACTAGTGTTCATAGCAACCCCTCGGTATTTGATACCGGTATAGTTGCTAAGAGTAGTAACTTGAAGCAGGAGTTACAGAATGAACAGAAACTAGTTGAAGGGGAAGTGACGATGAGTGTTGGAAGTAGTTCCAAGATTGATATGATCATCATCGCACACTCCCTATACTTTCGGGATTAGTGTGGAACCTAAATAAGTGTTATTTGGTGTTGAGCATAAATATGATTTGATCATGTTTATTGCAATACGGTTATTCATTTAAGTAAGAGAATAAATTGTTGTTCTGCTTACATGAATAAAACCTTATATGGTTACACACCCAATGAAAATGGTTCATTGGATCTCGATCATAGTGATACACATATTCATAATATTGAAACCAAAAGATGCAAAGTTAATAATGATAGTGCAACTTATTTGTGGTAATCGCCGTTTAGGTCATATTGGTGTAAAGCGCTTGAAGAAAACTCCATGTCGATGGACTTTTGGAATCACTTGACTATGAATCATTTGATGCTTGCGAACCGTGCCTTTTGGGCAAGATGACTAAAACTCCGCTTCTCGGAACAATGGAACAAGCTACCGACTTATTGGAAATAATACATACCGATGTATGCGATTCAATGAGTGTTGATGCTCGTGGCAAGTATCGTTATTTTCTGACCTTCACAAAATGATTTGAGCAGATATGGGTATATCTACTTGATGAAACATAAGTCTGAAATAATTGAAAAGTTCAAAGAATTTCAGAGTGAAGTGGAAAATCATCGTAACAAGAAAATAAAGTTTCGCGATCTGATCGTGGAGATAAATATTTGAGTTACGAAGTTTGGTCTTCATTTGAAACAATGTGAAATAGTTTCGCAACTCACGCCATATGGAACACCACAACATAATGGTGTGTCCGAAAGTCGAAATAACCGCACTTTATTGGATATGGTGCGATCTATGATGTCTCTTATCAATTTACCACTATCGTTTTGGGGTTATGCATTAGAGACAGCTGCATTCACGCTTAATAGGGCACCGTCTAAATCCGCTGAGGCGACACCGTATGAACTATGGTTTAACAAAGAAACCTAAGCTGTCGTTTCTTAAAGTTTGGAAGTTGTGATGCTTATGTGAAAAAGTTTCATCCTGATAAGCTCAAACCCAAATCGGAGAAGTGCGTCTTCATAGAATACCCAAAGGAAATTGTTGGGTATACCTTCTATCACAGATCCGAAGGCAAAAAACATTTGTTTCTTATAAATGGATCCTTTCTAGAGAAGGAGTTTCTCTCGAAAGAAGTGAGTGGGAGGAAAGTGGAGCTTGATAAGGTAATTTGTACCTTCTCCCGAATTGGAAAGTATTTCATCACGGAAATCAGTTCCAATGATTCCTACACCAATTAGTGAGGAAGCTAATGATGATGATCATGTAACTTCAGATCAAGTCACTACCGAATCCCGTGAGGTAAACCAGAGTGAGATCCGCACCAAAGTGGTACGGCAATCCTGTTACGGAAGTCATGCTACTAGATCATGACGAACCTACAAACTATGAAGAAGCAATGGTGAGCCCAGATTCCGCTTAAATGGCTAGAAGCCATGAAATCTGAGATGGGATCCATGTATGAAAACAAAGTGTGGACTTTGGTTGACTTGCCCGAGGGTCGGCAAGCAATAGAAAATAAATGGATCTTCAAGAGGAAGACGGACGTTGATAGTAGTGTTACTATCTACAAAGCTCGACTTGTCGCAAAAAGGTTTTGACAAGTTCAAGGTGTTAACTACAATGAGATTTTCTCAACTGCAATGATGCTTAAGTCTGTCCGAATCATGTTAGCAATTGCCACAATTTATGAAATTTGGCAAATGGATGTAAAAACTGCATTCCTGAATGGGTTTCGGAGGAAGAGTTGTATATGATGCAACCAGAAGGTTTTATCGATCCAAAGGGAGCTAACAAAGTGTGCAAGCTCCAAATGATCCATCTATGGACCGGTGCAAGCATCTCGGAGTTGGAATATACGCTTTCATAAGTTGATCAAAGCATATAGTTTATACAGACTTACAAAGGAAGCCTGTATTTACTAGAAAGTGAGTGGGAGCACTACAAAGATTTCGATAAGTATATGTGAATGAAATATTGTAGATCGGAAATAATGTAGAATTATTCGCAAAGCATAAAGGAGTGTTTGAAAGGAGTTTTTCAAACAAAGACCTCGGTGAAGCTGCTTACATATTGAGCATCAAGATCTATAGAGATAGATCAAGACGCTTGATAAGTTTTTTTCAATGAGTACATACCTTGACAAGATTTTGAAGTAGTTCAAAATGGAACAGTCAAAGAAAGAGTTCTTGCCTGTGTTACAAGGTGTCAAATTGAGTAAGACTCAAAACCCGACCACGGCAGAAGATAGAAAGAGAATGAAAGTCATTCCCTATGCCTTGGCCATAGGTTCTATAAAGTATGCCATGCTGTGTACCAGATCTATTGTATACCCTACACCGAGTTTGGCAAGGAGTACAATAGTGATCTAGGAGTAGATCATCGGACAGCGGTCAAAATTATCCTTAGTGGAATAAGGATATGTTTCTCGATTATGGAAGTGACAAAAGGTTCGCCGTAAAGGGTTACGTCGATGCAAGTTTTGACACCGATCTGGATGACTCTAAGTCTCGATCTAGATACATATTGAAAGTGGGAGCAATTAGCTAGAATAGCTCCTTGCGAGCATTGTTGACATAGAAATTGCAAAATACTTACGGATCTGAATGTGATGAGACCCGTTGACTAAAAATATCTCACAAGCAAAACATGATCACACCTTAGTACTCTTTGGGTGTTAATCACATAGCGATGTGAACTAGATTATCGACTCTAGTAAACCCTTTGGGTGTTGATCACATATCGATGTGAACTATGGGTGTTAATCACATGGTGATGTGAACTATTGCTGTTAAATCACATGGCGATGTGAACTAGATTATTGACTCTAGTGCAAGTGGGAGACTCAAGGAAATATGCCCTAGAGGCAATAATAAAGTTATTATTTATTTCCTTACATCATGATAAATGTTTATTATTCATGCTAGAATTGTATTAACCGGAAACATAATACATGTGTGAATATATAGACAAACAGTGTCACTAGTATGCCTCTACTTGACTAGCTCGTTAATCGAAGATGGTTATGTTTCCTAACCATAGACATGAGTTGTCATTTGATTAACGGGATCACATCATTAGGAGAATGATCTAATTGACATGACCCATTCCGTTAGCCTAGCACTTGATCGTTTAGTATGTTGCTATTGCTTTCTTCATGACTTATACATGTTCCTGTAACTATGAGATTATGCAACTCCCGTTTACCGGAGGAACACTTTGGGTGCTACCAAACGTCACAATGTAACTGGGTGATTATAAAGGAGTACTACAGGTGTTTCCAAAGGTACATGTTGGGTTGGCGTATTTCGAGATTAGGTTTTGTCACTCCGATTGTCGGAGAGGTATCTCTGGGCCCTCTCGGTAATGCACATCATTATAAGCCTTGCAAGCAATGTGACCAATGAGTTGGTTACGGGATGATGCATTACTGAGCGAGTAAAGAGACTTGCCGGTGACGAGATTGAACTAGGTATTGGATACCGACGATCGAATCTCGGGCAAGTAACATACCGATGACAAAGGGAACAACGATGTTGTTATGCGGTTTGACCGATAAAGATCTTCGTAGAATATGTAGGAGCCAATATGGGCATCCAGGTCCCGCTATTGGTTATTGACCGAGAATAGTTCTAGGTCATGTCTACATAGTTCTCGAACCGTAGGGTCCGCACGCTTAAGGTTTCGATGGCGGTTATATTATGAGTTTGTGTATTTTGATGTACGAAGGTTGTTCGAGTCCCGGATATGATCACGGACATGACGAGGAGTCTCGAAATGGTCGAGACATAAAGATTAATATATTGGACAGATATATTTGGACACCGGAAAGGTTCCGGAGAAGTTTGTTGATCTGGGAGGTTACGGGAACCGCCCGGGAGGTATATGGGGCTTATTGGGCCCATGTAGGGGGAAGGGATATGGAACAAGGGAGGGGCGCGCCCAAGCCCAATCCGAATTGGGGAGGGGCCGCCCCTTTCCTTTCTCCTTCCCCTCTTCCTATTCCTACTACTAGTACTACTTCCTAATACTAGTACTCCTTCCTTCCCTCCAAATAAGATAAGGAAGAGAGGAAACCTACTTGGAGTAGGTTTCCCTCCCATGGTGCGCCCCTTGTGGCCGGCCACCTCCTCCCTCCCTCCTTTATATACGGGGTGGGGGCACCCTAGAACACACAAGTTGATCCTTGAGATCGTTCCTTAGCCGTGCGCGGTGCCCCTCCACCATATTCCACCTCGGTCATATCGTAAGCGGTGCTTAGGCGAAGCCTGCGCCGGTGAAACATCAAGATCGCCACCACACCGTCGTGACGGAACTCCCTCTCCCCGAGCTTTGCTGGATCGGAGCCCGAGGAGCATCATCGAGCTGAACGTGTGCCAAGAACTCGGAGGCGCCGGAGTAACGGGCGCTGGGATCGGCTGGATCGCGAGGAGAACGTACGACTACTTCCTCTACGTCATCATCGACTCGGAGGTGCCGGAGTAACGGCACTGGGATCGGCAGGATCGCGAGGAGAACGTACGACTACTTCCTCTACGTTGTGATCGCTTCCGCTTTGGTCTACGAGGGTACGTAGACAACACTCTCCCCTCTCGTTGCTATGCCATCACCATGGTCCTGTGTGTGCGTAGGAAAATTTTGAAATTACTACGTTACCCAACAGCAATGGCAATATGACAAAAGTAAGGTATGTCATGATGATGATGAACGGAACGGTGGAAAGTTGCATGGCAATATATCTCGGAATGGCTATGGAAATGCCATAATAGGTAGGTATGGTGGCTTTTTTGAGGAAGATATAAGGAGGTTTATGTGTGATAGAGCGTATCATATCACGGGGTTTGGATGCATCGCGAAGTTTGCACCAACTCTCAATGTGAGAAAGGGCAATGCACGGCAATCAAGAGGCTAGCAATGGCGGAAAGGTAAAAGTGCGTATAATCCATGGACTCAACATTAGTCAAAAGAACTCATATACTTATTGCAAAAATTTAGAAGTCATCAAAAATCAAGTACTACGCACATGCTCCTAGGGGATAGATTGGTAGGAAAGACCATCGCCGTCCCCGACCGCCACTCATAAGGATGCACAAGCTGTACACTTCATGTTTCAAATTTGTTACACAACTTTAACCATACGTGCATGCTACGGGATTTGCTAACTTCGACACAAGCATTCTTTAAATTCATAATCACCCAACTAGCATTACTTTAATATTACCACCTCCATATCTCAAAACAATTATCAAGCATCAAACCTTTCTTAGTATTCAACACACTCAAAAGAAAGTTTCACATATCTTGAATACCAAGTATATTAACATTAAACAAATTACCATGCTATTTATGACTCTCAAAATAATCTAAGTGAAGCATGAGAGATTAATAGTTTCTTTAAAACAAATCCACCACCGTGCTCTAAAATATCTAAGTGAAGCACTAGAGCAAAAATTATCAAGCTCAAAAGATATAAGTGAAGCACTATGAGCATAACTATCAAACTCAAAAAAATATAAGTGAAGCACTATGAGCATTCTATCAAATTCCAATTCATGTATGGCTCTCTCAAAAGGTGTATACAGCAAGGATGATTGTGGTAAACTAACAAGCAAAGACACAAATAATACAAGACGCTCCAAGTAAAACACTTATCATGTGGTGAATAAAAATATAGCTCCAAGTAAATTACCGATGGAAGTAGACGAAAGAGGGGATGCCTTCCGGGGCATCCCCAAGCTTTGAATTTTTGGTGTCCTTGGATTATCTTGGGGGATCCATGGGCATCCCCAATCTTAGGCTCTTGCCACTCCTTGTTCCATAATCCATCAAAATAATTCACCCAAAACTTGAAAACTTCACAACACAAAACTCAATAGAAATCTCGTGAGCTCCGTTAGAGAAAGAAAACAAAAGACTACTTTGAGGTACTGTAATTAACTCATTCTTTATTTATATTGGTGTTAAACCTACTGTATTCCAACTTCTCGATGGATCATAAACTATTTTACTAGCCATAGATTCATCAAAATAAGCAAACAACACACGCAAAACAGAATCTGTCAAAAACAGAATAGTATGTAGTAATCTGTAACTAACACAAACTTATGGAACTCAAACAATTCTACCAAAATTAGACGACCTGGAAATTTTGTTTATTGATCAGCAGCAATTGGAATCAGTATTTTATCACGTTCTGGTGATTTTTAACAATTCGGGCACTGAGCACAAAGTTTCTGGAAATTACAGCAAGATCAAATAACTATCATCCAAGAAGATCCAATAGGTTTAACTTGGCACAAACACTAACTAAAAGAGAAAACCACATCTAAACAGAGGCTAGATGTATTATTTATTCCTAAACAGCAAGGAAAAATATTGGGTTGTCTCCCAACAAGCGCTTTTCTTTAAATCCTTTTTAGCTAGGCATTGAGATTTCAATGATGCTCACAAGAAAGACAAGAATTGAGGCACAAAGAGAGCATCATAAAACATGTGACAAACACACTTAAGTCTAACATACTTACTATGCATAGGCATATTATAAGCAAACAAATTATCGTAGCAAGCAAAAATTAGCATATGCAAGGAAGCGGAAAGGAACAATAGCAATCTTAACATAACGAGAGGTAATTTAGTAACATGAAAATTTCTATAACCATATTTTCCTCTCTCATAATAATTACATGTAGGATCATAAAAAAATTCAACAATATAGCTATCACATAACATATTCTCAACACGATCCACATGCATGCGAAGTTGACACTCTTCCAAAATAGTGGGATTAATAATAACTAAAGTCATGACCTCTCCAAACCCACTTTTATCAAAAACTTCATAAGATTGAACTTTATCCAAATATGTGGGATCTAAAGTTGACACTCTTCCAAACCCACTTTCAATATTGCAAACACTATTATCAATCTCATATTCATCATGGGGATTAAATAAATTTTCAAAATCATAAGAAGAATCACCCCAATTATGATCATTGCAACAAGTAGAGGACATAGCAAAACTAGCATCCCCAAACTTAGGGTTTTGCATATTTTTAGCACAATTGACATCAATAGAATTTATAGTAAAATCATTGCAATCATGCTTTTTATTCAAAGATCTATCGTGAATCGCTTCATAAAGTACTTCATCACAATTTTTAGATTCACGAAATTTCAGGCAAAACCTCATAAAGATAATCTAGTGCACTCAATTCACTAGCAATAGGTTCATCATAATTGGATGTCTTAAAGAGATTAGCAAGTGGATGAGGATCCATAAACTTTTAGCAAGCGAAGATGCAAGCAAAAAGAAGGCACATGGTAACACAAGATTGAACGGAGGAAGGGCGAATAAAACGGCAAGAGTGAAGTGGGGGAGAGGAAAACGAGAGGCAAATGGCAAATAATGTACTGCAAGAGATAGGGATTGTGATGGGTACTTGGTATGTTGACTTTTGCGTAGACTCCCCGGCAACGGGCGCCGTAAATCCTTCTTGCTACGTCTTGAGCTTGCGTTGGTTTTCCCCGAAGAGGAGAGGATGATGCAACACAGTAGCGTAAGTATTTCCCTCAGTTTTTGAGAACCAAGGTATCAATACAGTAGGAGGCCACGCACAAGTCCCTCGTACATGCACAAAACGATAGCTACTCGCCAACGCGATTAGGGGTTGTCAATCCCTTCACGGTCACTTACGAGAGTGAGATCTGATAGAGATAATATTTTTGGTATTTTGATATATAGATGCAAAGTAAAAATAAAAGCAAAGTAAAAACAAAGCAAGTATTAAAAGTGATGGAGATTGATATGATGAGAATAGACCCGGGGGACATAGGTTTCACTAGTGGCTTCTCTCAAGAGCATAAATATTCTACGGTGGGTGAACAAATTACTGTTGAGCAATTGACATAATTGAGCATAGTTATGAATATATCTAGGTATGATCATGTATATAGGCATCACGTCCATGACAAGTAGACCGAAACGATTCTGCATCTATTACTATTACTCCACTCATCGACCGCTATCCAAAGATGCATCTAGAGTATTAAGTTAAAACAGAGTAACGCCTTAAGCAAGATGACATGATGTAGAGGAATAAATTCATGCAATATGATAAATACCCCATCTTATTATCCTCGATGGCAACAATACAATACGTGCCTTGCAACCCTTTACATCTGGGTAAGGACACCGCAAGATGGAACCCAAAGCCATGCACTTCTCCCATTGCAAGAACTACCAATCTAGTTGGCCAAACCAAACGGATAGTTCAAAGAGACTTGCAAAGATAACTCAATCATACATAAAAGAATTCAGAGAAGATTCAAATATTATTCATAGATACGTTGGATCATAAACCCACAATTCATCAGTCTCAACAAACACACCGCAAAAAGAAGATTACATTGAATAGATCTTCACGAGAGAGGGGGAGAACATTGTATTGAGATCCAAAAAGAGAGAAGAAGCCATCTAGCTACTAACTATGGACCCATAGGTCTGAGGTAAACTACTCACACTTCATCGGAGAGGCTTTGATGATGATGTAGAAGCCCTCCATGGTGGATGCCCCCTCCGACGGAGCTCCAGAACAGGCCCCAAGATGGGATCTTGTGGATATAGGAAGTTGCGGTGGTGGAATTAGGTTTTTGGCTCCTGTTCTGATCGTTTGGGGGTACGTAGGTATATATAGGAGGAAGGAGTATGTCGGTGGAGCAACAGGGGGCCCACGAGGCAGGGGGCGCCACTGGGGGCCCCACCTCGTGACCGCCTCCATTGTTCCTTGGCGTGAGGGTCCAAGTCTTACAATCACGCTCGTGAGAAAATCACGTTCAAGGTTTCATTCCGCTTGGACTCCGTTTGATATTATGTTTCTCCGAAATCTTGAAAAAGGCAAAACAAGCAATTACGGGCTGGGCCTCCGGTTAATAGGTTAGTCCCAAAAATAATATAAAAGTGGAAAATAAAGCCCAATATAGTCCAAAACAGTAGATAAAGTAGCATGGAGCAATCAAAAATTATAGATACGTTGGAGACGTATCAAACCTCATCGTGCATGAGGTCAAGCAACTCAAGAAGAAGAAGCATGCAGAGCCTCGCTTTCCTACTGATCATCCCGAGGATGTCTATGCCACTTCAGATGATGAGGACTTTGAGATGGAACCAGGGGCCAAGCCTTCATGGGTGGCCAAGCTCACTACTAAAGTGAAGAAGACCTTTTGCCTTCAGACTGACATTCAGAAGAAGATGTATGAGGCTCATGTTAATGAGAAGCTTACCAGGCGTCGTCAGATTGTTATGATGGAGCACCTCAACATGCCCGTCAAGAGTGGATCTGAGAAGAGCATCACCCCTGAGGTCTGGTGGATCTCCGCGCACAACACATGGTCAGATGATGAGGCTCCTCGCCAGCCTTCTACCTCCTTTGCTGCTGATGATGATATCATGGAGGACGTTTATAAGGACGATGATGAGGAGTCTGATGATGAGGAGTCTGATGATGAGGATCCAGAGGCGACCGAGGAGTCAGGGGAGGACTACTGAGCTCTGGGGCGCTAGCATCGCTCTTTTCCTTTTTGGCGTCTTGATGCCAAAGGGGAGTGAGTTCTATTAGGTCTCGGGATTTGCATGGGTTTGTGTTTTTCGCTTTCGTGCTTGGTGTTGAACTTTAGTTTGTGGACCTTGTTGCTTATCCCGACTTGCATGGTGTGAGACATGCACTAATCTATTTATCTTTAATGTCGTCCGTTAAAGTCTTATTGCTTATTGCTTATCTTCGCATGTCGAGTAGGAGTGTTGGGTCTATAAAATCTAGGGGGAGTCTTGCTCCTAATGTGTGCCTTTGCATTCTAAAAGCAAATTCAAATTAGTGCACACATCTAGGGGGAGTCCCGTCTATATTTTCTAGACCTCTCTCTTACAAATTGTGTTGTTGTCATCATCCACCAAAAGGGGGGAGATTTTAAGGTCATTTCCCTACTTTATGTTTTGGATGATGATGACAACTCTTTGTTGGTCTAATCTTGTGCTAAGTGCTTCAGGTTCTCGGTGATTAAGCTTGCATCGATTAGTCATTCTCTCTGGAAGGAAAAGATCGAAGACGGTGTTTGTCTACGTGTTTATCTCTTTGGTCGTAGGAAACCCATACTATTAAGAGGGAATCCACATCGGAAGGAGTTGGGTGAATCATTGCACGTACACTTTTTCCTCACCCACCTTTACCTTTTGTTTCTTGTTAGAGAGAGAGAGCTCCCTCTCTTTCCAACTGTTGCTGTGTTCTCTCAGCGGTTGTACCGCTGGCCCTTGACACCGACCCAACCACCACCCCAGGGGTGATACCCTGGGGTTGAACATCCCAGTTCATGACCAAGCGGTTGTACCACTGCCCCCGGGCGGTGGTACCGCCACCTTGCTTAAATATGACTGTGGTATGTCATTGGCGGTTGTATCGGCCAGGTACCGCTCAACAACCGGTCCGGTTTCTATTTTGATGCGGTACTCGGGCGGTGGTGGCCCCGTTGTTCCGGTTGTGCTCCGCACACCGGTACCTAGCGGTTCTACCGCTTAGGACTTAGCCACCTAGGGTACCAGGGCCAAGCGGTTGCACCGGCGCAGTACCGCTGGATCACCGCTCATAGGGGTGACTCCTTTCTGTTTCAAAGCGGTGGTTGAGCGGTGGCTGAGCGGTTGTTCCGGTTGTTCTTCACAACCGGTACTACCGCTTGTCTATCCGGTTGTACCGCTTGGTAGGGTTTCTGCAGTATACCCGTGCGTTCCGGTTGTACTGGGACGAGGAGCTATTGTACCGCTACAGTGCTTTTTTCGCAGTAACGGCTGGATTTTAGGGTTTGCTATATAAGGGAGGCTCTTCCACCTACCACACTAACCTCTGCCCTCTCTCTCTCCACCATTAATGCCACTCAAGCTTTCTTGCCCGATCTCTCTCTCTAGCCACTCAAACTTGTTGATTTGTTTGGGATTGAAGGAGGAGACCTAGATCTACACTTCCACCAAAGGATATTTGATTCCTCTATACTTTCTTGTGTGGATTTTGTTACTCTTGGGTGTTTGAGCACCCTAGACGGTTGAGGTCACCTCGGAGCCACATTACATTGTGGTGAAGCTCCGTGGTTTCGTTGGGAGCCTCTAATTCGGTTGTGGAGAGAGCCCCAACCTTGTTTGTAAAGGTTCGGTCACCGCCTTCAAGGGCACCAATAGTGGAATCACGCCATCTCACATTGTGTGAGGGTCTGAGGAGAATACGGTGGCCCTAGTGGCTTCTTTGGGAGCATTGTGCCTCCACACCGCTCTAACGGAGACGTACTTCCCCTCAAAGGGAAGGAACTTCGGTAACACACCCTCGTCTCCACCGGCTCCACTCTTGGTTATCTCTCACCTTTACTTGTGCAAGCTTGTATTGTGTTGTATCCTTTGCTTGCTTGTGTGCTTGTTGTTGTTGCATCATATAGGTTGCCCACCTAGTTACATATCTAGACAAACTACTTTGATGCAAAGTTTAATTTGGTAAAGAAAAGCTAAAAATTGTTAGTTGCCTATTCACCCCCCTCTAGTCAACTATATCGATCCTTTCAATCTCCAAGAAACCAACACCCGGGACACTGCATGCAAATAAAACAACCTTCAAGAAGGAGAACGACATCGTGGCGTCGTCGTCGTCCGAACCGCAGAATCGGACCTAGAGTTTCCCCCGGTGCTCGAAGAGGGGCATAGATAGATACCATGCAGCGTTTACAAGGAAGGAATGACACTCGCAAGCATCGCTGCTATCAGTGATGTCTATTACACAACTTGTTCTTGTAGACTCGTGTTGGGCCTCCAAGCGCATAATTTTGTAGGAAAGTAAGAATTTTCCCTCAAGTGGATGACCTAAGGTTTATCAATCTGTGGGAGGCGTAGGATGAAGATGGTCTCTCTCAAACAACGCTGCAACCAAATACAAGAAATCTCTTGTGTCCCCAACACACCCAATATAATGGCAAATTGTATAGATGCACTAGTTCGGCGAAGAGATGGTGATACAAGTGTAGTATGGATAGTAGATATAGGTTTTTGTAATCTCAAAATTTAAAAACAGCAAGGTAGCAAGTGATAAAATGGAGCACAAACGTTATTGCAATGCTTAGAAACAAGGCCTAGAGTTCATACTTTCACTAGTGCAATCTCTCAACAGTGCTAACATAATTGAATCATATAACAATCTCTCAACGTGTGGCAAAGAATCACTCCAAAGTTCTTATCGAGCGAAGAACATAAGAAGATATTGTTTGTAGGGTACGAAACCACCCCAAAGTTATCTTTTCTGATCAATCTATTGAGTCATCCCTATAAGTGTCACAAACAACCCTAGAGTTCATACTAAAATAACACCATAAGATACGCATCAACCAACTCTAATGTCACCTAGATACTCCAATGTCACCACAAGTATCTATGAGTTGATTATTCGATATGAACCAAACAACTTCAAATTCTATGAACCAATGTCACCACAAGTATCTATGAATTGTTCTCAAATCCAACAAGTATTCAATCCGATAATAGTGAAACCTCAAAGGTAAAAACTCAATTCATCACAATAAGATAGAGAGGAAAAACACTATATGATCCAACTATATTAACAAAGTTTGCGGTACATCAAGATCGTGCCAAATCAAGAACACAAGAGAGAGAGAGGGAGAGAGAGATATATCAAACACATAGCTACTAGTACATACCCTCAGCCCTGAGGGTGAACTACTCTCTCCTCGTCATGGTGGCCGCCGGGATGATGAAGATGGTCTCCGGTGATGATTTCCCCCTCCGGCAAGGTGCCGGAACAGGGCACGGAGGCTTGCGGCGGCGGAGTTGAAGTTCTAGGTTAACTTTCGGGGGTTTCTGAATATATAGGAAATTTTGGCGTCGGTCTCACGCAAAGGGGTGCAATAGGGGGCCCATGAGGCACCATGGCGTGCCTAGCTGGCTCATGGGGCCCCTGTGGGTCTTATGGTGCTCCCCCAAAGCTTCCTGGTTCTCTTTTGTTCCAAAAAAATCGTCCAAAAGTTTTAGCCCATTTCGAGAACTTTTATTTCTGCACAAAAAACAACACCACAGTAGTTCTGCTAAAAGAAAACAACGTCAGTCCGAGTTAGTTCCATTCAAATCATATCAAAACAATATAAAATTGTTGTAAACATGGCATGAATACTTCAAAAATTATAGATACGTTGGAGACGTATCAACCAGCATTGGCAAGCCAAGCAGGGATTTCTCCCTAGCCCGAGTCTAAGCAATCCCGTACCGCCGGATCATGATATCAAGATGTGGGAACCAAACGTTTGTCACGTCACCATAAGAAGGGGAGCTACACCCGCCACCGCACGGAAGCACTGGGCACCGCCGGACACACGAGCCCTAGACACGCGTAGGGATGACCAGATGAGGCATGAAGGTGACCAGGCTTGAGGAGGTGGAGAGGCGTAGGAGGCCGACGCATGGGGGAAGCGATGACGACTGGCAACGCGGACCAGCCCAAAACTGAATAGGACGCAGATCTGGGCCGCCGAAACCGGGGCCATCAGGACACTGACAAGCTGAAGAGGCTGGAGAAGACGCAGCCTCAGGAGCATCTGGGCCGGAGCCGCAATGGCAGAGGACACCGGAGAAAGAAGCTCAAGGGCTATTGTGGTGAGAGCGGCAGCGGCAAGAGACCCGCCGTGGGCCACAAATGCCCGCCTTGCTGCCAGGAGCAACCGCCACTGGGGAGCACCACCGGGAACCTACCGAGGCCGCAACGTCGTAGCCATGGCAACGGCTCTGAGGGGAAGAATGCTGCTGCAACGCCACCAGTGGGGGGGGGGGGGGGCGAGCCTGCCGAGGTGTCCCCGTCACCAACTCCGCCAGATCTGACGCGAGAGTAGGTAGGAGCAAGGGACCTCGCAGACACCGAGCATAGGCAGCAGTCGGCCGGCTGGGAGACGTGCAAGGAGCGGGACGACCGGATTCGCGTCGGCGCAGGGCGCGGCAGCCGGTGGCGGCCGAAAGGCGGGGAGGGAGAGGCCTGGCAGGCGGCAAACAACCACTGAACCAAAGGAAAGGCCACGTCGCCCCCTTCCCAGCCGGCTGGACCTCTGTCGATGATGTGACGGGAGAGAGGTGGTGGCGGGAAAACGTGCGGTAGCTAGGGTTGCCCTCCGAGTCCTAGAGGGGTGACGCGGAGGGAGGGTGTTTATGAAAAAAACTGTTATAGAAGTTCACTGACCATTCCTGTCAAACATAACCCAAGGTACTTTGCAAAAAAAAACATAACCCAAGGTAGGATCAAAAGGAGAACAAACGTACTCTCACAACTTTACGCAAGGATGAGTTAGGTTTCTTGGGGTTGTAGTTTCTTTTTTTTTTCTAACCCAACTTCTTCTAAACTACTATGGTTATTCTACGGACATGGGAACTGTTAAATAGCTCTAGGCGTAGTATTCCTTTATGCAAGTTCACACTGTACACTTCTTTCAGTCCGCTAGAAACGATAGCTGTCGCTTAATTCTCGTTGAGCATGGGGCCAGCGAATCAGACGGGACTACTACTAGCACAACATGGAAATCATATTTTTCTGACTGGAAAAGATAGGGAGATACTGTATTATATATATATACCTTATCCAAAGTCTTGTTGAGGAAACGTACCAGGAGCGGCAAAGCAAACCGGCCGGAAAAGCAACGAGCTCGGCCAAACGCCAAAGCCAGTAGCACGCCGCTGCACGTCACGTCACGGCAGATACTTGTCCTCCACTTGTTTGGTCGCGTGTAGAATTACCAGAGCCCACCTCCAAAAAGGACTGCTAGTGCTAGTGCTATGCTTTGAAATGTCTACCTCGACCTATCGTCGTTTGTGCGTGTTTTTCTTTTGCTAGAATCGTCGTCCTCGTCGTCGTTTGTGGTTACTTGTGCTTTCAAGTTCACAGTTTAGCATAGTAGTTATAGCACCACATTTTTCTAACTACGCAGCGGCGGCGCAAGCCAAAATTTATTACCTGCGTCGTTGTCCCTACCCACTTATTTCTGCCCAAAGAATTCAACTATTCAAGTAAACCATTTTTGTGCCATTCAGCCAAGCAGTCTATTCCACCTCCAAAAAGAGCAAATGGAGGACGGGCTCCATGGTGAACTTTATGAAAAAACATATTTCTACATCACATTTTTTTGTACATGCACAAATACACATATAACACATTCAGGGAAATTTTTGTAACAATATACTTTCATACGTGGTGTATACAGAAAAAACAAATATGTAAAAGAAAAAGAGCCAATTTTTTGCTGTTGTTGGGCCGGAATTTTGTTTTTTTGTGCAGCTTGCAAATCATAATATTTTAGAACCAAATTTTACAGATACATTATGTATATGTATAGGTTTTCAAAGAATGTTTTTTGATTTTTTTAAACTTGAAAAATATCATTTTCGAATCATTTGAAAAAAGTCCTCCAATGTACCCGTCCACCAACACTTCGCACTCATTCCACCTCCCATCATCTAACTTTCTTCTCACTCTTTCCTCCCAGAAAGACCACTATCTAGGCAGTCGGCTAATACCCGAAAGAGCCCATCTGGCTTGAGCCCCTAATCGTCCGGGAGCTCCAGAGCTAGCCGGCTAGGTGGCGCCATTTTTTGTTCGTGAGTTGGAGGCCAAGAGCGGCTGACGATTGGCGATGTTGATGCTGCCGTTCGACACCGACTGCCACGAGGCATGTGAGATTATGTCTTCTGCATAAATACTATGTCATGGATGATATTTGCTATTTGTGGAGTTCCGAAATACATGGCGTACTAAGATTAGTCAAAAAGTCAATGCTAAATATATAAAAATATAAAAGGCCCACGCCCCCGCTCCTCCTCATGCCCCCGCTCCCATCCCTCCTCCCCCCCTCCACACCACCAACG
Source organism: Aegilops bicornis (assembly GCA_021605145.1). Classification (NCBI taxonomy): domain Eukaryota; kingdom Viridiplantae; phylum Streptophyta; class Magnoliopsida; order Poales; family Poaceae; genus Aegilops; species Aegilops bicornis. The sequence goes on from CM038672.1 coordinate 40,443,531, forward strand.
CCACCGCACAGCTCGTCGCTGCCGGGGCGCTGCGTCGATCCCCGCGGCTCCCCTCTAGTGGTTGGGTTCTCCTCTCCGAGGCGGTCCGTGCCGTTCAGCGCGGGACTGCAGGTGGCACTGAGGTCGCCGTCGAGCCCCAGATCGTCCTCGGTGCTCTGCGCTGGTGATGGCGTCACCTGGAGGAGGCGGAGTGGCCTCGGATCAGGAGATCCAGCGGCTGATGGCGGAAGTGGCGAGATTGCAGGAAGGGGAGAGGCAGGCAAGGATTGCGGCGACCAGGGCGGCGCGAGATGCAGAAATCACGTCGGGGCTGGTGAGAGAAGCGCGCATGCTTCTGGTGCTGCGAGCCATGTCACGCACAAATCAGGAAGAGCGGGATCGACTGTTTGCGAGGGGACAGCCGCTCACACCAGATCTGGTTCTGCAGTGGGCATCGGAGGAGGCATCTTCGACTTCCCGTGCTCAGAGGACGAAGTGGAGGCTGTTCAGGCAGGATTCGAGCTAGGCAGTGGTGACATCGCAGTTGCTGAGGAGGTCAGATGTCGCCGGCATCCCAGGCTCCCCACAGGCCGATTCGGGGACAGAGCTGCTCCCCCGCGGCTGAAGCTTACGACGGGGGGCGGGTTCAAATTCTGCTCACAAGCGACTGTTGAAGGGCCCGGGCAGGTGGGGATTCCGGTGGAAAAGTGGGCCTCGGTGGTCAGCGAGGAGGAGGAGGTGGATGCGGGCTACTTTGGTCAGCTGTGGGGATCCCCACTCCCCCCCCCCCCCACTTTCCCCACTTTCCCCTCTTCCTCCAGATCCAGGGCAATGCTTAGGTGCGGGGCTGAACCCTAAGGAGGATGAGATATTAGTCTGGATCCAGAAGAATCAGTTTGAGGCCAGGAATTTCTCTATGATTGATTGTTTCCCTGCGTGTGACGAAGACTGTCAGTCCAATAGCAGTGTCAATTTTAGCTGTAGTAGCTCGCCGTGGGGAAGAGGACCGCAACTGAACTTTGCTGAGATCCATGAGAAGTTTGTGATGGTTGACGGCAGAGGTAGGGGAAGGGGGCGAGGTGCTCGCCCATCATCTTTGCAGCAGCAGCAGGGGCCGATTCCAGAGCTGGGGGGGGGGGGGATGCAGCAATTTGGTTATCCGCCGCCGTTCTTTGGCTTCCCTAGGGCTCCTCCACCGTGGATGTTTGCGGGAGGCTACCCTCCCTACCCGGCTCCTCCCATGGTTCTTCAGCAAGGGCAGCAGTGGGAGCAGCCAGGAGGCCAGGGCCAGGTGAGGCCTCAGGCGACTGATTCTCAGCTGGGGAAACAGGGGAGTGGCAAGCAGCAGGCACATCAGGGTCAGGGTGGTGTGGCTGGGAAAGATAAGCTGAAGAGGAACTTCGATAAAGGAGCAGGTGGAAATAAGGCTCAGGTTCAGGTGCAGGGGGGAGCAACAGGGAGTTCACAGAATACGCACAAGTGACATGCTTCAATTGTGGTGACCCTGGGCATCATCAGGCCGTGTGTGAGCAACCAAAGAAATGCTTCATATGCAAGGCCACTGCTCACCAGGTTGAGGCTTGCCCAGTCAAGAGGAGGCCACATCAGGTGGCTAAATACATTGGCAGTGCTGCCCCAGGCTTGGGTTTTTACCATGTAGAAGCTCCTGACCTAGGTTCAAATGCTCTGGGGAATATGAGGAATTGTGGCATTGTGTATGTGGAGGCTGGAGAGTTGTCTAAGGAAGAGCTGATCAAAGAGTTTTCTGAAATTTACAAAACTAACTGGCCTTGGCAAGTGAGGGCTTTGGGAAGGTGGTCCTATGTGGTTAAATTTCCACCACACATTTCGGTTGAGCAAGTAGCTGGGTATCCTTGCTTTGGATTGACAAATCCAGATATCACGGTGAATGTTGAGGTGTGGAAAGAAGAATTAAAAGGCATGGAAGATCTCAAGGAAGTTTGGGTGCAGGTTAGGGGGTTGCTGCCAAGATGGTGTGAATGGTCTGTTTTAGATCAGCGTACCTCAACCTTTGGGCTGCTGATTGACCTGGACTGGCATGGGATGTTTCAGTCTCTGTTTGAGTGTGTTAGAGTTAAAGTTCAATGTAGGGACCCCACCAAAATCCCTACCGAGAGAGTGTTTGGCATTGGAGGGAAGAGTTTTAAGGTGAGGATGACTGTGGAAGTCCCTATAGTGGATCTAGTTAGCAAGGATGCTGAGAGTAATGGAGGAGATGATGACAAGAGAGAGGACCCAAGCAACCAGAAAGATATGGATACTGATGGCCTAGCAGATCAGGTCAACAATGCCAATGATACTGCTTCTGGAAGCAATGGAGGATCTTTGTCTGGAAGGGGAAATGGCAGTGGAGCAGTTTTCCAGAAAAGATCTATTGAAGGAAATGCTAGTAGTGAGTTTAACATGTGCTTTGGAAATGTTCAGACTCAAGTTTGTGATGTGGGTTTGGATGCTTCTTCTGTGATGCCTATGGAAAATCCTGAGATGGAGGCCACCACCTTCATTTTCTCTGAATTGCAGCAATTGAATGATGTGACTGGGGAACTGGAGGATCTAGAAATTGAAATCCAGGAGGCTGATGTGGTGACCCAGGTTGATAGCCTCCCTGAGGATATTATGCCCACTTTTCAGTCTTTTGGTGATGCTGAGGTGCTTCAAGAGGTAAAAGCACCTGAGGAACAGGGGGTCCAGAAAAGGAGGAAGCAGAAGAACTGGGGACCAGTGCAGGCTGCCAGGAAAAGCACTAGGGTCCTTGGAAACCAAAATACTATTGAAAAAGCTCAGCTGCTGAAGATGAAGCAAAACCTTGAAATCCCTACTATGAGAGGTATTGCTTCAAAGAACCCTTTCTATGTTCTCCCTGTAGATGAATTAGTTGGTATGTCTGGTAAAGTTGGTGTTAAGATTGGAGAGGATTTGTCTTCACATTCTTGTGATTCCTTTAGTAGGTCCAATGATGTTCATGAAAATATTGAGATTGGCAACAATGTAGACTCTGATTCTCCTGTAGATGAGGAGTTAGGATGGACTCCTGTTAAGAGTAGATGGGGCAAGCACCTCAGAGAGAGATTCCAATGAGATACATCTTCTGGAATGCTAGGGGCATTATGGCCCCTGGGAGAAAGAAGTGTATTGAGGATATGATTCGTCCTTTAAAACCTGCTTATGTGGGTTTTCAGGAAACTAAGCAAAGTAGTTTTTCTAGGAATTATCTTAAGTATTTGCTAGGTAACAGGGATTTTGAGTGGAACCTTTTACCCTCTAATGGCTCTGCTGGAGGCATTTTAGTGGGTGTAGATGTAGTTTTCTTTGATATTATTAGTTGGGATATTAAGCTTTTTTCTGTTAGTGTGATAGTTAAGGATAAGAATAAAGGATTAGTGTATAGAATTACTATAGTCTATGGTCCTTGTTATGAGGAAGACAAGTCAGCTTTTCTTTCTGAATTACATAATTTGTTTTTAGACTGGTCTGGCCCTGCCATTATTGAGAGTGACTTTAACTTGGTTAGATCTATAGAGGATAAGAATAATGGCAATATTAACTTTAGATGGGCTGATAATTTTAATACTTGGATTGATATGTGGTCTCTGGTGGAGATCAACATGTCAGGTCGTATACTTGGGGAATAACCAAGAAAATTTGATTATGTCTAAGATAGATGTAATTTTCTCGCACTCTTGAATTTGATGTTGCTTACCCCCTGGCTAATGCTAGGGCGTTACCTAGGGTTGGCAGTGATCACACTCCAATAGTGTGGGAATCTGGTTCCAATGTGGTCCATAAAAGTTGTAGTTTCAAGTTTGAGAAATGGTGGTTGACTAGGCCTGACTTTAGAGAGTTAGTGAGTAAAGCTTGGGCTAGTAGATGTAATAGCAGTAATCCTGTGGATATCTGGCAATACAAAGTTAGGACCTTTAGGAATCTTGCCAAAGGATGGAGTAGGAATTTAGAAGCGGCTCGAGGAGGGGGAAAAGAGCTTATGGAGGAATATGATGCTCTGGATATCGTGGCTGAAACTAGTGTGATGTCCGATGAGGATAAAGAGAGGATGGGTTACATTCGAAAGAGTTGCAACATGTGTGGGAGATTGAGGAGATTAAAGCTAGGCAAAGGTCCGTAGATAGGAATATTTTAGAAGGTGATAGGAATATCGCTTATTTTCAGCAAAGAGCTAATCAAAGGAGGAGGAAAAAAATGATTCATGTTCTGGATGGGGAAGATGGCCCGGTTAGTGATAGTGAGGGGATGAAGAAGATAGCTGTAGATTACTATAAAACTCTGTTTGGTTGGGAGACTAAACCAGACATTCATCTGCAGGATGATTTCTATAGTGCTGAGGAAAAAGTGACCTCTGATGAAAATGCTAGGCTAGAAGCCAGATTTTCAGAAGAGGAGATAAAATGCTGTGTTTGGCTCTTATTCAGATGGAGCCCCTGGCCCAGATGGGCTACCTTTTATGTTTTTTCAAAATTTCTGGGATATTGTGAAAGGATACCTTGTTAGGATGTTTGATTTTTGGTATGATGGTAATTTAGACCTTTTTAGGCTTAATTTTGCTATGATTACTCTGATCCCTAAAAAAAATGAGGCCAGAACTATGAATAAATTTAGGCCTATTAGTCTGCTTAATTGTGTGTTTAAGATTTTTACTAAGGTACTCACAATTAGGCTTGCTGGGGTGATCGGTAGACTGATCTCTGATTTCCAGTCAGCCTTTGTGAGAGGGAGGTATATTTTGGAGAGTGTTGTGTCTGCACATGAGGTGGTGCATGCAATACACTCTTCTGGTAGACAGGGTTTAGTTTTTAAAATAGATTATGAAAAGGCTTATGACAAAGTCAATCTTGAATTCCTTTATGAGATGTTAGCTCGAGGGGATTTGGGACTAGGTGGATAGGATGGATTAAAAGTATTTCCCAGGGTGGCTCTGTTGGAGTCAAACTAAATGGGGAGGAAAGTAACTTCTTCCTGACTGGTAAGGGGTTGAGGCAAGGGGATCCTGTAGCCCCTTTGCTTTTCAATCTGGTTGTAGATGCTTTCTTTAAAATGCTAATTAAAGGTTCCCAGTCTGGGTTAATTAGAGGGCTATGCCCTGAACTGGTTTCTGGTGGAATCATGTGTTTACAGTATGCTGATGACACCCTGTTATTTCTAGAGAATGATAGTAGGGTAGCTTTAAACCTCAAATGGATTCTGACTTGTTTTGAGCAGGTGTCAGGCATGAGAATCAACTACCATAAAAGTGCACTGGTTCCTATTAATGTTAATTCTAAGGATTTGGAGGGATTCATTGATATCTTTCAATGTGTGGAAGGATCCTTCCCTATCAAATATTTGGATGTCCATCTTCATTTTGATAAGCTAAGCAGGGAAGACCTGCAATTCCTTATTGATAAAATTCTAGCTAGGATAGCAGGTTGGAGGGGAAAATTGCTTTCATATCTAGGGAAGATTATCCTCATCAAAACTTGCTTAGCTAGTATTCCTGTTTATTTACTGTCCTTTTTTAAGTTCCCTAAATGGGCTTTGAATTTGATTAATTCTCATATGGCTAATTGCTTGTGGAGTGACACTGATGGTAACCACAAAATCCACCTGGCTAACTGGCCTTCTATCTGTATGAAAAAGGAGTTTGGGGGCATGGGTGTGCCAAATCTCCAGGATATGAACCTTTGCCTCATTGGGTCTTGGGTTTAAAGGTACATAGCTGGAGAGGGGTCCATGTGGAGGAAAATTGTTGATAACAAGTATAATACCAAAAGCCCAAATATCCTTTGCTGTCATGATCCTCATCCTTCCCAGTTTTGGAAAAGCTTTTTGTGGTCTTTGCAAGCTGTGAAGGTGGGATTCAAATGGCAGATAGGTGATGGTAGTTTAGCTAGATTTTGGGAAGATACCTGGTATGGGAATGCTCCTTTAGCCACCCAATATTGGGATCTGTATGTTTTAGTGAATGAGAGAAACAAAACCATTGCGTAAATCTGGGATGGCAGGGAGCTCAAATGCACCTTTAGGAGGACCTTCTCAGATGAACTGATGTCACAGTGGTTTGAATTAGTGGATATTCTCTCCCTGACTAAGTTTAGCCAAGAGAAAGACTCTTTGATCTGGAAGTACGAGTCTAATGGGATTTACTCTTCTAAATCTCTATATGCTATTGTTAACTTTAGGGGTGTTCAACCTGTTTATTTGCCTGTTGTCTGGAGTGTGAAAGTACCACCTAGGGTGCAAGGCTTTCTTTGGCTTTTCTCGCAAAATAAGATCATGACTTGTGATAATCTTAGAAAAAGGGGCATTGCAAAACCCTTAGAATGTGTCCTCTGTAAGGAGATTGAAACTGTACATCATTTGTTCTTTGACTGTTTGGTAGCTAGGATTATTTGGACTGAAGTGAAGGCTGTTTTTGCTATTTCTGTTACTGGATTTGAATCCGTAGCTAAGTTCTGGCTGTGTGCTAAAAAACACAAGCAGTTAAATGTTGTGAGCTCTGCAGTCCTGTGGGGACTGTGGAACTTTAGAAATTCCATTGTCTTTAATAGATGTTCTTGGATTTCTCTGAAAACAGGTTTTGGGGTTGGTGTACCGTTATCTAAGGGACTGGACCAAGCTGTTTCACGATCTCCAGGGAGGAAAAATGCAAGAGTTTCAGGACCTGATCTGGGGACGACTGAGGAATCCCTTGATGCTGGAACCGGGCTGGTCTGTCACAAATGGTTTGAAGACTCAAATGGAGAGGAAGGGCTCTGGAGGAAGGCGGTGGGTCAAGCTGCTCATGAAGGGAAGACTACCCTTGAATACCAACTGCAACACCCGGAGGAAGCTGACAGCATTCACGTGGTCAACATCGGGTGGCATCCTCTTCCATGCTAGAGCAGTTTCGCTGGTGTGCAGAGGTGCACCTGTGCTTCTCGCTTGTCGTGGGTCCTTTCGAGTTGTCCTGATCAGCGGGCCTGAGTCTATTTTAGATGGGTTGTTAGAACTTGGAATAGTATTAGATGGAGAGGTGTTTTCTCTTAATGAGTCTGGTTTGAGTTCTTTTTGAACCTGTAAGAACTTGTGTGCTGAGGGTTTCTTTCTATATGAAATGGAGCCGGGGATCCCCTGATTATTGAAAAAAAAATTAAAAAAAATATCAACAACTATATTTGTAATGAATACATAATGAAAATATATCTAATGGTGAATATTTTGATATTGATTTGGTATTGTTTATCTTCACATTTTTGTATATATGCTTGTCAAACTTAGAAAGCGTTGACTTTTTGACTTAATTTGTACGCCATGTAGGGACCGAGGGAGTATTAAAATTTTTTCCTCAAATTCTTGGCTCCGCCACTGAGATCATGCCATTTTCGATTTGTCGCTCTCTACGCCACACCGTCGACGACGTATCTCATCACCCAGAGTCGAGCGAGCCAAAGACTGTACTGACCAACTCATTTAGCATGTTCGTTCCCTGGTTTTCAGGTTTTGGTAAGCTTCCAGAAGGTTTTAGTCCGTTTTTTTAATTTTTAGCTTTTACTTTTTCCCTTCTCTATTTTCATTTTCAACTTTTTCAAAATAAGTTCAAAACTATAAATTGGTAGGGTTTTCAAAACATGTTTAATTATTCTTTAAAATGTTTGCTTCTTAAAATGATCACAATTAGAAAGTTGTTCACGAAGATTTTAAAATATTCATGTTATGTAATGTTTAAAATTTCAAAAAAATCCAAGATATTCAAAAATGTCCGTCTTAAAAAATTGTAGACACTTTTTAAAAAATACTCTCAATTTTCTCAATATTTCACCTTTTTAAAAGTAAATTAATTTCATGTTTTCAAGAAAACAAAAAAGTCAGAAGAAAATAGTTAAAACAAAAAGGAAATTAATTAGCACTCGCTCACTAAAGTGCATGCATATGCGATTGGCCGCCTACTTGACATAACCTGGAGCTGGCCAATACTATTTGGTAAGGTTTGGCCTACTTGACACACACTTTGGACCGGACGAAGTTGTTCCTTTTCGTTTTCGGGAAGGTTTGGTTTTACTCCCTCCGTTCCTAAATAATTGTCTTTTTAGAGATTTCAACAAATGACTACATACGGAGCAAAATGAGTGAATCTACAATTTAAAACATGTCTACATACATCCGTATGTTGTAGTCCATTTGAGATGGCTAGAAAGACAAATATTTGGGAACAGAGGGAGTATTTCTTATGTTTTTTTCTTTCTTTTGTTTTTTTCTGTTTGTTCTTTATTTTTTTTATTTTTTTCAATTTCATTTTCCATTTTATTTATTATATATTTTACTTTTTACTTTTTCACTCTACAAACATCTTCTCAAATTTGGGAACATTTTGAATCATAAACATTTATATGAAATCGTAGATTTACAAAATTCACTATTTCACAGAATTTTCTACTAGCTCAATTGTTTTTTGAAATTGTGATCTTTTTTAAACACGTTGACACTTTTTTTAAATCAGTAAAGATTTTCCGAAAATTTGGGAACAAATTTGGAAATTAATGCACATTCATTTTGTTTGATGAATATTAGTTTGAAATGCATGAATGCTTTTGAATCAGAATTTTTTTTTTTGTAATTCACGAACACCATTAATAAAGTTTCTGGATTTTTTTATGAATTCCTGAAATTTGTCTAAATTCATGATTTTGTAACAAACGGATATTTTTTCAAAATTATGAACATTTTATTAGTATGCAGACATTTTATGGTTTATCAAATAGTTTTTCAAAACTCACTGTTTTATGAAATTTGGAACTTTTCTTAAATCCAAAATTGTTTTAAAGAAGAAACATGAAAAATGAAAAGGCAAAAAATGACATTAAAAAACAGGGGCATCCCGCTCCGTGCATGGGCCTTCCCGCCATCACGTAGCGCGCGAAGGTCCCCGTTCTCTATATAACGCACAGGGCTGTTATATAGGCCGACCAAATACGTTTCATTCTTTTAGTTGTGAAAAAATATTTTTAATGCAACATTTTCCCCCAAAAAATAAATATATGTATGAAAAACTGAATGTAGTAAGGAATATTCGTTCATGTTAAAAAATATTCATGTATAATAAATATCATATATTAAAGAGTTGTTCACATATTCAGAAAAATATCATAATTACAAATTAATGATCACTTTTTCTACAACAGTTTATAACTTTATTAAATAATATCATACATGAATGGATTTATATTCATCTCTCTAAAAATATTTTACATAATCATAAAATGGAAAACAAATATAAAAATATTAAAAGGTAAACGGATATAGAAAGAAAACCATAATGAAAACCAGAGGGAAAACGAAAAAGAAAAAAAATCGGTAGATGTGTCGGCCAATGCAGTGGTTATAGTAGCGAAAGTGTTCGTTCTGCTCCCTGGTGCATAATTGCATATGCACTCAGGATGAATAGTAAAATAGTAACAAAAATCAATAATTTGTTTTTTCTTGTTTTTTTAAGGGTACACCAAAGGCCTACCATAGCTTTATAGAAGATAGAAAATATGTACAAGAGATTACATCAGAGCGCTAATTTTTTTAAATAATACATTTTTTATAAAATTTGAAAAATAATACACTATTTTGAGAAATTACATAAATAATACAGCGTCAGCTTGCTGTAAACCGACTGGAGCCAGTAGGTCACGGGGTAGCCGATTAGGTTCCAATCAGCTTACGGAAGGCCGACTGGTCCACCCGGCTTACTGGAAACCGATTAGAACTAATTGGCCTACGGGAAGCCGATAGGTGCATGGCCCATGCATCATATGTAGCGTGAGTTGTGCTAATCCCATTTGATAAGCTAGCTAGCTACTCTCTGCCCAATCGATCCACCAGCCAGCGGGTGCTTGTGGTATACGTGGACATTTCACCGTATACGCTCGACCGGCCGGAAAGCAACGATCGACCAGATGTTGTTTACGTTGTCTCGTCAAAATTGTTCCGGTCAGAAGCACTAGTAAGTATTCCCTCTGTAAATTAATATAAGAGCGTTTAAATCATTACCTTAGTATTCTAAACGCTCTTATATTAGTTTACGGAAGGAGTACTAGCTAAGAAAAAGAGAAGGGCTGCGCTAATGGCAAGAAGCAAGAAAAGGGCAGCTGATTTTTTATCACTAAAAAAGGATAATAATCCAGCCTTCAATAAGAAAAACTCCTTTGTTTGTAAGAAAGGAATGAGAGAGATATGGATTAGAAAAAAAAATTCCCATAGGGCAAATCGGATATGTAATTATTGGAATAATTGTTGGAGACTCAAATGATGGATATACAAGCATGATAACTTATATTCTGGACAAAAAAGAAAAGGAAAAAAAGAATTTATAGGGCCCGGTACAAACCTCCTGTAATAACCCCTGCAACCCTCGGAGTTCTCTGACATTGGCCCCCAAAGATTCATATTGAACTTCAATCGGAACTTCTCTTGACCCAATGACGCGTTGATCCAAGTTCCATCGTAGCCCCAGGGGAGCTAGCCTTTGTGTTAAGATTAAAAAGAAGAGCCCTCTTTTCATACGACTCGGTGATTCCATTGCTCTATCCGGCTGCAAGATTCGATCGCGTACAGCACGAGCACGAGATGGCTCGGGGACTTAGAAATGAGAGTAAACTTGACGTTTTCCCAAAAGTCTTCGTAGACCTCTTTCCGATGAAAAATCTTTCCAGGTAAATGTTTTTCTGCTTGTCTAGTAATTCGGTGAATCTGCGGCCACTAATGCCATTCATAGGTCTGGCCCATTCCTCAAAAGATGTTTTTACAGGACCCTATCCACAACAATTTTTACTTCTGGTTCCGGCGAACGAATAATCATTAAGTCCTCCCTGAATTTAAGTAGAGAATACCAGGGCTTTCTTCTTCTTTGATTTTCCTCGGGGCAGACTTTGGTAACTCCAACTTCAACTTCAATTTTATTAATAACTACTTATGAGACCTTTTTTGGCACTAGTTCATGTCGTGGGAAAAATTGATTGCTAGCTTGAGGGCTAGCTTTTACACTTGCAGGTGATCGATAATGAGTCAGCTTTGCTTTGTTCGTCGCGGTCGTTGTTGTCGTTCATCGCCGTCGTCGAAAAGTACTCAACGTCGAAGGGACCTGCGCCAACAATTGGCACATGCCCGACCTTGGTGCCGCAGCCGTCGAATACTTTCCGACGACTAGGCACATACGAGCTACAGCCGAGTACTTTCCGGCCGGACTAGCGTATATGGCGAAATCGTATTGATAATGTAAAAGCTAGCCCTCTCATCGATTAGTATACAACAACTGCATGCACACACGCACAGGAAACTAGCTAGATCGATTAATACATCAGCTGCATGCACACACGCACAGAAAGCTAGCTAGTAAATCAACTCATCCACTTATCGGCTTCGCGGAGGCCGACTGCATGCACACCCGCCGAGGCACTAATCGGCTTACTGGTGGCTGATTGGGCCTACTCGGCTTACCGATGGCCGATTGGGCTTTACTCGGCTTACCGCTGCCCGACAGAAGCCAATCCGCTTCCCAAGGCCGACGCCGTATTATTTTTAAAATAAATCTAGACTGCGTAATATTTCTCAAATTTTATAACAAATGTATTATTTTAAAAAAATTAGCCATCAGAGCTAGGTAGGCATCACACAACGATGCTACCCCAGCCTCCACTGCCCATGGCCTAACCTACTACTCACAAAATAATTTGCTTTTTCTTGTGACAAACAATGTTGAATGTTTCACCTGCATGTAAAGCTGCGTGATGGAATGATATCCATGGGTGTGGAGTGAAACAAAATCAATGCTCCAAAATATTTTCAAAAATAGCATTTTTTTAGCATTGTTTTTTTTTCACCCAGAGCATTGAGAATAGATTTACATCTTGCATGCATTTGAAGCATTCAACAATGCTTGCCCCAAAATAAATTCATATTAATGTTACATTTTTTGTTTGCATTTTACTGTTTCCTCCAAAAAATGTGCACCACCTCCGCGGAAGTAGGGGTAAGAGTTTCCGATGTCTTGTTGTTCTCGCACATATAATGGAACCGATGGGATTGGTTGGTGACTCGCTGGGCTGTCCAACTCCTCTGTTATGTCATGCATCTACAACCAAGGATAGCTAATCCGAGTCCAATACCCCTGCGGACGTGTCCAAACAGTGACCAGACGGACATTAAATTGGAATTTGCAGTCATGATTCCTATTTTAAAAACATCAAATCCATGCAAACACATGCATGCCGGTCATTTTGGTCAAACTTATAGGCTAACTGGTTTGATGCCAACATTTAGCATTGCTAATACTTGACAAGCCAATAATTTGCAATATTAAAAGTTGCCAAAAATTGGCAACTTCTTGTAAGGTTGGCAAGTAAAATTGGTAACAAACCAAGCACTAGACAATATTTGGCATTTGCCAAATATTGGCATGCCAATTTTTTGTCATCAAAGCAATCATGCTCATAGTTTTATAAACACGAATACAAATTATTCGTACATAATCATGCTCATAGTTTTGTGAACATGAATACAAATGATTCAAACTTAATAATACAAAATCCAAACATCGTTCAAACATAAATATTGTTCATACTGCATAATTGACAAATTAAAAGCAAAGTTTACTGATTTTTAGTGTGGACCCATATGTGCTCCACAAAATCATCCAGAAGTTGCATATGCATCTGTTTATCTCGTAGTTGTCGATGCATCTTCAGAAAGTTGGCAATGCTCTCTGTCTCTTGTTCTGGGAGGCAGACTTGAACACCGGGCTTCTCGAAATCATGCGTGTGCGCTGCCTCTTCACGCTCATCCTCGACAATCATGTTCTGCAAGATTACACAACATGTTATAAGCTGCCAAAGTGTCTCTGCTTCCCACATCATCACAACTCCACGAACAATACCCTAGTGAGTCTGGAGCACTCCAAATGCCCTCTCCACATCCTTCCCAATTGTCTATTGCATTGTTGCAAAGCGGGTTTGTTTGTTTCCTTGGGGATTAGATATGGTCTTCGTAAACACCGCCCACTGAGGATAGATATCATCGGTGAGGTAGTACCCAATGTTGTAGTTGTGCCCGTTGAGCTTCCCCTCACAGAGTCTCTTGAACAAAGGAGATCGTTGGAGCACATTGATGTCATTGCACGAACATCGTGTGCAAAAGAAACATCCCAAATCCACAAGTCCTACGATGCCACTGCTTCAAGTATGATGGCGGCTTCTTTGACGTGACATTAGTATTGCTCGCACAAACTTTTTGGGTAGTTCTTCCATTGCTGGTGCATGCAATCTACTGAACCTAGCATACCCGGGAATCCTATTGCCGCTCCAATTGCCAATAATTTTTCGGTGTCCTCCACAGTTGGCTCTCTTAGGTACTCTGGTCGGAACACCTTCACCACAGTGAGTGCAATTGCACCGTAGTTTTCAGGACCGCGGTCTCTCCTATCCGAATTTCTGCATCGGTTGCATCAGCTACTTTAGCATAAGCAAGCATCCTCAGAGCAGCCGTGCATTGCTGCAGAGGAGAGAAGAAACTTTTTCCGCAATAATCCTTTCTCAGCTTCAAGTTGTCATCAGCCGTCTCCACCCCATCCACTATCTGCAAGAATACATTTTTGCTCATCCGGTAGCGAACGACAAAAGAAAGTCATGGAATGTTGGGACCGCTGGGAAGTAGTCAGTGTACAGTAGGCGTGCACCGACAATCCTATAATGAGGAATGAATAACTCTTCGGCCCTTGATGGAACCCCTGAAGTTGAGGACGTGCTCCTCTGCCTTCTCCAACTCCTCTTGGATGCCCATCATCATCATTTCAGCATCCTCATCGTCCGAATTCGACGAAACGATGAACTTGTTGAATATAAAATCGTCAACCTCATCATTTTCATAGCCATGATTCCACGACGAATCTGTTGGTGACCTAGAAGTAATGACCGAAAGAATAAGAAACCGGCGAGGACATTTCATCGAACACGTAGAGTGTGAGTGAAAATACAGAGGAGTTTGACGTACCAGGGCGGCGCTCGGTGGCAGTCTGGTCGGTGGCGGTCTGGGTTGGGTGGTCCCGTGGCGAAGCCCTAGGTTGGAGATGACGGCGGAGCACCAATAGTGGCGAAAAGTCTGGTAGCGGTTGTGCGGAGGAGGGCGAACAAAGAAGAGGAGATAACTGCTCGAGCAAGGAAGGAGGCGACGGATATGAGCGAATTGGCGCGATCCCTAACGGTCAGTACGACGTGGCGGGCGTGCCCTGACGTGTCCGGGCGTCCCATATATGAGGAGGAGACGGATATGAGTGAATTGGCGCGATCCCTAACGGTCAGTACGACGTGGCGGGCGTGCCCTGACGTGTCCGGGCGTCCCATATATGAGGAGTGCCGGTCAGTCTGGGCGTTTGACGAGGCAGCCCGCCCTGTCGTTTGGGGCAAGTATGGGGTTTGGTTGTAGATGCTCTTACCATCCACTCTCCACATAATGAGTACAGTAGTTTCTGAAAAAACATAATATAGGAAGATAAAACTTGCAAGCGACGTAGGCATGATGAGTTGCTTTGCCAGGCACTTGTCTCTGTCACCATGCCAGCGTGCTTCCCGGAATGTAGAGAATGTACTATACCTGTACGTTCTTGACATAAATACATGGAAAGATAAAACTTACAAGCGACGTAGTGCATGATTAGCGGTTAATGAAGCCAACCGCCAAGACCGGCAGCTGGTGAGCGACAGAAGCCAGGAGTACAGAATACGGCAGTCGAGCTCGTGCAGGTACATGTCCTGGCCCTGGCGTCTTGCAGGCAGCGAACCCGGCCACCGGCCGGTCGCTGGCGAACCGGTCGATGCCACGGCAGCGTCGGGCGAGACGGCCATTGTCATGGCATTTCTTCCTCTTTGGAGTTTCTGCAGCCGGCCACGAGAGGCGAGCTGACTGGGCTACATGAGTGAGACCGAAGCGCTGTCTTTTCTTCCTCTCCCGGCCAAGCTATCCGCACATGACTTCGCGCGCCCGGCGAATGGATTGATGCGTCCACTCACCATATGGTTACCGGTCAGGGATCAGAGCGGCCGCGATCAACAGCGAGATAACTTAAATTGATCGATCAACTGGGCCACATGCCCGGCACCACACGTTGCCGAGACTTCTTCCGGTAACCACGTTCCCAACTTGCCGTGCCAGCAGGTTGGCAGTTATGTCCCGGAAAGGGCGATCCCCGGGTGAGGCCTACTGCATTTGGTTGAAAGTTTCTTCCAAGCAGAGTAGTGGTTGATCATGGGCTCGTTGGTTTAATTAAGGACGAGAATAATCGTCTACTAGTCGATGCCTCCATGTTAACCACGTCCGGGGGCCACATTCATAACTTGATGTCATGTCGATGCATTAATTTCATTTATTCAATGCTCCAAGCTTGCTCCTAAATTATTGACAGAATAACGGGTCAAATTATATTTTTTTAGAAAAGAAGGATGATCCCTGGCCTTTGCATCTGGGCGATGCATACGGCCACTTTATTAATTATTCTTACAAGACCTTACAAAGAAATAAAACAGTAAGACTAAAGTCATTGCCTAGCAATGATCGTCGCTACACCTATCCGGTTGATAAAGGCGCAGATAATGCGGGCCTAATATCAAACAGACATCGCAGCCAAACCTAACATCTAAGACACGGGGTCCCATCCAGACGCCGCCGCATGGGTCTCACCGTCCGGCGTGCACTCGAAGCCGCCGCCAACCGCCACCACTCCATCTTGTGAATCGCATCGATGCATCAACCTTGCTCGGTCCAGCTAACGTCGACGCCACCATGGCGCCAAACGACACCTCCTCCCTGCGCGCAAACGGCTAAGCACGTCGCGGTCGCCACTAATACACATCAGCACCATGCTGCCAAGTACCACTAGCCGACACAACTTGAAGTCTTTGGAAGATCTGTCGTGCGTAGCACCTGCCGACCAGGCATGACAAAGCGTAGCACCTGTCGGTCAGGCATGACTTGACATCTCCACCGAAGCTCCGTGCAAGACGAAGCCGCTCCACCTCCAGCCTCTCTGAACGGGAGCACCCCAGGAAGACACGGCGAAGAGTTGAGCACCACAATCACCACGAGAGCCGGACCAGCCGACCGCCATGGCAAAGCAACACCACTAAAGAGAGAACCGCCGCCATCAGGAATGCCAAGAACGCGCTGCAGCTGTCCCACCTTGTCGTGGAATTGTCACGGCAGATGTCCTCTTGTAAGGACTTAGTCGTGGAGCCATCGCAACTAGGAAGCTTAAAGGGGTTAATCGGGACAAAGGACATGAGAGGTTTTATACTAGTTCGGCCCCTTACGGTGAAGGTAAGGCCTACGTCTAGTTGGGTTGGTATTGCTTGAGGTTTCGATGACCAGGGAGCGAGATACGCTATGCCCGGTTCTCGATTGGTTGTTTCTTGCCCTAAGCCGCCAACAGGTCGTCCCCTTATATACACGGGCTGACGCCCTGTAGCCTACAGAGTCCCGGCCGGCTTATAAACAATGTCTGGCTCGGTAACTAGTCAAGTCTACCGTATGATACAAGTCTTGCCATTATGGCGGTTTACTACAACGGGCCTTAAGTCGCCTGTGGGCCTTAGGCCCTTTGTTGAGACGCCATCTTCATGCTTGGACTTGGGCTTCGTACGGTAATCTCTTTACGTAACCCGGCCCTCTGGGCGGCTTACACAAATAGTTATATCCCCAACATTAGACCCTGCATTGATTTGAACCTGTTCATGTCAATCTTAAAATAACTTATAACATAAAGCTTCAGTCTTCTGACTGCGCAAAAAGACTTTCTTTAACCCGCCGTGACGTCATTCTTTGGATCCGTGTTAACCCGTCATGACGTCATCTTTCCTTTTATTCCGCCGTATCGCCCAACGGATCTCTGTCTTTATTGTCCGTTCCAGAAATCGAGGCGTCGGGGCCGCTGGATAATAATTCTTATCTCCTCGTTTCCCGCGCCATCTCAGTTATGCTCTCCTTATAAATAGGCGCGAACTAGGTTTCATTTTCACCCTTCCAGTCGTCTTCTTCCTCTTGCCTCCTCTCGAGCTCCGCCGCCGCCGCCGTCAAGCTTCTCGTCTTCACCGACCCAGGCCACCGCATCAACCTGAGTCGGACCAGACCAACGTTGGCGAACCTCCACAGCTCCTCCAGATCCGTAAGTTTCCTTTCCTTCCCTGCCTAGATCTGCATTAGAGCTTCTTCGAGTTCGCCGTAGTTCATCACCATTAGAGCCATTTCCTTGTTAGTTTTTCCTCCTAGATACCACTTCCGATCCGAGAATGATATAAAACAGCTGCGGTAGTTGTTTTCGCCCTTATCTTGGATACGAAGCAGATCTTTTTCTCTGTATGAAGGCCTTATTCGAGCCTATGAACGCATCTGCGTCGGTTTTTAGGTCTAGAAAAACTTCTTATCAGAACAACTCTTTGATCTCAAATCATAGCAGAAGATTATGAAACCTGTTTTTATCACCCGGAAAACTTCTTATGTTAAATGTCTTTAACATAACTGTCCATGTATCCGGTTTAAATGCATTCCACTTGATCTGTGAACCTTGGCGCCTTCTCAGGTCTTTAAAACCTTTGTACTGTTGCTAACACTTGTGGCGGCTTAAATAACGTTGCTCAATTATCCTTATGTCATTAGGCCCCTTTAAGCCGCTACCTTCAGCACTTTGGATATTTTCTTCCGAGTTAAAATTTAAACCGGAACTTCTTATTTTGTAATAGGCCAATCTGTTGTCATGGCGCCTAAGCCGACCAAAGCTCCTGTAACCTGCAACTGGGTCCCATCCACTGTCACTAAAAGCAAACTGGCTGAATTTGTGAAGTCTGGCCATTTGCCAAAGAAGGAAGTCATGTCTTATCGCGTCCCTGACCCATCTGAAGAGAAGCCTCAACCCAAAGAAGGGGAGGTAATAGTTTTCACAGATCAGATGAGCCGGGGATTTGCCCCTCCCAGCTCAAAGTTCTTCAGAGAAGTTTTAAATTTCTTTGACCTTAAACCTCAAGACATTGGACCCAATTCCGTGTCCAATCTTTGCAATTTCCAAGTCTTCTGTGAGGTGTACCTGGGAGAGGAGCCAAGCCTGCTCTTGTTCAGAGAACTCTTTTACTTGAACCGGCAGAATGAGCGTGCGCTAACGGGCCGAGTCTTGAACTTGGCGGTATCTCGATCCAAATGACGGAGAGACATTTCCTTATCTTTGAGCTGCCGAGTCACCCCAAATATTGGAACCAGTCATGGTTCTCTTGTCGAGATACTTCTCCGGTGATGAACCGCCTCGCCCGCTTTGGCGCTTCGCGCTTTGAGTCCAACCATCCGTGGCGGATAAATCGATCATTGTTGAACGTCGCCACTCAACCCCACCATCAAGAAGATTAAAGCTCTTACGGAAATGGTTTAAATGGCATCGACTTGGTCCGGTGCAGGTCACTTGGCGTATACTCCCATTAAGCCGCCGCTCGCTTAATGTGCACCTATACAATGACAGAGCGACCCAATGCGCCACGCCACAGTTGTGACGACTTACCAGATGATGTGGCAGATGCCACAACCCAGTCACTGCTGAAGGAGGGTACTGTTATCAACAATACCTTCGGGTTACTTCCCTTCTGCAAAAAGAACCCGGCCCCTGCAGTAAGTTACCAATCTTAATAAATACTCTTTAATATGTTTGCCTCTTTGCACTTATAATTCCTTATCTTTTCCACAGGCCAGTGATGATTTCTGGAAAGTCAAATATGACCACGAGGCCGCCCAACAAGACAAAGCAGCCAAGAAAAATGAAAGGAAAAATGCCAAGACGGGGACTTCAAAAAAGAAGAAACCTAGCGCCTCTGAATTTCTCAAACTAGATGACTCTTCTTCGGATGAGGAAGAGGTAATCCCTTATTCTCTTAACTCCTTTGTTACTATTTTATTAATATTTCCGCCTTTCAGGAAGACACTGGAAACAGCCAAGCTCATGGCGAAGAGGTAACTATAATCTCCTCCGACTCAGAGCCTTTGCCAAAGCACAAAACCCGGCGGGTGACCCGGAAAGTAAAATTTTCACATCCCTTAGCTTATCAAGATCCTCAATTTCTTTTGAAGCAACAACAGCTTGAGAGCCGGAGGCAAACCCGGACAAGTAAAGATGTAGAGCTCTCTTCCGACTTACGGATGTGAGCGAGAAGCGTCAAGCGAGGTCATCTCCGCTTATGCGTTCTGTTTATCCTTTGGCGGGTTTAATTCACCTCTCAATTCATCCGACTCCAATTATCGAGGATACCTCTCCTTCCTCTGGCGAGTCTATGCAATCCAACATGCCGGCTTTCAAGACTGCCTCAGGTAATGTACCTTTGTTATCCTCATGCTTTGCCTTACTCATATTTTGTACTCATCCCTTTGTTTTATCCACGGTGTGCGGTAAAGCCCAAAGAAGAGGCGAAAAGAATAAGCCGATTGAAGACCCGGTAGCAACGGAGCCGGAACCCGGAACCACTGCCCCTGATGCTTCTACTCATCAACCTCCTCCTGAGCCGGCCCATGAAATTCCGACACCATCTTCCGACCCGCCTCAAGAAGACACTCTTGATAGTTCCGATAAACCGGAAATTCCTAGCCCGGTCCGGACGGCTGAGCCGGAAGTTGAATTCTTGAAAAGCCGATTATGTTGAACTGGGTGACCTCTTGTTCTTCCCAGATGTACCGCTAAGGAAGAACTTGTCAAAAGCTGGAAGACCAAACAGGACATCGCTGATTATGCCCACTTAAGCATTGGCGATATAGTCTCAGGCTATCTGAATCAAGTGCATAACAGCGCGACACGAAATTGACATGGTGAAACAGAATCTGAGATAAATCTGAGGTATAACTTATATTATTTCTCCTGAATCTTACTTACTGTACCAGCCCCCAAGTCTACTGCTTATAGGTAAATATGTTGGAAATATGCCCTAGAGGCAATAATAAAAGCATTATTATTATATTTCCTTGTTCGTGATAATTGTCTTTTATTCATGCTATAATTCTATTATCCGGAAATCGTAATACATGTGTGAATAAATAGACCACAATACGTCCCTAGTGAGCCTCTAGTTGACTAGCTCGTTGGTCAACAGATAGTCATGGTTTCGACTATGGACATCGATGTCGTTGACAAGCGGGATCACGTCATTAGGAGAATGACGTGATGGACAAGACCCAATCCTAAGCATAGCACAAGATCGTGTAGTTCGTTTTGCTAGAGCTTTTCCAATGTCAAGTATCTCTTCCTTAGACCATGAGATCGTGTAACTCCCGGATACCGTAGGAGTGCTTTGGGTGTACCAAACGTCACAACGTAATCGGGTGACTATAAAGGTGCACTACAGGTATCTCCGAAAGTGTACATTGGGTTGACACGGATCGAGGCTGGATTTGTCACTCCGTATGACGGAGAGGTATCTCTGAGCCCACTCGGTAATGCATCATCATAATGAGCTCAAAGTGACCAAGTGTTTGGTCACGGGATCATGCATTACGATGCAGTAAAGTGACTTGCCGGTAACGAGACTGAACGAGGTATTGGGATACCGACGATCGAGTCTCGGGCATGTAACGTACCGATTGACAAAGGGAATAGTATATGAGGTTGATTGAATCCTCGACATCGTGGTTCATCCGATGACATCATCGAGGAGCATGTGGGAGCCAACATGGGTATCCAGATCCCGCTATTGGTTATTGACTGAGAGCCGTCTCGGTCATGTTCGCATGTCTCCGAACCCGTAGGGTCTACACACTTAAGGTTCGGTGACGCTAGGGTTATTAGGAAGACTTGTATGTGATTACCGAATGTTGTTCGAGTCCGGATGAGATCCCGGACGTCACGAGGAGTTCCGAAGGGTCCGGAGGTAAAGATTTATATATGGGAAGTTGTCAAACGGACACCGGAAAGTTTCGGGGGCGTACCGGTATTGTACCGGGGCCACCGGAAGGGTTCCGGAGGTCCACCGGGAGGGGCCACCCCTCCCGGGGGGCCACATGGGCTGCGTGGGGATAGCAGCCAGCCCCTGGTGGGCTGGGTGCGCCCCTGGCCCATGCGCCTAGGGTTTTGGGGGAACCCTAGAAGGGGCGCCCCTGCTTGGGGGGCAAGCCACCTCCTCACGCCGCCCCCTCTAGATTCCCATCTAGAGGGGCCGGCTCCTGCCCCTTCCCCTATAAATAGAGGGGTGAGGGAGGGCAGCCGCACCCAAGCCAAGGCGCAGCCCTCCCTCCCAACACCTCTCCTCCTCCGTGACGTGCTTGGCGAAGCCACAGCCGAGATCTTTGCACCAACAACACCACGCCCGTCGTGCTGCCGTTGGAGCTGTCTGCCTCAACCTCTCCTTCCCTTGCTGGATCAAGAAGGAGGAGACGTCGTCCGTCTGCACGTGTGTTGAACACGGAGGTGCTGTCCGCTCCACACTTGGTCATCGGTGATCCGAATCACGGCGAGTACGACTCCATCATCACCATCCACTTGAACGCTTCCTTTTCGATCTACAAAGTGGTATGTAGATGCAAACTCACTCCCTTGACTCGTTGCTTAGATGAACTCATAGATGGATCTTGGTGAAACCGTAGGAAAAATTTTAATTTTCTGTAACGTTCCCCAACAGTGGCATCTTGAGCTAGGTCTATGCGTAGTTCTCTATTGCACGAGTAGAAAACAATTTTGTTGTGGGCGTAGATCTTGTCAACTTGCTTGCCGCTACTAGTCTTATTTTGCTTCAGCGGTATTGTGGGATGAAGCGGCCCGGACCAACCTTACACGTACGCTTACGTGAGACCGGTTCCACCGACTGACATGCACTAGTTGCATAAGGTGGCTGGCGGGTGTCTGTCTCTCCCACTTTAGTTGGAGCGGATTCGATGAAAAGGGTCCTTATGAAGGGTAAATAGAAGTTGACAAAATCACGTTGTGGTTATTCGTAGGTAAGAAAACGTTCTTGCTAGAACCCAATTGCAGCCACGTAAAAGATGCAACAACAATTAGAGGACGTCTAACTTGTTTTTGCAGCAATTGTCATGTGATGTGATATGGCCAAGTTGTGATGAATGATGAATGACATATTGTGATGTATGAGATCATGTTCTTGTAATAGGAATCACGACTTGCATGTCGATGAGTATGACAACCGGCAGGAGCCATAGGAGTTGTCTTTATTTTGTATGACTGCGTGTCATTGAAGAACACCATGTAAATTACTTTACTTTATTGCTAAACGCGTTAGCCATAGAAGTAGAAGTAGTCATTGGCGTGACAACTTCATGAAGACACGATGATGGAGATCATGATGATGGAGATCATGGTGTCATGCCGGTGACAAGATGATCATGGAGCCCCGAAGATGGAGATCAATGTAGCTTTATGATATTGGCCATATCATGTCACTACTATATAATTGCATGTGATGTTTATTATGTTTATGCATCTTGTTTACTTAGAACGACGGTAGTAAATAAGATGATCCCTTACAACAATTTCAAGAAGTGTTCTCCCTAACCGTGCACCATTGCTAAAGTTAAATGCGTTTCAAGCACCACGTGATGATCGGGTGTGATAGATCCTTACGTTCACATACAACGGGTGTAAGACAGTTTTACACATGCAAAACACTTAGGGTTAACTTGACGAGCCTAGCATGTGCAGACATGGCCTCGGAACACGAAGACCGAAAGGTCGAACACGAGTCGTATGGAAGATACGATCAACATGAGAATGTTCACCGACGATGACTAGTCCGTCTCACGTGATGATCGGACACGGCCTAGTCGACTCGGATCGTGTAACACTTAGATGACTAGAGGGATGTCTAATCTGAGTGGGAGTTCATTAAGATAATTTGATTAGATGAACTTAATTATCATGAACTTAGTCTAAAACCTTTGCAAATATGTCTTGTAGATCAAATGGCCAACGCTCATGTCAACCTGAACTTAAACGCGTTCCTAGAGAAAACCAAGCTGAAAGATGATGGCAGCAACTATATGGACTGGGTACGGAACCTGAGGATCATCCTCATAGCTGCCAGGAAACAATATGTCTAGAAGGACCGCTAGGTGACGCTCCCGTCCCAGAGAACCAAGACATTATGAATGCTTGGCAAACTCGTGCTGATGATTACTCCCTCGTTCAGTGCGGCATGCTATACAGCTTAGAACTGGGGCTCCAAAAGCGTTTTGAGCATCACGGAGCATATGAGATGTTCGAGGAGCTGAAACTACTTTTCCAAGCTCACGCCCGGGTCGAGAGATATGAGGTCTCTGACAAGTTCTATAGTTGCAAGATGGAGGAAAATAGTTCTGTCAGTGAGCACATACTCAGAATGTCTGGGTTGCACAACCGCATGACCCGGTGAATATTAACCTCCCCGATGAGGCGGTCATTGGCAGAATCCTTGATTGTTCCCACCAAGCTACAAGAGCTTTGTGATGAACTACAATATGCGAGGGATGGTGAAGACCATTCCTGAAGTATTTTCAATGCTTGAAGTCAGCAGAGGTTGAGATCAAGAAAGAACATCAAGTGTTGATGGTCAATAAGACCACTAAGTTCAAGAAGGGCAAGGGCAAGAAGAACTTCAAGAAGGACGGCAAGG
Source organism: Aegilops bicornis (assembly GCA_021605145.1). Taxonomy (NCBI): domain Eukaryota; kingdom Viridiplantae; phylum Streptophyta; class Magnoliopsida; order Poales; family Poaceae; genus Aegilops; species Aegilops bicornis. Next base: position 40,467,149 of record CM038672.1, read on the forward strand.
ATGTTGCGGCGCCCGATAAAGCCGCCATCGGGAAGAAGTCAAAGAATGGACCCAAGCACGAGACTGAGTGCTTTTATTGCAAGGGAAAGGGTCCTTTGAGCGGAACTGCCCCAAATACTTAGCGGATAAGAAGGCCGGCAACACCAAAGGTATATTTGATATACATGTAATTGATGTGTACCTTACCGATTACTCGTAGTAACTCACAGGTATTTGATACCGGTGCCGTTGCTCATATTTGTAACTCACGGGGAGCTGCGGAATAAGCGGAGGCTGGCGAAGGGCGAGGTGACGATGCGCGTCGGGAATGGTTCCAGAGTCGATGTGATCGCCCGTCGCACGCTACCTCTACATTTACCTACGGGATTAGTTTTGAACCTTAATAATTGTTATTTGGTGCCAAGTTTGAGCATGAACATTGTATCCGGATCTCATTTAATGCGAGATGGCTACTCATTTAAATCCGAGAATAATGGTTGTTCTATTTATATGAGAGATATGTTTTATGGTCATGCTCCGATGGTCAATGGTTTATTCTTAATGAATCTCGAGCGTAATGTTACACATATTCATAGCGTGAATACCAAAAGATGTAAAGTTGATAACGATAGTCCCACATACTTGTGGCACTACCGCCTTGGTCACATTGGTGTCAAGCGCATGAAGAAGCTCCATGCTGATGGACTTTTGGAGTCTCTAGATTATGAATCATTTGACACATGCGAACCATGCCTCATGGGCAAGATGACCAAGACTCCGTTCTCGGAACAATGGAACGAGCGACCAACTTGTTGGAAATCATACATACCGATGTGTGCGGTCCAATGAGTGTTGAGGCTCATGGAGGATATCGTTATGTTCTCACTCTCACAGATGACTTGAGTAGATATGGGTATGTCTACTTGATGAAACACAAGTCCGAGACCTTTGAAAAGTTCAAGGAATTTCAGAATGAGGTAGAGAATCAACGTGACCGAAAAATAAAGTTCTTACGATCAGATCGTGGAGGAGAATATTTAAGTCACGAATTTGGTACACACTTAAGAAAATGTGGAATCGTTTCACAACTCTCGCCGCTGGAACACCTCGGTAATAACGGTGTGTCCGAACGTCAGAATCGCACTCTATTGGATATGGTGCGATCTATGATGTCTCTTACCGATTTACCGCTATCATTTTGGGGATATGCTCTAGAGACAGCTACATTCACTTTAAATAGGGCACCGTCTAAATCCGTTGAGACGACACCGTATGAATTATGGTTTGGGAAGAAACCTAAGCTGTCGTTTCTAAAAGTTTGGGGATGCGATGCTTATGTCAAGAAACTTCAACCTGAAAAGCTCGAACCCAAGTCGGAAAAATGCGTCTTCATAGGATACCCTAAAGAAACCATTGGGTATACCTTCTACTTAAGATCCGAGGGAAAGATCTTTGTTGCCAAGAACGGATCCTTTCTGGAAAAAGAGTTTCTCTCGAAAGAATTAAGTGGGAGGAAAGTAGAACTCGATGAAGTACTACCTCTTCAACAGGAAAGTAGTGCAGCTCGGAAAATGTTCTGTGATGCCTACACCAGCGAAGAGGAAAATAATGATGATGATCAAGGTACTTCGGATCAAGTAGCTCTTGAACTTCGTGGGTCCACAAGGACACGCGTTCCGCACTGCAGTGGTACGACAACCCTGTCCTGGAAATCATGTTGTTAGACAACGGTGAACCTTCAAACTATGAAGAAGCGATGGCGGGCCCAGATTCCATCAAATGGCTAGAAGCCATGAAATTCGAGATAGAATCCATGTATGAAAACAAAGTATGGACTTTGACTGACTTGCCCGATGATCGGCGATCGATAGAAAACAAATGGATCTTTAAGAAGAAGACGGACGCGGATGGTAATGTCACCATCTATAAAGCTCGACTTGTCGCTAAGGGTTATCGGCAAGTTCAAGGGATTGACTACGATGAGACTTTCTCTCCCGTAGCGAAGCTTAAGTCCGTCCGAATCATGTTAGCAATTGCCGCATACTATGACTATGAGATATGGCAGATGGACGTCAAAACGGCATTCCTTAACGGGCATCTTAAGGAAGAGCTGTATATGATGCAGCGGAAGGTTTTGTCGATCCTAAGAATGCTAACAAAGTATGCAAGCTCCAAATGATCCATTTATGGGCTGGTGCAAGCATCTCGGAGTTGGAACATTCACTTTGATGAGATGATCAAAGCGTTTGGGTTTATGCAGACTTATGGAGAAGCCTGCGTTTACAAGAAAGTGAGTGGGAGCTCTGTAGCATTTCTCATATTATATGTAGATGACATACTTTTGACGGGAAATGATATAGAATTCTTGGACAGCATTAAGACCTACTTGAATAAGTGTTTTTCAATGAAGGACCTTGGAGAAGCTGCTTATATATTAGGCATCAAGATCTATAGAGATAGATCGAGACGCCTCATAGGTCTTTCACAAAGCACATACCTTGATAAGATTTTGAAGAAGTTCAAAATGGATCAGTCCAAGAAAGGGTTCTTGCTGCAGCAAGGTGTGAGATTGAGCTCAGCTCAATGCCCGACCACGGCAAAAGATAAAGAAGAGATGAGCGTCACCGCCTATGCCTCGACCATAGGATCTATTATGTATGCCATCTTGTGTACCGGACCTGATGTAAACCTTGCCGTAAGTTTGGTAGGAAGGTACCAAAATAATCCCGCAAGGAACACCGGACAGCGGTCAAGAATATCCTGAAGTACACGAAAAGGACAAAGGACATGTTTCTCGTTTATGGAGGTGACGAAGAGCTTGTCGTAAAGGGTTACGTCGACGCTTAGCTTCGACACAGATCTGGATGACTCTAAGTCACAAACCGGATACGTGTATATGTTGAATGGTGGAGCGATGGTAGATGCGGTGCAAAGCAGAAGCGTCGTGGCGGGATCTACATGTGAAGCGGAGTACATGGCAGCCTCGCAGGCAGCGCATGAAGCAATTTGGGTGAAGGAGTTCATCACCGACCTAGGAGTCATACCCAATGCGTCGGGGCCGATCAAACTCTTCTGTGATAACACTGGAGCTATTGCACTTGCCAAGGAGCCGGGTTTCACAAGAAGACCAGCACATCAAGCATCGCTTCAACTCCATCCGTGAAAATGTTCAAGATGGAGACATAGAAATTTGTAAAGTGCATACGGATCTGAATGTCGCAGATCCGTTGACTAAACCTCTTCTGCGGGCAAAACATGATCAACACCAGAACTCTATGGGTGTTCGATTCATCACAATGTAACTAGATTATTGACTCTAGTGCAAGTGGGAGACTGTTGGAAATATGCCCTAGAGGCAATAATAAAAGCATTATTATTATATTTCCTTGTTCGTGATAATTGTCTTTTATTCATGCTATAATTGTACTATCCGGAAATCGTAATACATGTGTGAATACATAGACCACAATACGTCCCTAGTGAGCCTCTAGTTGACTAGCTCGTTGGTCAACAGATAGTCATGGTTTCGACTATGGACATCGATGTCGTTGACAACGGGATCACGTCATTAGGAGAATGACGTGATGGACAAGACCCAATCCTAAGCATAGCACAAGATCGTGTAGTTCGTTTTGCTAGAGCTTTTCCAATGTCAAGTATCTCTTCCTTAGACCATGAGATCGTGTAACTCCCGGATACCGTAGGAGTGCTTTGGGTGTACCAAACGTCACAACGAATCGGGTGACTATAAAGGTGCACTACAGGTATCTCCGAAAGTGTCTGCTGGGTTGACACGGATCAAGATCGATTTGTCACTCCGTATGACGGAGAGGTATCTCTGGGCCCACTCGGTAATGCATCATCATAATGAGCTCAAAGTGACCAAGTGTTTGGTCACGGGATCATGCATTACGGTACGAGTAAAGTGATTTGTCGGTAACGAGACTGAACGAGGTATTGGGATACCGACGATCGAGTCTCGGGCATGTAATGTACCGATTGACAAAGGGAATAGTATACGGGGTTGATTGAATCCTCGACATCGTGGTTCATCCGATGACATCATCAAGGAGCATGTGGGCGCCAACATGGGTATCCAGATCCTGCTGTTGGTTATTGATCTGAGAGCGTCTCGGTCATGTCTGCATGTCTCCCGAACCCGTAGGGTCTACACACTTAAGGTTCGGTGACGCTAGGGTTATTAGGAAGACTTGTATGTGATTACCGAATGTTGTTCGGAGTCCTAGATGAGATCCCGGACGTCACGAGGAGTTCCGGAAGGGTCTGGAGGTAAAGATTTATATATGGGAAGTTGTCAAACGGACACCGGAAAGTTTCGGGCGTGCGGTATTGTATCGGGGCCACCGGAAGGGTTCCGAGGTCCACCGGGAGGCCACCTCCTCGGGGGCCACATGGGCTGCGTGGGGATAGCAGCCAGCCTCAGTGGGCTGGGTGCGCCCCTGGCCCATGCGCCTAGGGTTTTGGGGAACCCTAGAAGGGCGCCTTGCTTGGGGGGGCAAGCCACCCTCCTCAGCCGCCCCCTCTAGATTCCCATCTAGAGGGGCTGCCCTGCCCCTTCCCCTATAAATAGAGGGGTGAGGGAGGGCAGCCGCACCAAGCCAAGGCGCATCCCTCCCTCCCCAACACCTCTCCTCCTCCGCACGTGCTTGGCGAAGCCACAGCCGAGTATCACTGCACCAACAACACCACGCCGTCGTGCTGCCGTTGAGCTGCCTTCCTCAACCTCTCCTTCCCTTGCTGGATCAAGAAGGAGGAGACGTCGTCTGCACTGCACGTGTGTTGAACGCGGAGGTGCTGTCCGCTCAGCACTTGGTCATCGGTGATCCGAATCACGGCGTAGTACGACTCCATCATCACCATCCCCTTGAACGCTTCCGCACTCGATCTACAAGTGGTATGTAGATGCAAACTCACTCCCTTGACTCGTTGCTTAGATGAACTCATAGATGGATCTTGGTGAAACCGTAGGAAAATTTTTAATTTTCTGCAACGTTCCCCAACAAAATATGCCGTAGACTTAGATACCGGCTTACTGTTAGTTCACCCGGTTTACAAGAAAGGATATTTAACCCGGCTATAATATAGCAACTCAAAACAAGCGATACACATTATCCCCCAAGTGTCAAGTATCTTTACTTCTAAAGTGCTTGAGACTTTAATATGCATAATCTGACATTATAAAGTAAAATTTTCTTCAGTATACATTAGGCCCCAAGTGTCAAGGGTCTTTACTTGTAAAGTGCTTGAGACTTTAATAATACCTTACCATAACCTTACTTGTAACCCGACGTTATTGCAGGTCTCCACCAGTCAATTTGAATTGGAGATTGCTGACCTGAAGACCCGGCTGGCGGCCCAAGACCTTGAGATTCAAAAAGCCGACTCCAAATTCGCATTCAGCGTCTCTGAGCAAGAAAAGTTGAAGAAGGATTTTGCCGCGGAGAAGAAAGCCTGGGCGGATGAAAAATCTTCACTTGTGACCCGGGCCGAGACAGCAGAAGCAGCTCTTGCCGAAGCAACTGCCGAGCTGTCCGACTTAAAGCACCAGATATCCCAAATGGTCTCAGCAATTTTCGGTAAGTTACTATGTGTAACTTTTGAACATCATCCTGATTTATTTGATAACCATTCAGACATTACCTCCGGCTTAATCTTATGTGTATAAACGCAGGTCCCAGGAGTACCAACCTAAAGCAGAATATGCTGATCAAGCTTAAGGCGGTGTACACTCTAGTGGAACAGCTGTACACCGGGTCACAACGTGCCTTGGCCGTTGTGGCTTTATCAAATGATACTCCTTACCTCCTGCAGGATGTGCTCAAACGGCTTGCCGTGTTACCTCAACGGATTCAGGAGTTAAGGCGGGCATCTGGTAGAGCCGGGGCCATAGCCGCCTTAAGCCGGGCCAAAGCGTTGGTTCCAGAGCTAGACTTAGCCGATGTTGCTCTTGGATATCCTAGCTTGAAGGAAGACGACTCTGCATTCAATGAGTCAGACTTCACCACCTGTGTGAGAGTCGTACGTCCTGTGGCCACCATCATCGGCAACGATATTGATCTTACGAAGTATCAGCCGGGTTATGACAACGAGAACCGGAGGATTCCAACTCCGCATTATGATGATGTCAGCCTGATCCCTCCAACTCGTAAGCATACCTTTGCTCCTGAAGTTGACCCGACCAGTTTAATAGATGCTGAAGCTGAATTTGAAGCCTTAAGCAGCATTGATTGGACCTCGTCAACCTTCCAGGACAAAGCAGCAGGCGAAGGGGCGGAGAAGGATAACCCGGAGTCGTCAAGTCCACCAAAGGAGTAACCCGCCTGGCACTTAAGTTTTTGAAAAAACAATGCTTCATTATTCAGACTCGGGGAGTCTTGTAATAGGGTAGAAAAAACTTCTTAACTCTGTCATGCCTTCGCGCATGTTTGTGGTGCTTAACAATGTCTCAAGCTGCTATCATTATATACTGCCGGCTTACATGAATTGCTTCCTGACCTCCAAAAGCTTTTTGTTTTACCCTGTATAAAAACAAAAATTCCTTTGGCGTCTCACCATATCCGGGGTCGTGTAAAATAATGTTAACCCGGAGTATGAACCAAAACATCATAAGTATCAGCCGGTTTAAGGCGTACATTACCGGCTTACGTGATCCCAAAAAGCAGACAGTTACACTTAACTTCTGAAAATTGGCACATATAATGTTTACCTGGCCCTTAATATTATTTACTCTTATAGAATAAAGTAAACCTAATTTTCAAAGGCCTCTGATTCGAATACGATCAGTAGAACCGTTCCAAAGGGGTTAAGCTAAGATTCGAATACGATCATATAGCCCCCAATGGCTTTGGCGATGCCGATCAAGTGTGTATCGACAACTATGTTCTCTTTGGTTCAAATACGACCTATGTTTGAACAGGAAGCCCCCAAGTGACCATGAGAGTTGTTTAATGACGCTGATTCGAATACGATCCACGTCAGACCCAAAGAGGTTAAGCTATGATTCAAATATGATCAAGAAGCCCCCAAGTGGGTTTGGCAGTGTGCCAATCAATTGGGTATCGACAGCTATGTTCTCTTTGGTTCGAATACGACCTATGTTTGAACAGGAAGCCCCCAAGTGACCATGGCTTGATTCAGATATGATCATAAGCCGGATTCAGATATGATCCGCTCCCTGTTAGTTGTTTCCACCACCTGGTAAAGAAAACACATAAACCTTGTACGATGGAAAGGAAAGAGGTCCTGCTTTATTGCTTTATATAATATATACATTGTTTAAAAAAAGAATAACAAATGTACTCTGAGAGCCGGTGGCTCAAGTATAGTAGGGCCAGAGATGCGCTATGTTCCACAATGGCGAGTCTCTTCCTCCGACGACGTGAGTCTTTGTGCTCTCGAACATCGATGAGGTAATATGACCCGTTGTTGAGATTCTTGCTGACCACAAAAGGTCCTTCCCAAGGAGGGACAACTTGTGCATATCGATTGATCTGGATGAGCCGGAGCACTAAATCGCCTTCCGGAAAGTTACGCTTCGACCCGGCGGCTATGATAACGGGCGCAGTCTTGCTCATAAATCGCCGAGCGGGCTATTGCCAAGTCTCGCTCTTCATCCAACAAGTCAAGTGCATCCTGACGAGCTTTTTCATTATTAGCCTCAACGTAAGCCGCCACCCGGGGTGAATCATGTCGGATATCACTAGGCAGAACCGCCTCTGCTCCGTACACCATGAAGAAAGGTGTATAACGATGAGACCTGTTAGGCGTTGTGTTGATGCTCCATAGCACGTAGGGTAACTCCTCCACCCAACAACCCGGAGTTCGCTGCAAGGGAACTAAGAGCCGAGGTTTGATACCTTTCAAGATCTCTTGATTAGCTCTTTCTGCTTGACCATTAGACTGGGGGTGAGCAACAGCCGAAACATCAAGCCGGATGTGCTCTTTTTGATAGAACTCTTCCATGGAACCCTTGGAGAGATTAGTACCATTATCAGTTATAATGCTGTGCGGAAAACCAAAGCGAAAGATCACCTTTTTGGTGAACTGAACCGCCATGGCTGCATCACATTTGCTTGGCTGCTCGCTTCAACCCACTTGGTGAATTTATCCATCGCCACCAACAGGTGTGTCTTCTTATCCTTAGACCTTTTGAAAGGTCCAACCATATCAAGCCCTGATCGCAAACAACCAAGTAATCGGAATCATCCTCAATTCTTGAGCGGCACATGAGCTCGTCGTGAGATTTTTTACATCCGTCACATTTGTTGACGGATCCTCCAGATCGCGATGAGCCGTCAGCCAATAAAAACCATGACGAAAGGCCTTGGCTACTAGAGACTTTGAACCGACATGATGACCGCAATCACCCTCATGAATCTCACGAAGTATCTCCTGACCCTCCGTAGGTGATACACAATGTTGAAACGCTCCAGTGACGCTACGGTGATGCAACTCGCCATGAACAATCGTCATGGATTTGGACCGCCTGATGATTTGTCTTGCCAAAGTCCTGTCCTCAGGCAACTCTCCCCGGGTCATATAGGCCAAATATGGGACCGTCCAATCCGGGATGGCATGGAGAGCCGCCACCAACAAGGCCTCCGGTCTGCAACGCGCAAGCTCTTCCTCTGTAGGCACTCGATGTAAGGGTTATGCAAAATGTCAAGGAAAGTATTAGGCGGCACCGGCTTACGCTGAGACCCAAGCCGGCTTAAAGCATCAGCCGCCTCATTCTTCATTCGATCAATGTGCTCTACTTGATAACCTTTGAAGTGCCCAGCCACCGCATCAACTTCACGATGATAAGCCGCCATAAGGGGATCCTTAGAATCCCACGTGCCTGACACCTGTTGAGCGACAAGGTCTGAATCACCCAAGCATCTTACCCGGCTCAAATTCATCTCTTTGGCCATCCGGAGGCCATGAAGTAAAGCCTCGTATTCGGCTGCATTGTTAGTACAGGGAAACATAAGCCGGAGCACATAACAAAATTTGTCACCTCGGGCGGTTAAAACGACTCCAAATTTCGAGCCTTCCAACCGCCTGGACCCATCAAGTGAATAGTCGAATATGTGTTATTCGGCTCCTCCTCCGTGCCTGCAACTCCGTCCAATCATTGATAAAGTCCACTAGGGCTTGATACTTGATAGCTGTGCACGGCATATATTTCAAACCGTGAGGCCCAAGCTCGATGGCCCACTTGGCAACCCGTCCTGTGGCTTCCCTGTTCTGGATGATGTCTCCCAAGGGGGCTGAACTTACCACAGTTATAGGATGACCCAGAAGTACTGCTTTAGCTTCCGCTTGCCATGAACACCCCATAAACAAGTTTCGCCAATGCGGATACCTTTGCTTGGATTCTATGAGCACCTCATCGATGTAATAAATCGTCAGCTGAACTGGATGCTCCTTGCCAGTCTCCTTACGCTCCACCACAATGGCCACACTCACAGCACGTGAGTTAGCAGCAACATACAATAGCAATGGCTCTTTATCAATTGGAGCTGCATAACCGGCGGCTCAGGCAATTGTCTCTTTAAATCTTCAAAGGCAGCATCAATGACCTCACTCCGCATAAAAGTGTCTATTTTCTTCATCATCCGACAGCGGTAGAGCCTTCTCCCTAGCCGGCTTATGAATCGGCTTAAAGCAACAACATAACCCGCCGTCGTTGAACATCATTGATGCACGCCGGTTTAGCCGGAGAGGTAATCGCGTTGATCTTCTCCGGGTTAGCTTCAATGCCTGTTTGAGACCGGAATCCCAAAAGTTTGCTGCAGGTACACCAAATACACACTTGTCCGGTTAAGCATCATCTTGTAGACCCGGAGATTATCAAAGGTTTCCTTTAAGTCGGAGATCAAGGTTTCCTTCTCTCGACTTCACCACAATGTCATCCACATAAGCATGAACATTGCGCCCAATCTGATTGTGGAGACAATTACGCACACACCGCGATAAGTTGCTCGGCACTCTTGAGCCCAAACGACATAGACACATAGCGAAGGCTCCAAATGGAGTAATGAAAGCGTCTTCTCCTGGTCCTTAATCGCCATCTTGATCTGATGATAACCAGAATAAGCATCCAAAAACTCAACCGCCGCAACCCGGCTTGTAGCATCGATGATTTGGTCAATGCGGGGTAGAGCAAAGGAATCAGCCGGACAAGCTTTATTTAAGTCCGTGTAATCCACACACATCCGCCAGGTGCCGTTCTTCTTGAGCACAAGCACTGGGTTAGCCAACCACTACGGGTGAAAAACTTCCACGATGAACCCGGCCGCTAAGAGCCGAGCGACCTCCTCCCCTATAGCCTTTCGCCTTTCCTCATTGAATCGTCGGAGAAACTTCCTGACCGGCTTATACTTTGGATCAATATTAAGAGTGTGCTCAGCGAGTTCTCTCGGGACACCCGGCATGTCAGAAGGTTTCCATGCAAAGATGTCCCGGTTCTCATGGATGAACTTCGATGAGCGCTTTCCTATTTGGGATCCAAATTGGTACCGATCTTTGAACTGCTTGGAAGAGTCGCCTGGAGTGAAGTCAACCAGTTTTGTCTCGGCGGCCGACTTAAATTTCAACGCCGAGTCTTGCTCTGTGGTTGGCTTCTTCAAAGAGGTCATATCTGCCGGGTCAACATTAGTTTGATAAAACTTCAGCTCCTCTTCAAAGACAAACAGATTCAGCATAAGCCGCATCTCCTTCCTCGCACTCCAAGGCCACCTTTGACTCCCATGCACGTGATGGTGCCCTTGTAACCTGGCATCTTGAGCTGCAGATAAACATAACACGGCCGTGCCATAAACTTGGCATAAGCCGGCCGTCCAAACAGAGCGTGATATGGGCTCTGATTTTGACTACCTCAAACGTCGACTTCTCAGCCACGGAATCATATTCGTCTCCAAAAGCCACTTCCATTTCGATCTTTCCAACTGGATATGCCGACTTACCGTGTACCACCCCATGAAAAACAGTGTTAGACGCCCTCAAGTCCTTATCGGTCGGACCTATGCGTGAAAGGTCTCATAATAGAGAATATTGATCTTGCTTCCTCCGTCCATGAGCACCTTAGTGAATTTATATCCACCAACCTGAGGGGCCACCACCAAGGCCAACTGACCCGGGTTATCAACCCGGAGGGGGTGATCTTCTCTACTCCAAATGATAGGCTGCTCTGACCACCTCAGATAACGGGGAACCGCTGGCTCAACCGAATTCACAGCCCTTTTATGAACCTTCTGGTCACGTTTACACAAGTTAGTGGTAAACACATGGTATTGCCCATCGTTCAACTGCTTTGGATGGCTCTGATAACCTGACTGCTGCTACTGCTGCCCTCCTTGGCCAGACTGCTGCTGATTATAGCTACCTTGACCACCTTGAAAACCGGAACTTGAGCCGCCACCCGGGCCATGGAAACCACCTGCTCCTGAACCGCCGCCTGATCCGTGATTGCCATCAAACATGTTTGAATTCTTAAAAGCCTTCATGATCGCGCAGTCCTTCCATAAGTGGGTGGCAGGATTTTCTCGAGTACTGTGTCTCGGACAAGGCTCATTCAGAAGCTGCTCAAGAGATGGACTTGAGCCACCAGATCGAGGGGGTGCTCTCCCCTTACGCTTCTTGTTATTACCTTGGGCATTAGCATTGGCCACAAACACCGGGTTACCCTCCGGCTTACGCTTGTTGCTACCTTGACTTACCGGGTGCTGCTGCTGACCCTTTCGATTGCCGTTCTTCTTTCCTTTCCCTGTCTTTTCCTCCTCAGACGCGGGATCATCGGTAATATCATAATCGGCATATTTAACCAAAGCCGCCATCAGCGTACCCATGTCATTGAAATCACGCTAAAGGCGCCTACCGCTTCAGCCGCACAAAACGACAATTCGATGGAGCATAAGTACCATAGAGTCAAGGCGTCCATCTTATCGATGAGTGTATTATTTCCTTGACCCGCACCCAATGAGTTGTGGACTCACCCTCCTCCTGCCATAATTTGTCAAGTCCACAATGGACATATATTGCTTGCAAGTATCCTTAAAGTTCTGGATAAACCGGGCCTTCAGCTCTGCCCATGAATTGATGGAATTGGGAGGCAAACTTTTCAACCAAGATCGGGACGTTCCATCTAACACCATGGTGAAATACTTAGCCATTGCCGCGTCGCCGACTTCCAATAACTCCATGGTCATCTCGTAACTTTCAATCCATGCCCCCGGTTGTAAGTCGGCCGTGTAATTCGGCACCTTTCGAGGTCCCTTGAAATCCTTGGGCAGACGCACGCGTCCGCAGAGCCGGCACCGGACAAGGGACACCACCGGTTCTAGTGGCCCTCCTGCTCCAACAAGTCGTTGGATACTGGGAGACCATCATATCTTTGTCTGCTGAGCCGCTAATTGAGCCGCCTGTTCATCTTCCCCGACGAATCGATCCTGCACCGGGTTATAGCCACCGGGTTGGTTAAGATGCTGGGCATTGCTTGATAAAGCTTCTGACTCCATGTGCCTGCTGTAAATCGGACTCCGGTTTGGACGAGGTGCTATCCAAGGCTGAGGAGTGGAATGAATCCTGTCCCTGCTTTGAAGAATAGGTCTCTTCTTTGTGCCAAGGCCGTCTGAAGAAGACCCCTAACCCTCCGGGTTTCCACCGCCGTCGGGTCGTCACCGTCCACTGGAAGAGCCGCCAGACGCACCGATGCTGCTATCAAGTTCTCCATGGGGTTGGAGAAGTGGCCCGGAGGTCTTGGTATGTATCAGGGCGGGGCCATGCTCCCGTGAAGAGGTGCCATCTCTCGAGGCTGAACCGGCCCTCTAGCTCCGGGTGTCACAAATTGATTGGCTTCGGGCGGATTGCTAGGACCGGCTCCAGGTGTCGTGAAGAGATTCTGAGGATCGTAAATCGGAGGCAGACGGGACTGGGTCTTCTGATGTCTCCTTCTCATCACCTCATTGGACGCATTCAGACTCATGTTAAGCTGGAAAGACTTCATTGGAGTCGCTGCGCCTGCATCCAAAGCCGCCCGCTCTGCAGCTTCTTTGGTGTCCTCACCGCCAAGGCCTCCTTGGCTGTGGCTATCTCCTCACGCACCTTTGCCACCTCCGCGTTATGCTCATCTGAATTTGAAGGAATAACTGTGGTGGTTAACAGGGCCGTCAACTTGTCCATAAGATCTATCAGCACCTGAGCCGGCGGGCGCGCGGGGCCTCCTGCCCCGGCCGCTCCTGACCCGGACGTTATTGCTGTCGCAGCCGTCGAGTTTTGGCCGGGTTGGGTACCAGCCATGAAGACTCCTGCCCAGCTTGGCGGCTCATAGCAATCTGGAATGCTAGAGTCGTTAGAACAACCCCCAAGCATGCCTTCTTGGACCTGATACAGAGAATCTGTTGAACCGGAGGACGAATCATCATCTGATGAGACGACCATCTCTTCGCCATCTTTAGATCCTTCAGAAAGTGCCTCTCCGTGAATACAGCCCACAAAAGCACGCTTCATGGTAGGTTGAATCCGGACGGGTCTCGCACGCTGAGCCGTCTCAATGAGGTCGGTGCAGCTGTCCGGCTCTGGGCCCGGCTCACCAATCCGGCCGATGAAGACGTGCATTCCGCCAAAGGGGACCCGGTACCCGTACTCAATTGAGTCGGCCTCGGGGCCCCAGCCTTCATTGTCGATGTAGATCTTGCCGCGAAGACTCTTGGTCATCCGCGACTCGTTGTCGATGTATCGCTTGAGCCCTTCGAAGCTGCCCTTCAAGAACTCAAATCCACCGTGCGCTGGCCCCACGGTGGGTGCCAACTGTCGTGGAATTGTCACGGCAGATGTCCTCTTGTAAGGACTTAGTCGTGGAGCCATCGCAACTAGGAAGCTTAAAGGGGTTAATCGGGACAAAGGACACGAGAGGTTTTATACTAGTTCGGCCCCTTACGGTGAAGGTAAGGCCTACGTCTAGTTGGGTTGGTATTGCTTGAGGTTTCGATGACCAGGGAGCGAGATACGCTATGCCCGGTTCTCGATTGGTTGTTTCTTGCCCTAAGCCGCCAACAGGTCGTCCCCTTATATACACGGGTTGGCATACAGCAGCCTCTGAGTCCCGCCGCTTATAAACAATGTCCGGCTCGGTAACTAGTCAAGTCTACCTTATGATACAAGTCTTGCCATTATGGCGGTTTACTACAACGGGCCTTAAGTCGCCTGTGGGCCTTAGGCCCTTTGTTGAGACGACATCTTCATGCTTGTACTTGGGCTTCTGTCTGGTAATCTCTTTACGTAACCCGAACCCTCCTGGGCGGCTTACACAAATAGTTATATCCCCAACACACCTCCCGACGGACCCAAAGCGGCGCCTTCAAGAAGGTGACGGAGCCGGGCACCGCCGCCGCCCAACCGAAGTTGTGGGTTTTCACCCGGATGCAAGGGGAGGACGAGGGGGAGGGAGCTGGATCTCGAAGCCGCCTTCAAGAAGGAAACAACGCCCGGAGCGCCGCCGACGTCGTGGCCGCCGCAGCCGGCCAAGAAATTACTCGGATCCAGAGCTCGCAACCCCACATCCGCGCAATCAACCACCGGATCCGGCGGGACTGACGAGGAGGAAGCAGCAGCACAGGGGCGCCGTCTTCAGAACTGGAGAAGGAGAGCAGCAGGGGATCCCTCCAACGCGGCGCCCGCATCCACCGCCAACTCGCCGCCCGCGCGGCCGAGTAGACGCCGCCCTCACCAGCAGAGGCCGCCGCCTCAAACCCTAGGCCCGAGCCCGAGCCGCGTCGCGGTAGAGGGCCTCGCCGCCACCCTCATCGGCGACCGCGCGGGGGACCCGGCGCCCGTCTCTAGTGGCGGCGAGGAAAGGGATCGAGAAGGGGGGAGGCGGGCGGGGAGATCGGTCGCCCCCGAGTCGCCCTCGAGAGGGCGACGCGAGGGTACGGGGGTAGAGCCAAGTCCAACCCCCCTCAACCAGTGACCCTGCCTCACGGGTGAAATTATATATTGGGATACAAGGGAGAATATTCAATTCTTGCATTAGATACCTTTCTTTTTGCGAGCAAGATACTTGATTTTTCTTGGTTGTTTTTCAATGAAAATGGAGCGGGCGTTGTGGCCCCTCTTCATCAGAAAATCATGGTTTGTTTTTTGTTAGAACTAGGTGATCTCCCCGCGCGTTGCTGCGGGATTTAAAGATTAAATTTGGATAAATTTTGTATGAGTAAAATAATCTAATTCAAAAGATATTATTTTCGGAAGTAATTGTGTTTGAACAAAGAGTATGCCTGTATGCTAGACCATTGGAGATGGAACAATTAAATTGGAGAATGCATGTGCTACAAAATAGTTTTATTGGATGATGACGTGATACACTGATGATGTGATACATTTGATAATGTGGAGGGTTGCATGTTGAGAGCATTAGATTTAGTGAGGATCAACTATTTAGGTATTATAGACATGATGGGTCTAAATGTTACCCCTCGCCTTGCTGTAGCGAATTTTTGTCCTATGCACATGATAATACACAAATCAAATTATTTTGTTTGCGGTGTCGATATATGAACTTTTGCGGTTTTTTTGCAATGTGCATTATAATTGCTATATAATTACAAAGATAACAAAATATGAATTATCTCTACTCCTAATGGAGCAGTTAGTGACGCGCGGTTTATTTTCGCTGGTTTATTTTCGTCATCCCCCACCACCGTTTTTTTCGTCATCATCCCATCTCTGCCAAAAAACCTTTGCCAAAAAAACCCTCATGCCTAGAGCAGATTGATCGCAATTAATCCACGTATAGTAATAAATCAATCCAGGTATGGTAAGGCCATAATTCAAAAAAATTTGAACGGATCAGAACCTTTCATATTGTCGCAAATTATTTAGTAATGTATTATGTGAAAGAATCAATCACGGTCAAGCTGAGAAAAAAATCATGATCCAATTTGAAAAGAATCAATCACGATCCATAAATCACACGCACCAGAGAAAAAGAATCTGACGAAGAAGGCTGCCCTTGATCTACTATTCGATACAACGACTGGAACCACGCCACAGCAGCCATCGCGGATCTCTTCGCCGATCCATGCCACCCCACCTGCCTCCTTCCTGATCCCGACCTCCCGAACCCTACCTCGACGACAACCGCGTCGCCGCCTCCTTCGACCCACCACTCCGTTCCATTGATCCACTCCGCGACGGCCAGTTCTCGCGGCCCGCTCTTCTCCTCCTGGTCCACCTCCCCACCAAGCTCTCTCTCCTAGATCGTGAGATGATAGCGGAGGCACATAAGTTTCGGCTTCTCCACTAATGGCGATATCAAGGGCTGGTGGAGGCCGGCCATCATGGACACGTCTCTCGCCCTCGCACGTAACAAAAAAAATCAGCCAACATGCCTCCCCTCGATCCGTTTCCAACGCGGATAGTCAAAGACGCCCCAGCCGCCATAGCGGAGCCTTCACCGACACCGAGGTCCGACTGGAGCCGCCGCCCTCATCCCTCTCTTTTCACACTCGCCTATTTAGCTGGTCGTTGCCTCTCAGCGGCGACTACCCTAGCGGTGGTTGCGGGAAAGATGGATCCTTATCCTCCCGTAAATAGACTCGGCTCCCTCGTGATTTGTGGCGGCGGCTGCGACACTCCCTTCCCACGCCGCCGAAGAGGCCCCCAGGGCGGCCGACGACGCCTTTAGCAACCTTCCGGAGACACAACAAGTCTGGCCTACGGTGGGGTGGCGGCATGCGCAGCATGGTCGTCGTTTGATTCAGGAGCGACCTCCGGCTGCTGAACAACCAGTCACTGGAGCACGCGTGGATGGCCTCTGGCACTGTCCTCACCAATGGAGGAGCCTCGCCTACGCTGCAGTGCTGCAGGGCGGTGGTCGGGGTGGTCCGCACCGGCGCCTACAATGTGTGCCTCATCCTAACTGGCAAAGTGATCTTCAGCCTCCCCATCAACTACACCCTCGGCATCTCCCTTCCGAGGATCTGCAAGTCACCCCCCGTCGCGCTCGTTTGTAGAGGTCGGTTTCTGCTTGCAATAATTTATTTTCATTGAAGAAATTTACTTCTAATTAACGAAAAATGTTCTTGTTTGTTCCATGCTTGTGATGTGTAGATACAGCGACGCAGATCCTAGCTCCAGATATCTTAAATTCTCCTTTGTTGACCTTGCCTTGACATCGCCTCGGTATGGACCACTGACTATACATTAATATTACTATAGTGAATTAACTTGCAGGGCCTATTGCATTTGCTCCGGCACTGCCCCCCTCTGCATAAGTATCTTCAATGGCCTTCTGATAGTACCATATCCGTATTGAAGTTGCACATTCATTTGTTCTGAATAGATGTCTCGCAATTCTTTCGCACTGTTGCCACCGGATTCGTCGGTTGATGAGAAGGCGCCGTTGCCGTGAGTGGAATCGACGCCGATCATGTAGGGGCAGAGATAGGTGGTGGTACCCATCATGCGTTGGTAGATATGTTTTTGCAAGTCTGTGTTACACTTGGTATTGTGTGCGTATGTATGTAGTTAGACAAGTAAATCTGTTTCATGGAGGAGAGAGTGCAGATCTGTGAAGAGTTCATGAATACTTCTGAAAGAATGATCAGCTGACAGTCTATAAAAGGTATAGAAATGGCATGCTTGGTCCAAAGTACAACAGTTTGTTGGCTTGCTTCGGACAGTCTTTCACCGTGCTATATTTGTGAAGAGGTAATATTTTGTATTGTCTACACACATTACTAGCTGGCCTGTGCTAAATGTTCGGTCATTATGCAGGTAATGACATATGAGAAGCAAAGAGGATCAAATGATTCCACATACTGGTTAGTGTGCCTTTTCTAGCCCAATTCCATGTTTGAAGCCTTCTATATAGAATGTTCTAATTCATACTGAACTGTTATTCCTGAGATGACAATGGTTTCAGGGTATTATTTGAACTGATATGGGGGGCTACTTCAGATTCCTTTTCAGCAAAATATGGGAACTCCATTTTCTTGCAAGGTAAAAAAGATACAATTGCATCATTCTGAATTTTTTCCGCACATGTATATTACGGAAAGGATGCACACATGTTTTCCTTATTCTGTGATCTCCTGCGATCGTCGATTCACATAGAAATCTCCTGTGATCATTGCTAATTGTCATTTGTTTTCAAAACTTTGGGTCATAGATTATATTGCTAATTTTTATTCATCAAATTTCCTGTTCAATCAAAGACATTTGTGATTCAGAACATCGAGAGTTTAGAGGGTTAGAGCTCAGAAGTACTAGCAGACTGCCAATGTATTCAGTCAAAGGCATTTTATTTATGTATCTTCTTTACATGTCTGCCAGGGTAACCATAGCATCTACATTGCTTTATGCCTGAAATTGAGAGCTTTGGAACAGTGCTATGCGCTATTGGACAAGTAGATACAGAGATACCTATCAGTGGTGGTCAGCAGCAAATACGAGAAATGTTAGATACATCCACACTCTTTCTTGATCTATGGTTAGTCCCCCTCTTGCCTACCTTAAGCTCTTGGTGAATTACCAGATTAAGCGGAAGTGCTAACCTATTGTTGGTAGCAGTAGGAGATGTTGATGTTCCACGGAATTGTTAATCCCGTCTCCAAGTTTTAATGTTTGATCTGCGTGTTATTGACCTAAGAGAAAATGGGTTCTGAAGCTTTGATATGATGTATTTCTAACAAATAGCGACAAAATCAATACCTCACACGGGCAATTACTCTTATATGGTTTGATGCTTGAAAAATTGTAGAGTCAGCACCTCTTTTTAAAGTGTACATGATGCAATAAGAAAAAAAAAGCATCTTGAGTACCATGCCCAGGTACAGTTTTAATGCCTATAGCTGTATTTTGTTCCATTAGAAAATACAACTATATTTTATTCCTGATAGGGCAATCTTATACGGGGAAAATTACTCCTGAATGTGTACAACTATATAATGTTCCTACAGATTTATTTTGTTCCATTAAAAAAAATAGTATTTCTGCTATCTCAGTTGGATGGCCACTGTTATGTCAATTTGATGGCCACTACATATTCAGACGGGCAATGAACCAAATAACTCTTTCACTGGGCCACTGATAATATTATTGGTCGAGCTGATTAGGGAAGTAAACTATATACAACAATAAAGTGAAGTTGAACTGTTTAGAGAAGTAAAATATACAACAGTAATCTAAAGTACACTTGGATCCAAAAGATGTTGGTGGAAATACTTCAACAAGCTTGATGCATTCATTATTCTGTAATACTAGGAGTAACAA
This sequence comes from Aegilops bicornis, assembly GCA_021605145.1. NCBI lineage: Eukaryota > Viridiplantae > Streptophyta > Magnoliopsida > Poales > Poaceae > Aegilops > Aegilops bicornis. The sequence goes on from CM038672.1 coordinate 40,486,403, forward strand.
TGATGTCGCTGCTGGTTACTTTGCAGGTAACAATGTTACGCTGATGACATAGTTTATTTAGCTCTCAAGAATGGCTGCTTATCGTTCAAGAATCTGGACAACTACTTCTATTTCGTATTCATACTAAAACTTCTATGAAGCAACAAAAATTCCTTCTTGTGAATTTGTTCTGAAGCTACTAAAATATCCCCTTGTACTAAAATATGATTTCTACTCAAACTTTGTCAAGATACTAAATTTTACTTGCTTGCTCATGCCTTAAAATCTACCTTGTTGCCGAAATTTAATGAGGAGCTCAAGGGAAAAAATGAACCAAGGAGAAGGGAGCCAGAGAAGGAGAATTAAGATGTGCCTTTCACTTATAATTTCTAAACACTACAGGAATCATGATATCATGTTAGCATAATTGCATGGTTACGTGTTAAAAGTGTCAGTGTGGGAGGCTTGGCCGGGGGATTGTGAGCTGGAGATGGTGGAGGAAAATAAACAAGACTGATTTGACTGTAAAAAAATGTTGATGTGCCTCCGTGGATCTTGTGCTGTTAGAGTTGTTCCTCTCACTTCCCTGGCCAATAATTTTGCAGTAACAGATGTCATCTGAAGCAAATAAGTGCTTTTGAAATAATTTAAGTTCCCTTGCCCTATCAATTAGCTTGTTGATTTCTTTTCCTTGATAAGAGAAATAAAATTAATTTTCTGTAACCTAATTTAACAGTGGGAGTCTCTACTGCTGTCATTTCTAAAAAAAGAAATGAACTTAATTATGATAGTGTTTGCGCACACTTGCTGGAACTTAGATACTCTGGCATGCATCTTAATCTCTTCTTTGAAGTTAAGGCCATTTGTACATACTTTTTGATGTACCTGCTGTTTTGAACCCATAAACTTAATGTTGTGCTTGTAGTGTTGGTTCTGGATTTCGAATGAATTTTAACTTGTGGAACGATATCCCATCAACCACAAATAGTAATTTGTAGATTGATATTCTGCTGGTTAAGAAAATGTACTTTCTGGTTTATGATTTCCGTTGATTGAAATCTGTTGGGGAACGTTGCAGAAAATAAATTTTTTCCTACGGTTTCACCAAAATCCATCTATGAGTTCATCTAGCAACGAGTGAAGGAGTGCATCTACATACCTTTGTAGATCGCGAGCGGAAGCGTTCAAGAGAACGGGGTTGAAGGAGTCGTACTCGTCGTGATCCAAAACACCGATGACCAAGTGCCGAACGGACAGCACCTCCGCGTTCAACACACGTACGGAGCGGATGACGTCTCCCGCACCTTGATTCAGCAAGGAGGAGGGAGAGGTTGAAGAAGATCCAGCAGCACGACGGGCGTGGTGGTGGATGCAAAGAGGTTCCGGCAGAGCTTTGCCGAGCTTCTGCGAGAGGAGAGGTGTAGCAGGGAGAGGGCGCCAAGACTTGAGGTGCGGCTGCCCTCCCTCCCCTTTATATAGGCCCCTTGGGGAGGGGCGCCCGGCCCGAGAGATGGGATCTCCCAAGGGGGCGGCGGCAGGGGGTGGAGTGCCCCAAGGCAGTGGGCGCCCCCCTAGGGTTCCCAACCCTAGGCGCAGAGGCCCAAGGGGGGCGCACCAGCCCACCAGGCTGGTTCCCTCCCACTTCAGCCCACGGGCCCTCCGGGATAGGTGGCCCCACCCGGTGGACCCCCGGGACCCTTCCGGTGGTCTCGGTACAATACCGGTGAACCCCGAAACTTTCCCGATGGCCGAAACTGCACTTCCTATATATAATTCTTTACCTCCGGACCATTTTGGAACTCCTCGTGACGTCCGGATCTCATCCGGGACTCCGAAAACTGTCAGTTTGCTGCATACTCATATCTCTACAACCCTAGCGTCACCGAACTTTAAGTGTGTAGACCCTACGGGTTCGGAGACAATGAGACATGACCGACATCGCTTTGCTCTCCGGTCAATAACCAACAGCGGGATCTGGATACCCATGTTGGCTCCCACATGCTCCTCGATGATCTCATCGGATGAACCACGATGTCGAGGATTCAAGCAACCCCGTATACAATTCCCTTTGTCAATCGGTATTTTACTTTCCCGAGATTCGATCGTCGGTATCCCGATACCTCGTTCAATCTCGTTACCGGCAAGTCACTTTACTCGTATCGTAATGCATGATCCCGTGACCAGACACTTGGTCACTTTGAGCTCATTATGATGATGCATTACCGAGTGGGCCCAGAGATACCTCTTCGTCATACGGAGTGACAAATCCCAGTCTCGATCCGTGTCAACCCAACAGACACTTTCGGAGATACCTGTAGTGCACCTTTATAGTCACCCGTTTATGTTGTGACGTTTGGTACACCCAAAGCACTCCTACGGTATCCGGGAGTTACTCGATCTCATGGTCTAAGGAAAAGATACTTGACATTGGAAAAGCTCTAGCAAACGAACTACACGATCTTGTGCTATGCTTAGGATTGGGTCTTGTCCATCACATCATTCTCCTAATGATGTGATCCCGTTATCAATGACATCCAATGTCCATAGTCAGGAAACCATGATTATCTATTGATCAACAAGCTAGTCAACTAGAGGCTCAGTAGGGACATGTTGTAGTCTATGTATTCACACGTGTATTACGATTTCCGGATAATACAATTATAGTATGAACAAAAGACAATTATCATGAACAAGGAAATATAATAATAATCCTTTTATTATTGCCTCTAGGGCATATTTCCAACAGTCTCCCACTTGCACTACATTGTGATGAATCGAACACCCATAGAGTTCTGGTGTTGATCATGTTTTGCTCGCGGAAGAGGTTTAGTCAACGGATCTGCGACATTCAGATCCGTATGCACTTTGCAAATTTCTATGTCTCCATCTTGAACATTTTCACGAATGGAGTTGAAGCGACGCTTGATGTGCCTGGTCTTCTTGTGAAACCTGGGCTCCTTGGCAAGTGCAATAACTCCAGTGTTGTCACAGAAGAGTTTGATCGGCCCCGACGCATTGGGTATGACTCCTAGGTCGGTAATGAACTCCTTCACCCAAATTGCTTCATGCGCTGCCTCCGAGGCTGCCATGTACTCCGCTTCACATGTAGATCCTGCCACGACGCTTTCGCTTGCAGCTGCACCAGCTTCGCTCCACCATTCAACATATACACGTATCCGGTTTGTGACTTAGAGTCATCGAGATCTGTGTCGAAGCTAAGCGTCGACGTAACCCTTCTGACGAGCTCTTCGTCACCTCCATAAATGAGAAACATGTCCTTAGTCCTTTCGGTACTTCAGGATATTCTTGACCGCTGTCCAGTGTTCCTTGCCTGGAATACTTTGGTACCTTCCTACCAAACTTACGGCAAGGTTTACATCAGGTCAGGTACACAGCATGGCATACATAATAGATCCTATGGCTGAAGCATAGGGGATGACACTCATCTCTTCTTTATCTTCTGCCGTGGTCGGGCATTGAGCCGAGCTCAATCTCACACCTTGCAATACAGGAAAGAACCCTTTCTTGGACTGGTCCATTTTGAACTTCTTCAATATCTTATAATGGTATGTGCTTTGTGAAAGACCTATGAGGCGTCTCGATCTATCTCTATATATCTTGATTCCTAATATATAAGCAGCTTCTCCAAGGTCCATTGAAAAACTCTTATTCAAGTAGGCCTTAATGCTGTCCAAAAGTTCTATATCATTTCCCATCAAAAGTATGTCATCTACATATAATATGAGAAATGCTACAGAGCTCCCACTCACTTTCTTGTAAACGCAGGCTTCTCCATAAGTCTGCATAAACCCAAACGCTTTGACCATCTAATCAAAGCGAATGTTCCAACTCCGAGATGCTTGCACCAGCCCATAAATGGATCGCTGGAGCTTGCATACCTTGTTAGCATTCTTAGGGTCGACAAAACCTTCCGGCTGCATCATATACAGTTCTTCCATAAGGTAGCCGTTAAGGAATGCCGTTTTGACGTCCATTTGCCATATCTCATAATCATAGTATGCGGCAATTGCTAACATGATTCGGACGGACTTCAGCTTCGCTACGGGAGAGAAAGTCTCATCGTAGTCAACCCCTTGAACTTGCCGATAACCTTTAGCGACAAGTCGAGCTTTATAGATGGTAACATTACCATCCGCGTCCGTCTTCTTCTTAAAGATCCATTTGTTTTCTATCGCTCGCCGATCATCGGGCAAGTCTGTCAAAGTCCATACTTTGTTTTCATACATGGATCCTATCTCGGATTGCATGGCTTCAAGCCATTTGTTGGAATCTGGGCCCGCCATCGCTTCTTCATAGTTCGAAGGTTCACCGTTGTCTAACAACATGATTTCCAAGACAGGGTTGCCGTACCACTCTGGTGTGGAACGTGTCCTTGTGGACCTACGAAGTTCAGTAGCAACTTGATCCGAAGTACCTTGATCATCATCATTAATTTCCTCTCCGATCGGTGTAGGCACCACAGGAACATTTTCTGAGTTGCACTACTTTCCGGTTCAAGAGGTAGTACTTCATCGAAGTTCTACTTTCCTCCCACTTACTCCTTTCGAGAGAAACTCTTTTTCCAGAAAGGATCCATTCTTGGCAACAAATATCTTGCCTTCGGATCTAAGGTAGAAGGTATACCCAATGGTTTCCTTAGGGTATCCTATGAAGACGCATTTTTTCGACTTGGGTTCGAGCTTTTCAGGTTGAAGTTTCTTGATATAAGCATCGCATCCCCAAACTTTTAGAAACGACATCTTAGGTTTCTTTCCAAACCATAATTCATACGGTGTCGTCTCAACGGATTTAGACGGTGCCCTATTTAAAGTGAATGTAGCTGTCTCTAGAGCGTATCCCCAAATGATAGCAGTAAATCAGTAAGAGACATCATAGATCGCGCCATATCCAATAGAGTGCGATTACGATGTTCGGACACACCGTTACGCTGAGGTGTTCCAGGCGGCTTTAGTTGTGAAACGATTCCACATTTCCTTAAGTGTGTACCAAATTCGTGACTTAAATATTCTCCTCCATGATCTGATCGTAAGAACTTTATTTTTCGATCACGTTGATTCTCTACCTCATTCCGAAATTCCTTGAACTTTTCAAAGGTCGCAGACTTGTGTTTCATCAAGTAGACATACCCATATCTACGTAAGTCATCTGTGAGAGTGAGAACATAACGATATCCTCCGTGAGCCTCAACGCTCATTGGACCGCACACATCAGTATGTATGATTTCCAATAAGTTGGTTGCTCGCTCCATTGTTCCGGAGAACGGAGTCTTGGTCATTTTGCCCATGAGGCATGGTTCGCATGTGTCGAATGATTCATAATCGAGAGACTCTAAAAGTCCATCAGCATGGAGCTTCTTCATGCGCTTGACACCAATGTGACCAAAGGCGGCGATTACCACAAGTATGTGGGACTATCATTATCAACTTTACATCTTTTGGTATTCACACTGTGAATATGTGTAACATCACGTTCGAGATTCATTAAGAATAAACCATTGACCATTGGAGCATGACCATAAAACATACCTCTCATATAAATAGAACAACCATTATTCTCGGATTTAAATGAGTAGCCATCTCGTATTAAACGAGACCCTGATACAATGTTCATGCTCAAACTTGGCACTAAATAACAATTATTGAGGTTTAAAACTAATCCTGTAGGTAAATGTAGAGGTAGCGTGCCGACGGCGATCACATCGACCTTGGAACCATTCCGGACGCGCGCCGTCACCTCGCCCTTCGCCGGTCTCCGCTTATTCCGCAGCTCCTGCTGTGAGTTACAAATATGAGCAACGACACGGTATCAAATACCGGGAGTTACTACGATCTTGGTAAGGTACACATCAATTACATGTATATCACATATACCTTTAGTGTTGCCGGCCTTCTTGTCCGCTAAGTATTTGGGGCAGTTCCGCTTCGGTGACCCTTCCCTTTGCAATAAAAGCACTTAGTCTCGTGCTTGGGTCCATTCTTTGACTTCTTCACGGCAATCGGCTTGCAGGCGGCAACATCCTTGCAGTCCTTCTTGAAGTTCTTATTACCCTTGCCCTTCTTGAACTTAGTGGTTTTATTGACCATCAACACTTGATGTTCCTTCTTGATTTCTACCTCTGCTGACTTCAGCATTGAAAATACTTCAGGAATAGTTTTCACCATCCCCTGCATATTGTAGTTCATCACAAAGCTCTTGTAGCTCGGTGGGAGCGATGGAAGGATTCTGTCAATGACCGCCTCGTCCGGAGGTTAATGTCCAAATTGGGACGGCGGTTGTGCAACCCAGACATTTTGAGTATGTGCTCCTTGATGTAACTATTTTCCTCCATCTTACAACTATAGAACTTGTCGGAGACTTCATATCTCTCGACCGGGCATGAGCTTGGAAAACCATTTTTAGCTCCTCGAACATCTCATATGCTCCGTGTTGCTCAAAACGCTTTTGGAGCCCGGTTCTAAGTCGTAAAGCATGCCGCCTTGAACGAGGGAGTAATCATCGACGAGACTGCCAAGCGTTCATAACGTCTTGGTTCTCTGGGATGGGTGCTTCACCTAGCGGTGCTTCTAGGACATATTGTTTCTTGGCTGCTATTAGGATGATCCTCAGGTTCCGGACCCAGTCCGAATAGTTGCTGCCATCATCTTTCAGCTTGGTTTTCTCTAGGAACGCGTTGAAGTTCATGTTGAGATGAGCGTTGGCCATTTGATCTACAAGACATTTTGCAAAGATTTTAGACTAATGTTCATGATAATTAAGTTCATCTAATCAAATTATTTAATGAACTCCCACTCAGATTTGACATCCCTCTAGTCATCTAAGTGTTACATGATCCGAGTCGACTAGGCCGTGGTCCGATCATCACGTGAGACAGACTAGTCATCATCGGTGAACATCTCCATGTTGATCGTATCTTCCATACGACTCATGTTCGACCTTTAGGTCTCTGTGTTCCGAGGCCATGTCTGTACATGCTAGGCTCGTCAAGTTCACCTAAGTGTTTTGCATGTGTAAAACTGTCTTACACCCGTTGTATGTGAACGTAGGAATCTATCACACCCGATCATCACATGGTGCTTCGAAACGACGAACTTTAGCAACGGCGCACAGTTAGGGGGAACACCTTTGTAAGGGCATATTTATCCCGTAAGTGTTTTGGTGATTGATGACGATACTTTTGCGGACTAATCGTATGCTTTGAGTTCCTCAGATGGTTCATCTCTAGGCTCGAGACGATTCGGTGCCCCTCGGAGACTATTGAAGACGGCGTGCCCCACGCTTCTTTTTGGTGGATTTGAGTCGTAGGAGAGCCGTACTATTAAGAGGGGTCCGCGTCCGGAAAGGTTAGGGCGGAATCAACACGCACACTTGTCCCTCCTTTCCACGCACTTTGGAGCTTCCTTCGTTATCTTAGTTGTGCGGAAATCGACATTTGCCATCAGACTTGCGGTAGTACCGCAGGTACACGCGGTAGTACCGCGAGGTGCCACGGTAGTACCGCTCCTCAGTAGCGGTAGTACCGCGGCTCCCAGGCCTAGTGCCGCTCCGGTGCGGTAGTAGGGGCGGATGTAATTTTTTACATCCGCGCCCACCACGGTAGTACCGCTCGTCCAACGCGGTAGTACCGCGGGGGCCCACGGTAGTACTGCTCCCCTGAGCCGTAGTACCGTGGCCTTCCTACCAAGTACCGTAGAATCACGGTAGTAGGCACGCGCTACGGTAGTACCGCTCCTGAGGAGCGGTAGTACCGCGTCGGATTTTCGCACTACCGCGATTTCGGAAGTTGGCACGGATGTAATTTATTTCATCCGCGCCCTTTTCAGTCGTGACTTCGCCTTGCGGTAGTACCGTAAGGGGAGCGGTAGTACCAGCGGTAGTACTGCCCCTAGTCGAGCTAGTCCGGCCTGTCTTCTGCGGTAGTACCGTGGTCCACCACGGTAGTAATCTTGACCTCGCGGTAGTACTGCAGCGTCATGGCTGACTAAGTGGATAACGGTTGGATTTTTTCCACGACTATATAAGGGGCTTCTTCAACCTCTAGTTGACCACCTCTCCTCTCTCTAAGCTCCATTGTTGCTCCAAGCTCCATTTTGGCCCGATCTCTCTCCCTAGCCAATCAAACTTATTGATTTGCTCGGGATTGGGTGACAAGGGCCCGATCTACACTTCCACCACAAGATATTTGATTCCCCACTTATCCCTTGCGGATCTTGTTACTCTTGGGTGTTTGAGCATCCTAGACGGTTGAGGTCACCGTGGAGCCATATTCCATTGTGGTGAAGCTTCGTGGTGTTGTTGGGAGCCTCCAATTAAGTTGTGGAAATTGCCCCAACCTTGTTTGTAAAGGTTCGGCCGCCTTCAAGGGCACCAATAGTGGAATCACGGCTCTTGCATTGTGCGAGGGCGTGAGGAGATTACGGTGGCCCTAGTGGCTTCTTGGGGAGCATTGTGCCTCCACACCGCTCTAATGGAGACGATTTCCCTCAAAAGGAAGGAACTTCGGTAACACATCCTCGTCTCCACCGGCTCCACTCTTGGTTATCTTATCCCTTTACTTGTGCAAGCTTATTTGTGTTCCTATCCTTGCTTGCTCGTGTGCTTGTGTTGTTGCATCATATAGGTTGTCCACCTAGTTGCACATCTAGACAACCTTTATTATTGCAAAGTTTAAATTGGTAAAGAAAAGCCTAAAATTGTTAGTTGCCTATTCACCCCCCCCCCTCTAGTCAACCATATCGATCCTTTCAATTGATATCAGAGCCTCGTCTCTTTTTAAGGACTTTACCGTCCATAGAGTATGGTTGACGTCGTAGACGATGTGGGGGAGCACTCCGGTGCGAATCCGACATCATCTACGGGAGATGGGAGTACCTCGATCTCTCGTGAGGAATTCAATGTGGCGTTGGACACATTGAAAAACTCCATGACGAGCGAGGTCAAGGACATGTTTAAGGAATTCCTAGAAGGGCTTAAACTTTCCACCGCACTGCGTGAAAGTGGGTGATCCCGCCAACACGGGAGCGGATGCTAACTCCGATAAGGGGAAGCTACTAGTGAGAAAGCCCCTCGTCTAGTGGTAAGAATGGCACCGGCATCTTCGCCAATGTGCAACCTCCCGTTTATGGTGGACCGATTCCTTCCACTCATTTGAATCATGCCGTCCACCACCTAAGATTGATAAAAGGAGGATTTTGATTCTTGGGTTTATCGTTTTAAGCGTCATTTAAATCATGTGAACACTAACCTTTGGAGAATCATTGAAGAAGGTTTCTATCCGCATGATCCGAGCAATTTTTCTCCTAGAGAGGTCGTGGACCATCAATTCAATGAGAATGCTCTCTTCATCATCCAAGAAGCAATCCTTCCCGAAGACCTCCCTCATCTCCGGCCTTACACCCGTGCCAAAGATGCTTGGCTCAAGGTGGTTTCCATGTATCGAGGAAGCTCAAGCATTCAACGTTCCAATTATGAAGTGGTCCAAGATGAAGCCGATGTGTTTGCAATGAAGGAAGAAGAAGAACCTCGTGAGCTCTATAGGAGAGTAACCAAGCTTGCCGTCTCCCTCCGGGATCATGGAAGTAAGGACACAGATGACAAGCTGGATCAAGCGCCAAATTTCTCAAGGCAATGATGCCCTACCACAAAGCCATGTCCTCCGTCATCCGTCAACGACCGGACTTCCACACCTTGTCCTCAAGTGATGTGTTGGATGAGTTTGTGGCTATGAGCATATTGGACAAGACCGCCGACAATGCGATTCTTCGCTCTCAAAGAGCAAAGAAGCCCAACCTCGCTTTGAAGGCCAAGATTTGTGTCGAAGAAGATGGAGAGGAGGAAGAAGAAGAGAGCAACCTCGAAGATACTAAGTATGATTATCATGAACAGATGGCCCTTGCTTCAAGACAATTTTGGAGCAAGAAGAACTCGAGGCCCAACTTCAACAAGAGCAATTCAAGTGGCTCTAAGGGCAAGCAATGAGTGAGGACGTGTTTCAATTGTGGAAATGTGAGTCACTTTGTTATGGAGTGTCCATATGAGAAGAGGGAAGACAATGGTGGCAAGCTCATCCGTAAGGACAAGGCCAAGTCTTTTCCCAACAAGAGCAACTTCCCAAAGAAGACTCCTCACAAAGCTTTGGTGGTTCAAGAAGAGTACAATGAGGATGATGATGATGATGAGGATGGTGAATCGGTTGCCATGGCCTCCGTGGCCATTGCAATGACTCCTCGGGTGTCTCTCTTCGGTTCACCCAATGAAAGCATCACCGCCAAGTGCCTCATGGCTAAATCCACCAACAAGGTAACCCCAACATCAAAACTACCATCATCAATCATTCTTCTTTGTGGATTGCATTGATGAACATGAGGGACTAGTGTAGAGGAAAATGAATTTGAGATCTTTATGAGTAAACTCAAAGGGAAATCCAAGAAGCACTTCGTTGCTCTCTTGGAACAACTTGGTGACGCCAATGTCATGATCGAGACTCATGAAGAAACCATTTCTAAGATGGAGGGGCATAGTCATGACTATGCTGATGAGATTTCGGATCTTTCCAATGCTCTTGAGGAAGAGCGTGGTCTTCGGTTGGCTCTTGAGGAGTCACTAGCGATGATCACGCTAAATTAAAGAAAGACCTTGATCATGCTCTTGTTGTGTCTCGTGTGCTTAGTTCCGAGAAGGCAAAGCTTGGAGTTGATCTTGCTAGACTCAACGAGGACTTTGACACTCTCGACAAGGCTCACAAAGTCTTGAAGGGTGCTCATGCTAGTATCAAAGAGTCTCATGATCAACTCCAAGTGAAGCTAACCAAGGAGAAAGCCACCTTTCCTCATATGATATTGATTGATAATGCAAATGCTACTAACCCTTGTTGTGAGCATGTGCATCTTGTTGATGAGAATGCTAAGTTGAAGGAGCAACTTGAAAAGGGCCTTGTCACATGCATTCAAGGTGAGAAGAACCTTAACGACCTTTTGAGTAATCAAAAGGAAGTTGTAACCAAGGAGGGATTGGGTTGGCGCCCAAGCCCAAGAGCAAGAAGAAGAATGACAAGACCAAGCAACCTCCCCCTCTCAAGCAAACTTTTGTGAGGGAGGGAGAGGGTGCTTCCAAGAAGAAGAAGAACCATGCAAAGGGTGGCAATGTCAAGAAGGACAACGTCATCCCCATGAACATAGCCGGCTACTTTAACCCCTCTTATGTGTTGTGCCGTGCTAGTGATGGGCATGTTTATGCTAAATTTGTTGGTTCTTCTTATGAGTACATTGAATGGTCTATTTGGGTTCCTAAGACCCTCGTTACTAACATCAAAGGACCCATTACCAAATGGGTACCTAAAACCAAGCATTGATCTCTTGTAGGGGTTTGCTTCGGTGGGGATCATGGTTGCTCGATAGTGGAGCAACAAATCATATGACCGGGAGCAAGGACATGGTGGTGGACGTGCAAGAGATTCCATCTATGCCCACCGATGTTGAGTGGGGTGATGCATCACATTCTAAGGTATTGGGTCTCGGCAAGGTTTTCATTTCTCATGATCTTACGATCGAGAAAGTCATGCTTGTTGAGTCCCTTGCATACAATTTGCTTTCCGTTCGTCAACTTGCAGTCATGGGTTATGCTACTTTCTTTGACATTGATACCGTGGCCCTCTTGTGGAGCAAGACTCTTAAAGTAGCCTTTGTTGGGCATGTCGAAAGCGGTCTCTATGTGATTAACTTTTCGGGCGACCCACTAAGACCGCGACATGCCTAATGGCTAAAGTTGACGATGGGATGGCTTTGGCATCGCCGTTTAGCCCATGTCAATATGAGATCTTTGCAAAGTCTTCTCAAGGGGACCATGTCCGTGGACTAACAAATGTTAGTTTTGCCAAAGACCGTGCTTGCGATTGCTTGTATTGAAGGAAAGCTTCATGAGAAGGCCCACCCTCCCACGACTATCATATACTCAAAGAGACCCTTGGAGCTCCTTCACATGGACCTCTTTGGGCCACCATCATTTGATAGTCTTGGAGGAAGAAAGTATTGCTTGGTGATCGTGGATGACTATTCGAGATACACTTGGGTATATTTCTTCAAGAGGAAGAGTGAGACCCAACAAACCATCATCGACTTTGCAAATGAAGCTCAACGTCAACATAATGCAAAGATCTTGACTATAAGAAGTGACAACGGCACCGAGTTCAAGAACTACACCTTGGATGAGTTTCTTAGTGATGAGGAATCAAGCATCAATATTCTGCACCATATACCCCTCAACAAAATGGTGTGGCGGAGAGAAAGAACCGGACGTTGATGGATGCGGCAAGGACCATGATGGCGGAGTTCAAGTCTCCATACAACTTTTGGGCGAAGCCATCAACACCGCTTGTCATGCATCCAATCGGCTTTATCTCCGCAAAGGCTTGAACAAGACTCCTTATGAGATACTCACCGACAACAAGCCCAACCTCAAGTACTTCCGGGTGTTCGGGTGTAAGTGTTTCATTCTCAAGAAAGGTGTTCGTTTGTCTAAATTTGAAGCTAGAGCTCATGAGGGCATATTTGTTGGTTATGCTACAAACTCTCATGCTTACCGTGTCCTTAATAAATCCACGGGACTTATTGAGGAGACGTGTAACGTGGAGTTTGTTGAGAATAACGGCTCCCAAGTGGAGCAAAGTGGCACTTGTGATGTAGGTGATGAAATTCCTCCCCAAGCCATAAGAAGAATGGGAGTTGGCTTTATCCTACCCATTGAGGAACCCCTTGTGGCGAAGGAGAAGGACAATGCTCCACTCAAGTGGAGCCATCACCAACCCAAGGCCCACACGCTCAGAAGAACAAAGTGAAGGCCCTCAACCTCGAGAACAAGACCAAGGGCAAGATCGTGCTCAAGATGATGATATCACCTTAAATGATGCCCAAGGTCGAAGTTCTCTTCCCGAGCATGCTCAAGATGAAGGTGATGCTCAAGACGGCGCTCAAGATGATCAAGTGACCTCTCCTCATCGCACCTCCGAGGAGGATTTAGAGCGTCGTGCCGCCAAGATTGCTTCAAACTCACTACCAAAGGCCATCTCATGGAGAATGTGGTTGGAAGCCTAAGAAAAGGGTAAGCACTCGTAGACAATTGGCACACTATTGTGAACATCACGTGTTTGTCTCTTGTGTTGAACCTCAAAAGGTCTATGAGGCGCTCGAAGACTCGGATTGGCTCAATGCCATGCATGAAGAACTCAACAACTTTGAGTACAACAAGGTGTGGAGATTGGTGCCAAGGCCATCGGAGAACCACAACGTCATTGGAACCAAGTGGATTTTCAAGAACAAGCAAGATGCTCATGGGAACATCATTACGCAACAAGGCAAGATTGGTAGCACAAGGCTACTCCCAAGTCGAGGGTATCGACTACGGTGAAACCTTTGCTCCGTTGCTCGTCTTGAATCCATTCGTTTGTTGATTGCTTATGCTTCCCATCACAACTTTAAGTTGCAACAAATGGATGTAAAAAGTGCTTTTCTTAATGGTCCCATTAATGAGTTGGTCTATGTCAAGCAACCCCGGGTTCGAGGACCCCTACTTCCCGGATCATGTATATCAACTCGATAAGGCACTCTATGGACTTAAACAAGCCCCACGTGCTTGGTATGACCACCTTACCGAGTTGTTACAAGATCGTGGTTTTGAAGTGGGGCAAATCGATCCCACTCTTTTTACTAAGAAGGTCAATGGGGAGTTGTTTGTATGCCAACTATATGTTGATGATATTATCTTTGGTTCTCCTAACAAAGCTTTCAATGAGGAATTTGCCGCTCTCATGACCTCCAAGTTCAAGATGTCTTCGATGGGAGAGTTGAAGTTCTTTCTTGGTTTCGATATCAAACAAAGAAGAGAAGGAACCTTCATCAACCAAGCCAAATACACTCAAGACATGCTCAAAAGATTCAAGCTAAGTGATGTCAAGCGGCTACTACACCAATGCCCACCAAGTGCCAACTTGACATTGATCCCAATGGTAAGCGGTGGATCAAAAGGTATATCGCTCCATGATTGGATCCTTGCTTTACCTTTGTGCATCTAGACCGGATATCATGTTGAGTGTGGGAATGTGTGCACGGTTTCAAGCCGCACCGAAGGAAAGTCATTTTGTGGCGGTCAAGCGAATCTTTCGATATTTGGCTCATACCCCAAACTTTGGCTTATGGTACCCAAGAGGAGCAAACTTCAAGCTTGAAGGATTTCTGATTACGATTGGGCGGGAGACAAAGTGGATAGGAAGTCCACTTACGGAGGGTGCCAATTTCTTGGTTGCTCCTTGGTAAGTTGGTCTTCCAAGAAGCAAAGTTGTGTGTCTCTCTCGTCCACGAAGCGGAATATGTGGCGGTCGGTAGTTGTTGTGCTCAACTCCTATGGATGAGGCAAACTTTAAAGGAGTACGGTGTCATTTGTGACAAAGTGCCTCTTTGGTGTGATAATGAAAGTGCCATCAAGATTTCTCTCAACCCGGTGCAACACTTCAAGACGAAGCACATCTCGGTATCACTTCATCCGGGATCACATTAGGCGAGGAGAGATCAAGCTCAAGTATGTCAACACTCAGGATAACCTTGCAGATATATTCACGAAGCCCTTAGATGAAGCAAGATTTCGCGAGTTAAGGCATGAGCTAAATATCATTGATTTGAGCAATGTGACTTGAGCCCGTGCACTCCCACCACACTCAACTTCTTTGTCTAGTTTAGGTGTAGGCATGGACATAGGGGAGTATTGTTCTCTCAATGAACTCTCCTCCCTCCATTATGCATAAATCGATCACCTCTTTCACATTAGCCATTTTGATGGTACTTGTGTTCCAAAGACGAGTTTTGGTCATGGGCCCAAGGATAATTCTTCGCGGTGCCATACCATCCTACTCAAACATAGGTGGCTTCGGCCACCGCCCTCTCTCCTTGAGCGGCCTTGTCGTTTGGTGGTTTCTTATTGTCTTTTGCCTCTAGTTTGTGGTTGAGTTTGTGGTTTCTTATGTGTAAAAAAAAATCATTGCAATGGCCCTTTTTTTAGTTTTTGAATCATGCGATGACTTGAGATTCACGGTACTACCGCGGCCAGCTGCGGTACTACCGCAGCTAGCCACGATACTACCGCTTGCGGGAGCACGGTACTACCGCAACCTCACGGCAGTAATTTTTTACTGCCGCCCGGTTGAGCGGTACTACCGCCTCGGTGCGGAACTTCCGCCCGAGCGGTACTACCGCGATGAGGCAGCGGTACTACATGACGGTTGTGAGCGAGGGTTAGGGCAGGCAGGGGAGTTCTAACTCCCCATACCCATTCGCTACCTTCTCCCCACATCGCCTCCTTCTCTCCCTTGCTCAAGAACGGAGCCGGCGTCTCTCGCGGATCTCCTTCACCGGCTGCCCTCCCGTGATTCCGACCCGGTGGGATCGTTCTCCACCGCGTGCTCTTGCTATGGACCCGTGTTTTCCCAATTCCCTCTCCTTGTTGTTGGTGTTTGGCGTTTCTAGGTTTTGGGGAGGCTTGTGTGTTCTTGAGATTGAGAGGCCTAATCTCTGCAAGAATAGGATGAAGGAGTGTAGTATTGCATAGGATTTATATGTGTATTGCTGTCATGCGCTAGATCTGATCACTGTAGCACCGCCGTTGTTTCGCGGTTCTTTTCAGATTCAAATCGATAGTTGGATCCGCTGTGGCGCGGTACTACCGCCCCTACGGCATGCACGGTACTACCGCCCCTCGGGTGCGGTACTACGGCATACTGTGACACTACAGTGTACTTCCGCTCCAGCCACGGTACTACCATGACCCTTTGCGGTACTACCGCGTTTGGAGCAGAACTATCGCTTTAGTACCGCAGCGATGGCCGATCCTACCGTGCCTCACACCTATCGCATGCCAACTTTCTCATATGTCTCCTATGTTTTTCGTGGTGCTTTTTCATGGCCTTTGCATTGATCTTTTTGCGTTTTGGTGCTTTGCGTGTGTGGTTCGGTGGTGGCTCTCGCCGGTCCAATCCCAGCCGTGACACCGGCTCCAAGCGTCACAAGAACCCGGTGACGCACCAGAGGGCTCCTCTTCTGCCCCCAAGCGCCATGTCAAGACAACTGCCACCAAGGTCAAGGAGCCCTCCAGGAGCATCGATGAGATGCCCCATTCTGACTACATCCACCTCCGGAACATGGATCCGTACGTGACCCCTCGTTCCTCAGTCAGGGGTTGTGAGCTGTTCTGGAACAAGCATCAAACCAACGTCTATCTGGACGTCATTAAGAACAAGCAGAATACCTATGTGGATGTGAAGTGGATTGACATGCATCACTTGAGGAAGGAGAAGTTCCGTGCCTACTTTGGAGAGGCTCACGGACTTGGTGGAGCAGTTTGGCATTGAGCATATCATCTCCTTTCACCTTGACTGTGATCCTGAGCTCATTGGTCAGTTCTTTGCTTCTGTCTACTTTCACCCCAATGAGGAAAGGAGAATGACTTGGATGACAAATGGCCGTAAGCTGACTGCTACCTGGAAGGAGTTCATGGATCTGCTCCAAGTTCCTGATGACGGGCTTGACTCCCCCGTGGGTGTTCGTCCCCATGCCAACCCTGACTCTGCCAACAAGGACAGGCTTGCAGTTCTATGTTGAGAAGACACTTCAAGTGGCAAGATAGGTTTGGTGCTCAACTCCTTTTTGGATATCATGTACCGCATCTTCCGCAACTCCTTGTTCCCCGCATTGGTGACAAGGACAAGGTTCATGCCTATATGGTGGATATGATGCTCATCTGCGAGGAGGCTCGTGTGTCTCGAGACTCAGCCACTTGATATCTCACACATCATGTGGTGTGAGCTTCGATTTGCCGTGTTCAACCGCAAGGTGCCTATATATGGTCCATATCTGTTTCCTGGCGATCTCGAGGACTTGGGACAAGATGTTCCCCGGTGAGGAGTTCCTTGCCCTTTTGGATTCGCCATGACCCCATCTGTCATGCGTGTCAAACCCAACTGGGCCAACACTACTACTCGTCTTTGAGGCGTCTGCAGCTAGGGCTGCTGTTGGAGAGGAGGATCTTTGGCGCCGAGCATGTTGATGAAGGCCATGCTGCTAGGCCTTCCTGAGCTCCTCTATGCCTTCTTGGGCCACGAAGTGAAGGACAAGATGAAGACTCTTTTCTGCATGCAAGCCAAGGGGCGACAGGACTCATGTGGCATCCAAGGAGAGTCGTCGCCGGGACAGGAAGATCTTGAAGCTCTATGGTGAGGATGTGTCCGGAGGATCTCGAGGAGCACATCACCCCAGAGGCCGAGTGGATGGCGAAGCAAGGCTACAAGTGGACTGATTCTGAGGAGGACGTCGAGGAGTCCATCCCTGCTGCTGAGGAGTCTGACGGAGAGGGTTGGGACGAGTTCCCTTCTACCTGAGCCACCGCTTGTGTGTAGGTGTCCTCTACGCCTTTTTGGCGTCTCGATGCCAAAGGGGAGAGAGCGTGAGGATTCTTGAGTCTTGTGTTCATGTTTGGTGTGTTTATGCGTTTCGGTTGAACCTCGTTTGAACCTCGTTTTAGTTGCTTTTCCTTCTTATGGTGTAAGACATATGCACTCTATCTATCTTAGCAAGCTTATGTTATATCGTGCTATATATGTTGCTTAGATGTTATTCTTGGACCTTTGTCTCTAAAATATAGGGGAGTGGTGATCCTAGATCATGTGCTATGCAGTCCAAAGCATTCATCCGGAGTGCACACATCTAGGGGGAGCCCGTCTATATTTTGGAGAGGAGGGGTTTGCTCTTGCTCTATATTATTGTATCTTTGTGCAAATCCCGTATTGTCATCAGTCCACCAAAAAGGGGGAGATTGTAAGGGCATATTTATCCCGTAAGTGTTTTGGTGATTGATGACGATACTTTTGCGGACTAATCGTATGCTTTGAGTTCCTCAGATGGTTCATCTCTAGGCTCGAGACGATTCGGTGCCCCTCGGAGACTATTGAAGACGGCGTCGTCCTACGCTTCTTTTTGGTGGATTTGAGTCGTAGGAGAGCCGTACTATTAAGAGGGGTCCGTCGGAAAGGTTAGGGCGGAATCAACACGTACACTTGTCCCTCCTTTCCCTGCACTTTGGAGCTTCCCTTCGTTATCTTAGTTGTGCGGAAATCGACATTTGCCATTGTACTTGCGGTAGTACCACAGGTACCTGTGATAGTACCAGCGAGGTGCCTGATAGTACCGCTCCTCGATGGCGGTAGTACCGCTGCTCCCGAACCTAGTGCCGCTCCGGTGCGGTAGTAGGGGCGGATGTAATTTTTTACATCCGCGCCCACCACGGTAGTACCGCTCGTCCAGCGGTAGTACCGCGGGGGCCCACGGTAGTACTGCTCCCCTGAGCCGTAGTACCGTGGCCCTCCTACCAAGTACCGTAGAGTCACGGTAGTAGGCACGCGCTACGGTAGTACCGCTCCTGAGGAGCGGTAGTACCGCGTCGGATTTTCGCACTACCGCAGTTTCTGGAAGTTGGCACGGATGTAATTTATTTCATCCGCGCCCTTCTCAGTCGTGACTTCGCCTTGCGGTAGTACTGCAGGGGAGCGGTAGTACCACGCGAGCGGTAGTACTGCCCCTAGTCAGCTAGTCCGGCCTGTCTGCTCTTCTTGGTAGTACCGTGGTCCACCACGGTAGTACCCGTCTTGACCTCATGGTAGTACTGCCGCCCTCGAGCGGTAGTGCCGCACGTCGCGGGCTGACTAAGTGGATAATGGTTGGATTTTTTCCACGACTATATAAGGGGCTTCTTCAACCTCTAGTTGACCACCTCTCCTCTCTCTAAGCTCCATTGTTGCTCCAAGCTCCATTTTGGCCCGATCTCTCTCCCTAGCCAATCAAACTTGTTGATTGGCTCGGGATTGGGTGACAAGGGCCCGATCTACACTTCCACCACAAGATATTTGATTCCCCCCACTTATCCCTTGAGGATCTTGTTACTCTTGGGTGTTTGAGCATCCTAGACGGTTGAGGTCACCATGGATCCATATTCCATTGTGGTGAAGTTTCGTGGTGTTGTTGGGAGCCTCCAATTAAGTTGTGGAGATTGCCCCAACCTTGTTTGTAAAGGTTCGGTCGCCGCCTTCAAGGGCACCAATAGTGGAATCACGGCTCTTGCATTGTGCGAGGCGTGAGGAGATTCTGATGGCCCTAGTGGCTTCTTGGGGAGCATTGTGCCTCCAAACCGCTCTAACGGAGACGTACTTCCCCTCAAAAGGAAGGAACTTCAGTAACACATCCTCGTCTCCACCGGCTCCACTCTTGGTTATCTTATCCCTTTACTTGTGCAAGCTTATTTGTGTTCCTATCCTTGCTTGCTCGTGTGCTTGTGTTGTTGCATCATATAGGTTGTCCACCTAGTTGCACATCTAGACAACCTTTATTATTGCAAAGTTTAAATTGGTAAAGAAAAGCCTAAAATTGTTAGTTGCCTATTCACCCCCTCTAGTCAACCATATCGATCCTTTCAATTGGTATCGAGCCTCGTCTCTTTCTAAGGACTTTACCGTCCGTAGAGTATGAGTTGACGTCGTAGATGATGTGGGGAGCACTCGGTGCGAATCCGACATCATCTACGGAAGATGGGAGTACCTCGATCTCTCGTGAGGAATTCAATGTGGCGTTGGAAACATTGAAAAACTCCATGACGGCGAGGTCAAGGACATGTTTAAGGAATTCCTAGAAGGGCTTAAACTTTCCACCGCACCGTGAAAGTGGGTGATCCCGCCAACACGGGAGCGGATGCTAACTCCGATAAGGGGAAGCTACTAGTGAGAAAGCCCCTCGTCTAGTGGTAAGAATGGCACCGGCATCTTCGTCAATGTGCAACCTCCGTTTATGGTGGACCGATTCCTTCCACTCATTTGAATCATGCCGGTCCACCACCTAAGATTGATAAAAGGAGGATTTTGATTCTTGGGTTTATCGTTTTAAGCGTCATTTAAATCATGTGAACACTAACCTTTGGAGAATCATTGAAGAAGGTTTCTATCCGCATGATCCGAGCAATTTTTCTCCTAGAGAGGTCGTGGACCATCAATTGAGAATGCTCTCTTCATCATCCAAGAAGCAATCCTTCCCGAAGACCTCCCTCATCTCCGGCCTTACACCCGTGCCAAAGATGCTTGGCTCAAGGTGGTTTCCATGTATCGAGGAAGCGCAAGCATTCAACGTTCCAATTATGAAGTGGTCCAAGATGAAGCCGATGTGTTTGCAATGAAGGAAGAAGAAGAACCTCGTGAGCTCTATAGGAGAGTAACCAAGCTTGCCGTCTCCCTCCGGGATCATGGAAGTAAGGACACAGATGACAACTGGATCAAGCGCAAATTTCTCAAGGCAATGATGCCCTACCACAAAGCCATGTCCTCCGTCATCCGTCAACGACGGACTTCCACACCTTGTCCTCAAGTGATGTGTTGGATGAGTTTGTGGCTATGAGCATATTGGACAAGACCGCCGACAATGCGATTCTTCGCTCTCAAAGAGCAAAGAAGCCCAACCTCGCTTTGAAGGCCAAGATTTGTGTCGAAGAAGATGGAGAGGAGGAAGAAGAAGAGAGCAACCTCGAAGATACTAAGTATGATTATCATGAACACATGGCCCTTGCTTCAAGACAATTTTGGAGCAAGAAGAACTCGAGGCCCAACTTCAACAAGAGCAATTCAAGTGGCTCTAAGGGCAAGCAACGAGTGAGGACGTGTTTCAATTGTGGAAATGTGAGTCACTTTGTTGCGGAGTGTCCATATGAGAAGAGGGAAGACAATGGTGGCAAGCTCATCCGTAAGGACAAGGCCAAGTCTTTTCCCAACAAGAGCAACTTCCCAAAGAAGACTCCTCACAAAGCTTTGGTGGTTCAAGAAGAGTACAATGAGGATGATGATGATGATGAGGATGGTGAATCGGTTGCCATGGCCTCCGTGGCCATTGCAATGACTCCTCGGTGTCTCTCTTGGTTCACCCAATGAAAGCATCACCGCCAAGTGCCTCATGGCTAAATCCACCAACAAGGTAACCCCAACATCAAAACTACCATCATCAATCATTCTTCTTTGACGGATTGCATTGATGAACATGAGGGGACTAGTGTAGAGGAAAATGAATTTGAGATCTTTATGAGTAAACTCAAAGGGAAATCCAAGAAGCACTTCGTTGCTCTCTTGGAACAACTTAGTGAAGCCAATGTCATGATCGAGACTCATGAAGAAACCATTTCTAAGATGGAAGGGCATAGTCGTGACTATGCCGATGAGATTTCGGATCTTTCCAATGCTCTTGAGGAAGAGCGTGGTCTTCGGTTGGCTCTTGAGGAGTCACACAACGATGATCACGCTAAATTAAAGAAAGACCTTGATCATGCTCTTGTTGTGTCTCGTGTGCTTAGTTCCGAGAAGGCAAAGCTTGGAGTTGATCTTGCTAGACTCAACGAGGACTTTGACACTCTCGACAAGGCTCACAAAGTCTTGAAGGGTGCTCATGCTAGTATCAAAGAGTCTCATGATCAACTCCAAGTGAAGCTAACCAAGGAGAAAGCCACCTTTCCTCATATGATATTGATTGATAATGCAAATGCTACTAACCCTTGTTGTGAGCATGTGCATCTTGTTGATGAGAATGCTAAGTTGAAGGAGCAACTTGAAAAGGGCCTTGTCACATGCATTCAAGGTGAGAAGAACCTTAACGACCTTTTGAGTAATCAAAAGGAAGTTGTGGCCAAGGAGGATTGGGTTCGCGCCCAAGCCCAAGAGCAAGAAGAAGAATGACAAGACCAAGCAACCTCCCCCTCTCAAGCAAACTTTTGTGAGGGAGGGAGAGGGTGCTTCCAAGAAGAAGAAGAACCGTGCAAAGGGTGGCAATGTCAAGAAGGACAACGTCATCCCCATGAACATAACCCCTTCCGGTGGTCCCGGTACAATACCGGTGAACCCCGAAACTTTCCCGATGGCCGAAACTGCACTTCCTATATATAATTCTTTACCTCCGGACCATTCCGGAACTCCTTGTGACATCCGGGATCTCATCCGGGACTCTGAACAACTTTCGGTTTGCTGCATACTCATATCTCTACAACCCTAGTGTCACCGAACCTTAAGTGTGTAGACCCTACGGGTTCGGGAGACAGGCAGACATGACCGAGACTGCTCTCCGGTTAATAACCAACAGCGGGATTTGGATACCCATGTTGGCTCCCACATGCTCCTCGATGATCTCATCGGATGAACCACGATGTCGAGGATTCAAGCAACCCCGTATACAATTCCCTTTGTCAATCGGTATTTTACTTTCCCGAGATTCGATCGTCGGTATCCCAATACCTCGTTCAATCTCGTTACCGGCAAGTCACTTTACTCGTATCGTAATGCATGATCCCGTGACCAGACACTTGGTCACTTTGAGCTCATTATGATGATGCATTACCGAGTGGGCCCAGAGATACCTATTCGTCATACGGAGTGACAAATCCCAGTCTCGATCCGTGTCAACCCAACAGACACTTTCGGAGATAACTGTAGTGCACCTTTATAGTCACCCAGTTACGTTGTGACGCTTTGGTACACCCAAAGAACTCCCTACGGTATCCGAGAGTTACACGATCTCATGGTCTAAGAAAAGATACTTGACATTGGAAAAGCTCTAGCAAGCGAACTACACGATCTTGTGCTATGCTTAGGATTGGGTCTTGTCCATCACATCATTCTCCTAATGATGTGATCCCGTTATCAATGACATCCAATGTCCATAGTCAGGAAACCATGACTATCTATTGATCAACGAGCTAGTCAACTAGAGGCTCACTAGGGACATGTTGTAGTCTATGTATTCACACGTGTATTACGATTTCCGGATAATACAATTATAGCATGAACAAAAGACAATTATCATGAACAAGGAAATATAATAATAATCCTTTTATTATTGCCTCTAGGGCATATTTCCAACAAAATCTACATCCTGATTAGTGTTTCTATCTAATAATTTGCAAGAAAATGTTCAACTCAAGGGAAAGTGAACTTTATCTATTTCCATGTATCTGGTTTGATTAGCACCTGGAATCATGTTGAAGTGTCTTCATACTTGGTTTTGGAGTTCATGCTCTAAAATGAACTGATATGCTTGTTCATGGTCCAAATTGCTTGTCCGAAGAGTTGATTTCTTCTTCATGAACAGAAATTGCATGGTTTAGCTGCTCCATGCAACCTTTTATCTTATTTTTGGATAACCTGACATATCCTTTTCGTGTCTATTTACTATACATGTTTTTCTCTATGACTAGAGGTCGATCTTGCTCCGTAGGACTCAACTCCACTGGCCTCGTCATCCTTTCCGTCACTGTGGTCGTCCATGTCGAAGGGCTCGCGCCGAGGGAAGCACCATGAATCCATTGGACCCCACACCTGCGCCGACCGATGCTTTGTCTATCAGTAAGCAAGACATGCAAGCATCCTTCTAAATAAGATATTAGCTATCTTGAGGCTGAAATGCATCCTTCTAAGTAAGATATTAGCAATCAACAAAAAATGACAACAATTTTATTGAAAACTAAAAACAACCTTGCAATATTGGTACAAGGAAACAGAAAAAGAGGCGAAAGCATCACATGATATATATCATTGCGTATACCATGGATGCAAAAACAAAATGTAATGATCGCCCTCTGCTGTGATGGTGTGCATTTCTTGGCATCGGGAACCGGCTTTGGATACATAGGAGGGGGCGGGCGACACTGGGGGGATGGGGAAACTATGGTGAGAGGAACGTACATGCCGGATGTCGTGGTATCAAGGGATAACAACAGTGGCTGCGGCGACGCCATGGCGAGGAGAACAGGCCGGTGGAATGAGAAGTGAGTGTGAGTGTTGTGCGGTGTGGTGATAGAGTGAGAGAGTGAATTGCTTTTTAAGATAAGAAGAAAAGGATTGGATGTTTTCTTTTTTATAGGGAAAATCACCTCTTTGCTATGAGAGAAATGTCATATTCTTTTTTTTATATTAGTGAAAAATATCACCAACCCAACAAGTCATTTTTAACAAGGATTCAGATGCGACTCACGTTACTAAAAAGCATAATGCCACTCACTCCCGACTAAAAAAGAGCACATGCTTGGATTTAGCATACGACCAATTGTATATGGAGCTTTTTAAATATATGTTTATTGTTCACTTTAGATCAGAGATAAAACCTCATGCCTTCGGATGATGCTTTGAAAATGTCGCTTGACAAAGCTTTATGATGGACTAGACTGAAAACTTGTTGAGTTCTACAAAATGGGAAGAGATGCATACAAATAATTGTTGTTCTTCGTATATATCTTGCACGTATTTTTAAATATTTTTAGTTTTGGAGATGAGAGGGATGGAGATGGACAAAAGTACTCCATTAAAAGGGTGTCGAGGCGATGTTTGAAGGGACCAAAATTTCATAGAGTTTTATGCAACAATACATGTATATATATGCAATAAAACAAAATTGAAATGCCCGTGGCAACGCACGGGCATTCTACTAGTGTGATCTACTTTTTCACTAAATATAGTGATACGACTCAAGCTATCTCATTTTACGCACATAAGTATGAATGAAACGCAGAATAGGGATTCCGAAACAGAGACTGTATGAAAGGTTATGTACGTATTGCCATTTTGAGATACTCCTACTTATTTTGTATTATGTGCAATTCTTGTTGTAAATCAGTCATACCTGCATTGCTAAGAGATTTGAACAAATAAAGGAAACAAACAAATGAATGACCTACCTTGACAGTGAGTAATGTAGCTGAGCCTCGTCCCTAATTGGCATTGGCCTACGTACTCAGTGTGTGGGTATCTGGCCTGCATGCCGGCTATAGCGAGGTATGTAAGTAGCCGCTGCTACTACTGCTTATTTTCCCATCAAACCAAGAGAGGTGAGAGCATTATCTTAAACCTGAAATTGGATAATGTGGGAGTGCAATATTACCTCTGTATTTCATCAGAACCTGTTGATGTTCTGCTAGCATCGGAGGGACGTCACAATATCCTGGGGAATATTTGGAACTTCTGAAAAGTAGCCCCTGTAGGATTTTTTTAGACCATAAAGCTTTGTCATACATTAAGAGACATGGTTACAATCATACATATGCATGTAGCTTCTCCCTGTTGCTTCCTGCACTAAAAGAAAGGATGATGTGCTTTGGATAAAAGTGTCATTTCAAGTTCAGTCAGCTGCAGAGTTATGCAGAAGGGTTAAAATCAAGGCAAGTATCGGAGAAACATAAAGGCATAAAACATCAACAGTAATTACCCTAGCAAGAACAACCATGCCAAACCAGTTTGTTTTCTCAACACATAATGGATTGAACCAATCAGGGGTATCTAGCAAATCATCAAGAAAATCGTAGAGCTATTTCAAAAAAATAAATTGTAGAGGGGAAGAACCTAATGCTCCACTTGAATATACTGTTTATGCTCACTGAATTTTTGGTTCCTGTTCATTGAAACTGTGAGTTCACATCAAGCAGCACAACAAATAAGACTACTTTTTCTAGGAAAAGAGTAACTACATTACTCATTGACCGGGGTAGGGTTACATGAAGATCCAGTATGTCTCTCTCCAGCGACCATGAACAAATCCTCCTTCGATCTGGTAAGAGCAGCAAGTTCATGCACCATCTTGTTCTTGTTCCTTTTAACATGATTGAACTGAACCGAAGCAAAAGAACTCATCACCTCTTTAATATCATGGATCATCGGGAAACAGACAGAGAGCTTAAAAGCCTCATGTTGGAGTTCCTTTGACAGGAAACGCACTGGCCACTCGCGGCAATATACGACGCGTAAGTGTTTAATTTAATTGCCCCTGTGGCCGGAGATAACCATCGATTGGCCTGTAACACACCTGCTCCTGAACCCTGCAGATCCGTCTCTGAACAATAGCTTGCCTGGGGATCCTTCCTGCCCGATCCCTGCTAGACTGACATTGGATAAGAAACATATACCAAATCAAGGTACTTGTGAGTTCACATCTGACATAAGTAGTATAGAAAATACTTTGAGCATTCGTGAGAGGAAGCCTAACCGGGGTGGTAAGTGGTAACAGCAAGTCAGCAATCAAGCGTATCACGTGCGGGCAGCGGGAAAGAAGCACCGAGATTTGGACGTGATTAGCAGGGGCGACCTGGAGGGTAGGAGCAACGTACGGGGTATAGGGCGATCGACGATTCAACTTATCCGATCCATTCAGTGATAGTTGGAGAAGTCCATGGCGACCGTCCTCCCCCGTCGACCAACGACAACTATAGCGAGTTCATGTTGCGCAAGTAGGACGTGGGGATGTGTTGCTACAACCAGTAGCACGACAGCCTGACCGCCGACGGCTGATCGCAGTTCTGCTTGCGCACCCAAAAGCTCGGTCACCGGGGAAGCCTGATGCCAGAGCTGCTAGAGCTAGAGGAGGGCACTGGGTCGTCCGCCATCAAGTTGGGCAGCGCATCCCGTACCTACTGCCCATCTTTCATGTGGTGGGGACGGGAGATGAGGATAAAACCATGCGTCTCCAACGACTCTTCGGAACTCTTCGGTTATTAGAAGGAAGATGAACCAATTCCTAGTAATTAAAATGGTGTGGCGCAATATTGATTGAAACTTAGCAGTACACCTTTTTTGGGGCGAAACTTAGCGATACACAGGGAAGAGGGTCCAGGTGAGAGACGGTGGGCCTCCTCGTTTCAACTTCCACCAGAGTACGTGGCTACGTGCCATGCAACATAGTAGTAGAAATAATTATAGAAAGATTATTTAGAGGAGAAAAATATTTTGTATGTGGATCTACTTGATGATGTGGATAGGTTACATGTCAAGAGAAATATGTTAGTAGAGATGAACTATTTAGGTATTATAGATTATAGATTGGTGTCAGGTATGTTTACCTTGTCGGATAAGTGCATATGTGGTTGGTCAGTGCTCTCTGGAGGGGGTACTTTCGTTGATTTTGTGTGGGCCTTGATATTTTGGGCATGACTTTTCATGAGCACTAGATATAGTTTTTTAAATTAAAAAAGAAAGGTTAGTCTTGGCTTCTGCATTGTAGGGTGCACATGATCATCATTTTATTAAATACAATGTCAGTAGATATAGTTTTGCTGTATCATTATTAAGGTTTCTATCTGGCTTTATTTTGACTTCTTATTCTGGCTTCAGTCTAGTACAACTTGTTCCCTCTTCTTTTTTCCCGTGAAAGCGGAACTCATGTTGTTCCCTGTCTCTAGCAGCTTTACTTACAAGAACAAATAACGTCCCCGTAGGCAAAAATTCTTGAACAAAGCGATCAATATATGCCGTAGAGAAATAACGCATATTCTGGCCCGCGCTAGTGCCTCGTTGTCCTGTCCCATGTGCCATTCATATAAAGAAGTTACAATTTATTGGTTCGAGTTTATCACTCTTTTCTGTACAATGAGCAATGATTGTTTTGGTGAGCAAGTTTTTGTTGATAGTAGTGGAGCTTTTGTTGTCATCTAACAAGGCAATTCTACCAAGAACCAACAATAGGATTTTTTTTCCCTGCAAAAAAAAAAAGAACCACCAATAGGCATGTGGTTGTATTCCTAGTAGCTCACTAATGATCAAATCTGAGGTTTAGCCTCCTATGTGTCGATGGTAATTTTTCCAGTGAGAGGCGACGTACTCATCGGCGATAAAAATGTCTTTGGTGATTTCGTCATGTGGGCGTGCGTGCTTTCTTCAAATAATTGTCGCGTGTACGTATTGTATGCCGTTCACTAAAAAAAAGTACTGTACTTCCACAAGCTAATTAGGCGGATTTGTCATTCCATTATTTGGGGGAGAGAAAAACCCATCAAGATGACGTAAATGTTGTCCAGGACGGAAAACCACCGAGCATATTATCAATCAAAAGTTCAAAACACGCGAACCAACATGTGGTTGAGATGGTTAGGTGTATATTGGTATCCCTAACCCATGTACGTATGTACGTTCATAGGGGTGAGTGTATGCGCGTTTATATGAGCGCTTGCGTCTGTACTGTATTTAGTTGCCGTTAAGTGGTTTGTTGTGTAGGACTAAACAAGACCATTTCTTTTTGCAAGGGGACTAAATTAAACTAGGACATTGACTTCGTTTAGGACAGAATATATTCCACATTTCACGTATTGTAACACTCGTTGAACACCCGTCGCCAAACTTTGTAAAATATATTTCTAAAAGAAAGCTTCTACCATATAGTCTGTGCTGCCTGTTCATAAACTTTCGTCTTCCTTTATCCTTCACGCCCTACTTTTCACGGCACAAAAGGGGAACAATCTCGTACGTCGATGACAGGCACGGTACGTACATCCTCACACTGACGGAAACTGCTGACTGGCGAGGCCTCCCTGGCAAGTTTCTTTTTAATTCACCAAAACTCTCCATGATAGATGTTGTAGATGTCTTTTTCCAGGACACCGTGCAATGGATTGTCGAGATCCTTTAAGGTCTTATCGATGCCTTGAGAACCGTCATCAAGCGCGTGAATGCCGCAATGCCTGACGTCCCTTCGGCTTCTTGGGAAGCTCTACTGTGTCGCCGTTTCCCTACATTCCTGCTGGGCACCAACAAGCTCCATCTCCTTACAATGTCCAGAAAGAAGCCCCGACCCTCTCGAAGACATTTTGTCGTGATTCTTGGGCATCGATCGTTTCTGCTTCTGCTGGCTCTGTGGCCTCGGCGGATGTCTCGATGCGTCCCGCATTGGAGAGGCGGGCCAAGTTGCTGCGCTCTGAGCTCCTTGGTATGGCTTTCTCTTAGCTTGAGAAAACGATCCAGCCTGTGTGTGATGTCGTCGACTCCATGAAAGGTTGGATGTTACGGATGAAGAGCTTCATGGAGCGAGCTGAGACTACACTGGGCGGGTTCTCCCTGACGCCGCCTGTGTTGCAGACTACTCATGTGTTGCGCCCTTTGGTTGTGCCCGATGGGAGTTTCGTGGTTGAGAGGGGAGACGAGCTTCATGGTCGTTTCTCCCCTCGTGCTAGGGCTAGCTCATCATCATTAGCCTCCGAGGGACTTGACAATGACGTGGTCGTGACTCTTGTGCTATATATCATGCCAGAGCTTTGGGAGTTGGGTGGGTGTGGGGGGGTCCGCCTTTGTTTGTCGAGCAACTACGGGTAGATGCTCTCGAGATCTTGAGTGTGGCTTTGCCGCCTACATCACCCCTGGAGTTGAGCGAGATATTTGATGCCGAGTAGAGTGGTGATTTAGACGGTGTGATCTCTCGGTTGCCTAAGTCCATTGGGTGTCAGGTGTTCGCCATGGGGCGCAGAGTTCCTGATGTTGCTGCCCTTCCGTCATCTATGACCATCGAACAGGTGATGCCTATGAGTGGCATGGCCATTGAACCAAGTGTGTTGGCACCTACTCCAAATCTAGATGCTCTCTTTGTGAAGGAACTTTGTAACTTGCTCGCTAGCGTGGAGGTTGCTAGACCTGATTTGGGCAGGTCGATTGCTTCCCTCCTGATGGGACGCCAATAAGAGGCAAACACAAGGTGGGCAAAGACAAGAGTGACGTCATAGGCAAGGTGTCTCTGGTTGCTTTTAGATGATCTTGGGTCTCTCGGCCTGTCCTCTTGGCTTGGGAGGTGCATGATGTCTTGTGTCGAGGGGTTCTTGTCGGGATTCACTTGGCGTAGTAACAGTGTCGGGGTTTGTGGATGTTGTGCATTCGCAGAGTTTGGCGGGGGCCGAATGTGCGGTGGTGGGGTTTCTTGCCATGTGAGTAGTTAGTCTGTGCTCCGTTTGAATAAGTTTTCGTCCGTTTTTTTAATTAACTGGACAATTTTCTTCTCTTTAATTAATCGATAAAGTAAAATACTTTTGCCTCCGTTTTTTAAAAAAACTCGTGGCCACCGACAACACGGGCCATGATCGACGAATGTGCGTATGGCCGGAGCACGAACCGCGTGGCCGATCGATCTCGCAACCACTCCAATTGCAGCGTCGTGATACACGACTCGCATATCATACGATTATCGACGCAGGAAAGGACGGATCGTTAGGCTCCAAACAAGACTGACAGTTCACGATGAAGTTCCCCTCAAAAAAAAAAAGTTCACGATGAAGTTCCAAAACAGTTTAAATTACAGAGAAAATTACTCAAAAAGGAGGATCTCCTGAATCATCAATGGCGCCCACTTGTCCATGGATCCGCACTGTCTGCCACTACCTACATTCTTCCGGAACCGGATCCTCTAACATACACAAGGGATGTTAGAGAAGCTACAGTATCCTAACTTTCCTTCTGTTGATCCATTCATTTAAAGCTAAAATAACTTAAATTAATTTTTAAATTACATATCTAGTATGCACATTCATAGTAATTACATACAAACAAGTTGATGGTGAGATAAAATTAATTTTGGATTTTTTACCAAAAGTAAATAATCTGCTAATAGTCCCTAACATTCTTTCTTCATTTTATACTAAACGAGCACTGTAGCACCGTGACTTTCCTTCTCTAAGTTAGAGGATCCGGCTCCCTTTCTTCCCCCGGAATCATGGAACCCCTGGGCTTCAGCTGCCCCTTTTACCAAAGGAGATGAAAACAGTTAGAGCATCTACAACCGGACTTGACAAATCTGGCCCCTCAAATACCCGCGAATGCGCCACAAGTATTTATCGGGCACGCTTCATATACGTCTTCCACACTCGCATCCCTCATATCCAAAACCCCAAAAACATGCAAACCATGTAACGTTACTTATAAAGTATAAAATATGCTCAACTAGCCGGATTGTCATTGCATCGCCGGACAAAACCACATAGTTTATCAAAGGTTTATCGGCGGACAATGCAAATTCATACTATAAATACTTAGAACATAGATAAAACGAATATAAAACAGAGAAGGGCGGAGGAAGTTACCATTTCCTCGCCGGCCCATTCCCCTTTCAGCCGTCGGCGCAGCGGTGCCCCTCCTTCATGTAAGCGTCGGCGTGCGGAGGTGCGTCGTCGTCAGAGTTGGAGCCGTTCGTTAGGTCAGAGGAGTCGGAGTTGCACCTTTTGCCTGACAGCCTATGGAGCAGGCGGTCCTGCTCGTTCGCATGTCGGGCCGTCCTCACCTTCGCTGCCGCCTCCTTGTTTGCCTCGCGCTCCGACAACTCGATGGCGAGTCAGAGCGCCTTGGCATTCTTGCGGCGAAGGCGTCACACATCCGTATCTGCCGTCGTGAGAGAGCAGCAGAGGACCGATGTGAGGAGCGCGGCCTCGGGAAGGGCCGGCAGCGTCGTCGGTGCTGCGTCGACGGGTGGCGGGCGCGGACGAGTAGATTCGCCGCTGCCGGATCCACCTTGGTCGAGCTGCGAATGCCTCAACACGATGTGGAGGGCGACCTCCTCCACATCATCGGGCTCCGCTTCGCGCAGGAGGCTCGCAGAGTCGTCGTCGGAGCTGGATTCCCACTTCGGTTGCCGACCATTGAATGGGTTCGGAAGTGGAGTGGACGGAGAGGGAACTGAAGTGCAGCTCGGATTGACTGCGGTCTAAGGTTTTCCGTATGGGGATTTTGCGGGTCACGTATGGGCCAAGCTGACGTGGCGGACGCGTCCGGACCACCCCATATTTTGGCTGGATACGAGGGCCGCCAGACAGCCCAGACGTTTGTGGACGGTTTAAGGCCCTCGTCGGGGTCGATTTTTCACGACCGGTCAATATTCAGGCCGTCCACCCAAACGTTTGGGATGGTTTAAGATGCCCGGCTATAGATGTCCTTAATTCCGCACAAGAAAAAAGAGAGGAGAAAGCGACACGATGGAAAGAGCAAAGCTTCTCCTCCACCTTGGGAGGACCAGACGAGAGACACCAGAGCGCGCAGCCCTGGACAGGCACCATCAACCCAAGTGTCGAATAAAGTTTGACCGAACGGAACGGGAACAGAAACATCTTCGTCAAACCATGAATCCACGGTAACTAGAAGACGAAGTCCAGTGGCGAACGGGAGCACGGTACGTACACACCTGCGTCACATGTACAGTACTCTACATGTTTTTTTTCTTTCTGAATGGTGACATGCACATGTTCTAGTTGCATATGAAAGTGTGCACACAATGAAGAGAAGGAAGAAAGGCAGAAAATATTCTTGTGCGGTCAAGCTCGATATGATGAAGGCTTACGACCGTGTCGAGTGGCATTTCCTTGAAGCAATATTGATAAGGTTGGGTTTCAATTTTTCTTTTGTCAGGCTGATTTTGAAATGTGTCTCTTCTGTCCGGTTCTCCGTGCGGGTTAATGGCGAGCTACTTTCTTTCTTCATGCCTTCCACAGGGTTCCGGCAAGGAGATCCAGTATCACCATATTTATTTCTTCTATGTGCAGAAGGATTTTCCTCATTGCTCAAGTATTACAATGGGGGAGTTGTGGATAGAGGCTTGAGGATGAGCTACAGATCACCTTGGGTGACCCATCTACTCTTTGCTGATGATAGTCTGATTTTCATTAATGCAAGCAACCCAAGTGCTCTCCGTCTCAATGACATACTGTCAATTTATGGTGAGGCCTCAGGTCAGTGTGTAAATCGTGAAAAAAGTTCTATCTATTTCAGTACTAACACACTTGACTCTTTGAGGCAACTTCTGAAGTCAACTTTGAATATCCAAGTTGAAGCTTTCAGCGCAAAGTATCTCGGCCTCCCAACTGCTGCGGGGCGCATTACAAGTGGCACTTTTGAACACATCAGTGAGAGAGCCCGTGGAAAAATTCAAGGATGGTCAGAAAAATTACTAGCTTGTGCCGGCCGCGAGGTATTGTTGAAATCGGTTGTTCAGGCTATCCCGACCTATCCAATGAGCACTTTCTTACTAACAAAGGAAGTTTGCAAGAGCTTAACTTCTCCTATGCCAAAATATTTTTCGAGCAGTTCTCTGGATAAAAATTCTATGCATTAGGTGTCCTGGAAAGAGTTGGCAACACCTAAGTGCAAAGGAGGGATGGGGTTTCGTGACCCGCATCAGTTTAATCTTGCCATGTTGGGCAAACAGGGTTGGCGATTAATGACAAACCCTACATCGTTGTGTGCTAGAGTGCTCAAGGGTCGCTACTTTCCCGATAGCGATTTTATGCATGCATCTGCTCCAAAGTCGGCCTCGGCCACTTGGAAGGCTATCATGGCAGGAAGAGAGGCTCTAGGGGCCGGGCTGATCGCTCGAGTGGGAGATGGCAGCACGATATCAGTGTGGAATGACAAATGGATTGCTGGTACCATATCGATGAAACCAATCTTCAAACCGCCAAACACCACCATTGAAACGGCGGATGAGCTCATTGATACGACCAACTAGTCTTGGCGGCAAGATGTGGTCAGGGAAACCTTCATCGCCCCAGATGGATCAAGGGTCGCTACTTTCCCGACAGTGATTTTATGCATGCATCTGCTCCAAAGTCGGCCTCGGCCACTTGGAAGGCTATCATGGCGGGAAGAGAGGCTCTAGGGGCCGGGCTGATCGCTCGAGTGGGAGATGGCAGCACGATATCAGTGTGGAATGACAAATGGATTGCTGGTACCATATCGATGAAACCAATCTTCAAACCGCCAAACACCACCATTGAAACGGTGGATGAGCTCATTGATACGACCAACTGGTCTTGGCGGCAAGATGTGGTCAGGGAAACCTTCATCGCCCCAGATGCCGAAGCCATTCTGAACATTCCTATCAGGCAAGGGGGAGGTGAGGATTCTTTCGCTTGGGCATTCGAGAAATCAGGCAACTACACTGTGAAGATATCGTACCGTGCTCTAATGACTCAGAAAGAGTGTTTGGCTCTAGAGGAAGGGACGGCTACCGGAACCTCAGTAGATGATCAACAGTTGTGGAAGGCATTGTGAAAATTTAATGTCATACCGAAAGTGAGGGTTTTTTGGTGGAGAGTTCTTCGTGGGATTCTTCCGGATGAAGCTACTCTCAACTATCGTCATATTGCACCAATTAATCGGTGCAAAGTCTGCTTAGCGATGAGGGAGGGTCTGAAGCATGCTCTTATTCATTGTCCCCATGCGCAACGCTTCTAGGACGAGGCCTGTGCTTGGTTTGGTATTCGTCTACCCTGACTCCATCCGGACTCATGGGCTCGCGACATCACATGTGATACCCGCTTCTCTGATGATGACCGAGCCAAGATCACCACTGTCATGTGGTCAATATGGCACTCTCGGAACCGAATCAAACATGGCGTAGAGGGGAGGGATCCAACATCGGCGATCAGAGCAATCAAGGAGGCCACTGCCCTCCTTCAGCTTCCGCGTAAGGCAGCCGCTATGTTACCTGGTTATGGCTGGAGACCACCTGATGATGCTACTGTAAAAATCACGACAGATGGTGCACTGAACTTTGCCGAGGGGCGGGCGGTGCAGGTGGTGTCGCACGTTCCTCTTCGGCTTTGATAGGTTCTTGGTGCAAGCCATATATGGGGATTTCAGACCCCCTGATCATGGAAGCTTTCTCTCTGCGAGACGGAGTTTTATTCGCCACTCTTCGAGGACTTTCGCATGTGATAATGAAAGTTGACTGCGCGGAGTTAGTGACACTCTGGAACACTCGCCACAATTCCCATTCAATTGTGGCTCCGATTCTGCTAGAAATAGGAGAGCTTAGTAATCACTTTATTTCCTTTGATATTCAGCATATTAATAGGTCAGCAAACTTATCGGCGCATCTCTGTGCTAAGCATGCTTGTACTCTGAATGTGACCGAATGTTGGATGGATGTAACTCCTAGCTGACCAGCCTTATGGCTGACTGTCCTAGGAATGCTCTTATATGAATAAAAGCTCTCCGAATTGCCCGAAAAAAAATGTACATGTTTTTTTTTTGAACGGGAGCTTCCCCTTCCCTTCGTCTAAAAGAAAGGGAAGAAAAAAGAAACTCTTCCCCTTCACCCGTCCCCTCAGCTCGATTATAAATATTCCGCCATTTTTGTCTCCCGGACAGCACGGCGCACGCCATCTACTATACAATAGGAAACGTTCCCGCTTTCCTTGGTAACGGCTTGACCCCGACCCCGCGTTGATCAAGCACAAGCCAGCAGCTCCCCGCCGGCCTCCATCTCCCGATCGGATCGGCCGTCGTCCCCGCCGGCGAGCGAGCGAGCGAGCGATCAAGATGGTGCTCTCCCACGCCGCGTCGGCGGGATCGTCCGATGACTCGGTGCAGTCCACCTTCGCCTCCCGCTACGTCCACGCTTCCCTGCCCAGGTACGCCCTGTCCCTCCCTCCTGCCTGCGCGCGCGCATGGTGGATTGGATGGATGGTGATCTGGTTTTGGACAGGTTCCGGATGCCGGAGAACTCGATCCCGAAGGAGGCGGCGTACCAGATCATCAACGACGAGCTGATGCTGGACGGGAACCCGCGGCTGAACCTGGCGTCCTTCGTCACCACCTGGATGGAGCCCGAGTGCAACAAGCTCATGATGGACTCCATCAACAAGAACTACGTCGACATGGACGAGTACCCCGTCACCACCGAGCTCCAGGTATGCATACCATTTACTCACGTTGGCGTTAACTCGGCCCCCGGTATGGCCAACCTGCTTTGATTTGCTACCGATCGAGATCTCTTTCTTCCTTCCTCTTTCGGTGGACTTCCATTGGTCCACTTGGCCTGATCCAGTGATCTGGCATAGAAGTTTGAAAACTAGCACCGCTACTCCGCTAAAATATGACCGAGCATCCATCACATGCGCCTTCGTATCTTGCCTCTAGCCTAGCCGTGATTAATATACTAGATAACCAGTTGCACCCATGGCGCAAAGGCCGAGAGCAAGCCAAATATTAAAAGAGTGTGCATCAAAATATGTAGGCACAGAAGGAAATATATGAAAATAAGTACGGATTGATGACAGTCATACCGACAGGATTATCATATTTTTTTTTACATTAGATCCAAAATGATGCCAGATATAAAAGTCTCGAGAGGTACTTATAGTAATACCAAGTTATGTAGCGAAGGACTATTGTGACCTGCTTAGATTGGATAGACAATCATGCAAAGGCCCTTGGACGTGCACTTTAAGGCGAAAGCATATGCACATCCTTTCTTCATGTTTGCCTTATGGAAGAAGCTGCTCCAGTTCTTTATGAGTGTAGCCCTTTTGTCGACGCCCTTGATAATGCGGGCCATGACACTGATGGTCCTGTCTTCTGTACTGATTGGTAGCTCATCACAATCAGCATCCATGTGTGGGAAGAGGCTTTTCTTAGAGAAGTGTGTGCTAAAGTACTGCAAATGAGGATAAAGGTTATTTAGTACATGGTTTGCCGGCATGTTTTGTAGGAAACACAAGAATGCATTTGTTTAAGATTACCATTCTTTTGCCGTCAGTAGCAAATGTTTCTGTCATGTGGCATACGTAGTAATGGTTAGGTGTGTTCTTGTCTTTGATGATATTGCGCAGATTGCGAACATTTTTGTTATACAGCTTAACTGTATTTCCCACATACAGTGGGCAGCGAACTCATCTAAGCAGTGCTCACCAAGCTTGCCTGCCAATTTACACAGAACTATAGTATTTAGTATTTGTCGGAGGAGTTACTGCAAACAGGAAAGTAATAAGAGTTTTTACTGCGAGTAATGTATTTTCCAGCTTTCAAATGGTTTTTTTTCCTTTGAACTTTGGGACTGGCCCGGCCTTGCGTGGGCGATGAATTTATTCGAGGGGCTTCTTGTGCTTGCGGTAGGACGGCGTTCTATAAATGACAAGAGGGTATTAAGCTTGTGTGGAATGATGTGAATTATCTAGAATTGTAATAACACAGTTACCATAGCGATAACTATTGGCATGAGCCTTGATGTCAACATCATTGGTACCGTCGATTTCCTCCTGTTTGACTGAGCATCTGCAAATAAGCAGTAAGATTATGAAGTTTATCTAATTGTGTGTGGCTTTCTCTAGAAGTTACAATGGGAAAACATGGGCATGATTTTATATTTGATAATACAAGAAAACAGATTTGGAACTGAACACAGCTCTATAGATGATTAGTATGAAAGGGTGAGTTTATCAGCACTGCATGAGAGAAAACAGATTTGGAGATGAACACAGTTTTATAGATGATCAGTTTGAAAGCGTGTGTTTATCAGCACTGCATGAGAGAAAACAGATTTGGAGCTGAACACAGTTTTATAGATGATCAGTATGAAAGCGTGAGTGTATCAGCACTAAATGAATTGTAGTTAGTAAAAAGTTAAAACCAGTCTGGGCACAAAGATTTTGTGGGTATATATCAGCGAGACTTGTAAAGTTATAACAATATTGCCAATATACTGTATTGTAAAGTGAAAAAATATAGAATAATGTGAGTATACGTTGGCAAACAGATAGAGAGAACATATATTATGTAAGAGGATGTTTATTTCTGTCCGTGTATTTATCAGCAAAAGCGTGACCTGCAGTATCAGCCGGTCCTGCACCTTGATACCCATGTAAGGTGGGCAGCCTCAAACTAATATAAGATAACCCCCTATCTCAAAAAAA
The DNA here is from genome assembly GCA_021605145.1 of Aegilops bicornis. Lineage (NCBI taxonomy): Eukaryota > Viridiplantae > Streptophyta > Magnoliopsida > Poales > Poaceae > Aegilops > Aegilops bicornis. The sequence goes on from CM038672.1 coordinate 40,523,924, forward strand.
AACAAATGCCTCAAACAAAGAATTTTCCAATGAAAAACCCAGGTAGAAGAAATTAATGCAGGAAATGAGCAACCACGTCTGAGGTACACAAGGAAGTCTCAAGGTGTAGGCCGTCCTTTATTGGGATGGACTATTAAACCCATTCTTAGGCGAGCAGTGGGTTATATCACCCCTATTTTGTTTTGGACCTTCTTTTTTTTTTAGGCATGGGACCAAACCAAGGTTGCACAAACGAATGATAGCAGCTAGATCTAAATGCTGCAATGACAAAGCCAATATGTCTAACTTCAAACATACATCGAGGAAAAAGCAAATATTTTGAAGTTGTGCATTTGAGCTAAGCTCAAAGAGAAAACATGTACACATATACTCCCTACCACCACCACCCGACATTGTGCATTAAAGAATGCAAATTTTCAGTAAACAAGGCTCTCCATCGAGTTTAAACAATGCACCTTATTTAATATAGAAGCACCTTGACAAAAAGAGCAAAACAAAGTTTTTCTTGAAAGAAGACTACGAAGAAGACCAAGCAACTGAGTGAGCCATCAGTATACTAATTCAGCACACGTGTACTAATTCCAATGATGGAGCTTCACTATAGAAACCAAATTTGAAATATACAGGAATATTATGAATTTTATAACTAACCAGAACAATTTTGAATTTTATAACTAACCAGAACTATTTTGCATGAGATTATAATTAGCAAAAATGATTGCAAGTTGAAAGAAAATAACAAAAGGGAAGGGCGAATAATTCAACAAAGGAGACCCTACTTGACCAAAGCAAGTCCCCTTCAACTCCATGAGGCCACGGTGAGGGGATGGGGAAGAGGGAGATGAAGGCAACAACCACACTGTTGCTACCCCTATTTCAGATAAATGCAGTAGTATCCACAGGCATCCGTGTGTGGAAAAAGTAAAATTACAATACACATGCTTGATCAAGAGATAAAGCAAACTAAGGATGAGAAGAAAAACAAGGACGTAGTTCCACTAAAACACAAAATACCTATTTCTATAGGAATCCAAATAAAGCGTCCTCTAAAAAACAATTGCTCCTATTATTTTTATTTCCTTATCTGGTGAAGATGATGAGGTCAACAATGATGGTTCAGGCATGTTATACGTAAGGAAATATACCTATGAAATACATTACAACACCTATTTTAGCTTTCACAATAGTGCCAAATATCACAAGTAGCTTTAGAGTCATTGGCTACCGTATTTAATTAGATGAACACAGAGAAATTGCAAACAGTTTGACTAGTAGAATATAATACAATAATTCCACTCACGAAATGTTGGAAGATTGTGCTACATACTGTTACCAACTATGCATAATATGTTGAAGAGCGTGACAGATGAACAAGTACAGTGAGATACATTAGCAAGAACAAATGATTATAATAATTGTCTAGGGAAGTGTATGTAGCAAGAAATTATAGCCAACCAGCTTACCATAAGCATGAACTACCACATGGAAAAATATTAGAGATAGATGCCAAGAAAACACCAAGCTGTAGAAACTCATGCAGAACAACAAAAAAATACTAATCAATTACTCGGTATTGCCAAGGTGAAGCTAGCAATTACACAATCAAGTATTCAAGTGTAAGAATGAAAATAAAGCCTTTACCCGAACTCCCATTAAGCTCATGGGCCAGGTTAGGATGGATGGAATGTACACTGGCTACATGAAAAAATATATTACATTAAAAAATAGTAGCACCAAGATGTTTAGCTGAATTGTTCAATCACTTGGAACATACAATTGCAGAGAGCAAAATAAGGGAATTTTAGCTGAGCATCAAGGAGTATAATTTGCGCATGAGATATCATGAAGTTAACACTTGCAGTACCATGATTTGACATCTCTTTGATTTTCTCGGTTTGTGTGTAGCAAGAGGGGGTTGCATTCTACAGAGAACAGACACCTAACTCAATTTGTTGTTTGCTCAAGTTTGGTATGGAATGAACTGCTAATGGAATCTTTGCTATGATTCTCTGTAACCCTTTGGCATGGAAAAGCTTTCTTTGATGTGTTAGCATAGAAGTTTCATAACAGATTAGAAATTACAACGGGGAAACATTGATCGTCATGTGTATTAATACTGACCTTGATGCCATGAAGCTTGTTAATATTCTGTGTGCACAATGCTTCATTTTCTATACCTTCTGTAATAATAAGCAGAGGCTCAGATGTGCTGATTATTCAACAACCATTGAGATACAATGTCTCGAATCAATTGCAATCACTCTAGCTACTACAGACTTGCAACCCTCGGTAAGTATTTCCTTTATGAGAATAGTAGCACATGTGTTGTACCTAAAAGTGTTCAAACATCAGTACATCTGCATAGGCCCTGCTTTATGATTCGTGAACTTAGGTAGAAGAGAAAGGAACAGGTGACAACACAATCCATGCTTTCACAACAGTGACGACCAAGAATCTTCTTCTCTTCTCTAACAGTCCTTATGTTTCACGGTCATCGATCTCGGTTCTAACGCTCAAAAACAGGATCATGAGAAGTAGTTCAAGTACCTAATATATTTGTAACTAATCCATCTATACCACCTCAAATGCCACACTGTCCTAATGATTCACGGTGAAAGCTAGGCCCTTTCGAACAAAAGAAGATGCACACAAAAAGAAGTCTTCCCAATACGGGCATTTACGCAAACATATGCCGCACACACCTGCAACCTCCAAAAAAAAAGGTGTTGTAGATCAAGGATGGATTTAGAGAGATGTTGTTCAAGGCTGGGGATAGGAGGCAAGGTAAGAACAATTTCCACACCTTGAGATGGGGCGTCGATGCCGTAGCGAATCCATGATTGCTCTCCTTGGCTCGTCGCTGCCATTGGCTCACAGAGACGCAAGGCATATTGCTGGTGCCACCATGTGCAGTGCAACCGCGGCCCAAGATCCTCATGTTGAGGTGAGGTAGAGGAACACCCAGGAAGACAAGAACCCATCACATTCATAACCAGCAGCATCCAACCCAAAGACAAGCTCAGATATTCATATACTTGTGGAAATATAAAGGAAGCCAACAGATCTGTCGCTGGAGTTAACTTGGCGTTTCAAAGACGGCACTTGAATACAAAATCAGTTAAGAGCCAACAAAACCAATAACCATCAGGCGCAACATCACATCACATCCAGATCCAGCAGCAACCCAATCCAGGAACAAGCTCAGATATACATATACTTGTCGGAATATAAAGGAGACCACCAGATCCGTCTTCCCATAGACCTAAAAGCTCCATCGGTCGGTCTTCTAGTCGAGGCCCTCTAGAAGATAAAGATGAACCTTCCCAAATCATATTCTTCTTCCGCCCATAAAAAACTGGCACAACGATTGTGCAATAACTTGTACTAGTTCCGCAAATTTTACAGCACACATATGTGAGTAAAAGCATCAGACTGTTTGACAAAAACTTTATCGGACTCGTTGCTATCTCATTCTTCTTCCGCCCATCGTAAGAAATATAAGAGCGTTTAGATCACTAAGGTAGCTGGTAGTTTAGTGATCTAAATGCTCTTATATTTCTTTACGGAGGGTGTACCTCCTTATCATATATAGGTCGGGAAAGATGCTTAGGTTGAAAGTTTGTGTTGAATCTGTCGCTAGGCTTTAAAATAGTGATCAATATTACTATTAGGACTTACAAGTGATCCGGTTTTTATGTAAATAGATGTTACTACAACCAGTTTTTTGAAAGACTATGAGCATGTTCAGGACATTACGTTGAAGCAAGGGAAAGGGTACATCTATTTGGTACATACATAGGTGATCTACAACATGTAGTGATAGTGGGTATTGAATGTAGAATTATGAAGCTCTTGTTCTCTTCTTATACCTATGATGTTGATCCTCCAGCCGCATTTGTCTCTCTGATGTAGTTGTAGTGAAATTTGCATCTGAATCAAACAACCGCTGCTGGTCGTAATAGACATATCATCACCAGCCAACCTATTCAAGCCGAGCCAACCAAGCATGCCTCTTCCTCTTTGCTAGGTGAGTAATATGAAGAATAGCAATACATACAACATTGTAATTCAATAGAAATCAGGTTAAGGAGCAATGTATTCATTCAAATGCAGCAAATTGTACACTTGGAATATCAATGAAGCACACATGTCCAATACTATGGAACAACCTCATGTTATCCGAAAGCGTTTGAAATTCTCTATTTGTTATACGCCATTCTAACATTATTTTCTCGAACAACCTTTCTACCTGTCCCACCCATATCATACATGCAAAAAACATACTTCAGTACATAGGCTGCTATGGCCAAATATGGACACCAGGTGTCCAATAATCAGGACCATAACATCATGATAGAGAAGAAATAGAGCATGGACCTAGTCAATATGATTATCTCAATCTGAGACGAATGCTCTCTCTCTTCAGATGAACTGAATGTGGTTAGTACTGAAAAAACACAGACCAATCTCTAGCATAAATCATATTTTTAGCGAAGCATGTAGGTGAGTAAAATCCAAGATGCTTCATGGAAATGAGTGGCTAACTTAATGCACAAGTGGAACTTGAATTTTAAGCTAAAAAAATGAATTAACTCGGAAATTTGGAATAAACCATTGAGAACTCAAGTGAATGATCTTACTTGAAGCCTGGGTGAAAAAACATAGACCAATCTCTAGCATAAATCATATTTTTAGCGAAGCATGTAGGTGAGTAAAATCCAAGATGCTTCATGGAAATGAGTGGCTAACTTAATGCACAAGTGGAACTTGAATTTTAAGCTAAAAAAGAAATGAATGAACTTGGAAATTTGGAATAAACCATTGAGAACTCAAGTGAATGATCTCACTTGAAGCCTGGGCCTTGGCAATGCAACATGAACATGTATTTTCTGCCTACCAAGAAACTGCAATGTTTCAATCATCTTCTTGATGGCTACAAATTCTGCACCTAGACACTGGAAACATAGAAGGGAGGGGACGACACAAACAGAGAAAATAACAAGGATATACATTGGTTGAAAGGGAAGCAAGGAAATGACATGTACTATGGCCCAGTTTTGGAGACCATTGATACAACATGGCAGTATATTATTCACCAAAAGAGCGCCTCTGCAAGCACAAGAGCGACTCCAATTTCCGAAGGAGCTCATAAAATAACTTCTATCAAGGTGAACAATTGTTGTATTCTTTTAACCAATTCAATTAAAATGCACTATGTGCAAGACAGTACAACTCCTCTCCTTTAATTATAATATGGATATACTGCATAACAAAGGAAACCTTATTTTGAAGCTAAAAAATAAATGAATGAACTCCGAAATTTGGAAAAAAACAATTGAGAACTCAAGTGAATGATCTCACTTGAAGCATGGGCCTTCGCAATGCAACATGAACATGTATTTTCTGCCTACCAAGAAACTGTAATGTTTCAATCATCTTCTTGATGGCTACAAATTCTGCACCTAGACACTTGAAACATAGAAGGGAGGGGATGACACAAACAGAGCAAATAACAAGGATATACATTGGTTGAAAGGGAAGCAAGGAAATGACATCTACTATGGCCCATTTCTGGAGACCATTGATACAGGAGGACAGTATATTATTCACCAAAAGAGCGCTTCTACAGGCACAAGAGCGACTCCAATTTCCCAAGGAGCTCATAAAATAACTTCTATCAAGGTGAACAATTGTTGTGTTCTTTTAACCAATTCAATTAAAATGCACTATGTGCAAGGCGGTACAACTCCTCACCTCTAATTATAATATGGATATACTACATAACAAAGGAAACCTTATTTATAGCTACAAATAGGAAATTAAAACTCCAATTGACCACTGAACCTTACAACATAGGCCTTAAGTACAGGGAGACACATAAAAACCTGGATCTATTACAAAGATGGTTCTTGTACGATTAGCTGAATATATAGTACTATAAATGCTAAGTGCAACTGTGCAAGCTTTTTATCTACCAATCACAAAAATACAAATGGCAAAACTAAATGATATTAAGAAAAAATTAAGAGTTCATAAAGGGGAGAAGTAGGAAACTTGTTTGGTATGAAATTTTGACATGTATAGAACATGACAGTACAGACTTTACAATGTTCATTTGAATAAAATCTGGCGCAACCTTATTCCAAAATAGAATAGGGCAAGATGACCATTTACCATGCACCTTGCTGCCATGGCATAAATGCTATGAAATTGAATCACAAAAATACTTGAAGAGATAGCTGCAGAACCATACAGTACAATGTCAGTGTCACTATGAAAAACCTTATTTACAGTACAAGTATGTGTTGCTTATTCACCTTCGTTGCCATGGCTTGCTGCTTCAAGCCCGTGCAGCCCCCATATCCTCCATGGTTTGCTACTCCAAAACTGAGCAGCCCCAAATCCTTCCATTGTTTACTGCTCTGTGTGTTTCTCTATGTGTGAGAAAGGAGGAGAAACGACATAGAGAGATACATACGGGAGAAAGGGAGAAAAGGACGTGGTCACCTGTAGACTGTTGTTAAGCCGCCCTGGAAGCCAGGCCGCGCCCGACCTCGCCGGTGCAGGCCGGCGCCGGCGGAGACCCTCTCCCATTTGAAGCCGCACCTCTCTCTCTCTCTCTCTCTCTCTCTCTCTCTCTCTCTCTTTCTCTCCCGCAGATTGAATATAGCACCGCCGCCATCGCAGGGAAGCTCGCCTCTGCACCCGGGGCATACGAGATGTGGGAGGGGGTTGGGGGAGAGGGTAAGGGGGGAGGCGGCTGAGATGGGAGGAGGAGGAGGCGGCGTCTAGGGTTCTCGAGGGAGGGGGAGGCGAATTTTCGATGCCTCTCACCCCGCTCGCTCGCTATGGCGCCCGCCGCCCGCGCTCGTTCACTATTCACAGCCTACATGGATAGCACGAGCCTGCCTAGCACCCCAGTAGGGTTTATATGTTCAATGTACTAGATGGGGCTCGCGCCTTGGCGCGAGGGTGCCAGTCACAAAATTTGGACAAAGCGTGCAACAATTTGTATGTAGGAAACCAGGTATAGCATGTCCAGGCAACTATTTGTGTTAGAAGCAGAACATAATGGAACTAAAGATGACAATCACATTATAAGATAGAATCAAGCTTGGTGCTTTCATACGATCAGAGATAGAACAGAAGACCATTGTTTACGACAGCGAGATAGGAACTAAAACCTAAAGTCTATACATGCCTTGTTCAGAGTAAAGTGAGAACAGCAACATATTACGAGCTGCTACCTTCCATTACAAAGACAACAACATGAATCCAAAGGATATATATTTCTTGTTCAGAAGAACATCAAAAGGGCAAAGATAATGCTTCGTAAAGATGTTGGGTATGATGTGCTGACCGAAGCTCACCAGATACTATTTGTGGTCTTTAGGCGCTGCTCTGATTTCATGCCAATATAGTGTAGTATCTTTGCCAATTTTCCTGTGCTTGCAAGAGCTTTTTTCATGGCCCCTTTGGTGATGTCTTGGCCTCTTAGGCGTCGAGCAGTTGTCGTATTCTGTATCTGAGTAGAATATGAGCTCATGTATCTGACAGCATAGTACCATCCTTTGCGTACCTTCTTGATTGTCTTTATTGCTGCAACCAGCAACTCTACCACGTGTGTGATTTGATTTTCCAGCTTTTTTACATGGGTGTAGTGATAGTCCCTGATTTCTTTGCCGCATGCATCCTCCATAAATCTAATGGCTTCGATAGCAGCAGTGTCTTCTTCTTGTTCATAGTTATTTGAGATCATACCAGATATCGAGGTTGGAACAAGCAAACCATCAAACAACTGCAATGATGAATTAAAAGTAACTGTCACACGAGACTTGTTGCCCGGACATGTCTTGTGATGGTAAATTGCAGGGGGCAACTTGAGAGCTTGCAGCATGAGGGCAAAGATGTGGGAATAGGGAATCACTATTAGATAGTCATCTTCCTGCAGAGGAAAGTAAAGGATAAAATAATTGTTTTACAAAGGGATAATCTCACAAGTTATTGCATTGATTTGTAAAGCAGGGAACAATAAGTTTAAGTTTTGTTGATCAAACTAAATCAAGATTAGGTGTATCATTGTACACTTGACACTTAGTGCTACTAGCAAATTGAAATCAGGAAAGAAGGCAGTTAAAAAACATGTTTCTGCACTGAATAAATTGGTTTTGTGCTGAAACAAAAAAGACTCGCGAGCTAACGATTCGGTGCCGGTGCACTATTTGAGTTTGTGATGCATGGTGCCCTGGTTTTACCTAGAATTCTGCATCCATGACTTTTGTAGCAGTGAAAATAGGGTCCTTTTTCGTTTGAAAGCTAGCAATATGGGACTGAATGAATACAGAGCAGGTACCTCATATAGAGTTGATTAAATATCTTGATCCAAATATTGACTATAAACCGCGAGTTTTACCTCAAATCACATACACGAGTAGAAGTCATTGAACACTAGACCACCTACTGCTAGCCAGGGTTTCTAATTCACTGAAAAACAGTGGTTAAGCAGGGGTTCCTAGGTATATTTAGGTGTACTAGTGAATTAACAGGACATTGAACATGATAGGGCATGGGAACTATGAGGAAACTATCGATAAAAAAAAGAAAACCATGCCGACAAATCGGTTATAACAGGGGTTCAGGCTGTTACCTTTGGTTCAGGGATTATTGTCCTTGATGATGCCGAGCCTGGAGATCCCTTATCACAAACATCACCAATGCCCATGTCATCCATGCGTTGTGTGCTGGATCTGAGCTAGAAGAGTGAGATTGGGGCAGGGAGAAAGTAGAGAACAAAGGATAGAGGAACCAAGGCGGTGAATCACGTCGGGTGTGACATGCATCGAGGATCGACCATCGAAGCCGAAGGTGCAGGCGTCGCCGAGCAGAGAGAGGAGTTAGAGGAGTTATGGTTCAGTTTGATTGGGGATTTAGGTCAAAATCCAGCATCCTGGTGTTTATACACCGTGCAGAACCTGAGTAAGACGTGTATGGGCTCTAATTGAATGGGCATTTAAAATTACCTATCATGGGTCTGGTTCTCTGCTTGGTTCTGCGGATGGGAAAGGCTAATTGATGTCGTTGCTTAGCTTATATGATGTTGCTCATTTAGATGATCTTTTATTTCTCTAAAAAAATCAAAATTTTATGTTTAATAAGTATAATGTATTTATATGTGAGTTTTTTCATGTGGAGCAAAGCATGCCAAAGTGAATAATCAATGATCATTCACTTTTTAATAAAGATTTGTATATGTCTAGAGAAACAAATAAGTTCATTGTAGCTCTGTGTTGGCACTGTTCTCTCCACATAGATGTACAATTCTTTATTTTCTGAAAGAAACACCGTGTTGCAAGTATAAAGCAAATGTCCAGTGGTGCTGCCTCCGCACGGCGAGGTGGAGGGGAGGGCACCATCCAGCGGTGTTGCCTCCGCAGCGGCTGCGGCTTGGGGCCCTTGACCCCGACCCGATCTGGATCTGGTGGTGTTTGGGTCTGGGCCATGGCGGCTGGCGAGGCATGGTGTTCTTCGGGGCTTGTCGGCCTCTAGGCACCATGGGGGTGCCGGCGGCGACGCGTGCCGGCTTGGTGACGCTGGTGGACGTGGTGGTCATCTTCTTCCAGAGATGGCCGGCCAGAGGCTTGGTGATCGGATCTCGAGATCCATCATCTAGTCCCGGCTGCAAGTAGGGGAGACATGGTTGCCGGTGAAAACCAAGCCGATAGCAGGCAATGGCGGCGTTCTCGCCGTTACCTTGATGGATGCATCGTCGTGTAACTACTGTCGACCCACTCGTGCTGCTCCGGGGGAAACCCTAGGATCTGGTGTTACAGATCGGACGATGGCGGCACTACGGTGTCGTTTCTCTCTTGGGAGCATCGTTTGTGGAGCAGCGCCGGAAGTCAGAGGCAGGAGGTGGAGCGGCTTCATCTTGCACGGAGCTTCGGTCGAGATGTCAAGTCATGCCTGACCGACAGGTGCTACGGTCATGCCTGGTCGGCAGGTGCTACGCACGAAAGATCTTCCAAGGACTTCAAGCTGTGTCGGCTAGTGGTACTTGGCAGCATGACGCTGAGGTGTATCAGTGGCGACCGCGACGTGCTCAGCTATTTGCGTGCAGGGAGGAGGTGCCGTTGGGCGCCGTGGTGGCGTCGACGATAGCTAGACTGAGCAAGGTTGATGCATCAATACAGTTCTGAAGATGGAGCGGTGGCAGTTGGTGGCGGCGGCCTCTGAGTGCACGCCGGACCAGTGTGTGCCCCAGACCCGACAAGTGGCTAGGTTGGGTTCTCAGGTCTTAGATGTTAGGCTTGGCTGCGATGTCTGTTTGGTATTAGGCCCAGGCTATCTACGCCCCTTCATCAACTGGATAGGTGTAGCGATACTTTGTTGCTTAGACGACGGCTTTAGTCTTACTGAAGTATGACTTTGCAAGGTCTTGTGAGAATAATTAATAAAGTGGTTGTATGCATCGCCCAGATGCAGAGGCCGGGGTTCATCCTCCTTTTCTAAAAAAAGTATAAAGCAAACTGAAGAATGGCATGATATAGGCTTAGCTCATTTGAATTTTTTGGAATTTTAGCTATTCTACCTGACTTACAAAGGAGTGGCTGCCAGTTGCCTTTGTTCAGGTACCTTCAGTTTGCAAGGAGAAGAATATATTTTGCCTAATATCAGAAGGAGCAACCATTCACAGAGGCGTGGACAGGCGACCGTAGGCATACAACTCAAATACATTGTCGAAGAACTACAAAAGTATACATCATAGACTTTAGTTGTACATAAGACATGTGCAAACACATGCAACATGCCATCTACATGACCAGGGCGATGGTCCATGTAACCATTATACAAAACAACAAACGACTGTTACACACAGTAACTTCAAAGTGTCTGATACAAACCACACTTAAGAATGCTACATAACTAATTATAATGATAGACGCAGCATCAAACGGCCGCTGCATTGCACTGCTTGATCCAATCGAACTTAACCCCTATAAGTGCCAAAGACAAGTCTTTGATCAGAGCATATCAAAGTCTTGAAAATACACTATGGTTTTTAAAATACCTTTTTACTCTTCGCAATCGCGTTTGCGTTTTCCAAATAAATCTTTGCGAACATTGCACACGGCATGTTTCCCAGTTTGCTTGCTGTTCAACAGTTCAAAGCATGGTTCACTGTCTTGATATGCGAGACAATTAGATCACAATCCATGTAAAGTTTGTTTAGTGTACCTTGACATGTCTAACTTCGGAGGAGGGGTCGTCTGCTGTTCATATGTGCTTGGAGAAGGCGTTGTCTGCTGTTTGGTTGTGCTCTGCGCAATTTAAGAAGATAATAATATCAGTAGGAAATCATCAACGATCAACGCTTAAAAGAGTAATAAGATGCGAGTCCATGAGTGATAGTCGGGTAAGCAACACACACCATTGTAAGTGCATCTAGTGCCCCTTAGTGATTTTGGTGTATTGAAGACTTATAGGTTAAGGGACTAATGTGTTTGTGAGTGTACACAGGTCTTTAAGTCTATGAGGAGTTTGATATTTACAGAGAAAGTCGACCCCTAAAAATGAAGTTCTTCGACTGAAGACTTTGATATTCTGAAGACTTTCTGAAGACTTTGAAAGTGAAGAAATTGGTGTGACCTTGAAGACTTGGTATTCATTCGAGGAACATGATACTAAGGAAAATTTCCATGTGATGCTCAACTCAAAATCCTACACCTACCAATCCCTTCGAGTGAAGCCTTTGGAAATCTCATACAGTTTAGCCAATTTCTTCAAAGGATGTAGACGAAGTTCTTCCGGTCGCTTAGGAATTTGTTCTCGACCGAGGAGTTAGGAATTCGCCAAAGGCGGATTGCCTACACAATGAGGAACATGATAGCCCTGAGAAATTTGAGATTCAAATTTCCGACCGTTGCTGTGCTGCGCGCCAGCTGTCCCAAAATATCTTATCCACCTAACGGTCATATCGTTGAAGGGCATTTATGTCATTGAGAGCAACCCATCCTCTGTGGACTTTTGAGCGAAAATCATCGAGTGAGGAAAAAGCCAAAAACCAAACCCCTACAAACCCAAAGTGATTGAGCATCACTGAAGAGATTGATCCTGCGTGGATCCGACGCTTGTTACCTTTGAAGACTGTGCTTCTTCCAGACGGTTAGGCGTCATGGTCTAGAGCATCCAAGAGGAATTGTGGATCGCCGAGTGACCAAGTCTGTGAAGGTTTGGAAGTCGCCTCAAGACTTGCCACGAAAGTGATTGGACGAGGTCTGTGTGACCTTAGTTCAAGGAGAATACGGTGAGGACTTGGTGTCCCGAGCTGCGTGTTTCGGCCGACCGGGTGTCCGGACTGTATCCTCGAGTTTAAATACTCACCGCTCCAACTGACGCATAACCGAGACAACAGCTTGAACTGGTCTACCAAATCATTGTCTTCACCAACCTAATCGGTTCTATTTCCTCAACCCTTTCATTTCCTCATTATTGTGTTGAGAGATTATTCATATCTGTGTTTGAAGACTTTGATCAAGACTTTATCAATTTCCTCAGTTCAATTTCTTCACCGCTTTGTCTTCATCTTGAGCTATCCTGTTTACGCTTTTACGTACTCTTTGTTTGTCTTCATTTCATCATGATGACCATGCCCGATTCATTATGCTTACATCTGAGTACTTATTCATTGCAAGTAGTTCTTCGCTAAGGAATTTCCTTACCGCAAATTCCTCAGTGAAGAATTCATAAAATCGCCTATTCACCCCCTCTAGTCGATATAACGCACTTTCAATTGGTATCGAGCAAGGTACTCCCTTGTTCTATGTGATTTCGGTTTAACCACCTGGAGTTTTAGTTATGTCGACCGCAGGTATGAAGAAAGTGACATGCCCTATCTTTGACGGTCATGATTATCCCAAGTGGAAGGCCATGATGAGGAAGCGCCTCATGGCAATGGACAATGAGCTGTGGACCGTCACTGAAATTGGTCTTACTGATCTATGCAAGACGGCGAACACAGATGATATTCGGAAGTTCACTCGACTTGACATCATGGCAAAGGATATCATCTGTTCCTGCCTATCTAGAGATGAATTCAAGCGCATTATGCATCTTTGCAATGTGAAGCTCATCTGGGACCGAATCTCCGACGTCTATGAAGGTCATCGAACCCGTCATGATCCCTGGTTTGAGGACTTCAAGGAATCTCTCAAAACGATGACTTTCGAACCGTAATCATCATCTTACGCATCATGTCTCATGGCAAAGGGTGTCGAGGTAACGAATGTTCCTCATCTGAATTTAGTATTTGTGAATCGATGATGATGGATCCGATGATGATATTGAACCTAGCTACACCAAACTTGTTTGCATTGCCACCAAGCAACAACATGCCTTGGAAAAGGTTCAAAACATGTTAGGTAGAAGTGATGATATGTTAGGTGAAGAAATGGATCGCACTCAAGCCCTGACTGAAAATCTTCAGAGACTTCAGTCTAGGTTTGATAGCCTTCAAGGTCATCATAACACTCTCTTATCTGATCATCAGAAACTTTCTTATGAATTTCTTCAAAGAAAGCAAGATCTTGAGAAGCTAAGAGTGAATTATGAAGATCTTCTGAAGGAGCGCGATTCATTACTTGCTCAACAAATCAGCGCTTCTCGTGAAGAATTTGTTCCTCCATGCTTAAAGTGCATTGAACGTGAATCGCTAATTCTTCACCGAATGTTCAAATGCTTCAACTGTTACAAATTCTTCACCTGCCTCTGCTATCACTAATTCCTCATCTGAGGACATTGCTAGTATCACTGACAATGCAGGGCTGAAGGAATTATATATGACAGGCATGTACAAAAGCCTCAAAGTGCATCAGACTCTTTGTGATGTGCTTAAAAAGCAGATCCTCAACAGGAACCCTAGGAAAGAGGGTATTGCCTTTGAGAGGAAACTCAATCTTGATGGAACATATTGGAAGCCCGAGCAGTATCCCGAAACCTCATGGGTTGCTGCAAAGGGACCTCCAGTTGATCCATCTAACTTATCTGGCTTTACATGCGAATCTCCTCATTCTTCTGATGAGTCATTTGACTCAAACTATAAACTGTTCAAAAATCAGAATGGTGAAGTATTTGCTAGATATGTTGGCACTAACTGCAGGAACGGTTCCCCTATGAAGAAAATCTGGGTTCCCAAGAAGTGCCTTGAAAGTCTTCGGTGAATGTCCTCATGACACCACCTGTGAAGAATTGGAACCCCAGGATCAAATTCTTCATATGGATCCAAGTCCTCATCTGGACCAAATTCCTCACATGGATCAAATTCCTCAAAAGGATCAAAGTCCTCATATGATTATCATCGTGCTAATAACTCGCTTTCGCAGGAAGAGCTAAGGGCTATGAATATGTGAATTATTCTTCAAACCAATATGTTCATAAGTCCTCGAAGAATTTCTCTGCTTATTCATATGCTTACCCTAACCCCTCTTATGTGAAACGAAATGGATTGGCCTCTATGCCACCATTCTCGCAGAGTGATGAACTCTTTGCCACCCCTTCAGATGTGGGTGGTGAAGAAAAAGAACTAACCTCTTCTGCAGGGTCAGGTCTCCAGACGTGCTTTAAACGTCTGAAGAATTTCTTTGAGGGCACGACAAAATGCCCGAAAGGACGCATGCTAATCATGATGAAATGAACTTTCATTTCACACGTCCTCATATCGCTTATCTATTAATCTCGATCGATGAAATTCATCTCGATGAACTTGATATCATATTCTTCATCGATGAAGTATATGAGATCGTAAGTTGTACTAATTCATCTGCAGGATGATCAACCCAAAGCCACCGAGTGGGTTCTCGATAGTGGATGTACAAATCACATGACTGGTGACAAGAATCTATTGATGGATGCTCCTTATCACCGTCACATCTCAAGCATATCATTTTGGCCGACAAAGGCAAAAGTCAGGTATTGGGTCTTGGTAAGGTTGCGATCTCTAAGGACATACACATGGACAAAGTCATGCTTGTTGAGTCCTTAGGATACAACCTCATGTCGATCTCAATGCTTTGTGATCTTGATATGGTTGTTATCTTTGGCAAGTATCGTTGTGTTGTGATTATGGAAGTCGACAATTCAAGTCTTCAAGGCTTTAGGAGAGGAGACTTGTATATTGTTGATTTCTCTACAGGACCACAATCAGCCGTGGTGTCTACTTGCAAAAGCTTGGAAGGCTGGCTATGGCATCGGCGACTTGGTCACGCAGGCTTGAGGAATTTGCACACGCTTGCAAAGAAGAAGCATGTCATTGGCATTGAAAATGTCAAATTCCTCAAGGATCACTTGTGCGGAGCCCGTGAAGCTGGAAAATGACCAAGGCCAAGCATCCTGAGAAGACTATCATGACCACTTCTCGTCGCTTCGAATTGCTTCACATGGACCTATTTGGTCCCAACCATTACTCAGCGGTCGTTAATGATGCATCTCTATATGGCTTTGTTATTGTTGATGATTACTCTCGTTACACATGGGTACACATTGTTACTTACAAAAATCAAGTGCAGGAAGTCTTCAAACGATTTTCCTCGAGGGCTTCAACTAACTTTGGTGTGAAGATCAAACACATCAGGAGTGACAATGGAACTGAGTTCAAGAATTCCGTTCTTGATGCCTATCTTGATGAACTTGGTATTACTCATGAGTTATCTGCTCCCTATACTCAGCAGAATGGCGTTGTGGAGGGCAAGAACAGAACTCTTGTTGAGATGGCTCGCACTATGCTTGATGAATACAAAACGCCTAATCGTTTTTGGATTGATGCAATTGATACTGCGTGCCACATCATCAACAGAGTATATCTTCACAAATTCTTCAAGAAGACGCCTATGAACTCCTCAACGACAAGAAACCCAATGTAAGTTATTTCAAAGTCTTCGATTGCTAAGTGCTGGATTAGAGATCCTCATCACAATTCGAAATTTGCACCGAAAGCACATGAAGGTTTTATGCTTGGTTACGGAAAGGACTCAGACACCTACAGAGTCTTCAACATCGCTCTTCACAAGATTGTTGACACTTTGTAGATGTGCGGTTCGATGAAACTAATGGCTCGCAAAGAGAGCACCTACCTTCCGTGTTAGATGAACCAGCACCGAGGAATCTATCAAGTTCAAGGCAACCGAGGATGTCATTCCCATCAAGAATCTCTTGAAGAATTCATTCCAAAGACGCGAACAATGTCGAGCTGATGCAATCAAGATAATGTCAAGACAATGGTGCTTTGAGGAAAATGATCAAATTCCTTGACGACAACCGCTCATCCTCGTGTTGCAAAAGAAGTACAAGTTGACAAGATCATCGATGACATTGAAGCGCCAGTCCTCTCACACGCTCAAAAGCTTCACATTTATCTAACTTTTGTGGGCACTATGCTTTTGTCTCTATCACAGAGCCCACTAAGGTAGATGAAGCATTCTCGAACCCGAGTGGATTCAGGCCATGCAAGAAGAATTACATCACTTCGAGCTCAACAATGTCTGGGAACTGGTCAAACGTCCAGATCCTCGCAAGCATAATATCATTGGCACAAAGTGGATTTACCGCAACAAGCAAGATGAAAATGGCCTTGTGGTGAGGAATAAGGCACGACTTGTAGCTCAAGGCTACACACAGGTTGAAGGAATTGATTTCGATGAAACTTTTGCACCTGTCGCTAGACTTGAGTCTATTCGCATATTACTCGCCTATGCTAACCATCACAATATCACTTTATATCAAATGGATGTGAAAAGTGCATTCCTCAATGGTAAGCTTGAGGAAGAAGTATATGTTGCTCAACCCTCAGGTTTTGAAGATCCAAAGAATCCCGACAAAGTCTTCAGACTCAACAAGGCCCTCTATGGTCTCGGACAAGCCCCACGGGCGTGGTATGATACATTGAAGGAATTCTTCGTGAAGAATGGCTTCACACCCGGTTCACTCGACCCTACTCTCTTTACTAAATCATATGATGGTGAACTGTTTGTGTGCCAATATATGTTGATGATATTATCTTTGGCTGTCTTGACCAACGTTATAGTGATGAATTTGCCTATATGATGAGTGAAGAATATCAAATGTCTATGATGGGAGAGTTGAAATTCTTCTTAGGTCTTCAAATTCGTCAACAACACAATGGCATATTCATATCTCAGGAGAAATACCTCAAAGATGTCCTGAAGAAATTCGGCATGCAAGATTGCAAAGGTGTCAAAATTCCTATGCCCACAAATGGCCATCTATGCACTGATGAAAATGGTATTGACTTCGATCACAAGGTATACCGCTCCATGATTGGTTCTTTATTGTACTTATGTGCATCTAGGCCAGATATAATGTTAGTGTTTGCATGTGTGCCCGATTTCAAGCTACACCGAAGGAATCACACCATAAGGCTGTGAAGCATATTCTTCGATATCTAGCTCACACACCAACACTAGGATTATGGTACCCCAAGGGCTCTACTTTTGATCTCATTGGATATTCGACTCGACTATGCTTTGGTGATCGTGTGGACCGCAAGTCAACATCTGGTACTTGTCATTTCCTCGGACGATCTTTGGTTTGTTGGTCCTCGAAGAAACAGTAACTGCGTATCACCGCTTCATCATGGAAGCTGAATACATTGATGCTGGCTCGTGTTGTGCTCAATTGCTGTGGATGAAGCAAACTCTCAAGGACTACGGCATCAACGTGAAGAATGTGCCTCTCATCTGTGACAATGAGAGTGCCATCAAGATTGCTCACAACCCTGTTCAAAGACTCAAGACAAAGCACATTCAAATTCATCATCATTTTCTTCGTGATCATGTGTTGAAGGGCGACATCTCCATCGAGCATGTGAAGACTGAAGAACAGCTAGCCGATATCTTCACTAAGCCCTTGGATGAGAAGAGATTTAGCAAGTTGTGGTATGAGCTAAATATCGTGGAATCTTCGAATGTTCTTTGAAAAGGACACACATCCTGACACTTATGCAAAATTGATGACTTAGATGTGCAACACATGAAGAAACGTTTTTCTTCAATCAATAAAGAATAACATTCTAACTGTGAAGAAATTAATGAAGAATTTGATTCTCAGAACCCTACGACAATTGTACACGGTGTCTGAAATCATCATTCTTATACGGTGGGACACGCTACCACCAAAGTTGAAAATCTTCAATTTGAGTTTTTCCTCAGTTTTTCAAATTCTTCAGTTTTTCAAATTCTTCAACGTTGCAAAATCTTCACTGTTTCCGTCGTTTTTCTTCATTGGCTATACATATATATGGGTTTACGTCCTCTACAGCATTCACTTATGGCTATTTCTTCAAGTTGCTTTTTTCTGTTAAGTGAATGTGATCGGACCCTTCCCCCTCTATGCTATACTCAACCTAATCTATTCACAAATTCTTCATGTGCGTTCTATTTGAAACTCGTTCAAAATCTTCACCGTGTCCTTGTCAGCTGAAAAATTGCGAACGGAACTTTAAAACTGATCTTATCCAAACTTTCGGTTTTGCCGCTCAAACCGTTCCGCATCCCACGATGCATTATTTTACTCACCCACGATCGCATTACGATCTCCACTACACAAGACTTGGGTGACACATGTCGTGAGAAGGAGAATGGTCAGGCACGCTCGTCCCTAAATCTTGGGCGAACAGTTTTCACCGCCTCTATAAATACCCCTCTCTCCATCCTCACTTCTTTTACCCTCGCCGACCTCTCTCTCCCGCCGAGCTCCTCAAACCCTAGCGCCGCCGCTTACTCCATCGTCAGCCGGTGAGGAAGAGCTTCGCTGCCTCGACCTCTTCGCCGATGTACTCGCGCCGATCAAGGAAATCCTCACTCCGCCCGCCGTAGCTGTCTTCCTCCGCCAAGTTAGGGCGTGGAAGATCTGAATGACGAAGCCAGATCTACAACACCCAGTTAAATCGTGTTCTTCATTTAGGGTAAATAAAAGTTACTTTTACTACCCTCGTTGATTCAAATTTTAAACTACAAAATCTTCAAAGGTGTTTTATTCTTCAAATCCTCACACACAAACACCTCACTAGTTATATGCTCTTGATTCGTTTCTCTAAGCAATCATTTTCTTCAAGATTCCTCAATTGTGTGGATCCTCGATCCGCATAACTCTGGAACCTAAGACAAAGAACGCTTAGTGAAATTCTTCAAGGCTCATCTCGTCAAAATCCTCAAAACTTGTTCTTCTTGAAAAACCTTCTGAGAACGCATATGACCTCTCCAAATTCCTCGCAACTATACTCTGTTCACGGTACTCATGTCCGCCGCTGAATCACTAGGTTCTCATCAACTTAACTCATTTGCAGCGTTCCTCGAAGAAAAGTTGCATACTTCTTCAGAGAATTCGTTGTTCAAATTCCTCAGCTGAAGAATATGGCAGAAGGAAAGAAGCCACAGAAAGGAGGAAAGAGGCCTGAGGTCATGACCGCGTTTGAAATCCCTGAGGAAATTTATGCTGATTATTGCACACCTGATGAAGCCGAGTTCGGCAAAGAGAACAAAAATCAGCGCAAGGTGCGCATCCAAAGGATTGAACGGAGATGGGCACGGGAATGGAGGGAGTACAGATATGTAACTCCAAAGTACATGAAGAAATTCGCACTCAATCCTTCATGCCCAAGAGCTCCATTGACACCTGGCCAAGAAGCTGAACCCACCAGCATCAAGCGTGGTGAGGACTTTCCTGAAGAATGGGCCAAGCGCCAAGCCAAGTTGGCTAGACAAGCCAATGAGGCAGTGAGGAAATTCAATGAGGACTCGCCATCGCCGCTGCTCCCCGAGGCCTCTGTCAAGCCAAGAAAATCTATGGCAAAGAAGCCCGCTCACAAGCCAAGTGCTTCACCAACAGTGCCCTCACGGCCAAGTTCCTCAAGAAGGTTCTCACGGCAAATTCCTCATGCTGCCCCGCCTCCAAAATCCTCGGCTCCTTCAAAGTCCTCAGCAGCTCCTCCCAAATCCTCAGTGATTCCGACAAAGTCCTCGGCACTGTGCATCCGCCACGTGCCAAAGGACTGCAGCTTCTCCATTGCCTCTGGTGTCTCAAAGCAAGTTCCTCACCTGCACCAAAGTTTTCATCTGGCCCGACTTCTGCTGAAGACTAAGGCCATACCGGACGAGGTCCTTGGCCAAGTCCCAAGAAGAAACAGGTTGCTTTCCAAGAGCCACACGAAGATGATGAGGCTGATGATGATGAACTTATCGAAATCATCGAGAGATCGCCAAGAAAGGGCCGCTAGAGCCAAAGGCACATCTGTGCCTCTGTTTGTTGGATCCGAGGAAAATCCTCGATTATATTGATCTACGGCACAAGGATCCAAATACCCCTTTGCCTGATTTTCATCGACTCTGGACAAAGTCATATGCTGACCCATCTCATCATAGAAGAGAAATGGAAGTTTGAAAAGGCAAGAGAGATCAAGAAGGCTCAATACAGAAAGGAGAAGTTCCTGAAGAAAAACGTTGTCAAAATGACACCTGAGGAACTTCTCAAGGTCCAGACTGAAATTCAAGACCTCAACAAAAACTTCGATGCTTATTATGCTGATTGGCAAGGGGCCAAGGTCAGATTCGTCAACCTAACGAAGAAGTTCACAAATGTTGCTGCCCCAATGCAACATGCAATTCCTCATTTGGAGCCTCGGCTCAATAACTGAAGAACATGCCACCGGCTACCGATGAAGTTCAAAGGTGAAGAAAATGCCGCCTGTGGCTGATGATCCCATTCCAAATTACCGAAGAAATTGCCGTGGCATCCACTAGTGGTGCGCTGAAGAAGATGAACAAGACAGGCAAGCTGCATCGATTGCGCGAGGAAAATCATCCAGATTCCTCGGCTCCTCCTGCGCCAACACCAACTCCAATTCTTCCATCCGCCTCGATGTGAAGAAGACCAAGGCAGAACGAGCTGCTGTGAAGAGCGGAAAGCATCATTGCGCCAAATTCTTCAAATTGCGAAGAAAATGAAGCCAATGACGAGCTCATTTTAAAATCCAATTGATGTTGTTCCAATTTCCTCAATTCCATCAAAGGACCTTGTTCCTTTTGATGAAGATTATGTGATCCCAAGCGGATCTGATGAAGAAAATCATTCTGCTGCTTCGCCGTAACAGATTGATGAAGAAATTGACGTGGAAGCCCTCCCTTCAACCCCAAGCATTTCCACGCCCAGGCCTCAGTGCACAGCTGAAGAGGCCCGTGATGAGGAACTTGAAGAAGATGTGGATATTGGAAGCATTAACGCCAAGAATGAATGATGACTTTTGGGAAAGTCGGCATCCAAATTCTCCACTCTTCACCCCAATCCAACAGATACCTCGGTCCCTGCTCCCTCTTGTTCAAATGGGCTCAAGAAACTCATCCCACTTCATCCGTCCCTGAAGAAATTCCAGCCACTAGCGCCGATGAACTTCTTCACGATCCTCGATCGCACCTATTGAGGAACAAGAAATTCCTCACTGAAGAACACGAGATTGCGATTCCAGAGGTCGTGATGCAACTCATCGACACTCCACTGCCAAAGCCCAAGGATCCCTTCTCAACAAAGCAAAAGTTCAAGGCTGAAGACTTCTTCAGTGAGCATGTATTCTTCACTGATTACAATCCATATGATTCTGCTCGCATAAGGAAGAGGCGTTTCTGGACTGCCAGCCAAGCCAACTTCTATTCCTCAGTGCTCTTCAACAAAGATAAAGTCTTCGATCTGCTCATATTCCTCATGTGGACATGGAGTCTCTGCCAGGCTTTGAGCCAGTCCTCAGTGTTCTTCACGACGCATGACTTCTGAATTTCTGACCGATATCTCGTGGATCGGAATGAAGAACTTATTATTCAATTCTATGCAACGCTGCACATCACCGGAGACGCTGAAGACGTGAACTCATGGGTGCTAGACTGGATGTCTGAAAACACTCACTACAAGGCACCAGCAACTGAATTGCTTCGTGCTCTACCACTCAGTCCTCCCCTTGATGGTGCTCGTTGTATCTACAACGAACCAGAACTTTCAAATCACTATATGCAAGTGCTGATGAAGCCTTTGAAGCCAAGGCAGGCCCCAAGAACCAAATTCCTCGTCAAGGAATTATTGTATGTGCCTCGGACTGTCTATTGTATGTTGAGGTTGCCTATACGACGCAGACCCATGCCAGCTACAACAATCACGGGAACCATATTACTGAGATTTCATCGTAGCCAGATTTTATTACTCTATACTCATCTCTTTCCAACTAACTTGTACAGACTGCAAAAAGCACAAGCAACCACTTGACTACATTTACCGGCCCCTGACAGCGGATTGGGTCCCAGATTTCAAAGTGAAAGAAATCCATGTAAAGCCGGGGCACTACATTATTCGCGGTAAGGACTACATGATACTTCTCTTCCTATTGATTATTAGGAAAACATTAACTGCTATACGATCGTATCAATTCGTTGCCTGTTCAGCTAAAGTAGCACTGTTTTGTTATGCGTGACCTGCGTATAATACTTAGGCATGCTTTTAGTTATTTTCACTGGCTATATATTTTATGACTGGCTAAATGAAACCTAATGACTACAAAGCCTGGCATGTGCTTAGAGGGAATCAGGAGAACACCATAATACTTTGTAACATAGGTGGTGGTCAACAAATTTCATCATCTCAATTTCACATGTATTTGTACATGTTTAACCAGTGCAGTAACTGAATTGTGAGATTGCTGATTGTACTATCCATATGAATGCAAGAGAATTCACTAATGTCAGCTGACGTTGGTAAATGGTGTCAAGCCTGCAAGCTAATTTTGCTTGGCTCAGTTACATAAACGCAATACCCCGTGTTTGTTTCATACGCAGGAGCATGACACTTCACAGCCGTCCATTGAGAGATGCCGTTCTATCACTCTTTTTCCATACCATTGGATTAAATCCACTTTCTAGTTTAGATTATTTGATTTGGGAGATAAGCGAGGTCATTTGACTTGCAGCGACCTGCAATTTACTCCTTGTGGTCTGTTGTTGTCTCGTGTTTTAGACTTAAAGTTCAGTCTGGTCTTATGGTTGGTGTAGTTGTGGTGGCTTGGTTTGGTTAGAACTGTGTGATCCCTTTTGCCTTCAGAGCTAACTGAACTGTTATCTACCGGTCTAGCCCACTCGCTCGATTTCTTGAATGGATAGGAAACTGTTATTTTGCTACTGAGTTATTACAGCTTACGTCTCTGCTCTCAGTTTTCACTGTCGAGCTTTATTTAATGGACGGAATTGACTTTTTTTAGTTATCCACATACCTCACCTTCTTTTTCTTTATTATTTAATGGGTGCATGGACAAGATATGAACCATATGCCAGGTGATATTAGAGACATGCATTGATCTTATCAAACATTGAGAAGTGTCGTTTCTGGAAAAGTGAGAAGAATGGCTACTTTTTATTGTTACTTTTGTAACACTTCTTGGCTTTTAGAATCTCATTGTTGAGCATCCACTATAGATATATGTGGAGATAGAGAGAGAGAGATATTGATCTACTTTCAAAAATCAAAGAGAAACAGGGAAACTGATTCTGCCTTATAGTCTCATGCCTATATTGAGCACACTATGTCTCGGTCATATCACAATTGAATGTTTCTTCACTGTATTGTTATCTTTTATGAATGCATAAGTTAAACCTGGATTACTACTGACTTCGTATTACCTGCTTGACCAAAATGTTGGGATTATTGCATAGGTGAACCCTTCATCCACCACGCTGATGAGTTTAGCACCTACTGCCTGTATGGAAATGAAGTGACATTATACAATGACAATCTCAAGAATCTGCCCAAGCTAATTAAAGGCAGTAGAACACCTAACTGCTACTATGTCTTCCACATGACAAAGACTTTTGCAACCCCTGGAAAAAATAATGGTGAGCATTGAAAAATCCTTTACTTTATTTGGATCCATCCTATGTTGCAGGCTTACATACTAATCTACATTTTTTCTCCCTTCTAGTATTTATAGGCGCCGTTCTCTCAAACCAGTCTCTTCCCACATATGAATGCCAACAATGAACTGCCAGTAAGCAACGAGAATGGTACCATCAATTTCAAAGTCCGCTTTATCAAAGGCGTCGACAACAGGGCTCCCATCACAAGGAACTAACCAGTTTCTTTCAGCGGGCAAAAATGAAGAAGGGGCGTGTCTATGCCTTTGCGTTCAAGTGCTTAGGAAAGGGGCTTCGCATGATCGTCTATCCCCCGTGAAGAAATCATAGAGGCCTTCTTTTATAAATGTCTATCTATGTAAATGACTACGATAACCTCTATGTCGTGCGTACTTTTGGTCATGTCGTATGTAAGGTAACTAGAACTGTCATCCGCGTACTGTTTTTTTACACTATCATTCATCCAGATGATGATCATTTTTTAAACATCTAGGGATGGTTGTAAGATCTGTTAGTATTCTTTGGTTTTTTTAAATGTTCTTGTGTGCAAAATGCTTTTATAGAGTACATAAACATCTTAAAAAGTTTGTATTCTATTCGTATTACATATGACATGTGACATATGGGCATTTTCTAGATTTTGGAACCGCTTCGGAGTTTGTAAAATTGCTACGGCTTAAATGAATATTTCCGAATCTGGATTAAAAAAAATCTTAGACTTTGTTTTTCCTTTCAAACATTTAGATGTAGTTTTGAGTTCAAGACATCTTACAAACACAATATTTTTTCCATTGAATATGCTTGCATCTAGGGTGAATGTTTCAGGTCCGTAAATAAATACGTACAAAATATTGTCTTTCCTTTTCTCCTTCTTTCCCATCCTTTTCAAGTTCTATCCGTTTCAAATAGGCCCGTTTTCTCTCCATGGCTACTCAATCGGGCTTGTCAGCATCTGGGCCGAAGCCCACCAACTTAGGTTTCCCAACAATATAGGGTAACCCTAAAATCAGTCTTGCCAGATGGCAGCCCCGGCTCGCTCCATTTGTCTCCCTTGACCGCTGCCTCTGTCCTGTGATTTTCCCCAACCTCCGTCCGCCGCGATTCAGAGCCCAGGCGCCGGGCTCCTTCAACACAAGGTCTCCCTTTCCCTTTCCTTGTTATTTGTCTTCTAGATGTACAGTATTCTTGAGGTTACCGCAGTATATCATGTAGTCGACATACTATCCGAGGATTATAGCATACGTATATGATTTGTCTGGTTTGTGATCCATTCTATCAAGATCAAATGTGGTTTGGTCTGATATTGATCTGAATTTATCTGCATTACCTGCTGCTTTATTTAGTGTTAGGTTTCAAATAGGGAAACAATTGACGAGCGATGCGCACGAACACATCCTATTCTCTGAGCAGACTTACGTGTATTCAAACCCTGGCATGTACGTGTTTTATACTGATTTACCCACACCAAGCACATGCTCTGTTGTTGAGTGAAAAATGCATTATATCATCTTATTACCAGATAATCTGCCGGATGTACACGAACAGAAGAAACAAGAGGTGACGATGTGCTCACTGTAAAAAACATTGGCATGTGCCTTTGTAGTATACTAGAAAACTTACTTGCTCCTCTACATTTTCAATATGGTCTAAGAAGGCAAATCGTCAACATTATAAATGCTAGGAGAGGAACCACCACAATCTGGATTTAGGTGTGTGACTCAGATAAACACTCTGAAATTAGTTAGCTTAATTATAGAAAATCTAGAGTCGAATATTTCAGTGCTTATACGGAGGTAGCCGAGCTATGTTTAACAACCACATGATCCTTAGTGTCTGCTACTATTTTGAGGCCCCGTCTAAAATTGCTCTTTGATTTACTGTTGTTTAACGATAAAGAAATTTAATTTATAAAAATAGTACGGAGCGAGAAGGCAATGGACGACTTCTATGTATCAGACGATGCGCTACACATTCCGTTCTTACCTCTGGTTAGCCCAATTGTTGATGACCCATTCAATTTTTTATGTAGGTCTTATCTACATTTGATACATGGCTGATACTTTTTTTTATGGTATGCCTTCTTAAATTGCTTTCTCCATGCTGTGTGACCATAAGCCGACAATATATTTTGGATCTGGCTCTAAAGAGGCCTGGTCTTGTTGAGGAAAGCACCAAGGTAACTGATGCTGGAGATGGGGAGTTATATGCATCCATTTCTCTGCATTTGATTGCTCATAACAATATGCGTGCAGCGGAGCCAATGGTGTTTCATGGGGGGTATGCTGGAATAAAGGAGATGGCCATAGAATCAGCCAGCTCAGTTGCACTGGCTTTCTTAAAAGATAGGTCGATGATATAAGTTGATGATGCAAACTATCATGAGTTAAAGGCTTGTCAGCACAAGTTGCTAGCAGCTTCCTCGTGGGCAATGATATTTGAAGATCGGACACACGACTTAAAAAAATCAGATGTCCAAGATGTCCCAAGGAACTGGAAATGGCAATAACGAGATCGACATAGCCAGCGACTGACGATACCAACAGTACCTGCCCACTGCCATTGGTAATACTCTTGCTTCTATTCACAAGTTCATATCCACTAATCAGTAACTGGCATGCACATGGCTCGATGACATGGTGTGTGTTGCTTACCAAACTATCACTCATGGACTCGCATCTTATTGCTTTTTAAGCGTCGATCGTCGATGATTTCATGCTGATATTATTATCTTCTTAAATTGCGCAGAGCACAACCAAACAGCAAACAACGCCTTCTCCAAGCACATATGAAGAGCAGACGACCCCTCCTCCGAAGTTAGACATGTCAAGGTACACCAAACAAACTTTACATGGATTGTGATCTAATTGTCTCGCATATCAAGACAGTGAACCATGCTTTGAACTGTTGAATAGCAAGCAAGCTGGGAAACGTGCCGTGTGCAATGGTCGCAAAGATTTATTTGGAAAACACAAGCGCGACTGCGAAGAGTAAAAAGGTATTTTAAAAACCATAGTGTATCTTCAATACTTTGGTATGCTCTGATCAAAGACTTGTCTTTGGCACTTATAGGGGTTAAGTTTGATTGGATCAAGCAGTGCAATGCAGCGGCTGTTTGATGCCACGTCTACCATTATAATTAGTTATGTAGCGTTCTTAAGTGTGGTTTCTTTCAGACACTCCAAAGTTACTATGTTTAACGGTCGTTTGCTGTTTTGTATAATGGTTACATGGACCATCGCCCTAGTCATGTAGATGGCATGTTGCATGTTTTTGCACATGTCTTATGTACAACTAAAGTCTACTATGTATACTTTTGCAGTTCTTCGACTATGTATTTGAGTTGTCTGCCTACGGTTTCCTGTCCACGCCTCTGTGAATGGTTGCTCCTTCTGATTTTAGGCAAAATATGTTCTTCTCTCGGCAAACTGAAGGTACCTGAACAAAGACAACTGGCAGCCACTCCTTTGTAAGTCAGGCAGAATAGCTAAAAATCCAAAAAATTGAAATGAGCTAAGCCTGTATCATGCCATTCTTCAATTTGCTTTATACTTGCAACACGGGGTTTCTTTCTGAAAATAAAGAACTGTACATCTATGTGGAGAGAACAATGCTGACGCAGAGCTACCATAAACTTATTTGTTTCTCTAGACATGTACAACTCTTTATTAAAAAGTGAATGATCATTGATTATTCACTTTGGCATGCTTTGCTCCACAGGAAAAAACTCACATATAAATACATTATACTGATTAAACATAAAAAATGATTTTTTAGAGAAATAAAAAATCTATCTAAATGAGCAACAACATATAAGCTAAGCAAAGACATCAATGAGCCTTTCCCATCCGTAGAACCAAGCAGAGAACCAGGCCCATGATAGGTAGTTTTAAAGGCCCACATGGTTAGAGCCGAGACACGCCTTACTCAGGTTCTGCACGGTATATAAACACCAGGATGCTGGTTTTTGACCTAAATCCCCAATCAAACCGAACCCTAACTCCTCTCTTTTCTCGGTGACGCCTGCGCCATCGGCTTTGACGGTCGATCCTCGACGCCTGTCACACCAGAGGTGATTCAACGCCTTGGTTCCTCTATCCTTCGTTCTCTACTTTCTCCCTGCCCCAATCTCACTCTTCTAGCTCAAATCCAGCACACAACGCATGGACGACATGGGCATTGGTGCTGTTTGTGATAATGGATCTCTAGGCTTGACATCATCAAGGACAATAACCCCTGAACCAAAGGTAACAACCTGAAACCCTGTTATAACTAATTTGTCAGCATGGTTTTCTTTTTTTATCGATAGTTTCCTCATTGTTCCCATGCCCTATCATGCTGAATGTCCTGTTAATTCACTGGTACACCTAAATATACCTAGGAACCCCTGCTTAACCACTATTTTTCAGTGAATTAGAAACCCTGACTGGCAGTAGGTGGTCCAGTGTCCAATGACTTTAACTCTTGTCTGTGGTTTGAGGTAAAACTCGCGGTTTACCGTCAATACTAGGATCAAGATATTTAATCAACTATATATGAGGTACCTGCTCTGCTTTTGTATTCATTCAGTCCCATATTGCTAGCTTTCAAACGAAAAAGGACCCTATTTTTCTCTGCTACAAAAGTCATGGATGCAAAATTCTAGGTAAAACCAGGGCACCATGCATCAGAAACTAAAATAGTGGACCCACACCGATTCGTTAGCTCACGAGTCTTTTTGTTTCAGCACAAAACCAATTTATTCAGTGCAGAAACATGTTTTTGAACTGCCTTCTTTCCTGAGTTCAATTTGTTTTTCATCTTACAGTAGCACTAAGTGTCAAGTGTACAATGATACACCTAATCTTGATTTAGTTTGATCAACAAAACTTAAACTTATTGTTCCCTTCTTTACAAATCAATGTAGTAACTTGTGAGATTATCCCTTTGTAAAACTATTATTTTATCCTTTACTTTCCTTCGCAGGAAGATGACTATCTAATAGTGATTCCCTATTCCCACATATTTTTCCTCATGCTGCAAGCTCTCAAGTTGCCCCCTGCAATTTACCATCACAATACATGTCCGGGCAACAAGTCTCATGTGACGGTTACTTTTAATTCATCGTTACAGTTGTTTAATGGTTTGCTTGTTCCAACCTCGATATCTGGTATGATCTCAAATAACTATGAACAAGCAGAAGAGAGTGCTGCTATCGAAGCCATTAGATTTATGGAGGATGCATGTGGCAAAGAAATCAGGGACTATCACTACACCCACGTAAAAAAGCTGGAAAATCAAGTCACACACCTGGTAAAGTTGCTGGTTGCAGCAAACAAGACAATCAAGAAGGTACGCAAAGGATGGTATTATGCTGTCAGATACATGAGCTCATATTCTACTCAGATGCAGAATACGGCATCTGCTCGGCACCTAAGAGGGCAAGACATCACCAAAGGGGGCATGAAAACAACACTTGCAAGCATAAGAAAATTGGCAAAGAGACTACGCTATATTGGCATGAAATTGGAGCAGCGCCTGGAGACCACAGCTAGTATCTGGCGAGCTTCAGTCAGCACATCGTGCCCAACATGTTTATGGAGCACTATCTTTGCCCTTTTGATGTTCTTCTGAACAAGAAATATATATCCTTTGGATTCCTGTTGTTGTCTTTGTAATGGAAGGTAGCACCTGGTAATATGTTGTTGTTCTCATTTTTTCTCTGAACAAGGCATGTATAGACTTTAGGTTTTAGTTCCTATCTCTTTGTCATAAACATTGGTCATGTGTTCTATCTCTGATCGTATGAAAGCACCAAGCTTGATTCTGTCTTATTATGTGATTGTCATCTTCAGTTCCTTTATGTTCTGCTTCTAACACAAATAGTTGCCAGCACATGCTATACCTGGTTTCCTACATACAAATTGTTACATGCTTTGTCAAAACGTTGTGACCGGCACCCTCACGCCAAGGGGGAACCCGATCATAACCTGATCTATTTGATGTCTTGTTTTAAACTACCTCGTGGGTTGAGTCAGAACATCAATTCTATCATTCAAAAGTTCTGGTGGGTTAGTAGACGTCGAGAGAGGAAAACATATTGGGTCTTGTGGGAAGTTATGACCAGAACAAAATGTGAAGGAGGTCTTGGTTTTCGTGATATTGAACTCTTCAATTTAGCCCTGCTTGCTAGGCAAGCATGGTGAATTATGCAGTCCCCAGATACCCGTAGCGCAAGAATCTTGAAGGCCCGGTATTTTCAAAACACAGAGTTTCTTACTGCTGAACTTGGAAGTAATCCATCTTAGATTTGGAGAGATATAATGGAAGGTAAAGAAATTCTCACTCATGGACTTCTAAGGAGAATTGGTGACAGCACCTCGACCAACATGTGGCAGAAAAATTGGTTACCCAGGGAACATTCCATGCGTCCGCTGGTCTGTTTACCATCGAATAGACCGCAAATGGTCTCTGAACTCATGCTACCTAACATGGACACATGGAACCGGGAGCTGATCAATAGTGTTTTCCTACCTGCTGATGCAGAGCTAATTCTGAATATACCAATTAGTACAAGGCAGTGTGAGGACTTTTGGGCCTGGGCACGGGATAAAAACGGTGAATTTTCAGTGTGGTCTGCCTATAGAATGCTAGTGGCAACGAAGATTCGACGTGAATCATGGTTAGAAGGCAGATCGGGTTCTTCTGAAAATGCAAAAGAATGCACCAGCTGGTCAAAGTTGTGGAAAACAGATTTCCCATCCAAGGTGAGGGTGTTTCTGTGGAGACTTGCCCACTACTCACTACCTACTGCCGATGTGAGACAGCACCAAAGTATGGCCACTTCTTCTACTTGTGCACTATGCGGTGCAGATGACTCGTGGATGCACTCACTCCTCCCCTGCTCAATGGCGTGGTGTGTGGGCACTATCTGAAGCAGAGCTAGTTGAACATATGTTGGCCACCGCGGAGCCAAACCAAAAAAAATTGGATTTTCACTATGTTGGAATCAGTATCGCATGCAGAGTTCACAAAATTGGTAGTAACATTATGGGCGATTTGGTCGGCACGACGGAAGCTTATCCATGAAGGTGAACATCAAAGCACAATGTCGACAAACATGTTTGTAAACCGCTACCTAGATGATCTACAACTCGCAATCCCAAAGCAGAGAACTAGAGCACCAGTGAAAATAACAGCTGCAAGTAGAAGCTGGGTTCCACCACCAGCCGGTTTTCACAAGCTTAATGTTGATGCGGCCGTTGACAAGAATGGGCAGAAGGGATCTATTTCTGTAGTATGTCGCAGTGAGGAGGGATTATATGCTGGCTCGTCCGCACTGGTGTACCAGGGACTGATGGACCCTACGATCTTCGAGGCACTCGCTTTGGCAAAAGATCTTATGCTGCAGCAGCTAAGGGTGGCGTCTGATTGCAAATCAGTGGTGATGGACATACATACTAGCACTTTGGGCCGATTGCATCAATTGTCCATGAGATAGTAGATACTTCTAAGGATTTTCTTACTTGTAGTTTTGTGATTGAAAGTAGGCTCTCCAATATGGAAGCACATAGACTAGCTAGACATGCTTTACATCTAGAAAAGGGGCGCCATGAGTGGCCGATGAACCCCCACGATCCCTCTGTAATTCCTATTTATCGAACTCTTCATCAATAAAGTGAAGCATGTTAACCCTCAAAAAAAATCTACAACCATGAATAGCTTACCCAAGTTCTATAATCCTGCGGATGCGCCCAAAACAGTGACTGGATGGACATCAAATCTTGGTATTTACAATCATTGTTTCTATTTTGAAAACATCAAACACCGCAAAAAAAGACATCAAATCCTTGCAAACACATGCACACCAATCATTTTGGGCAAACATAGTTTTGTGCACACGAATACAAATTATTCGTACTTAATAATACAAAATCCAACTATAGTTCAAACATAAATATTGTTCATACTGCATAACCGATAAATTAAAAGCAAAGTTTACTGAATTTCAGTGTGGACCCATATGTGCTCCACAAAATCATCTAGAAGTTGCATATGCATCTATTGATCTCATAGTTGTCGACGCATCTCCAGAAAGTTGGCATTGTTCTCTGCCTCTTGTTCCGGGAGGCGGACCTGGACACCGGGCTTCTCAAAGTCATGCTTGCGCGCAGCCTCACCACCCTCATCCTCGACAATCATGTTGTGCAATATTACACAACATGTCATGATTTACCAAAGTGTCTTTGCTTCCCACATCATCATAGCTCCACGAACAATACCCTAATGAGCTTGGAGCACTGCAAATGCCCTCTCCACATCCTTCCAAGCTGCCTCTTGCATTGTTGCAAACTGGGTTGGTTTGTTGCCTTGGGTATCAGATATGGTCTTCACAAACGCCGTCCACTAAGGATAGATATCATCGGCAAGGTATTACCCAATGTTGTAGTTGTGCCCGTTGATGGTATAGTTGCACGGTGGAGCTTCCCCATCATAGAGTCTCTTGAACAAAGGAGATCGTTGGAGCACATTGATGTCACTGCACGAACCTGGCGTACCAAAATAAGCATGCCTAATCCACAAGTCATGCGATGCCACTGCTTCAAGTATGATGGTGGCTTCTTTGACGTGACCTTGGTATTGCCCACACAAACTTTTTAGGTAGCTCTTCCTTTGCCAGTGCATGCAATCAACTGAACCTAGCATACCCGAGAATCCTTTTGTTGCTCCAACTGCCAATAATTTTCCCGTGTCCTCCACAGTTGGCTCTCTTAGGTACTCTGTTCCGAACACCTTCACTACAGTGCGTGCAAAGTCCACCATGGTGTTCAGGACCGTGGTCTCTCCCATCTGAATTTTCTCTTCAGTTGCATCAGCTGCTTTATGAGAAGCAAGCATCCTTAGAGCAGCCATGCATTTTCACAGAGGAGAGAAATAATTTTTTCGCAATAATCATTTCTCAGTTTGAAGTTGTCACCAGCCTTCTCCACCCCATCCACTATCCACAAGAATAAGTTTCTGCTCATCAGGTAGCGACGACGAAAGAAAGTTTCATGGATTGTTGGGACCCCTGTGAAGTAGCCCATGTACAAAATGCGTGCACCAGCAATTGTATCACGGGGAATAACTCTTCGGCCCTTGATGGAACCCCTGAAGTTGAGGACGTGCTCCTATGCCTTCTCCAACTCTTCTTGGATGCTCATCATCATCATTCCAGCAGCCTCATCTTCTGAATCCGGCGAAACGATGAACTCGTTGATTATAAAATTGTCAACCCCATCATTTTATAGCCATGATCCCACAACAAATCCATTGGTGACCTACAAGTAATGACCGATAGAATAAAAAACCGGCTAGGACATTTCATAGAACACGTAGAGTGCGAGGTGAAAATATGGTGGCGGCCTGGTAAGCGGTTGTCGTCGAAAACCACGACCACCTATGGGGCCATAAGCCCCTTTTGGTTCGGCAGGGGGATGGCACGTTGCACAAAGAGCGAAGAAACGTCACACAGCACAACAGAGATCACATGGGAAATTTTACCCAGGTTCGGGCCGCCATGAGGCGTGAAACCCTACTCCTGCTTTGGTGGCTTGATGGTGGGAAAATGGTGGTGGACATAGTTCACTTGCTCGGCAGGGTTGCCTTAGGGCGGAAGTGGCTACGCGCGTACGAGTGTGGATGGGTCCGGACCCTTTCTATGGTTCCCATGGGCCTCCTTTTATAGATCAAGGGGTCACCACAGTGGCAAATCAGTCTTTATGCATTGATATGATAGCAAACAGTGCTACCATACCTAACTCTGCAAATATGGCAGGGTGCATTAAATGCACCACTTAGTGTCATATCACAGCGTGCCCGGTAACCTTTGTCGGGCTGCTTCGCCAGCTTCGCGTCTTGCTTGTATGACACGTCCCAGGATGGGTGTCATTTGGAAGTGTTCTCTGTAGGAAATGGCTGCCATGTGGGGTAGAGCTGCCACTTAATCAGTCTGGGGCTTGACATCGCACTGATCAGTGACTCGCGTCACTCGTGAGGTGGAGCGGTGGATTGGCTTGCCTCCGTAAGTCCCGGCAGGCCTGCCGGGATGATCTGGAAGCTTGCTTCTGGGATGAACCTTGACCTTGCCAGGCTCGCCTGCCCGGCAAGGGAGGTTCTTTCCTTGGTGACGTCATGCTTCTCTGGCTCATCTTTGCCTTCTTGATCTGCACTTTGGCTTTCCAAAGAGTTGTTCTCTTGGACCTGGTTTGGTGTTGGATGGTGTGGTCTTGCTCTTGAGCCTGTGCACAGTCTGGGCAACGGACCCAGGGTTTATTGCACTGACAGGAGCCCCCGGGCCTGGCCTGAACGCGCTGCCGAGGCGTCAGCGGGGTAGGCCCTAACTAGTGCATAGATGAGGGAGCTACACTTGCTTTCCTCTTGAGATCTTGTTTGCTTCTTCATTGATGTGAGTTTGAGTCAGTTTCCGGTTTTCCCGTGTGTTGCGTAACACCAACCGTTGTGGGGGCACTCTTGTAATGACACGTGAATGATTTTAACGCATAGGCGGGTAACTGCAAATTCACTCTTTCCACCACACCCTTATCATTAACCACGTATGCTGCATGCATTGAGTGGGGTAGGTAACGGAGGTGCGTGGCGCGGGAGAGCATCAAGGAAAGGGCCCGGTCTTCTCAGCTTGGTGGAGGAGGGCAACGGTTGCCCGTTGTGGGATCGTTGCTCTGCCCCGTCCTGCCTATAAAAGGAAGGGCGGGGGAGGAGCGGAGGCATCCATCTTCATATCCTTCCTCCTTTATCCTCTAGTCAAGCTGAGAAGGAGAGCCTGGGGCCAGGCCCCGGGTCCTAGCTTGGTGCTGATGATGATGAACGCTCGTGTCGGCGTCCGGGGAGTGAGTCTGGTCCGAGGCCCAAGGGGACGCGGCGGAGGCCGACAGAGGCACCGGGTGGCTTGCAAGGTGAGGGGTAGGGTACACGGGGTTTCTGGTAAACCCAGTACCGCCCCTCCTAGAAAAACTAGGGTCGATGCTGAGGAAAAGGGTGGCTCCTCGTTCGCCAAGGTGGGGTGCAGTGTTTAGCGCACACCCTGGCCGTCCTGGTCGTCGACCGCTTCTCCGGGGAGGGTGACAGCCTGGAGGTCTGGCGTCCCCCTGGGGTGGTGGTGATGGAGAAAAAACAAGGGAGGACGGAGAAGGCGGGTGGCAGGACATCAGGTCGGAGTACGATGGCACCGACGCCTTCGTCTTACTGGCAACCTGCCGCCTCGTCTTCCGGCTCTTTCCCTCCCTCCCCGGCACCTTCATCACCGGCCTCCAGGTTGTCGGGGAGGGGGTCACTCTCTTGGTGCCTGCGCCTCCTCCAGCAGTCTTCCAACTGAGCTCCAACAGCTTTTCCTGCCGGTGCTTGTGCTGGGGCTTCTTTCTGGTCCTGGAGGTAGCGACCAGGGGACCGGAGGCTACTCCCTCTGCCCTCCTCCTTCGCAGCCTTGCCACTCCTGATCTTGTCAGGCTGTGCTCGGCAGGCCATGAGGGGATCGGGGTGGGCTCCTGCTTGGGTGCTCCTTTAGTCTTCTTCTCTTCCCACCGCAATACCTCACGGAGGGAAAACAAAAAGAGGAGATTACGGGGCACTTATCTTTTTTCAATCTAAAATCTGTAGGCACTTGCCAAACTTTAGTTCAAATAATGTAGGTTTCTCTATCCATGTTTGTGTCGTGTAAGATCTGTACTTGTTTGATCAGCATATTAATGAAGAAGATAAACCTTGCCAAGGATTCGTGCATGTATATGTCCATGAAGAGGTGGGATGCCTCTTATACTTTTAATTAAACGAATTTTTCCTGGCAGGCTATCTTGTCGGTACTCTCTGTTTTGTTGCCGGGGAGTAGGCCTGCTGGACACAAATCACAGAGAGGGACCAGCCCCTGCCAATCCTTTTTCAACAAAGGCCACTGCGACCACCCTTGACCGAAGCAACGTTCGATTTGAAGGGTGGGAGCACCTAAGTTTCAAAGGGTAGCAGGGTTTTCTCATGCACAAGTTTTTACTTACAACACACGTATGGATAAGAGAAAGAACTTATCTGTTTGGCTTGCCGGGGATCGCAGTGCAGGCTTCGTCTTCTCTTCTCCTTTTTAGGAATAAGTCCACGGCAGGAGCCTGCAGCTTATGCAAATGAAGATGATGCCAAATGCAATCCTGTCTACATGAACATGCAACCTATCTATATGGATATGCAATGCTCATGATATGCTTATGCATGCATGCAACTTGTCGGGGGCCCCCAGCGCTTCATTTATTTCTCTGTTGCTCAGGGTCTGCGCCTGGCTTTGTACAAGGGGTTACATGCAACTGAGGCAAGGCCTGCACAAAAGGGTGGTTGCCGGGCAGGGCCTGACAGCCGTGCCTTACGGGTAGAACTTGCGGTGATGTTCAATATTCCATGAGTTTTGCAATTGAATGCCATCTCCAGTCTTCAGCCGGACTGCGCCAGGTTTGGTGACTTGTACTACCCGGTAAGGGCCTTCCCACTTCGGCGACAACTTGTTTGTACCCTTGGCGGACTGAATGCCTTGAAGGACAAGGTCGCCTTCCTGAAAACACAGGGCATGAACCGTGCGGCTGTTATAGCGATGCAGGGCTTGCTGGTAGCGTGCAACACACGTAGCAGCCCGGAGACGGTTCTCCTCGAGAAGCACAGCGTCGTCACGCCGGTGCTGTTCCTGCGCTACTTCATCGTAGGCAAGCACTCGAGGTGACCCGTAAATGAGTTCCGTGGGGATAACTGCTTTTACCCCATAGACTAGGGAGAAGGGAGTCTGCCCGTTAGCTCGATTTGGTATCATTCTGAGGGACCAAAGAACTACCGGCAGCTCATCAATCCATCGACTGCCGCACTTCTATAGCTTATCAAATGTTCTTGTCTTGAGTCCTTGCAACACTTCAGCGTTCGCCCTCTCAGCTTGCCCATTGATTCTGGGGTGTGCTACAGAGGCAAATGAGACTTTGCTTCCGAGGGCATGAACATATTGCATGAAGGTGCGGCTCATGAACTGGGTGCCGTTGTCGGTGATGATCTGGGCAGGGACCCCGAAGCGGCACACCAATCCTTTCAATAACTTGATAGCTGACTGAGCAGTCACCTTTCTCACGGCTTCTACTTCCGGCCATTTTGTAAAAATTGCAACGAACAAGAATTCAAAGCCCCCCGCATCGGGGGAAAGGGCCGAGGATATCGAGCCCCTAGACCGAAAACGGCCATGACAAAGGGATTGTCTGAAGAGCTTGGGTAGGCAGATGGATATTCTTGGAATGCAACTGGCAGGCTTCACACTTAGAGACTAGCTCGACCGCATCTTGGAGGACTGTGGGCCAATAGAATTCTTGTCGGAATGCTTTCCCAACTAGAGCCCTTGATCCAATGTGGGAGGCGCACATGCCTTTGTGTATTTCAGCCAGCAGTTCCTTTCCTCCTTGCCGGAAAATGCACTTCAATTTCACACCATTGGGCCTCCTTCTGTACAGTGTCACCGACAAACTGATATTTATTTGCCCTCCGGGCTACTCTTTCTGTTTCTTCTTGCTCTTCGGGAAGTTCTCCAGTTTGGAGGAAATGGACTATGTGCCTTGCCGAAGTTGGAGCCTGGGGCTCGGCAACGAGGACTAGCGGCACCTCCTCATTCATAGGAGCGCATCCCTTGACCACGGGGACCAGTGTCCTGGCAGGAGGGTGCAGCCCGGCAACCGAAGGGGAGTTGTTCCCGGCAGGGTCCCTGCCAGGAGCCCCGAAAGGCTCTACCGGGAGAGGCTTACCGGAGTCCAATTTTCTCCTCTTTTTAGCCATTGTTGTTGGGGATACGGAGGGTTGAGTAAGATGGAGAACAAAAGTTCCTGGTTCCACAGGAAGCTTCTGCGCAGCACACTTTGACAGGTGATCAGCTATGCTATTTTCTGCACGGGCTACGTGCTCTGTTTGCAACCCATCAAAGCGCTCCTCCAACTTCCTCACTTCCTCAATGTATGCCTCCATCAATGGACTTCGGTAATCCTTGTTGGTTTGTCTCACCACAAGCTGTGAATCTCCTCTGATGACCAGCTTCTTGATTCCCAATTCTGTGGCAATCCCGAGCCTGGCAAGGAGTCCTTCATATTCTGTTGTATTGTTTGTCGCCTCCTCTCAGGGAAAATGCATCTGGACGACGTACTTCAGGTGCTCCCCAGTGGGGGCAACGAGAAGCACGCCAGCCCCTGCACCTTGGAGGGAGAAGGCACCATCAAAATATATGATCCATTCTTGGGGAGCTTCCTTGCCAGGGGTAACTGTTTCCAGCACTTCCTCATCAGGGGTTGGCGTACATTCTGCAATAAACTCTGCCAATGCCCTGCTCTGAATTGTTGACGTGCTTTCAAACCTCAAGCCAAAGCTGGATAACTCCAATGCCCACTTCACTTATCATGCCGGTAGCCTCTGGGTTTCAAAGTATCCTTTGTAACGGAAAGCGGGTGACAACCGTGATCTCATGGGCTTGTAAGTAGTGGCGCAGTTTCCTTGAGGCCATGACAAGGCCAAAAATCAACTTTTGCACACCAGAGTACCTGGATCTAGCCCCCTGTAATAGGGAGCTGACAAAGTACACTAGGCGTTGCACCACTTTCTTCCTTGCCGCGTCCTTGGGTTACCTCCGCTGCCATGCTCTTCCTTGTCCTGATCCATATCTGGTCTTGCCGGGCTGTTCTCTCTCTCTTCCCTAGATTGGACACTCGCTGAGACTGTTGCCTCTTCTACTTCCCGTTGTACCACTAGTGCTGCACTAACCACTTGATTAGTTGCCGCCAGATATAGCAGCACCGGCTCTTGCGGTTTGCGAGCAACCAAAGTGGGCACAGAGGACAAGTAGGTCTTCAATTCATGGAGTGCTGCATCTGCTTCCGTGGTCCATTTCATGGGTCCTGCCTTCTTCAAAATTTTGAAGAACGGCAAGGCGCGCTCGACATACTTGGAGATGAATCTGCTAAGCGCGGCAACGCACCCTGTCAGACGCCTCACATCTTTAACTGTGTTTGGTGCCTGGATCTGCTCGATTGCCTTGATCTTATCGGGGTTGGCCTCTATCCCATGGTGGGATACAAAGAAATCAAGTAGGTTGCTGGAGGGAACGTGAAACACACACTTCTCCGGGTTTAGATTCAAGTTGATCTTGCGCAGGTTGGCAAACGTCTCTTCTAAATCTTGGATGAGGGTTGATTTGTCCTTAGTATTGACCACAATAAAATCCATGTAAGCTTCAATGTTCCTGTGCAACTATGATTCAAAACCACTTTGGACTGCTCTCGCAAAGGTGGACACAACACTCTTCAACCGAAAGGCATGCGCAGAAAGCAGTATGTGCCACACGGAGTGATGTATGAGGTCTTCTCTTCGTCCTCCTTGGACATAAAGATCTGATGGTACCTAGAGTACGCATCCAGAAAGGAGAGCAGATCACACCCGGAAGTGAAATCCACAATCTGGTCGATGCGCGGCAAGGGGAATGGGTCCTTTGGGCATGCCTTGTTCAGATCCGTGAAATATATGCAAAGCCTCCATTTCCCATTAGCCATGTGCACAACAACTGGATTTGCTAACCATGTTGGATGTAGTACTTCTCTAACCAAACCAGCTGCCTCAAGTTTCTTGATTTCCTCGGCAATAAACTGTTGCTGCTCCAAGGCCTCCTTCCGAACCTTCTTCTTGACGGGTCGGGCATGTGGGCAGACAGCAAGGTGGTACTCGATTACCTCCCTGGGAACACCGGGTCAGATGGTTGCCAGGCAAACACATCGATATTCGCCCGCAGGAAGGCTGTTGGGTAACGCAGTAATTTCAAAAGAATTCCTACGCACACGCAAGATCATGGTGATGCATAGCAACGAGCGGGAGAGTGTTGTCCACATACCCTCATAGACCATAAGCGGAAGCGTTTTATCAACACGGTTGATGTAGTCGTACGTCTTCACGATCCGACCGATCCAAGTACCGAACGCACGGCACCTCCGAGTTCAGCACACGTTCAGCTCGATGGCGTCCCTCGTACTCTTGATCCAGTTGAGGCTGAGGGATAGTTCCATCAGCATGACGGCATGGTGACGGTGATGATGAAGTTGCCAACGAAGGGCTTCGCCTAAGCACTGCAACGATATGAACGAGGTGAATTA
Source organism: Aegilops bicornis (assembly GCA_021605145.1). Taxonomy (NCBI): domain Eukaryota; kingdom Viridiplantae; phylum Streptophyta; class Magnoliopsida; order Poales; family Poaceae; genus Aegilops; species Aegilops bicornis. The sequence goes on from CM038672.1 coordinate 40,564,038, forward strand.
TGGTGGAGGGGGCACACGGCTAAGAGATCAATGATCAACTTGTGTGTCTATGGGGTGCCCCCTGGCCACGTATATAAAGGATGGAGGGAGGAGGAGGCCGGCCCTCATAGGGCGCGCCCAAGTGTGGAGTCCTACTAGGACTCCCTAGTCCTAGTAGGATTCCATCTCCCACATGGCATAGGAAAAGGGGAAGGGAGAAGGAGAATGATGGAAGGGGCGCCCCCTTTCCCTAGTCCAATTCGGACAAGTCAATGGGGAAGGGGCGCGGCCACCCGAGGCCTTTCTCTCCTTTCCCGTATGGCCCATTAAGGCCCAATACGAATTCCCGTAACTTTCCGGTACTCCAAAAAATATCTGAATCACTCGAAACCTTTCCGATGTCCGAATATAGCCTTCCAATATATCGTTCTTTATGTCTCGACCATTTCGAGACTCCTCGTCATGTCCATGCTCTCATCCGGGACTCCGAACTATCTTCGGTCATCAAATCACATAACTCTTTAATACAAATCGTCATCAAACGTTAAGCGTGCGGACCCTACGGGTTCGAGAATTATGTAGACATCACCGAGACACATCTCGAGTCAATAACCAATAGCGGAACCTGGATGCTCATATTGGCTCCCACATATTCTACGAAGATCTTTATCGGTCAAACCGCATAACAACATACGTTGTTCCCTTTGTCATCGGTATGTTACTTGCCCGAGATTCGATCGTCGGTATCTCAATACCTAGTTCAATCTCGTTACCGGCAAGTCTCTTTACTCGTTCCATAATACATCATCCCGCAACTAACTCATTAGTCACATTGCTAGCAAGGCTTATAGTGATGTGCATTACCGAGAGGGCCCAGAGATACCTCTCCGACAATCGGAGTGACAAATCCTAATCTTGATTTATGCCAACTCAACAAGTACCATCGGAGACACCTGTAGAGCACCTTTATGATCACCAAGTTACGTTGTGGTGTTTGGTAGCACACAAAGTGTTCCTCCGGTATTCAGGAGTTGCATAATCTCATAGTCATAGGAACATGTATAAGTTATGAAGAAAGCAATAGCAACAAACTAAATGTTCATAGTGCTAAGCTAACGGATGGGTCATGTCAATCACATCATTCTCTAATGATGTGATCCCGTTTATCAAATGACAACTCATGCCAATGGCTAGGAAACTTAACCATCTTTGATCAACGAGCTACTCAAGTAGAGGCATACTAGTGACACTCTGTTTGTCTATGTATTCACACATGCACTAAGTTTCCGGTTAATACAATTCTTGCATGAATAATAAACATTTGTCATGAAATAAGGAAATAAATAATAACTTTATTATTGCCTCTAGGGCATATTTCCTTCAGTCTCCCACTTGCACTAGAGTCAATAATCTAGTTCACATCGCCATGTGATTTAACACCAATAGTTCACATCACCACGTGATTAACACCCATAGTTCACATCGCCATGTGACCAACACTCAAAGGGTTTACTAGAGTCGGTAATCTAGTTCACATCGCCATGTGATTAACACCCAAAGAGTACTAAGGTGTGATCATGTTTTGTTTGTGAGAGAAGCTTAGTCAACGGGTCTGCCAAATTCAGATCCGTATGTATTTTGCAAAATTCTATGTCTATAATGCTCAGCATGGAGCTACTCTAGCTAATTGCTCCAACTTTCAATATGTATCAGCATTGAGACTCAGAGTCATCCGGATCGGTGTCAAAGCTTGCATCGATGTAACTCTTTACGACGAACTCTTTATCACCTCCATAACCGAGAAATATTTCCTTAGTCCTCTAAGGATATTTTTGACTGTTGTCCAGTGATCTACTCCTAGATCAAAATTGTACTCCCTTGCCAAACTCAGGGCAAGGTATACAATAGGGCTGGTACACAACATGGCATACTTTATAGAACCTGTGGCTGAGGCATAGGGAATGACTTTCATTCTCTCTCTATCTTCTGTCGTGGTCAGGCTTTGAGTCTTACTCAACTTCACACCTTGTAACACAGGCAAGAACTCTTTCTTTGACTGTTCCATTTTGAACTACTTCAAAAACTTGTCAAGGTATGTACTCATTGGAAAAACTTATCAAGTGTCTTGATCTATCTCTATAGATCTTGATGCTCAATATGTAGGCAGCTTCACCGACGTCTTTCTTTCAAAAACTCCTTTCAATCACTCCTTTATGCTTTCCAGAAAATTCTACATCATTTCCGATCGACAATATGTCATTTACATATACTTATCAGAAAGACTTTAGTGCTCTCACTCACTTTCTTGTAAATACAGGCTTCACCGTAAGTCTGTATAAAACTATATGCTTTGATCAACTTATCAAAGCATATATTGACAAAAACTTGTTGTATCATATACAACTCTTCTTTTAAGAAATCCATTAAGGAATGCTATTTTGACATCCATTTGCCAGATTTCATCAAATGTGGCAATTGCTAACATGATTCAAACAGACTTAAGCATCGCTATGAGTGAGAAAATCTCATCGTAGTCAACACGTTGAACTTGTCGAAAACCTTTTGCGACAATTCGAGCTTTGTAGATAGTAACACTACTATCAGCATCCGTCTTCCTCTTGAAGATCCATTTATTGTCAATGGCTTGCTGATCATTGAGCAAGTCGACCAAAGTCCATACTTTGTTCTCATACATGGATCCCATCTCAGATTTCATGGCCTCAAGCCATTTTGCGGAATCTGGGCTCATCATCGCTTCCTCATAGTTCGTAGGTTCATCATGGTCTATTAACATGACTTCCAGAACAGGATTACCGTACCACTCTTGTGCGAATTGTACTCTGGTTGACCTACGAGGTTCGGTAGTAACTTGATCTGAAGTTTCATGATCATCATCATTAACTTCCTCACTAATTGGTGTAGGAATCACTGGAACTGATTTCTGTGATGAACTACTTTACAATTCGGGAGAAGGTACAATTACCTCATCAAGTTATAATTTCCTCCCACTCACTTCTTTTGAGAGAAACTCCTTCTCTAGAAAGGATCCATTTTTAGCAACGAATATCTTGCCTTCGGATCTGTGATAGAAGGTGTACCCAACAGTCTCCTTTGGGTATCCTATGAAGATGCACTTCTCAGATTTGGGTTTGAACTTATCAGGCTGAAACTTTTTCACATAAGCATCGCAACCCCAAACTATAAGAAACGACAACTTAGGTTTCTTGGAAAACCATAGTTCATACGGTGTCGTCTCAACGGATTTAGACGATGCCCTATTTAACGTGAATGTAGCTGTCTCTAATGCATAACCCCAAAATGATAGTGGTAAATCGGTAAGAGACATCATAGGTTGCACTATATCCAATAAAGTACGGTTATGACGTTCAGACACACCATTATGCCGTGGTGTTCCAGGTGGCATGAGTTTGTGAAACTATTCCACATTGTTTTAGTTGAAGGCCAAACTCGTAACTCAAATATTTGCCTCTGCGATCAGATGTAGAAACTTTATTTTCTTGTAACGATGATTCTCTACTTCACTCTGAAAATATTTGAACTTTTCAAGTGTTTCAGACTTGTGTTTCATCAAGTAGATATACACATATCTGCTCAAATCCTCTGTGAAGGTCAGAAAACAATGATACCCGCCATGAGCCTCAACACTCATTGGACCGCATACATCGGTATGTATTATTTCCTATAAGTCAGTGGCTCGCTCCATTGTTCTGTAGAACGGAGTCTTAGTCATCTTGCCCATGAGCCATGGTTCGCAAGCATCAAGTGATTCACTATCAAGTGATTCCAAAATCCCATCAGCATGGAGTTTCTTCATGCGCTTTACACCAATATGACCTAAACGGCAGTGCCACAAATAAGTTG